>JADFUC010001514.1:0-634753 GCA_019722365.1 Lithospermum erythrorhizon
ATCCGTTCGATTGCGTATTGCTAAGAAAACAAGCAAGTTTGTGCATTCTTCTATATTTACCCAAGCCATTTACTTTTATGTTTATAAGAAGCTAAATATCAAGATAATTCGGTTGTAATTTAGGAATCGTTCTATTAAGTTGTTTGTTTTCCATATAAGCTTATTCTTATAAAAATGAATTAAATAATTAATCATATTTAAAAAAATACAAATTAATTACATAAAAGGCGAATTTATAAAATTAATTACATAAAAAAATTAAATAATTAATTATATAAGAGTGAATTAAATAATTAATTCACTTAAAAATGAATTATATAATTAATTACATAAAAATGAATTATATAATTAATTACATAAAAATGCATTAAATAATTAATTACATAAAAATAAATTATAAATTAATTACATAAAAAATGCATTAAATAATTAATTACATAAGAATGAATTAAATAATTTACTACATAAGAATGAATTAAATAGTTTATTAAATAAGAATGAAATAAACAACTAATTACATAAAAATGAAATAATTAATTAATTAATTACATAAGAATGAATTAAATAGCCAATTTCATAAGAAGAGGTAAATAATTACATAAGAATGAATTAATTAATGATGAAAATGAAAGCTAAAAACGTTGCTCGGCGTTTAACTTGATATCTCTGCCGGCCAGTGGATTAAATCTCTTGGAAGTAATGTGCATTGAATAAGTGATTCTTTTCTTTATATTGATTTCTAAACCTTGAAATTTAGTATCTCGTCCATTTTCAATCTGATACAATCGGAGGGATAGGATGATCAGCCGTCGTAATGTATTCTGATTAAAATTTGACAAATTAGCATCTGATATGTAAGCGAAGTGATTCTTAATTTGAGAGATATGATCTTACCCGGTATAAAATGATTCCTCCGTCAGCGTTCCCAAAACGAGTGCTCATTTGGCGGTCCCTTTGATCGAAGATAGGCTGGAAGACAAGTTGTTCTACGCAGCGTCGATAAATGCCTCGAAAATATGACATTGTATGTGGTAGCCCGCAGCGTGTCACGTTCGGGCAATGTCATCCATTTATCTCTGAGGCCGGGCCGAGGAGTGAGATAGTCGAGGAAACGAGGTAAATTGACATTCGAATGAGCCCCTAAGATCCGCTCGTAAAGTTGTGGTCGTAAAGAGGTCGTGAGAAGATGGATTTCTAACTTGGGAGCCATTAAATCATCAGCATTCCCGTAAATCGCCAATGCCACTGCTCTAAAGCCGCAGTTACCATCTCCACGTACATTGGTAAAATTTTCAATATAAGGGAGCATATACGGAGGGAATTGGTCGGCATAAATAGAACCTTGTAGTGGTAATGGTCCGCGATAGGGCGCTTTACGCAATCTCATGGGAGAGGGGGACATTCGGGTTAGTGATGATTGTGTATTCGGTGTCGAGACTGACGGACTACCGGAAATATCTTTGGCTTTTGAAATACTCATCGGTACCACTGCGACGAACCGGCTTTGTAATGCGCCCTTTCTAGGAGATTGTTTATAACCAATAAATTTCATCACTTTCTTAAAGCGGATTGCCGTTCCCCAACCTTGGCTTTTATTTGATTTACTCGGTTTGGCTCACACGGGGCGGCCGATGGTTGGGATGTTTGAGTTTAGGCGATAATGCGCGATTACATGTGATTGGAGAAGCCTGTAGCGGCGGTGGCGGAGGACTTCCATCGTTATCGAGATGCTTGGTCTATTTTTTCCGCCGCCGTCGCCCAACCGCTGTGGAAACTCTGTGTCAACTTTTGCCCGATACTGCGTGTATGTACTTTGAGAGGAATCTTTAATCCTCGATGGATGTCTTTGTGAATTAAAACAGGCCTGCTGATGTGAACCCGTGTATTTGCGTCGAATCTTAACGACACAACTTTTGAATCGACCCACTACTCATACATTTATTAAAAGTTGATTAGATGAAAAGCTTTCATTGATATTTTTCGGCGAGGTTCTGAAAAGGTTAGTGTGCGATATTGTTGTCCGGATCTAGTTCCATATACCTCGACACTTTTATGTCGATAATTTACGGCCTTCGCTGACTTTATGAAGTGTATGAAATATGGTGTCGAGCGGATAGTTTCGTCCTTTCCAAGTTAAGGTTTTGACAGGTATTTCCCGCCGACCACTGAAATTTGTATAATTTAGTGACATGTCATTGAACTATATTTATTGAGTATTTTTTTATATTGAATAATAACATACACATTGGTTGTATAATGACGAAGTGGAAGTAACGGTAGAAGCGTGACAACTCGGGATATTTTGCTGTAAGGAGGATCCGTATGGATTTCGCGATAATCGATCAATCCGGGCCAACCGCGGTACTCAAATGTTACATGTTCCATGCTTGCCTCCCGTTCCTCCTCGTTAAATTGCTTGGAAGTAATGAAAGTTGTTTGAATCCTGCGGCGTCGGTAGCGTCGGTTGAGGCAGGTGCTACACTTAGAACCACGTTGTTCAATGATAGCCATAGATGATGTTTAGATCACGGGAACACTTTCTCGGAGCATTTATCCCAAAGCGGATCTAGATTTTGTGACAGAAGTACGTATGACCCGAGTCTCCTTTATAAAACCGTACTTGGAGCCACGTCAAAACCCGTATTGTAATTTTCCTCCACTTTCGTGTTAAGAGGCGTAACATAGTGAATGTTTTATTTGTACTCGTCGCTCCGACATAACCTCGAAATACATACCATACATGTTTGTGTTAAGATTCTGTCGAGCATTATCAACTTGAGATATGCATTGAGCATGGCATGGGAGGTTGGGTGGTGAATACTACATCTCCAGAGAGTTGACCCGACCGTTACTAAAAGTCGAGAAGAAGTAATGTTTTTTCTTTGTTGCAAAGAAACAAAAAATTTTCTGACGGCGTCACAATGTCCTCTTTTTCTCTTTCACGTATCTTGTGGCTGCGTTGTAAAATTTCGAGGCAGTGCATAACATTTTAAAGGGTCGACACCTCTTTAATGATCTTGACGTGTAAACGTTTGTTCTTGTTCCGAATAGCCACGTCTTCGTTATTCTTGATGCGGCCCGGCCCTAGACACTTAGGCATACGTAGAAATGGATGAATTTATGTCTCCATGCCAGCGGACCCGCGCCGACTTCCGCCCGTTAAGATACTTTCCTTTCGCGTTTAATCGAAATTCGCTTTTTTAGGCTTTACGTGTTGGCGTCTCAGGTGAATTTTTTTTCTTAATAGTTACGTACTCTAGTCATGACTACAAACGGAAAGAGCGTAACCACTTTTTTATTACGTCCGTTTCTTAGAAGTTCGGACATTAGCATGTGTTTTGCAGCGGCGCGGCCAGACATTCCAAAGTTAAATTGATCTTCATAGATGATGGAGCGATTTGGCCAGTAATCAGTCAAGCGGGAGTTTCATTTCTGATAAAATCGAAACTATCGAGATTGATCAAATCGTGAATTCACAGTTGTTATCCATTCACGTAAGAGGATGTAGTATCATTAAATAAATTATTTTGATATGATAATATGATTAAGTAATAGGTAAATTATTTTGATAGTATTGGAGTTTCCTTTACGCTTTATTTTATAGGTTACTATACACCAGCATTGAAAGTAGTAATTTATGTTGTGTAGTCTTGAGAACTATTTTTCATCTTTGCTTGTAAGCTTCTCTTCATTAGTCTTGTGAAATTTAGCCTAACTGTAGTCTTGTGAAAATTGCACAGGATTTGCTACTCTCGTGGTCGTTGATGCTTTGACTGTAAGTACTGTAAGCTTATATGAAATTGTTTGTTAACATTTACAATGAATTGTGTCATTCTGTCAATATTTTTCGATCAATATTATGAATTATTAATACATTTAGAATTAGTTGAATTAATACATTCGAATTATAAACTGTAAATTGAACATTTTAACGATATGAAATTGTAGTGCTCGAGAATGAAATTATGGAGAATATGAAATTGTCAAATTACGGATTGGTAAATTGAACATTTAACGATTTGAATACGTGTCGACATGATTATAAAATAAATGCAATATCTTTACCAAATTAATTCCATGGCCTTATTTGAGCCAACAACTAAATATAATGTTCATTAATGAACAAGTATGAAAATAATTCGGTGTCCATTAATAGCGAATGGATAGTTAGGCTTTTGTTTGTAAATAGCCCGAGAGTGAATAGTCGGCTTGTTTGGCAATAACCGTGGGAAAGAACTTCGGTCGTTACACAACAACCGAGCTCATTGATTTGACAACACACCACTGCTTGACCGAGGCGCCGTGTGACAAAACACGCCTGACATGCGATAATCTCAATTGTGTATAAATGCTCAATCCCAATCAATTTTTGCAGTATTGTGCAAATCGATAATTATTTAATATGAAATTATCGAGAATATGAAGTGTAATAAATTGTGCATCAAAAGAAGAATATGAAATTATTAAAGATTATGAAATTATAATAAATTTTTTGTATTAATAAAAGATTCGAATTTTGGTAATCGATGCAATAAAGTACCAAATTATTGCGTGGTTGAACTAACAGCCAAATAAAATGTTAGCGATTAAGCGATCATGGAAAGGAATTGATTGTTTCACCGACAACCAGCTAAGGAAAGGAGAGTCGGTTGTTGCACAACAACCATAGAAAGAGACCGATTTGTTGCGCAACAACCATGGAAAGAGCCGATTTGTTGCTTGACAACCCAGTACCCGGTTTGGCTCTTAGCGGCCAGCGCTTCTTAAGCGCGATGTGGCAACACATACGGTTTTTTATAGCTTACCAAGTACTGCGGTTTTTGTGCATAACGATGCGACTTAGCACTTGGTTTATTGGTACTTGACGAATTTTCACTCTTATGCCATATACAGAAAGCGAATTGTGCAAATGCTTAAATCTCTTATTTCTTAGAATTCGCGTTTGACAACATGTTTCAATAAATTTCGGCCAGTTTGTTTGTGGAAGCTTTCAACTCAAAATTTTGTGTTCATCAAAGCAATTAGCACAATTCAATAAACAAGTAATTAAAAATTTAATCATTTGTTTATATTATAAGCAATTTGTTTTACATATGAATTGTGTACTTATTATGAAATTGGTATGAATTATAAGAATTACTTACTTTTTTTTGTTAAGTAACAATCGAAATAAAATCATGCTTAATATAGAACAAGCGAATTGATCATTTGTTCGTTTCATGACAGCCGAATTATTTTATGGCTTGTTATGCATTCATGAGTGACAATGATTACAGCTACATTAACACGTATTATAATTATATATTAGCAAATTATTGACATTGTGAAATTATGAAGTATGAGATTATGATTAAAATTATGATTAAACAATAAAATTATGAAATATTATAAAATTATAAAAATTATGAAATATTATGAAATTATGAAATATGAAATATTATGAAGCCTCTCGAATGATAAGTATAAATTATGAAATATTATGAAATTATTATGAAAATAAGAAATTATAAAATTATAAGAAATTATTATAAAAATATACTTAGTTAATTTTAGATTATGAGAAATAAATAAAATAATGACGTAGCGTACAATTATAAAATTTGATGAAATTATGAAATATAGTAGTATAATTGAAAATAGTAAATTATGGTTAAATTATGGTAAAATGGTAACATTATGAAATTATGACATATGAGGAAATATGGTAGAGTTATAGTAAATTTTAGAGACTATGTTATGAGTAAGTCGAACTTTGAAATATATGGTAAATTATGGACTATGGACAAATATAGTAAATTATAAAATATGGTTAATTATGAAATAAGGTAATTTATAAATTAAATTTTAAGAATATAGTTAATTATGATAAAGAATTATGAAGTATAGTAAACTATGAAATATGTGTCATGCAATAAATTATTAAATATAGTACGTTATAAGTAAACAACGGAATTGTAGAGTTAATAAAATTTGCAAATATGTAATTGTAGTCAAAGATATTAAAGATGGCGATGCGTGAACAGCGACCTAATCGGAATGTTGGGGCGGGGTATTGCTGGAGTCGATTGAAGCGAGGTGGCGGTGGAGACGTTAGAAGCTGACCCGGTTCGTCCTTTGGCAGTACAAGGAATTATGCCGGTCGGCGACCGGTCCGTAAATGCGACAAATGCGAGGGAAGCGTACCGATTCGGCCGAGCCGGTCCCGTCGTTTGACGCGTGCGAGGAAGCGTACGTGCAATGACCCGATTGGCGTCGGCGAGGCGTCAAAGCAGGTTTCGCGAGAAACGCCAGGCGGTATGCCTAGCCAGGCGTACGGGGGCCCCAAAATCGAGAGTTAAGATAGGCTTGAGGTGGAATTTTAGCGAAATTTTGTGTGGGGAAGATCGGCTGGCTGAACATGAGCCCACTTGTTGGTTGAGCAAGGGATAGAGCAACAAGCAGATTGGTCGCTGCCCGCTAATGGCTTGTGGGTGGAGGGATCTTGTCAACTGCATTTGGGAATCATGTCGAAATAACATTCAGACACCAAACTCGGCACTTGGTAGCTGGCTTTCGATGGCGGTAGCATCAGAGAAAGCAGACTTCGTTCTGTTATCGCTTTGGGGGAAGCCAACGAATTACTGCGCACGATGTACCTGGCCCATCTTAGAAGATTCCCGTTATTGATCACAATGCGAGGCGGACGACATACGATGCGGAGTGCCATACTTGATAGAGATTAGGTGTTTAAGCGAGGGAAAGCGGTAGGAGTGTGCTGTTGAAGAGCATCAAAAATTTGGCATACGCGAGGCGTAGTGGACCACATTAGTAAGGCTCGTGCTTACATTTGGTATTCTTTGGGAGCGACATTGTTGTCGATAAATGCAGGACGAACACTCGATTACAATATAGACTTGCTAGGAGCATGTCGATGAAATTCGGCAAATAATAGCCGGGTGCCGGTACCCTCGGCGTACTGGCCTAGGAAGGCGTCGAGGAGTGAATCAAGGCAGAAGCTATAACTCTCACTTGCGAAGGGTACTAAGTCATGTATTTATTTAAAGTCGATTATTCATGTTTATATTTGAAGAAAACTAATCTCATTATTTGTTTTTATTGTGCGGTGTTGGATCTATGGTACTTCCGTTGTTCGGCCGACGGAGGTACAGCGTCATTTGCCGAGGAGCCAACCGAGGCTGCCGAGATGGGTGACAATGCCCGCCCGGCACTTGACCCCGGCAGTACTTTGCTATAGGAAGCAATTGGATCGGAATGTGACGAGAACGTGCTTGCTAGAAATATTATATATTTAACTTTGTATAACATTGTATGGAAAAATGGCTTCATCGTTAAATTTGCTCATGTGAATCGTGTGGACACACATGGGCCCATCATCCACATCCCGCGCGTATCATATGTGCTCGGTTGCATACGCTTCTTGAATGTCGATGAAGCTGCGTATATGCGAGAGAGAAAGTTGCGACTTGATTCGGGAGGAATGCAATTTGATCACGCCCCGCCCGTTGAGCTTAGAGAAGGGGACCCACGACGCGCAGGTAATGTGCGAATATTCAAGAAAGTGTACGGTCGGATTACGCTTTGAACTGGTATGCAATTTCACCATGTTGACCACACATGATGGGTCCCTTGCATATATAACTCACCTTGAGACTTGACGACTATGAGTTGGTATTTGCCTCGAGACTCATATTGGGGGTGGTGCATAACCCAACTTAGGCTAGGCATTGCCACGTCTACGTAGATCACGATGTTACCGACCTCGCGGCGAGGAGTATGATGTTGTTAAAGTGTATTTTCATCGCGCCTTATATTATATTGTTTATTATCATATACTAACATATTATTTGCTAGCCGTTTCATTCACAGTGATTTCGCGACCCGTCGACCAAACACTCCTCGATATGCGGCTACGCTGGAACACGTCGCGATCCGTGCATGCAGCTTCGAGGTGGGGAGCATTGTATCGACACAGGGGCCGGGGAGGTTGCGGTGTGCATCGAGGTCCGATGAATCGATGGTGGGGGCGATCGTTGACACAGCTCGGCTTGAGCGGTGATTTCATCTGCCACCGGCATAGCTATCCGATTCTGATACTTTGAGATCAAGACCAAAACAACTTGAGGATAGCTTTGAGAATGATTAGTTTCAATTGTGTATTTTCGAGATATGATAAATGATGTTTTCTATGTTACGATGCGTTTATTTTATTTTTCTATCCGATAATTATAGTAAGTATTTTACTATTTTTGTTACATTATGCAAATTCATAATAAGTTACTTGACTTTACTAAGATTGCCTGAATGAGGACATGATTCACGTGCGTGACGACATGATTCACTATTAAGTAATGAGCGAATTACTCTGTGTTTGTAATTAATTACATAAAAATGAGTTAAATAATGAGCAGAATGAGGAGTACATAAATTAAATAATGAGCGAATGAATTAAACAATAAATTAAATAATTAAATAATGAGCAGATAAGATTAAACAATGAATCAAATAATTAGTACATGAAAATGGAGTAGATAATGAATTAAGTAATGAGCGAATTTACTCTCATGTTTGTAAGAAAATGAGAGCGTTTCACTTTGTAAATATTTGTAAATTATTATTGCAAACTAGCAAAATTCGAGATGTAGTTGTTGTCAATGGCGAATGCATGATACTTGTTTCGTAACAAGCCGAGGTAAATGTATGGCTTTGTTCTAACAAAAGCGGGTGAGCTCATGCTTGTTTTGCCAACAAAGCGAATTCGCTTGTTATGGCTGCTGAAGTGCATGAATTGACTTTGTTCTGCTGCTGGACAAAATTACTTTATTCTTAACAAAGCAGTGATCACTTGTTTGATAGGGGGTAAAATAGTAATTTCACACTATTCATTTTACTGTTTTGGTGTGTGTATAACAGTTCAGCTCAAATTTATAGAGGGGGCAAGGCACTTGTACAAAAATGTTACACATTCCAACCTTCCACAAATTTAAGCTCTCTTTCATGGCTACTAAACCCCAACGTATCTGCCATTGTAAGTATATTTTAAATAAAATTTTAAATTAAATTTTTTATATTTTTTAACATTAGTTGAATATTAATCATGCATAAACACATTTTTCATGATAAGCCGAATATTATTTTTTTATATATAAAATTAACGATTAAATTTACTATTATACATCGAATAATGGTTTTTTATATAAAATTATTGGTTCCTCTACTAACTACTATTTATCGTATATTAATTTATATAAAATTCTTGATTCGACGAGTGACTACTATTTAGTATTAATTTATATAAAATTTTTGATTCCGTTACTTGCTATTATTTGTTGAATAATAATTTCCTATATAAAATTATTGATTCCGCTACTAACTACTATTTATCCTATATTAATTTATATAAAATTATTGATTCCACTAGTGACTATTATTTGTTAAATATTAATTTATATAAAATTCTTGATTCCGTTACTAGCTATTATTTGTCTAATATTAATTTTTTTTTATATAAAATTCCTTATTCTGACTACGAGTGCAAAACCAGTAGCAGAAACAGCCCTGCAAGTAGCAAAGAGGGCAAGGTTTATGTGCAGCACTACACCCACTGAAGCAGAGGCCAAAGCAGCAACAAATATGAAGGAGGCTTTTGCTCAATATGCTCAGTACTTAAATGACCTTGTAAAGATTCCATTTTTAACTCTTTTTTAGTTTAATTTTAATAAATTTTGCAGTTTTTGCTATTATAATGCATTAATGCCATTTGGGTTTTTATGGTTCAAGTATTTGGTTATGATGTTGAAATGTGTATGTGTTTTTTGTTTAGTACTTTAGTTTGTTTGATCTTGAAATTATTGTATACTCCGTAAAATTTGACGAAAAATATATGTCAGTGCTAGTGTTCTTTATGTAATTTGATATTAGTGATGTAATTTTGATCTAAATTAAAGTTATTATGTCTATTGAGATAATAAAGTTTGTTAATTTCGACGATTGAAATCAAACTAGACTATTTTTGAGATGGAGGTTGCAGCCTTTTCTATTATAATACCCTTTGGTTTTCAATGGGTTTTATGTATTTGGCTATGATGTTGAAATGTTTATTTGTTTTTTGTTTAATTTGCTTGATCTTGAAGTTAATATATGGTGGAGATAGTTATGTTCTATTAATTCATTGTCGAGAGCTAGACATCAGTGAAGTAATGCTTGCTTATAGTTTCTTGATTTCACGTATCATGTACGTTTTTTGCTACAATCGACTTCACTCTATATGGTTAGTATAGATTTATAGGTTTCATTTTTCCTGATTGACCATTGTTTGACTCTGTAGAATGAAAAACGAGAACGGGTTGTAAAAGCAAGCAGAGATATTACAATGAACAGCAAAAAGGTTATCTTTCAGGTTCACAGGTAAGTGAAGGGTATTAAGTGAAAAATAAAAGATCATATCATGAGATTTTTGTTCAAAAAATGAAATGTTCTTTGAGAAATTGAATTCTGTCTTCTTGTGATGTGTTTCGACAATTTGTTTACTTGTGTTTGAAGATGTTTTATTCCTTTTTTGAGAAAAGAATCAGTAAGCAAAACAAAGAGGAAGTCCTGGGGAAGGCAGAGAAAGATCTTTCACAGGTGACGGCTCTACATGTGTCTCGATTGGTTAAAGAACTACATGGAACAGACTTTTGGAAGCTGAGACGAGCATACTCTCCTGGGGTAGTGTTGCTAAATCCATGCATATCTGTATGTTCTTGTATGGTTGTCGTAATTAGATTAATTTCTTCTTGTAGGTTCAAGAGTATGTTGAAGCTGCAACTCTTTGTCATTTCTGCAAAACTGGCACGCTTTTGAACCTTGATGAGCTCAATGCTGTGCTACTGCCTCTAAGTGATTCATCAGTTGAACCCTTGCAGATAAATGTACTTGACTACATACTTGGGGTAATTCTTCTTAGCTCACAATTAGACAGACCCCTTATAACTTACTTAGTGATGTTATCATCAAACTGAATAGAGGCTAATGCAGATCATATCTGTTCTATATCGTAAACTCTGTTTCACCTTATCATATTGCTCACGTTAGTAACAGTCTGGTACAACAGGTCATTACTTTATTATCATTAATTTGAAGCTTAACAAACTGATGTCTTGTATATATCTCAATCTCATTTTATATCCTGACCTACTTCTGAATTATGCCTTAGCTTGCAGACCTGACAGGAGAGCTGATGAGGTTGGCAATTGGTCGAATATCTGATGGTGAACTTGATTTTGCTGAAATGATTTGCAAATTTGTCCGAGAAATTTATAGGAAGTTGACCCTTCTTGCTCCAGAGATGGATGATAGTTATGACATGAAGACAAAGATGGAGACCATGCTCCAAAGTGTCATGAAGATAGAAAACGGTACAACTCTTAGAATTATCCGACTTAGATAACTTACCTGTCCTTTCTTTCTTCATTTCCTCACACATGCTATAAAACATTAACCTTCCTAGAGGGTGAATAAGTATAATACTACCGCCTTCAGTTTGAAAACGTCTGTTCTGTAATAAATCAAATTATATGTCATGAATATTTTAGCATAAAGTGCAGCTTATGCCTGAATAAATCTTTGTCAATTCCTCCGTATTATTAGTAGTTGTTTCTATGGTAGAATTTTGTCCTGGCAAACTTTGTTTTTTGAAACTTTATTTTGATGCTTGTACTTCTATAATTGCTCCCTGGAGAATTTCTAAGTACTATCAGAGAGTGATTTTAGATTACTTCATTTTAGTTTGGCTATACACGAAAATCGATCATATGAATTTGTTTCTTTCTTACTTATTGAATGATATTCATTTGTTTCTCATCAACAATTGCTGTTGAACTATCATATTCGATTTCTAGTATTTAAAGTGATTCTTAATCCCCTTTTTTGTATTTCTGCAGCCTGTTTCAGCGTTCATGTAAGGGGTTCGGAGTATATCCCACTTATGGGATCAGAGGATGGCAGTTTTTCGTTGCTCACTGTTCCTGACCTCGTTTAGTTTAGTATCTTCTGAATATGGATAGCTCGTCAAGTGTTCAAGTTTGTTTCTGTTTCGTCTCTTACGTTGCCTCAAGTCCTCACAGTCTACTAGTTCTCTGAAATCTTTTTGCTTGCCTGTGTTGAGTACTTTTGATGCAAAAATTGGAGATATGATGTTGGAACAGTTAGACACTTGGACTTATCCATGGCAACTATGTTAGTTATGATGTGAACAAATATTTTGAATGCATTTTGCCCCGGAATTATATTGGAGATATGTGTTCTCTGCTAATCATCTGGCACAAATGTCTCTCATAAGTCATAATATAATGCCTTCTCTGCTAATCATTATCTGGAACAAATAATTGTATGCCATTTTGCAAAATCAAATTAAGAAAAGTAATTGAAGAATGAAGAATTGAAGATCGTGTGCTAAGTTATTTTGGTTTTTAATAAATGTTGATTGTTTTGTAAACTTGCTTGATATTATAATTAGTTTTTTTAATTCTACGGAATGTAATAATTTAAACAATTGTCTCAATGGCACTCTAGATGAGTCTCTACTTACGAGCTTACACAAATTTTATAACCATCATGCTTACATAATTACATATCGTTGGATTATCTATAAATAAAATATTTTATTGGACGATTTATATAAAATAGGGACATTTAAGATATTTCACAATTCTTTTCATTAACTAATACGCATTGCATGCAATATTTGCAGGGAGTGGTTACATACTTTTACTTGAATTAATGTGAAAATACAATTATACTATTTATAAATACCATAGTTACTAAATTATGTAAGCTCCTAAATGAAACTCAGATAAAATACTATAAGAACAAATATATTGGATATTTTCAATTAATATATGCATGACTTTAACAAAAAAAAAAATATCAACAAAAGTAAATTGTCATGTGTATATATTACCAAGGTAGAATGAACATACTTACCATAACCATAAGATAGGCAAGTATTATGTAACTCCAAGTATTATTAATCACCCATCTCCTTATTTTAACATTCTATCTTTATCTTTCTATAATAGTGTACTATTACTAATTTACCCATATGATATTTATTTAAACATGTTTCATCAATATTATTTTTAACTATTATCAACTGTAAAACATCACATTTACACTAAGTAAAGAACTTAATGCTCATCATTAAAAAACATAGAATACAGTAGTTACCCATAAATAGAGCACTAAAATCATCATTTAACATATTATAATTCGTTTACAATAACTCATAATTCGCTCCACTGGGGTTGTTAAAGAGCCACTCGGCTCATAACAGGTAGGGCCACCACCACCCCTCCAACAACACCGCCTCCACCTCCAAGAAATTGTAAGGACCATTTGGGGCTATATTCATCGTCTTCTTTTCCTGTTTTTCCCCAACTGTCCAGATTTAAATGCATGTTCTTGCTCTTGAAGGAAAGCTCTCGCTTTACCATACTTCTCGACTCTTTCTTCGTTTTCTAGATCCTTCTGGTTTTGCTTCACCTGGAATAGGAAATGGTTATCTTTGCGCAATTCACGTCTAGCACCCTTGGCTTCCTGTTTCAGAAGTTTTTTCAACTTCTTTTGTTCAGCTCTCTCACGATCTGGATCATAATCTCTCCCCTTCACATATCTGCAAAATCATATGCCTCCATTGCTCAGTAACAAACATATATATATATAGAGATAGAAGCGAGAGTGAGAGAGATAAATGGATAAGAGAGTTATACCCCTCCTCAACAAACTTTGGTTCATATAGCTTGATAGGTAGTATCTTTTTCTTCCGCATTTGTAGGGGTAGACGAAGCTTGTGATGTTCCTCTATCTTTGTGTCAATAAGCCGAGCAACTTCCCCCATTCTATCTTTTAGTGCATCTGGCATGTACTTTTGATCAACTAATTTATGTAACAAGTTCGAAATTGGCGAGAATATTTCAGGGAAAGAGTTCATCTGGTCATAGATTGTAATGAATCCGTTCAGTGTTTCAATATTAGCTGCGAGCACACTGGCCCTGCACACAGAATAATCATTTACTATAACTGGAGGGATAATAACGGCAACCTCAGGAATATAAAATATTCAGTAAAACTTGTACGGAGAATAGATATGGTGCAAAATGCTTAGTATTGCCAGACTTTATTTTAAAGGACAAACAACATAAAAAGATGAAAAGGCCAACGCCAGCCTATAAAAAACAAGTATCCGAAACCCAGTGTTCTTTGAAAGGGTTATGTGGGCTATTGGCATAGCATGGATGCAGAATTTGCACAGACTATTAAAATTATTTAAATATGTTTTGTAGACCATCTTGATAGAAAAATTGATAAGCAAATGAAATAACTGTGGATGCAGTATTCCTAGTACCTGAAGCTGACAGAGCTGAAATAAGGGGAATCTTCTGATTCGAGCATGTCCATTAGACTACAAAAATCTAAAGAATTTATTTCCTCAACAGAACTTTGTATATGAAGCAAAGGCCCAACTGATTTGATCTCCATAAGATGAAGTAACTGCGACAAAAGAAAAAGAAGTTGCTCATAAGCTTTGGCAAAGAAAAATAAGGGGATTTTAAATCAATGATGACTCACAGGAGGTCAGGAGCAGCAACTAAACAAACCTGAGAATCTAGCGATGGTCTGTTCTTCTCATTTAGAGCAGCTGTGAGCATAGTACGTAAAAATACTATTGCCTCGGGGGAAAATTTCAAAGATTGCTTACTGACCTGGAAGACAATTTCAGAAATTGGATGTGAATCAAATCCAATAAATTACTGGGCCAACAATTAGCATATAAATGTGATATATTAAATACAGTTTAAATATGCATAACAAAATAACATTTTTGAAAGAAAAAAAATACTCCAGAGGAGATGCTTAATCTGAGATTCCAATCATAAAGACCAAATCTAAAGACAAGGTATCTTTCCTTGTTAAAACTTTAAGAAACATATCCCAAATATTCATATTTCCACGTTCTGAATAGTTCTATAAAAGAACATATCCAATAAGTAGTGGTCAACATCTATGACTATAAAAAAAAAATTAAAAAGAAAAGACCTAGAGGGTAGTCTATCCATCAGTAAGTAATGAAAGTCTTAAAGGCAGAAAGCAGCAAATTGACGTAAATACAGAAACAAATCCCATTACACTACTGACAACTGGGAACTGAAGTTAGATAGCATATCAAGCTCCAACGAGAACAAAGGATGAATGAAAGCTAATGCTTACAGATAGAACCAATGAGCACAAGAAGGAACCAATTGCAACATCTCTGCCAGACTTGATAGGACAACGCATCAGATATTCACACATGAGTAGTATTGCAGGAGTCATCACCACATGACGAAAATCAGAGCATGGGAAAATCATCGACCATAACCTTAAAAGAAAGAGTGTCTTCAAAGAAGGCCAACATCTTTTGCCTGCTAGACAAAAGGCAGAATAAGTAAAATAGCAAACAGCAAGCAGAAAGAGAAAACAGAAACATATGTCAGTTTTAAAGATATTGATTTCTGAAAATGAAAAAGAAACTCAAAGCCAAAGCTCAAGGTAAAAAATCAAAACACTTATTTCTACCTGCATCTTTTAGATCACCACAGAATTGAGTTCGAATCTGAAGCAACCACTGACGGGCACAGATAGCTGCAAAATAGTGGACCTGACTACTCATTTCGATCAATGGCTTGACAAGCATATTAAGCAACTCGAAATTCAAAGGCTTCTTATTTGGAAGGATGGCAAAATATTGTAACAGCACCCCGTAGAATACCTTTAGTAAATGGATATTACATTAGACAACAAACAATGAAAGGATATAATTAAATCACCTAATTAAAACAAGAAAAGTTCTTTCCATAACAAAATAAAATAAAATTACATGGATTTTTTTCCGATTTTCTGCTGCAACATTAATCGCATTGAAAGTACGAATCCGGCGGATAGCTTCAATAATCTGATCATTAGAGCGATTCTCCACCAAAGAAGTAAATTCTTCTAAGCTTTTTGGAGCTTCAATTGTATAGGGAAGTTCATCAGGTTTTTGAGGACGGCAGCCACCAGCTTTCGCTTTCTTAGCCAAAAATTCTAATTGGCCTCCCTTAGTTGGAAGTCCCTGTTTATGATCTTTCGTGACATCTAATTTAGCATTACCATCACCATCTTGTTCTTCCTCGTCATCCGACTCAGCATTAAACTTATCATCATCACTCTGCTCCCAGTCCTTCAAACATTGAGCCTCATCAGATATATCATCGCTATCATCAGCTTCTTCTTCCTCGCTTCCTTCTTCCTCAACATCATCATCATCGGTGCCATCGCTGTCATCACTAGCAGAGGAATCTTCACCCACAGACTCTTCACTCTTCTTCTGCAACATCAAATCAATCCAACGCAATTTGTTTCTCTTTTCCTCATCAACAGTGAAAGAGTCACCAAGATCATCTCCAGATATAGATCTTGAATGTTTGGTACTCAAGTTATCGTCTTTAGGATCATCAGTATCCTCGTCACTGCCATCATCATCAGCAACCATCCGCTTTTGGCGTTCTTCCTGAGAGTGAAAATAATCACAAGATAAGTAACAAAAATTAGACAATTTTCGATTTGCGTAGAGACCTCACATCAACATGCCCCAATGCCTTTGAAGAAGCTCCTGATTAAGAAGGGAGCGCGCGGGCGCGGGGGGAGGTCGAATAGTACACAGCCTTGCCTAGTGCAAACACTATATAGTATATACTACTTCACAATAGATAACAGATGTAGGTAGTGTATTGAGCTTGTCTTAGTAAAATTGATATTTAAATTTACTTCATTTTTTCCAATCAAATCTGACACATTATATGTAATCAACAATGTATCTAAGACTGCAAAATGCCTTCGGATTGAAGACATACTCTATTGATAAACTATACACACCCCCCACTGTGTCATGATAAACACCAAATTCATATCTTCAAATAGAATTGCTATACCTCCAACTGTTCGAGACGCTCTTTCTCCTCCTGGGCAATTTCTTCAGGTGTCTTTGTTCGGTCTGATGGCTTAGCACGGATGTCTAAAGCCATCTCACTGACCAACATGTCATACGAGTCATGGTTTTCCTACAATCTCGAAGAATAAGTGTTATCACCAATTGGCACTCAAAATGTGGAATAAATTTTCCAAATGGATCCGCAACGAAAAAAACATAAGTAATAACAAATGTAACTCTTAGGCCTTCAAAGACGACATAATTGGGAAGTGATTTTAAGAGAAATTAGGAGATGAACCTGGTGGGAAGCAGATTTTGTCTGGTCAACAGAAACATCGTCCTTCTTTATCGTATCTATGGAAATGTTTGTGTTCGTTAGAGCTTTTAAAGCATTCATCTTGTTTGGTTGGGTCAACGGAAACATCGCTTTGGACTGGACCAAGGATGTGAAGTCCTTATCCAATTGATCAACTAATTGCTGATTTTCTTCCTTTTCTTTTGCATGCTGGGCCTGAGAAAAGGTCAGACATAGAACAATTGCAGAAAAAAAATTAAGTGAGCGACTGAACATTATTGTTAAAGATAGTAAAAGGCAGAAATTCAGCTCCTTTAACCTTGAAAAATTTACTCTTTAGAATAAGCTCCGCCATTGCTTCTTTTTTGCTTTTTGGTTTCTGAAAGAACAGGTAGAAAAAACATGAACCTCTGACAAGTTACTCCACAAAGACAACTTAACATTAAGAATATGAGCAAATGAAATGAAAAATTTGATGAGCACCTTTTTACTCGACAAAGATCTTAACTAGTTATGCTACCGGTACAAAGACATTGGATACATGAAGATGTTAAAGAAAATGTGCAAGAGTAGGATATCACATACATTATCCGGTCCATCCAACAGATCCGAGGCCAGAGCACCTTCTCGTTCATGAGTGTTCAAATGAGATGATGTCACTGTTCGGCAAAATTGCAAAAATTTTACATGAATCATGTGAATATGACTTCGAAGTAGATTTTTATTTAGTAAGCGCCGCAAACACAAGAAAGCAGGATATAGGGTGCAGTGCACAATGCATCCAGTATGTGTTTATATGAAGCTTATATGGGACAGAAGAAGGATTCAACAACCTTACGCCTAAATACATAATTAGTAGAACGAAATAAACAATATGTATATATATATATTTTTGTAAATTAACGATGAAGTACAATTTAAGTATTTAAATTACGAATAAAGTACTATCTAAAGACAGTTAGAGTAAATTACTACAAAGAAATTAGAGATATTATAATAAGCAACAAGAGTTGAACCAAGACCTCCTTGCGGAAGCTTGGGTCAAATGTCACCAGGCTATTGAGCCATCGGCAATAAACAATATATACTTGTTAACAAACGTACACCTGAAATTTCGACTCATGTTGCACAAACAAGTCTAGCAAAATAACACTACATTATTATTTGAAAAAGTGTGATGTTCAAGCAAGATATAAGCTTAACAATTTTAAAATGAAAAACTGCCCCTCTCTCAGCTGCAATGCCATCCTCGTCCTCATCAAATGGAAAGTCATCCTCAAAATCATCCCTCCCTGGAGAGGATAGGCCACCTCCAAACTCAAATTCATCATCTTCTCCGTCTGATAGATTGAACTTGTTTTTTTTCTTTTTGAACTTCAACTAAACCCCCACAAGATCACTAGAAGAATCAGATAACAGCCGACAAGCATATTTTATACTATGTACAAATAAATCAATGTTCTATCAATTCGGAAACCACACCTGGCGCTCACGCTGAGACCTCAGAATAGATTTTTCAAACTCCTCTAAATCTTCATTTTGTTCCCCAATTCTCTTATCCAAAAACATAGACTTTTGTGCTCTGCTCAGCACTCCTTCTGCGTCTTCTTTCTCTGCAGTGAAGACCAAAAAAGCAATATGTTTATCAATTTGAACAGTGAGTCTCATTTTTTATCAACTCAATTAATATAATTTGAATTTCAGTACACTCTCATTAGCAGTTTATTACATATACTCCCTCCATAAATTGTGCCGTGTAATTTCCAGTTATCAAAATTAACAAACTTCTGGTATTAATTGACACAAATAACTTTGATTTGAATCGAATTATCAAGTAAATAGTAAAATATATTGACAACGTTATCTTTTACCTAATATTTTATCCACCACAAATATTTCAGAGAATTCAAAACTTGGCCTAAAAACAACACCAACATGATAATATATGCAGAAATACTATAATTATTTCAAAACTGGACAATCGTTTGGGGATAGAAAGAAGTACATATAACTATTTCTTAACACCAATGCAATTTCCAAAACAAAAAACACCAAAAACAATTCTCAATCTAAACAACACACATTAATTATATTGAAAATACTACAATTAATTAATTGATTGATACATTATGACAAATTATAACCAAATACTACAATTAATTAATTAATTCATTGCTTACCTCATCACAAACTACACCAAAATACTATAATTAATTCATTAATTGATACATTATGACAAATTATACCCTAATACTATAATTAATAAATTAATCACCCTATCACATATTAAACATATACAACAATTACTTAGCATATCACAAATTAAACCCAAATATTATACTTAATTAATTAGCTTATCACAAATGATACCAAAATATTATACTTAATTAATTAGCTTATCACAAATTATACCCAAATACTACAATAATTTAGTTAATTAATTGATTAAATTATGACAAATTAAACCCAAATACTAAAATTAATTAATTAATTGATACATTATCAGAAATTATACCAAAATACTACAATGAATTAATTAGCTGATGAGAAATTATATAAAAATAGTAGAATGAATTGATTACCTTATCAATAGCTTGAGAACGAGCTTGACCAATACGACGTTCCTCACCCTTACGTTTGTTCCCGAGTATATCGAATTTACGACGAGACCACATCGATTCAAACGGGTTTTGTTTTGCTGATTTATGCTTCATTTCAACTTTATTCGGTCCTATTTTACTCTTCTTCTTCGTTTTTGTTGCATTTTTTTTGGGGTTTGATAATGCTGATTTCCCCATTATTGATTGAGAGAGAGAGAGAGAGAGAGATTAGGGTTAATAGAGGTTTTGGAGGTTTGTTTGTGTGATTTTGAAAGAGAGGAGAAAGAGGTGGGCCGATCCGGTACCTCGGTACTCAATCCGGAAAAATCCTATTCCACTAACTACTCGGCTAATTATAAAATTGAATTCGAGTGAAAAATATTGGTTGGTACTCGAATAATAGGATGATTACCGGACTCGATAACTTACATGCACCTCATATTAATTAATGCCAGATCCAATAAAGTACATGTTCTTGATATCGGTTAATACCATAGTTGTTTTGTATGACCTATACTCTTAGGTCGGCACGGCCTTAAGAAGGATCGAACCGCCCGGCCCGTGTCATGTTGAGCCGGGCCCCAGGCTCCTTAACAAATTGGGCGGGCCGGACCGTTAAGGAGTACTAGACCCCTATTCGGGTTTGAGGCCCGTGTATCGGCGTGACACCGTTTGCCCGCAGTTTTTTTTCCACTTGCGCTCGCGTCAGCCGTTTAATTTGCGTTATTACCGTTTATGACCAATGAAAATGAAAATTGATAGCAATTGAACTAATAAAATTTATAATGAAATAACGATTAATTAATAGTTTCAAATAGGTAGTTTAAGATCTGATAGACATTTTCGCAGCAATTAATACCCGTACAAGCGGACAACAAAATGATGCGATGATTACGTTCGGTCCATTAGGTGGTGAAACCTAAAAGTTACAAAGTAAAATACCATATTTATGTTGTGACGTTCCACAAATTCACGCCACCAATCCGTGAAGTAAACATGATGTATTTCGTCACCATCATCGAACCTTCCATTTTCAATTTTGACATCATGAAGCTCGTCACCATTGCTAGCTTGCACTCACCGGCTACAAAAAGTTGACACGTTCGTGTTAGAATCTAGTATGAATTTAATCGTGATGAACACCAATTCATACATCCCGGATTCTCAAAATATTATAGAAGTAATCTAAACATAAAAATACGAATGTATGAATACGAGAGTCTTACATTGCAGCCGAGCCAGTGAGCAATTCCCCAGAAAACTTTCGCGTGATTCCCCTCAAGATCTCTCAATGCTTGTTTTAACACCGAAAGATGTCCTCTAGATTACTTGCACCAAGGGAAAGCGAACCAAGAACTTGAACTTGCTAGAGTTTGAGGATGAAATGAGAATTAGAGAAATCCTTCGATTCTTCCCGAGGGAGGCGGCTATCATTAGAGGGGGTGGAGGAGTTTTATGATTCTTATGGTCATGAAAACCTAATCCTCTCTTAATACCAAGTCCCAAAAATTCCACTAGTTAAAATCAATTTAACTCGTTAGCAATTAGACCGTTATGAGCCTCTAATTAAATAATGAGTTACTAGTGAGATTGTTCTATTTTAATTAACTTAACAAATTGATTAAAAATACTAACGAAGTCACTATCGAATAGCTTATCAAGTTATTCATCGATCTCCAAGCGCTTAATTGATTAAACTTGCAAGTTTAGTCAGTTGATGTTCATCAATATATATTTGACAAATATATAAATATTGAGAAATACATCTCTCAATATACAAGTCTCGTTTAATTTCATTCATGAAATATTATTCGAATATCATTGTATGTGTGTGACCTTCTAGGCTCAGATAATAGTAAGTTGTATAATAATAATAATTGACCAATTACTATTATTATAACGATTAATGAGTAAGATCTAGCAATCGCTCATAACCCCTTAAATTATCCATAAAGGAACCCATGCACTAAGTAATATACCATTTACTAAGGTAGACACTAAAGTTCGATGTCACATTTAACCAACCCGGTAAATGAATTGATACACAATTGTCATAGCAAGGCATAATAAAAGGGAATCAATTCTCATTGATTTCCAGCAGTTTGAACAAAAGCGGGAGGTAGCTTTGAAGGCATTTCAGCGGATGGATCTCACGATAATCTTGAAAACCTCTTACAGCGCCCTGGAATTCTTTCTCTTGGAGGCATAGTGAACAATATGCTAATAAACAATTATAAATTGATTAAGTTAATAGTTGTGATTATCGAACAAGAAAAATGCTTTCTGATCAACTTATGCAACAAACGGTACCACGTTAAATGGCTTGGTACCACGTTTGAGTATAACTGACTATCTAACGGCATTTTTTGTACTAAACGTGGTACCGTTTGATCAAACGGTACCACGTTAGATCTAACGTAGAATTTTCCACTTTGACTGCAAATAGTAATTGCTGCAAGAATCAGCATTGGTGCCGTTTGATCAAGCGTTACCACGTTTAGTCCAACCGGTTTTTAACGTACTTTTGTGCTAAGCGTGGTACCGTTTGATCCATGAGTACCAGTTCCCTATTCACTACTGAGAAAAATGAGGATTAGACCATGGAGAAGACTATAAAAGGGGGCAACACCATTCTTCATTTCTCACAACTCACAATCATTTCTAAGCAATTACAATACTCACAATCACTTTCTAAGCAATTACAATACTCATTACTTGTTTTTTTATTGAAGTCTAAGGATTCGATCGAAGTCTAAGGATTCCTTCTCAAGTCGTGGGGTTGTTCGTTGCATCTCCGGTTCGGTATTATCTATCATCCTTTTTATAGTTGTGCTATTTGTTCTTCTAAATTAATGGCATCAAAACGTAATCTTGGTAAAAATATTCAAAGTGATATTGGTAGTGCTAGTATGTCTAATGATTTTGTTAATCTAGAGGATGATAATCAAATGAATGAATTACCTTTAATTAATATCAAATCTAGTGCTACGGATAATACTAGTGAAAGGAAAAAATGACATGGATTTGGCAATATTTTGGCCGACCGGAAAGTCAAAGGGTAACTTGTAGAAGTTGTAAGAGAGCTCTATCATGGAAAGCGGGTGGGGTAAAAGGAACGGTCATCTTGATAGACACTTATTCGTCCTCACGATCACTAAGGATGGCGGTAGAGGTGAGTACACAAGAGCGATTAATACCAAACCGCAGTAACTTTTTTAGTATTTTGGCTTATAGGATGAAGCGCATAAAATTTATGTCGGTAGTTACTGCGGCTTTTTAATCATTGTGATGGATGGCGTTTCACTAATTAATTCAAAAAAGTCGTTAATCTGAGCTAACGTATCCCCGTACTACTTTAGAACTTATACTTTTTAAATATTTTAAAAATGAAAAGAATACTTTAAATTGCTACCACGCTTTTAAAGCTTTTGCCTTATAAGAGCCATGTTTGACTAGTGATAGTGTCTTTTTGGATTTTGATATAATGTGTGTGTAACATGTCATTGGATTGATAAAGATTGGGTTTACAAAGGAGGGTATTTATTTTGATCAATTGCTAAACATAACAATATTCAAAAATGTTAAATGATCATAGTTTTTTATTTTTAGTTTGTGTTGTCGCTTATGGGGGTGATTTCAAAAAGGATTTCAAACATTTTTAGTTTTTATAGAACAAAAGGATGTAAGGGAAACTTTATTTGGTGATTTAAAACATTTTAGTTTTTATTTTTATGACATGTACTTTGATTCTGAACATTTTTAGATTGTGTTGTGCGCTTGTCGGTGATTTCGAGTTTACATTATTTGTTAATTGTTTATAGTGTTTAATTTCATTATTTTTGCAATATTTATGTGTTAAGCGTTTGCGTTTGTACCAAATTCTGCGTTTATGTAAAATCTTCTAATAATATCTTTATTACTTGTTATTTTATGTATTTAAGCGGTGGCGTTTAATCTGAAGCGTTACAGCGTTTGTCAGTGAAATATGTGATCTGCCGGCTTTTTGTGTGTTAAGCAGGTGGCACGTTTGTTTTAAGCGTTCCCAATTTGTTAAAGGCAGAAGGGGCCCCAGGGAACTTGAGACCGAGGCCATGCACCCACTTAAGAAATGTTGGGTGGGCTCGGGCAGGCCATGGCTTTGAGGCCCGATCCCTCGGTCCCGTCATCTGATTCTTGATGGGCAGGGCAGTTCGTAAACCAGTGGGTGAGGCAGGTGAACCGGGCTTGTGAAATTTAGGCGGGCGGAACTTGACCCATGACCCAGTTCGTTAGGCAGTCTAGTGTGTTGTCGAGGCCCATCGGTCCATTTATTAATGGGTTGGGCGGGGCTGTTATATTTGGGACCCGTCCACGTTCGAAAAGAGCTCAGTGGGCGTGGGCCCCGTTCGTTAAGGGCCCTTCTTTAGTGGGTAGCCTTAGGATCAAGCGGGTCAGCGTTTGTCACACTTTTCACAAAACGTGTGACAAATAGAAACTACATGCTAGTAGAGTTGTTACTGGGCTGGATCTCCGGTTATCCGGGAACCATCCGAGATCCGGCCCGGTAGATCCGCCCCATTAATTCATCCATTTCATTAACGGTCCGGTTTCGGTTCTAAAATTTGAACTGAAACCCGTTAAGAATCGGACCGCTAACCCGGTAAGAGAACCGGTTAATTGGATTTTTTCTGATTTTCGGTTTTTTTCTTCTGATTTTGGGTTTTTGGGTGTTTTTGGATCGGACCCATCCCGAACCGGTCATAAAATCGGGATCCGGTATCCACCCGATAAGGTTTGATCCAAAAATACCGGATATAGTTCGGTCGGTCGAACGACAAATTAGCGGTCGGTCAGAATTCGCATTTGATATACGGGCCAGAACCGGACGTGCCGAGATCAACATGATGCATGTTTATCATACTTTTCACGTACTGCTTGACTTAGCTCTTATAGTTACAAACTTGTTTGTAGATATGTTTAGAACACAATGTTTAATTATTAAAAATGAATATCATTTATATATTTTTAGTTAAAGATAATTAATAATGATCCTTTAACACCTTTTTAACTTGAATATGTGATATTTCGGTTAGATATTATTACCAAAACAAATTACTCCGTAGTATAAAATTGCATGAATATCGATCCTTGACGAATTGTGTTTACTAAGCTGAGAACATAATTGTCGATGAAAGGAGTACCATGCAAATATTTGGAGAACAAATTTCTTTCTTCATGAAGAAGGAAGTAAAAAGTATAATTAGGAAAAGTAATACCATATTAGTTAATTAGTTAACAAATAACAATAAAGATAAGAATCAGTGAATTTTGTTAGTGGAATCCGTTTCCTTGTTCATGTTGGTAAAGCTAATTCAAAACCGATACCCACTCAAGAACTATTAAATTACATATGTTAATTTCAGTTTCTAAACCTCAATAATAAACCTCACAATGAATCAAGAGACATAATTTTAGTTATTGTCAATAGCGAAACAGACTTTATATAGGAAGGCGGATTAACGATATCCAAACATAAGAAAAAATATATAAATTTAGGGGGAGGCCAAATGGCCTTAATTTTAAAAAGAATAGTTATAGTTTTGAAAAAATCTTGTCTAAAATTAAAGTTTTCAAAAAATTAGGGGCATTGTTTCCATACACCCGTAGCACCCCGTAGTTCCTGGTTATTGTTTTAGATTATTAAATTGAATCAATTTTTTTTCAAACTTGATCTTCAATAACAAAAAACCAATGACTTTTTCATATTTCTAATCATATAAAGTAGACACTAATATAAAGAGCGATAATTATAGTTCATACAAACAACAACAATTTACTCGTTTTTATGATATTAGTCTCATTTGATGTATAATTATTTTGAGAATTACATATATATTAACCAATTTAAGTGATGATTCGAACAAACAAAATATTTCTATTCTCACATCTTTAATTAACTAACCTAATGGTAATAAATTTAATGAAGAACCGACACACTAAACGGCCCTCGAGGTCCATATTTTGGGAATACTACGAAGGAGTTAATTTTGAGATGTGACTCGATAATATTTTCACATAAGAGAAAAAAGATTGTTGTAGAGCGGTAAAAATTTAATTAAATTTTAGAGTGAAATAATTAAGATGACTTAATCAAATTAATTAAAATCCGGCCACTAAAAATGACACGTGGCTAGAGGTTACCCGTCGAGCCTAAATTTGATGTGAACCCACCAAGTACAACTGAGGGTTTCCGGGAAAATAGTCCCGAATTAAATGTTCATTAAATTTAGGGTTCGAGGATAAAAATCCCTAATTTTATTGGGTTAAAATATGTCCTAGGGGCTAAAATTGAAGCTTCAAAAGCTTCGGGGTTCAAAATGGAGACTCCAAAAGTTATGTGGTTCAAAATCAAGGCTCCGAAAGGTCCGGGGTCAATATGCAAATGTGTTTGACCTAGAAAAAGATTCGGAACCTTCTCTCTACTTCAATATAGGCACCCCTTTTATTTTCTTGGAAAAGAATTACTTCCTAAATCTCCGACGGTCCGAGATCTTATAAAATTCACTTGATTTGCGATGCATTGATCACACTGAGAAATCAAACCAACCAATGACTTAAGCATTCAAAGCCGAAGCCTATAAATACCCCCTTATTTTAATTATTATCAATTCTCATTCGAGAAAATACACAAAAAATATCTAAGAAAATATAGAAGTACCTCTTAAATTCTTTAAGTCGAATCTTTTAAACCACAGCGAAGCACCCTTGGTGGCCAGAGAAATACCTCAGGCGTCTAAAATAGGCTTTGAAATAGGAGATTCTTGGACAAGCAGCGGTAACTCTTGAGTTAAAAAGCAAAGTCGATGAGAATTTGGCAGATCTCTCAGAGCAGCCGAATATTCCAGAAAGCTAAAACACACGATTATTCATAATCTTGCTGAACACACGAAAATTCTCACGTTTAATTCCTCAAGTTCCCGATATAGGAAATCTGTTGAATATTCGGTCCACATAGCTAATTCGAGGGGCTGCGCTCCTAAGGCCCTTGTACATTCGTCGATCATCATCAACAAGGTCGGGATGTCCGCGCCGTATTTGATCATCGCTCACAACAACAAACTACTAAAGGTCGTTGTAGTACAGGAAACAAAAATATATTATTTCAACAACACTTTGCTATCCTCCGCTACGACCCCAGCTAAAGATTCTATCCAAATCAAGACAAGTAGCCTCTCAATCTACAAAGTCCCACCAAAGACAAGTAGCACAATTACTCAGTCTCACAAGGCAAGTAGCACAGCTACTCAAATTCACTTGGGGAACATCCCTTAAGTCCCACCATAAAAGATGAAGTAACTCCTGGGTAATAAATTTCAAGTCCCACATTGCAAGACACTTGTAATGAGTCCATCGATCTAACATAGACACGAGACCAAGTCGAGGCAAGATTAAATCCAGTACAAACAACAGAGAATACTGTTGCTAAGGCTCCCCGACTCGGACCATATCGAGTCCGGACCGGTCTAGAGTCCATCGAGACCGGGGAGGTACATATATAATCAGCTCATAGGCTCCTATCCCAAATCAAATCAAACTCAAATCAAGTTAAGTTTAAGCTCAAACTACAAATCAAATTAAGCTCAAGCTCAGCCAAGCATCTCATAAATGTCAATGGCAGCAGCTTAGAGACTGTAGTTTGAGTGATCCTTGATTTGATAAAACACGTACAGCGAGGAATTTTTTCCCTCTGATAGGTTTTATTTTGTACCCCTTTAAATAAATAATAAAAATTCTTTTTTGCATTACAATTGCCAAGCATAAAAAATAAATCAAATATGAAAAAAAGTGTGAAATCGTTACACAAATGACTCATCGAGGTCCTTGCCTTGGGATAAATAAATCAAATATGGAATATTTTAAGCGTTGATGCTAAAATAAATTGTTAGCACAATTATTAATTCCATTCCAATTATTTCATAGCTAGATCTTCGCCGCAAATCCTAATCCGAGTATATGAACCTAAAAGTCTAAAAGTCCCATTCCATATAAAAC
This sequence comes from Lithospermum erythrorhizon, assembly GCA_019722365.1. Taxonomy (NCBI): domain Eukaryota; kingdom Viridiplantae; phylum Streptophyta; class Magnoliopsida; order Boraginales; family Boraginaceae; genus Lithospermum; species Lithospermum erythrorhizon. The sequence continues at coordinate 27,914 of JADFUC010001514.1, forward strand.
AGGACTCTCAATTCCTTAGCCACCTTGGTATAATATCTTCTCCATATCATTATATAATCATTGCAAAAGTATTCATAAACATTGTCTATTCTCTGCATGCAAATATACTATTCAAAGAACTAACTTTGAATAATACTTACCTTAGTTATAAATTACAATAAGGTAAGTATATACATTGCCTATGCTCAAGTATTTGCATTAAACTCTTGATTTTCAATTTTTGCAATAGTATATTTACTTTTGTGAAGATAATTTGTAGAAGATTCTTGATTCTTGATTTTTGATACACACAACATTTTTTTGAAGGTGTACAATGGGTGCTGTTTGTTGTTGTTGTTGGTTTGGTGATGATGGGCTACAAAACAACCCTTCTACACCAATTCCCAAAATTTACCAGGAAATAATCAAAATAACCAGTCTAATCAAAAGGGTGTTAAAGAGGCACCAAAAGAACATATCCCCATATCTCCTGTGAAAGCATTGAAAGAAGAACATGAAGTTGAACCTTCATATGTCCAATATATTTATGAAGATGAAGAAGATGTGTGTCCAACTTGTCTTGAAGGTGAAATCATGTTTCTATCTAGTACTATACAATTATCATGTACTCGTGTTCTTATTTGAACAGTACACAAAAATACGTTATTATCGTTCAGTTTAATTGACGTTTTTTTATTTTCAATATAAAGCTTTGATTATTAATTACTTTTTAATCTTGTAAACTTAAATTTGACAACATTATAACTTTGATCCTCAATTATTTTTATAAAATTTTTCAAAATCTTTAATGGACAACGATTGACTCCTTTGGTTGTGTAATATAGAGATTTAATTTGACATAATTTCTCTTTTTTCTTTCTTTCAGAATTTTGCTTCATGAAAATCCCAAATTATTTAAGTGCTCTCATGAGTATCTAACCTCAGTTGTATATACAGTGGATGGAGAGAAGCAAAGAAGTGTCAGTATGCAATGAGGCATCTTAACTCCTCTCCAATTATATTATCTGATTATTTTTCAATTGTGCCAATTAAATAAAAGTATATGTGATTTATTCAATATATACATGATTGATGTATCTCTTGTTTCTTCTTCTTCTTGTTAAATGCAATTTGACGAATAATTGATGTTGGAGTGCCACAGAAGGCTAACTTTCCACAACTAGGCAATTTCAACTTAAATAAATGATGAATTGTATACTGTATTTTTCATGATTAAGTGGCTTATATATGTTAGCTTTTATCCATGTAATTATTGAATTTCTCCTCCTTGTTTGTTTTTGTTAATACAGGATTCTTCTCACTTGGTTTGTCTCACTTTCTATGGTTTTTTTGTTGTGTGTAAAACTATTTTAAAGTTTTTTCAATGGAAGTGTTCAATTTTAGTTGATCAAGGATAAAATGAAACTAAAATTATTGAAATTAGTGTCAATACTTTCAAAACTACGGACTTAATGACAAATATATATATATAGTAGCGGGCTTAAAAGGAGAGCGCAAAAAAGAGACGTGTTCCATGAAAGAATGGCAAGCTTCAATTATATATGTAACTCCTAATGTGTAAAAAGGAGGTTCAACTATGTATGCAACTTCGAATATTCATTCTTTAGGTAGTGGGAAAGAAGCAGTTTTCCATGTCAAACATTAGAGCCTCATTAGATTCTTCACAAACATTTGTCATGAATTACACCCAACAAATAAAAGAGAAGCAAAATACAAAACAAGATTTACAAAATTCAAAAGATGCCGAAAGTGTAAAATTTATGGTGTTTATCAACATCACTAATGAGCAATTGAATTTTGTGGATTGTTCACCCTTAAATGGAAATAATTCTGAAATATTAGGTCTACTTTATTTTTTGCAATATATCACTACCGTTTCGTGACTAACAGAATCGCAAAAAGATTTTTCACTCCAATAATTGATAATGTAATCAACTATAGGGTAAAATGGATGGATTAATGTAACTGGTAAATATTACTATCACCAAATAGAGTCGAACAATAATTGCCAAAGATTAAACTACATGTAAAGGATACTTTCGTTTACAATGAGGTAAGTTATAGATCCTGTATAAAATAAACAAGTTCAAGATGGAGTTTTCTCTTGATTTATAAAACTAAACCTATAAGTTACAATCTCAAGGCTGTCGAAGTGTATCGGATAAGTTCTGAATCGTCTGTTGCTCTTGTGTCGCTTGCATCTCCTGAAGCGGCATCTCTTCATAGCACCTGCAGCAGTCGAGTGTAAATTACAATGCTGGAAAGGTAAGGGATAAGAAGATACGAAACGTAAATAATGATGGCCAACTTTCAATGCAACCAGATTGGGTCAGTTAACTTAGAGGCTTGAGAGAATAAATCGTGCAATGCGCAAAGAACAAATAGAGCAAGTAAAGCAGAATAGAATAAGACGTCAAATACAGCTTTCAAACTTCATGTAATAAGATGAGTAGCTTATAAATGAATTAGAAATCCATACATCTTATTATTGGTAAATAGGAGCCTGTGTGAGATTCACCAAGAATTGAGACTTGAAGCAAGTCTCTGATACACACTTAGAGGAACAGGGACCTGCAACACAATGCAAAACATTATATGGATTATGGAGACCAGCAGATTATTCATCAAAGATACCACTTAAATTAGGCAGAGAAAAATAATTGCTATGTCTGTGCATGAGAGAGAAGACGATAAGGGGAGGAAAATGAACCTCATTTTGTCTAGTTCGCCCCTTCTTCGACTGCGCATCACCTGCAAATAGTTCCTGCATTGGCCAGCAACAATATTTCCACTGTGATCCGCTGCCAACCATAAACCATTTTTCAGACAATAGTCCTTATGAGCCTATCAAATTGCCTCTAAGCAAGGTTGGCACTTCATATTACCAGCAGAATATATTGACCAAGAGCTACAGCAGACACAATAAAAATAAGTAGATTGCAGCTGGGTTCAGAACCAACACTATCAGACCATAAAAAATGGGAAGAAACTAAACAAATAGGAGAAAATATTACATTAACAGATTGATTATAAACAAAATTTTAGAACCACGATATATATGTTGGAAAGATAAATCTTAATGCCATAAAGTAAAAAATGGAACATTGGATAATAGTCGCTCGTTAACATCTAGAAGAAATGATTATAGTTGAGCATTCAAGTTAGGCAGATACGATTGCCAGTCATATTAGAAAGAATGGTAACTGTCAGAACAACTCTGAGAATTTCCAATTAAAGCAAAATTTATTAGTACTATCCAAAGAGGAAAAAGTTTCACAATGTTTTGAAGGGTCACTCATCTGAATGCCTGGTGACAAAGTGATAGAAGGGGCAAAGAAAGGGGAAAAAATGGAAAGTCAGAGATAGAAAATGAAACCTTATCCAATGCTTTACGGCTGACAGTTTCACTTTTAGATGAAGCACTAGCACCAACTGTTGCTTGAAAAGTGCTAGTTCCCTTTGCACTTTGATCTGCAGAAATAATGATGAAATCCCAGGTACTACAACACAGAATATTCAACACTTTGGTGTGTCTCAGCCCTAGCAGAATATACGAACAAAGTATCACATTACACTAGATGGAACAAGATGGATGAGAAATTTAAACATTAGCTGATGTGACAGATAGTAAATAATATAGGATGATTTTAGTAAATGAAAACAAATGCCTTCAGAAAAGTAAGATACATAAACATGCGACAGTTCTTCATAAGCAGAAAATATCGTGAAATAAATATTGCACATGTTGTGAAACATTTTGTTTTTAAATAACAATAACGAGGATCTGATCTCTTTCTATGATCGTGTTAAACAAGATGTGCAACAAATGGCATGTCGCTCCTGTTTAATGAATGATTAATCAGGATTGTTAAAAGTCAAGTTTTCCGGAAAAGAGTACCATGGATGGGATGATTTGCCTTCAACACCACTGATGGAAGGTCCTCCCGTATTACCATTGTCTGCGTTTGTTGAAATTCTCCCAACAGCCGAAGGATCAGCCTCTCTGTCATGAACAATTACAGTTCCAAAATCACCTGGCTAGCCACAAACATGTGAGATTGACTTACCCAACTGGCTGAGATAAATATGGCAACATAATTCTAAATTATACGGAGAAGCCACATGATTCAATTGTGTTCTCTGCAATAGATGGAAGTATCAGTTGTCCTTTGTCCAGACTCCAGACTAGTAAATATCAGACATAATAAACTCTGTCTTCAAAGAATCTAACATTTGGAAATAATAATCTACTCCCCTCTGCAAAGAACTTGGTATATACACTGTTAGAAATCAAAAGTAAACCTCTGAAGTGTAATCAGACGCAAGTACCTTCGAGTGGGCGTTGTTCGTCAAATCGTTTTACAGTTCTTGGTACATCCCCAGCATGAAGATCAGCATCATAACGCTTTGATGGAACGGTGCCCCCTATCTGCAAAAATCAGAAATATAAATTACAAAAATAACATTGAGCTTCTGCGTGAATGTCCAAGAGAGATAAAATGAACAAGGGCATATGTTATAGAACTTGTATCTCACTTCATCGCTAAACAAAATCTTTCTGTTGATGCCTCAAGGCCAATGTTTCCCTGGCATCTTTGCTCTCTCAATCTTGGAGTATCACCGGGCATTACTTTACACTTCTCTATGATTTATGCTATATAATATTTATAAGAAAGAAACTCAGTTAGTGGCAAATAAAGTCAACTTCATCCTTTGGAATAATGAAATTAAAGTGATGTACATGGAATTAATTGTGATTCCATGCTAGCCATAATGACAGAAATTAAGCCAGGAAGCTAATTTAAGATTCATAAATAAGAATATCCCTAGAAGAATCTGCCATTACAAGGTGATCATAATGGCAATTAAGTCATTGCAATTTACTTCCTCAAACTTCAAACTTATATGGTGATCACATGTTCATGGGATATTTTACAGGAAGCCTTGAATGAAAAGCTCACTGGACCACACATATATCTTGAGCATACCACACATATATTTTACAGGAAGCCTTGTAAGGATGCCAAACTTTTGGCTATATTTACAGAAATAAAGAAACAAACAACAATAAACATGTATCTTGAGCAATACCTTAAGCATCTCAGCTGCAGTTGGGCGAAGACGTGGGTCTTTAGTGAGACACTTCGCTACAAAATCATGGAAGACAAGAGACCTGTGAAAACGAGTCAACTAAGTCAAAATCTGCAAAACACCAACACAATTTATGGTAAGAAAGGTCAAATCTTGAATACATCAAAATGTATATCAAACGACATCAAACTTACCTGATATGGCAAAGTAAAACTTGATATAGATTTTGTTAAATGGGTGCATTGGTGAGTATCAATATTTCAACCATACCTTCCTAAAGCTTAAATAATACTACTTACCCTTGCTTCCTCCATTTTATTTTCACCTCGTTACTATGATTAACTACTGATATATCATGAATCCCATGTCCTAATAAAATACATTAAAATTATAACCCAAATATTAGTATTCACGAAATATTATAGAACATAAAATTTAAAATGTCAACTATCAAAATCAAATGTGATCTTTTTAAGGATCACGAGAGGAATATGATAAAAAGAGCAGAGAGCACCAATATAATACCCACTAGTAACTGCAAAAGACCACAAAAAACAGCTGATGCATTGATTAAAACTAGATAAATTCATACTAAGATTATATGAAATTCACTCACTGCATGGCATATGAAATATAACAAAACAACAATAAAAAAAAAAAAAACAATTAAGTAGGAACTAAGTCAGGTGATCCAAGCTACGTAAGAAGAAGAGACAGACCATTTTTCTTTATCCTCAAGCATTGGAGCTGGCTCACTAGAAATCATAAACAACACCTGCCCAAAGAATCTTAATCACATGCCATCCAAATCATTGCAAAAGAAAAAAATGGCAAACGTTATAGGCCAAATTTTTCCTCATCTTTATGAATTTTTTGCACTCGGAAGGTTTTAAGAAAATTAGATCTAAAAATATTTGTGAAATAGGATTACAGAAAAAAATAACAGTCTTAAAGGTACAATAAACACTGCCGATAATCTAATTTATTTACATCTCTTATTCCAATTAATATATAGTGAAGTTCATAGACTCCTAAGTATTAACTGAAGGCATTATCAGTTAGAAAAACATAAAAAATCTAGTTGTTACCATATTCTGACCAATTTAACATCTCAGAGCATAAATCAATTTAACCTCCAAGTATTACCATCAGGGCATGTATTTTGACAATTTCTTATAATAATAATAAATCAAAGATATGATTATCAGTAGATATAACTTAACTAATAAAAAATAGTAAATCTAAAACAAAAAACATTCCAAGTGACAATTCAGTGAGATAATTTATACTGATTTTGATGAACCTATTCCTAAGTTCCTTTACAGCAGAGTAATAACATTCACAAAAACTGTTCATGTTGAGTAAAGCTCCATTGACATTCAATGTAAACTAAGTAAGATGGCACAAAAGCAAAGTATGTAGGTCAAATTCTATGCAGTAGTTACATATACCAATCATGGATCAAACTGTTATTGCTTCTTATATTTGAAATGGAACCATTAACTAACCCTCATTGGATGAACAGTGGCTCTAGGAGGAAAGCCCTGAAAAGAATGATAATATTGAGTTAAAAATACATTAACTACATATGGCATAATAATGTAAGCACAGTTCAACATCTAGATATTGAATTCAGTAATTTGGAGGTACGATTACCCCGAAAAGGGTACTTAATCAAGATCAATCTTTTTTCTGCATTCATTTTACATAATTTACAATGTGGGTAAATCGGTACTATTCAGCATCTAGGAGGATCTATCTGAAAGTACCTCGGCCATTTCAATTGCGGACACTCCTAAAGCCCACACATCTACCTGGAAAATGCATGCCAAATAGTTACAATAGCCATCAGGTCAAGGTATTGTGATTTTTCAATGAATATTCAAGACAACGTATGAAGGACTTTTCCTACAATTTATATCTAAGAAATCTCAGAATTTATCAAACCTTTCCATCATAACGGCTTTCCTGGATAACCTCTGGAGCCATCCAATGTGGAGTACCAATAAACTGAGAGAGGAAAGAGTAAACATTAACAATAGGACTGATCAACCAAACAAGTTGACAATTCATTTATATCATAAGGCAGTAATATTGGCACAACCAAGAAGAGGATTTCCAAAAAAAAACTACGCGGAGGATCTTTATAATAATATTAATACTAGAAAAATGGGCAGCATGATTTTTTGTAGATTGTAGGGAATACTGATATTGTATGTATTATTTCAAAATCGTGTTTTGGCACAGCCTATAAGGATTCTAATGCAACATTTCAGCGAATACTAAAAAAATGTAAATCCCCAAACAATTGTTGCCAACAGAATTATTAGGTAATAACACATACCGTGTTGCGTTTCGACATTGTTCTAGTGAGTTGTGCAGCAACACCAAAGTCACCTGCTCATATTATTGCAAAAAGATGTTGGCAGATTGTTCTTACTAACTAAAAATCAATCAAATCTGATATGAAGCGAATTTATTTGTAAAATAAGTATATGAGTTCAGAACAAATAAAAAGGTCAGACAATTAATACAAGCATTATTAGATGTTAAATAGGTCAAACAATCACAAGTGAATGCTAAGGGGACCAAACACTAAGACCTAAATCTAATTTGACTTCTCCTGATCACTCAACAAAATATTGCCACCTTGATATCAATGAACCTTGAAAATTGAATGCAGATATGATAAGCCCTACAACAAAGAAAGCAGGCATTAGAAAGGAAATAATTACTCGAGTGATGCCAGTAGCCAATTTATGAAGCTTGAAAATCATAGACAAGTACCTTAAGAGCTTCCCTGCAGATAAATGCTATCTGAAATTTCAGCGTTCATTCAGACATTCATTATGTCAGCCACACCACCACAGTACTCCATTACTATCTGCCTAAAACCCATTGGATGTTGTCATGTTGTTCTCATAAAAACTTAAAGTTTCATAATTTGGTAGTTACTTAATAATTACGATTATACAGAGCTAGAAAAGCTCATATCCAAAGATATTCTTCTCCGTGGTGGTAGCTCCCGAGGTATCGTACAACATTAGGATGGTTGCATTGTTGCAGCATTTCACCTCACCTTACCTAATTTCTTCATATCCTTCCTCCTAATAAAGACATATCCCAAGTCCACAAACAATAGCACTCAATCATTTTAGCTCAAATCCGCTATAAGGTTAGAGGAATAACCATGAAGTATACCCTTCGTGATAATGATATCACTTTGATTGCAACCAGCTCTGACGCCTAAATCTCGAGCTTTATAAACCCACCCATATGACCATGCTCACCACATTACAAAACCACACATTTAATATCCTAATGGAACTTCGCCAAAATCCCTTTCATAAAACATTTGACTCTGGAATATTGCTGCTTGTACAAATAACAAGTCAGAGAAGTTATACAAAAGCAATCACATAAGTCAAAACATCCACAATGAGCTACCAGAGACTAAAGGTCATCGCCACAAATAACTAAGTTGGATAAGCTACATACCCCAGATATCAAATAGTATTTTATTGTATTTTCAAAAGCTACATCAAGACTAGCATTATCAATCCTGAGCTCGGAATACTAAAACTAAAATCGCACTTATGTACTTCCAACATTCTACCATGCCGGAAAAAAACTTCAATATGGGGAATGCAAGTCAAGGATAATATATTTTTCCCAAGCTCGTTCAGTAATTCATACTTGGTAGTCGGATCCTCCCTCGTAACACTCTCCGGTATCGAACTAGACGACACCTTCCCACTCCCTTGCTGCCTCAAAACCCCGGTACGCTCATCCTTCCCCGAAGCCCCACTCCTCCTCTGCCTCCCTGAACCCTCCCAACTCTGCATACTCGCCACAGCTCTACTCACTGCCGACCCCCCTCTCCCCCTCCCCCACTACCCCGACTCTCCCTGCCTCCTCACCACCGTCCCACTCACATCCTCATCCACCTCCCCGCCTCTCCTCACAACAAACGTCCCGAACTCACCTCCCTCTCACTGAATTTTTCACAACAACGTCCCGGGGGCCTTCCTCATCAATCTCCCCCTTTTTCACCACAAATGTTCCGAAATCCCCTCCCTCCTCAACAATTCCCCCCTTTTTCACCACAAACGTCGAAAAATCCCTCCTCCGTCCTCCCCATCCTCCTCTCATCACCATAATTTCGTTCCAAACCTCTTCCCCTGCCACGTCATCATCATAATCATCTCTATATCTACTCCTATCCCAATACGACCTCATTTTATTCACTCCCTCCAATTTCCCCCCCTCCTTAACGATCATCGTACCCGAAATCGACGAATTCAACTCAAACTCCTCATCCTCCTCGTCTCCAGCTAATCCAAAATCCTTAGGCAATCGTTTAAGCAATGGAGGCAATAATTCATCTTCTTCGTCTTCGTCTTACGTCGCTTCTTGTGGATCACGTAGCGTATATATCGACATTGTGGGCCTTGATTGCTGACGTGGGAAGTGAGTCGGCGGAGTGCTGACGTGGCGACGGAGGTGGCGGCGGCTTACGGCGGAGAGATCCCGGAGAGAAATTCATGGGATTTTGAATTGAATTTAATTGAATCGAATTGAATTTTTAGGGATTTTGACTTTTTTTGGGGATTGAGAGTGAAAAGTCAACGGGGAGTTTTGGGAGGAGATTTTGTAAAGAGATCTGGCTATGGTGTGTGTTCAGTTGTCACTTGTGAGTGTTGTTGTTATCGAGTCGGTTCGAAGCTCGAAGCTAGTACCGACACCGATGGGTCATAATTACTTTCAGTAACAATTTTTGGTCGAGTATTAAGTGTGTTTCAGATTTTTGCAGAGTCTGATTCTAACGTCATCACGGTGATTGAACAGTTTTTTTTGTCAAGATTGTACAGATTTGGACAATTTGATTTCAATTTATACACACACAAAAATGTAAAACCTAATATTTTCGCTCCTTTTAACAGTTTTCATTATTTCAGATATAGATGTTAGTGAAAAAGATATCAAAATATGTAGACGCCAGAATTAAACTATATCATTCGCTTACGATAATTTAATAACAAAATTAGATAAAAAGCACACGAACATGTGGAATTATAATTTGTATCCTGTAAAGATAAGCAATTTGAAACAAAAAAATCAAGAAAGATACAACCAAAGAAGAACTGAAAGGAAGATAAAATAGTGTGGTTTTAAATTAATATATCGAATGTATATAATTTATTAAGTGATGTAATTATCCGTTGTTTTATGCCTCAACAATACTTTCGACATAAAATGTAATCCGCCAATCAACCAAATGTGTAATCGAGATAGGTTTTTGGGTCGTAGGTACCGAACGGTACTGGTTAACCAGTCCGGTGACATTATGAGCTCCTATAACAAGCAGCATGGTCGTTAGTCTTCATACATGAACGACCAATATGTGGTCGTTTGTTATCCATTGAATGAGTAGTGTGGTAGTTCAAAATTGTTGATGAAAAGATTTGGTCGTCCATGATCAATATTGAAGCAAACTTCTTGATAGTCCAACAATTGATAGTTTTTATCTCATTGTTTTAGTTGTCCAACACTTGATAGTTTAGATTCACTAAAAGTATTCATTGATTCAATCATGTAAGTACAATTGATATTTGCTAACATTCAACTCGTCAATTTATATTATATAGCTTTTTATGTACAAATCGATCGTGATAAAAAACTTATTACCTACTGGAGTACCAATCAACTAATCTTTTCTTAATTTCCGCCGACTAATTTTCTGTCAGACTAGAGTATAAGAAATAGCTTCATATGCACCAACTTCATAAAATGTCTATTTGAACGGGCTATTTAGGTCACATTACAAGGCTTTCACTACAAACACTATTATGCAAGTTAAAGCGGTATTGGATAATCGGTCAACAGACATTTGCATGCTACACATTAAAAGAGGCTAAGTGAAATTTTCCATTTTCAATATTTTACAAGTTTAGTTCATTTAAAATTGCTAACATTATAGTACAATATGTTAGATAATATTCTAGGGGTTAGGGTGCAATTTACTCACCATGTATTATCCCATAAGATCAATTCCCCTACGATTCGCAAGATACTAACTATGTTAACGGTAGTCATGAAATGCATTCTACCTCTTCACTAGTCATGTTCGGGAATCAATGCAGTTGACATAACTGCCTTGAAATGGTATAAAGTGAACCTCGCCCTCCGAATTAAGATGTTATTATCTGCCATTCACTGAGAACACTCAATCTTACTGTTTCACACTTTTTATCAATTTGCACGGCTTGGGAGATTATAGCAAGACTCTGTATTTTGTAAGACATCACAATCAACTTCAAATAAATGAACCTTTTTTTTGGTAGATGTTGATTCATTTATTAATAATCATGATATGCATGGTTGACAGTTTTTAAGTTTTATTTTGATTTTAACACGTAAACTTCCATTCTTATGGTAATAATTAGATGTGATCCATCATCAAGGAAAATCGATCGAATAGTTTCGGCATACAATTTCAAATACTAACGATAAAAAAGGGTATAAAATAGGGCATTGAAATAACTAACGATAAGTTCAAGAATTATTCTTGAACTTAGCAAAATTGAGACTATATATGATTGAATATTATTTGACTAGTCTTCAACAAATTTGTGAAGAAGAATTTTTATTTTAGCAATAAGTAGTAGGAAGTAATATAATAGGTAGCTAAAATGGTGATATTACAAGCTGCACGGATCAGGCTGAATGGGTGGCAACAGGCAGCCGTTGTCGTAGGTTCGGCGGTGGGGGCTGTAATGGATCCGAAAAGAGTGATCTTGTAGCTGCCATTGAGAGACAACTGGAAGGTTTAGCCAAAGGGTTCTTCAAAGGATGAACACCTCAAGGCAGGGTAGTGAGAGTCCTTTCATTTTTTCTATTTTCATTATATATTGTGTAGGGTATTTTAATTTCTTTTACTTGAAGAGGAACGAAACGAGGACTAATAAAACGGGTAAAATTTGAACAATCTGACTAAAATTCGTTGTATAGTTAAAACTTACTCCCTTCATCCCATAAAGATTGTTTACTAGTTTTGATATTTTATTTTTTCATTATTTAATTTTGACCGTATATATATTTTTTGTATTTTATATTTGGACAAAAATATATCAATAAAGTTAATTTAATTTTATTTTTATTGATTTTTTTTTAAATATTATAAAACACGACAAACAAAATATCTACAAATAAAGCTCAACTATCAAAACCTAAAAACAAACTGGTAATCTTTATGTGATAAGGAAGATAAAATTATAAAGAACTTGAAAATTTAGGGAGTTTGCTGCTTAATATAACAATTTATTTGCTCTTGTTACAAGAATATGTTATTATTGTTTTAAACAATGTAAAATAGTTGAAACACATTCTTTAAAATGAGTACTCATAAATATTGATGAGAATCGGCGAAGCAAGACATGTAAATCTTAATGTTTGTATGTATAATAAAATATATTATCTAGTCTAGATCAATTCTATGTTTTTGTGAGCAATAATTGTAAGTACCAAAACAAACATTATCTTTGTTGATCCTAGATTATACTTGAGGAGCGTCCTAGAATAATATCATCAAAGCTAGAACACATATGGGACCTTCCACCAACAACATTTGGAGGAGCATATGCAGATTTCATGAGAACAAGAAACTTTTCTCCAGATGATCGAATGCCGGTTCGATTCGTCGAAGAAGATGCAGATGAACTATCCTATGTAGTGATGCGTTCAAGGGAGGCACATGATATTTGGCACACTTTGTTTGGCCTCAACACAAATTTAACAGGGGAATTATCCCTCAAAGTTATAGAGTTCCAACAAATGCAACTCCCTGTGGCCTTCATGTCTTTTGTTGGTGCATCAATGAGGTTCGAAGGAGATAAATTCAAAGTGTTTTACCAACATTATTTTCCATGGGCATTTAAGGCTGGTCTTCAATGCAAAGACCTAATGTCTATATATTATGAGAGGCACTTTGATGAAAGTCTTGAGGATGTTAGGCAAAAATGGGGTATAGTTCCAGTTCCTCCTGCTCCCATAAGAGATTAACTAATGCATTCTAATATTTGGAGTTGAAATAAAGCCCAAATTGATCTTTTACATTTGATTTTCCATCTGTCATTAGGCAAAATGTACTCCAACACCCTTTGTAAATAATCTCAATATTTTGTTTCCACCTTATTCTGCTGTTTTTAAGTAAAATTAAAATACTATCAAATCCGTCGTATAGATATTACTACGTACCCATAAAAGGTCAAATTTATAATCTTCATGTATACTCCTTTTAATTGCCATTGAAATATGCATATTATATTTGAGGTTGTTTGATGAGATTATTTTAATTGATTAAAATAAACATTTTAAAATTTGGTTAATGACGAAGCTGTTAAAAATTACACCATTGATGAACTTGGGGCAGAAAATACTATTACAAATAGGATAATACATTGATTTTATTTTATAATCATAACAATATATACATGATAAGAAAACATAACATGAAAATGAAATTAAAGCTCTGAGTTCTTTTCCTTAGGAGTACAAGAAACTCTTATTTTGGATGTGAATTGTGAAGACTAATAAATGATTCTAAGGGTACAATCTTCCAAGAACAATACCAAAGAAAACTATAGCACCATATTATTGTCTATATTTTGACTAATCGACATTATCTATGGATTTAATTCCTCTTATTACACCATGACATGGATAGATGGTGAAAGTCTGTAAGGTTGGGGTGATTGAGAAAGTGAGATAGTATTCGTCGTGATTCTCCCAATGTCTATTACATCATCTTCCTGCTACAACTCAACAACCTTTCATCAATCATTTTAGCAATACCATTCAAATTGTACAATTGTAGGCTTGTAGTAGGTAGATAGCACAAGCCGTGGCCCATGGGAAGTGAAATCAATGAGGAAGAATAATACATTCACTTTCAACATTCATAACATACTACGATATCTACGTCCATAGGATCAAATAATTATCAAATTATCTCATCATTTAGCAATCATTGACTTGTTAATGGATATCTTACTACCTCGTACTATATATATCTTACTACTAATTTATCAAAATTACTATACTAAAGTCACAAATAAAACATATCTTCACTTGTTGTCCACACTATCCTTTCAAACAGATATTAGGCATTCTTATTATGCTAATATTAATAGCTGCTAACAAATAATAACTTTTTCCTTTTTAATATTCATATTAGTACTAGATCAAATTTCATAATTATCCATCTTCATTTAGCTTTAGGTACAAGTCATTATCTAATTGTCAATTTTAGTTTTAAACGAAAGTTTTATCGTTTCGCAGCTTATGTTAGATAGTTAGAATATCAGAGATTAGTCCAAATAACAAACGTTAAAACAGCACAAATGTCGATTTCTACTTTCAGGATCATACTATAATATTATATAATTGAGACTAATATGAAACATTCTAATTATGTGGAACTAAACTGCAAGTTAATACCGCTATATGAAATAAAATCACCATCGTTCATACATGTTTCCATTCTAATTATTGGACATATGAATAATGCTAGCACGAAAGAGCTTACATTTCCAGTCCATGAAGGCTGACCATCAACTCAAGAAGCAAAATAGATGAAATACGGATACGGTCTCTAATAATCTTTTGAGAAGCCATAAAAAAAGTAGAGAAATCAAATCTCTTATTCATAAGGAAAGAGAAGTGAGAGTTAATTATCAATTTAATTCCAAAAGTAACTATTATTATTTGTGTATTTTAAATATTTCAAGTGAATATCAAAATATTTAAATAAACTTATTGTATGATGAAAATTGAGTACGAAATACTTTTTATTACTAAATTAAATTTTTCCATTAAACTGAAATGGATATGTTATTATTTAATTTTTATGAAAGTTCGCGATGGACGAACATACATCATTGATACATGTATTGACGATTTTTTTGTTATAATTTAAATTATTTGCTTCATCAAATCTAGTAATGTAATGAATTGAATTATTTTATATGTGTACGTAGATAGTCTAAATATCTTATATGCAGAAAGTGAATGTATTCTTCACCGTGATTCTCCCCATAGCTATTGCAGTCTACATGTTCCAACCTTGACTGATCATTTTAATTATTTTGTTATGTTGCTACAAAAAAGAAAACAAAATATGTACTTATGTTAATACTTTTTTAATGGACTTGACAGGAAGGAGGGTCTATATTTCATGAAGGACATGCCAAACTTCTTTCTTTTATGGCCCTTTATAATTTACACGGTGAGGAATCAAATATATTATTCAGAAATAAATTTAGTGTAATTTATATTATTAGGGGTTATCACCAATTATTTACATGAATTATTACAAATTAACAAAGATAAAAAATTATAATCTAAAAATGAGATATAAATACATTATATCAAGCTATTTATACTTGATCGCTGACTGGCGCTGAAACCAATGATTAAACCAAAATTATAATTAAAACTGGTTGTGAGGTCGAAATCAAGTACTATAATAGCATTGCATGTGACTGTACCTGGGTGGAGGGTAGTATCCGAGGCTATGATATAGCATTGCATGTGACTCTACCTGCATGTATAATGAAGGTCATTGATTGCGTCGTCGTCGCCATATATATGCCTCTTGTTCAGCTTCATTATTAATTATACCTTAGTGCAACACTTGCTCTACTATATAAGTACTCAACCCCTATGGCATTATCTATTGTCCTTGTCCGTAAGTTCAAGAATGGCACTGTGGTCAATTCCATCTCATCATATATAATTATAATTGATGATTATTCAATCAAAAGTTGTGTACAAGAACATTTATCAAACAATAAGGTAGAAAATAGACATAATGGTGATATTGAAGCTGCACGGATCAGGTTGAATGGGGTGGCAACAGCAGGCTGCAGTTGTTGTTGGGTCGTCGGCGCTGATAATGAATCCTGAAGGGAGATCTTGTAGCTGCAATTGGGGAAACAACTGAAAATTGCTTTTCAGAGGGTTCTTTAAAGGATGAAGAATAATCCTCAGGTATGAGAAATGTAAATCCCCTTTAAAAAAAACCATTCCTGATCGTGTAATTCGCCGCTATAAACCCTCGCACATTACATTACTTTTATGAGCAGAATCGCAGCATTACGCTTCTCAGCATTGAAGATCTTTGTTTACCATCAGAACTTCGTAATCGAAAGCATTATCCTCAGTGTCAACCCTCATCACCGTAGGCGCTGTTGCCACACACCAACCCAAATCTCAACCACCTGTTTTACACCAGATTTTCAGATAGGATAATGTCAGGCCGTGGTCGCAGTGCTAGTGTAGGTAGTGTAATGGTACTTTGTTTCTTATTTTAGAGGCCCAAAACACATTTTTATATCATTAAATTTGTTTTGTCTTATCTGTGACTGCTTTTTCGAGCTACCTATATTCCTTACTCAGTAACCTTATCAGATTTATTGCATTTATCATGACATTATAAATAGTTATAATATAACCACACACTAATGCATGATCTATGTGTAAAACACGATGAAAAGTACGATAAAAGAAGTAGAAGATTCTCGTTTCTATGGACATTAAACAAACTTTTTTTTTTGTTCTTCACTAATGGTGTGTGACATAATCATTAACTAGTAAATACAAAAACCACAAATAATTTTTTTTTGCTTGGACTTGCTGGATCTGTCTCTACCTCTGGAAATTAAAGAAAGTTTTTATGTTTATCTTAGACTATATTAAAGGAGCGTCCTCGCATCATATCCTCAAAGATAAGCCATGTATGGGACCTTCCACCAACAACATTTGGTGGTGCATATGCAACCTTCATGAAATCAAGAAACTTCTCCCTAGACGATCGAGTTCCGATTCGATTTTTCGAAGAGGATGAAGATGAACTTTGCTATGTAATCATGCGTTCAAGAGAGGCACATGATGTTTGGCACACATTGTTTGGTCTTAATATCAACTTAACAGGGGAATTAGCACTCAAAGTTATAGAGTTTCAACAAATGCAACTCCCTATGGCTCTCATTTCTTTTGTTGGAGCTTCAGTTAGGTTCAATGGAGATTGATTGAAATCATTTTACACTAATAATTTTCCATGGGCATTTAAGGCTGGTTTGCAATGCACGGATCTTATGTCTGTTTATTATGAGAGATACTTTGATGAAGATCTTGAGGAGGTTAGGAGAAAATGGGGCATAATTCCTGCTCCTCAAGTGAAAAGAAAATAGACATTGAATTTGAATGTGAGTTGCATTTGTGGCTTTATTTCAAGATTGAAATTGCATAGCATTGAATTTTCTTTATCAACTTTCATCTAAAATATATGGTGCTATTTCATCATGTATGAACTTTATATTTTTCTTGTATGAGGTTGGACTTGATTCAAGGTTGTATTTTTCTTTCATAAAAGTAAGAACAAGTATTCAAGGTTGTAGCAAATAAATGGAGGAAATTACCATTAAGATCTGCTTACATGTAAAAGTTAGACGAGTAGGATTGTAGATGAATTCGAAGCTCGATACGATTCAAATAGCTGTCAATGTCCGTTTCCTGAATTCAAACGTGAGAGCCGAAGAAAAGGGTATTCGCCGAACCGAGTTTTAACCTGCTCGAAAAGCTAGGCTCGTTCACCAATTCATCAACATAATATATATATATATATATATATATATATATATATATATATATATATATATAGTTGGACCTTGGTCCACATCCCTCCCCTAATCCACATTATCCTTCCCTTGAACCATTGCATTTGGTCCATTAATATCCCTAAAGACCTAATTACATCTTATTCTCTCGATTCTTTCTTCTCGCCAAGTGACTT
Organism: Lithospermum erythrorhizon; assembly: GCA_019722365.1. Classification (NCBI taxonomy): domain Eukaryota; kingdom Viridiplantae; phylum Streptophyta; class Magnoliopsida; order Boraginales; family Boraginaceae; genus Lithospermum; species Lithospermum erythrorhizon. Next base: position 45,858 of record JADFUC010001514.1, read on the forward strand.
CATTTTCTCTCTAAGTTCCTCCCTTATTGAACCTTATCTCTATTTCCCCGCCAGAATCCTAATTCACGTCTATAGCCTCATTGCCACCAGCTCAAGGTGATTTATATATTTTCGTGTCGATTTTACTTTGTGTCTTGCTGACTTTTTTTGTTTGACTTTGCTAAACTGCTTCGATTTAGTTTGCATGTTTGGTTTTTTGTTGAATAGGTAAAATTGAGTGATTTAAGTAGTCTGTGTTTTGATTTGAACCTAAGACTGAAACTTTTTGACTTTTTTTAACTTTTACGTTTGACTTCGTTTTTAGTTTTCATGTTTGGTTTTGAGTTGTAAATATGTTCGATTTAATATTTAAGTTTATGTTCGACATTCAAAACTAAGATCAAACTTTGATTTTGACTTTGACTTTATTTTGATGTCGATTTTGTTTGTATGTTTGGTTTGAGTTGTAAATATAAAACTGATTGAATATTTTATGTTTCGATTTCCGTTTCCAATTAAATAATTTTGACTATTTTTTTTTACTTTGACTTTTACAAGCTGACATGCTTGTCAAGAATTCATTTAAGAATATTTGACTTTCGATTGATGAAAAGTCAGATTCGAGCCTAACCTAGTTTATTTTCAAGTTTGGAAATGTAATAACTTTAGTATTTCCATATTTATTTCTTTGATTGCATGGTAATGGAGTATTTTTTTTCAAGTTAATTTCGTGTGTCAAAATCATGATTTTGAACCGAGCTTTTTCAACCAAAAATGCACGAATTGAACTCGAACATTTAACTAAAAAGAATCTAACTCTAGCCCATCATTAATTTTGGAGGTTCGTCAAATTTGTTTAATCGAACCTAAGATTCGAAAAGTGACCAGCTCTAACCGAACCCTGTTGGTATTCGGTAGGCTCGCCTGCTAACTCTCAAGGACTAAAGAGTCATCAGCTGGGACATTGTAATACTGCGACTTAAATAAGGAACCTGATTATAAAATTTGATTGGTATTACTTGTATCATTAAGTTATATCTTTTTTTACTTGACTACCACAAACCCAATGCTAAAGTTATGTATTATGCACCAAATAATTCTAAAATGAGTGATAAAGCTATCTCAAAGAATGCAGAAGTGAACCGGGAACTGCAGCAAAAGACTCTCATAACTTATCCTATGTTCATTAGTAGAGACAGTAGTTAACCGTATTTACAGCACATGGCCAAGGCCCCATACTAATTAAAAAGAACTAGCTTAGCACAAGACGCCAAATGATGCTTGTCCTTAATTCAATTGTCAGTTGAAGTTAAGAGGTACGAAACATTACATATTCACTTCAACGAATAAATTAATAAAGAAGAAAGTTGTAGTAGTAGTTTAGCCAAAACAACATCAGTTTTTAAAGAGCTGAGAAGTAGTAAGCAAAAGATGAGAATTAGTTTAATTTGCACGCATCATAATACATCAAAAGTATGCCTAACTATTTCTAGAAAAAGATCAAACTAAAAAACTCACACGGATGATTTAATCACAATTCAATGAATGTAAGACAAAGGAGCGAATGAAAGAAAAGAGCGGAATAAAATGATTGAATAATAAATGATAGAGGTCGGGCGGAGCTGAGAAATAATGGAGATAAATTAATTATTGTTTTCAATAAATTACGACAACTCTAAATCTAAAAGCTGCATTCGATAAAAGGGGAAAAATGGGAGAAAAGGTCAGACGCTAAAAAGGAGAGAAAAATGTGAAAAAGAAAGAAAAAGGTAAGTAATAACGGACCAATCGCCGCAGAATATAATGACAACTCGTGTGGCCAACCCAATGAAGGACTTTTATACTACCCATGATATACTTAACTCTTAATTTTGATAATTTTTAAATTTGCATGGAGTAATATTCACCATCCAAATTTGAAATATTTTGTTCTACTTTTGTCAGTTTTCTATTTCTCCTTCTAAATGTCATAGTACGACATAGTGGTGGCAAATAGGCCGGACGACGACATAACCCACATCCATGCATCCTTGGTGAAGTGACGCGATCGCCTCCGCCCATATTCGCCATGCACTGCCTTAACGGGTCGGATATTGGTCGAATACGTCGCATGTTTATTTAATCCTTTAATCGGGCGAATGCTGGTCATTTACCAGTTAGACGGTCAAACAAATCTCGGGCTCTAAATCAAAGATCCCACCCATGATCTCTATATCGAGGGCTCGTTAATCCTCATTTTCCTTGGTTCAATATACTCACGTGTTTTCGAGAAGAATCATAGAAAGCAATAACTACGAAGTCAGGACATTTAAATTATCAATACAATATATTTTCTAACTCACATTTATATCTAAGCGCTTTAATACTATGACTTATCATTATTATTATCATAGAAAACGCTTGTTCCCAAATTGCCAAATACGGTGTCAAAATACTATTGGGATTATTACGTCCTCAATTACTTCTTTTATATTAATATTAATGAATCTCTTATAGTAGAAAAATTGTATATTTCTATTAGATTCACTTGGTCTAAATTGAAAACAACTTAAATAAATAAATATTAAAATCTTCATATTCTAAATTCAATTAAAATCTTCCAATAAAATTTTGAGTATACAAGACTTTCAGTGTATAAAACTTATCACAACACTTACTTGCCTACTAACGTTATCGACATAACTCTAATTATATACGAGAAAATATAATTTTAAACATGCCAAGCGAATAACTGAAAAAAGCGACCTGATAAAAGTTTAATGTATTTAAATGTTCAAGATAAATTTCAATCTCATAAAAAGGAATAAATTATGGTCTTTGGGGAATAAATTGCAATAAATGTATGTAGCTATTAAAATTTTAGTCAATGAAATATTAAAATTAAATTTATCTAATTATACAATTAGCAATTTTGAAATCGACATTTAATATCTATCTAGCATTTGTTTCTCACTTTCATATTTAGCAAACATGGCAATAATACTCAGATTAGTACTGTTTGATTTCAGTATGAATCTTATAGTCTCATCTATCATTACAAATTCAAGAAAAGTACCCCAACTCAGAAATAGATGATCTTGAATTAAATTTTCTAAATTAGGCAATTCAAAACTTCCAAGAATTGTAAAATTTACAAGACACTACTACGTAGACATGTAGTGAAAATGAAGGGGACCATGAACTGAAAGAATAGACCAAATACCATGTCCCTCAACCAAGGTCCCATAGAGAAATGACAACAATCCTTTGACGACACCCAAATGCAATTGAAATTATTAATCGCAGATTATTACGCTTCCTTCAATCCAAAATAATCGACGCTCAATTTTTTCGAATTAAACTTTAATCGTTAATTATTAATTTTTCATTATTTTAAAAATATAAAATTTATATAATCAATTCTTTCTTTTTAAAATATTTTCAAAATATTAATTTTTAGTTTTTAATAATATAATTGTGTTAATTTGAGAAATTTAATTGGTTTTGAATTTTACGTATTGTAATAGATGTGGAAAGAGACAATCGTGTGGCTTTTCGAGGCTCAGATAATACCCACGGTGGCCTTTTCTGACCCCACACGTCACTTGATTAATGTGCTGATTACTGCCTCATATGCTATTTTATCAACTGGTCCTTGCCTCATAAATACATTATAATATTAATTACCCTTTAAAATTCTTGTCCTGAATATAATGAAATTATGAAATACTCTGTTAAATATATATATTTAATAGTCAAAATTTCATATTTTAAACAAGTTTCTCAAGAACATGGGATTTAGTAACAAACGATTTTCGAGACTGCATTTATTGGTTGAAGAATCTAAACAAATTGTTATTTAAAAAAATAATATATGTTAGTATCAGATTCAATATTAAGATTTTAATAAAATATTACAAAAATATTACAAATAATTCATCGTTAATATACACTGTCTTGCTTATTGTATGACCTCATCATAATATACGTCAGGACAGAAAAGCCATTCCTCCATCCCAATTTCTAAGTTTCATTTGACTTTACACAAAATTTAATAAAATTTCAAATTTATGTCTCATACTTGAATTTTCTCCATTTCTTCTACAAACATTTCGTCAAAATGAAAATATTTTTGCATTCTAAAATAACAAACGGAAATTTTTTAAAAATCATGAATAGTTATGAAAGATATTTAAAACGAAAAAACTATTTTTTAATTATAAAAATGTATATTAATATTATAAAAAATTAATTATTATAAAAATTAATTTTTATAAATAATTATTCATTTCAATATCTAATATATGATTCTTGAGTCACATCAAATCAACATCATCACATACTCAACTAGAAAGGCTTAATAGTTAGGTCCACGCGTCACTCTTCCATCCATCCTAGCTCTGCCACTTGCAATCTTCTAGGTTCCATCTTTGCCCTCTGCGTCCTCCCTGTTACTTGCAATTATTAACGAACCGAACCATACCGAATATATATATTCAAATAAATTGATGTTTGATCGACTTAATGAGTAGATGCTCACTTGTTTTGGCTCTAACATTATTAAGAATCAATGGATATTTATACCAAAACTTAAGAACTTATGTGAAACTATATTTTCAATACGCTATATCACGTATAAATAGGTCAACTTGAACCATATATACATTGTTTGCACGTGGATTTAACCGGAGCTAATTCATGATGCCGTATTAGAAATTTACATGATACATAGTAAGTAATACCAATTTGGTACAAAACTATAGATGGATAATGTTACGTGTCTTATTAATATATGCACAAAATATTAATCAATCAATGCTAATTAATTTTTAATACTGACCCTCAATTCGAGCCGAAGTTGGCTAGATCATCATTAAATCAAGATAAATTTTTATTCTTTTCATGCTTTACTCAACTCACGCATGCCTTACTTGATACCATACTCATCTAAATTCAAGGCTATTTTCGTCATTACAAAGTTTCCCTCTACTTGCTTTGGTTTTCCTAGTTCTTTGTCTTTGAGGGTGTTTGGCTAAGCTTATTTTTTTAACTTATAATTTATAAATTTGTTTTAACTTGTTTGACTAACATAATTTATAAAATGATGTAATTTTTTAATAGAAAGATAAAATTAATTTATAAAGACATTTCATTTATATATCATTTTTTATCTTTACGATATAAATAAATTAAGAATTTAATAATATTTCGAAAGAATAGAAAATAATTATAACTAAAATTATATTTTATAATTAAAAATATAATATTTATTTATTTCTTCAATAAAAAAATAAAATATAAAGTTTCTAAGATACCAAAATTATATCCTTATGACTATTAAATAAAGGATAAATAAGGTATAAAAATAAGCTTAGCCAAACACCCTCTTTGTGTATGTTGATTTGCTTCGATATTATATCACACTTGATGTTCGTGTTTCTCTAAATTCCCCTCATATTTTATTGACATCATCATTACATTAAAAAAATAGAAAAAATAGACAACTTAAATTTAAGAATTAGTTTTTGTTTTATTTAGTTTAAAAACATTAATGTAACAGTTGAACTATAAGTGGTCTCATGTAATTATATGGTAAGTGTTTATTGTAAGTTATTATGTAAGGGTTCTTGAATTTAGCATGAAGTATTAATCTTTAGTGAATTTTGAGATAATATTGAGTTAAAGGTTGTATTTTTTCACTTGGGCATGTGCAATATTCAAGAAAAAATAGTATAAAGTTTTAATTTTCATTGAATTTGGAGATAATATTGAGTTGAAGATTGTTTTTTTTCACTTGGGTATGTGCAATATTCAAGAAAAAATAGTATAAAGTTTTAATCTTCAGTGAATTTGAAGATAATATTGAGTTGAAGATTGGATTTTTTCACTTGGGTATGTGTAATATTCAAGAAAAAATAGTATAAAGTTTGAATCTTCAGTGAATTTGGAGATGATATTGAGTTGAAGATTGGAATTTTTCACTTGGGTATGTGTAATATTCAAGAAAGAGTGTATAAATATTCATGTTTATGTGGACATAGTTGAGGTTTGGTTGGATTTTGTGATCCTATGGGGGACAATAACGATGAGAGAAAAAGGACTGAGAAATCAAAAATGGGAAATTTTTCATTGGAGTCAAATAGATTTTCTAGAGATTTATTGCAGAAGTTTATGGAAAGTGGTAGTAGTAGTTCAAGGCATAAAGAATTTTTGAAAATAGAGGAAGAAGAAGAGGAGGAGGGAGAGGGGGATTTGGAGTTGAATCTTGGGTTGTCTTTAGGTGGAAGATTTGGTGTGGATAAAAGTAAGTTGGTTAGGTCATCATCTATAGCTGCTTGTTTGCCAATTGTGAGAGATGATGATGATGTGGTGGCGCCGCCTACTTCTATTAATCATACTTTGGTGAGGACTTCTTCCTTGCCCGTTGAGACGGAGGAGGAGTGGAGGAAGAGGAAGGGAATGCAGAGTTTGAGAAGGATGGAGGCTAAGAGAAGGCGGTCAGAGAAGCAGAGGAATTTGAGGGCAGAAAGAGAAGGCGATAATGGTGGGCAAGGTTGGGAATGATCTGGCCTGTTTCTTAAAATGTACATCATCCTGTTTCTTTGGTTTTTTATTTTATATTTTATACATCATCCTGTTTGTTTTATCTTTATTGTAAAACTTGGTTTACTGGTAACATAATAGATGTGTGAAGTCTAAGTATGTGGATTACTTTTTCCTTGTCTTCAAAGTATGGTCATGTCCAATGGTTAGAGAATTGCTTATATGATGAACCACATGACATACTGCAAAAAGTTGCCTCTTAAGTTAAATTATATCAGATTTTATACCATGCTGTTATAATATACTCTTATCATTAAATTACTTATAACTATTGATAACCTGAACCATATATCAATGATCGTTCCAACATTAATGTGCTCTATTGAAGGATACACTTATTTTGTTTGGGTAGGTAGTTAGATCGACCAGGTGCTACCCCTATAATGTGGTTATCCTCGGAGCATTATATATATTTCCAGCGTTCTAGAGATTGCACTCTAAAATCAGAGATGAAAATTTATAACGGGAAAGCATGCTTTTTGTTTATCTCCGAGAGGCCTCCTTATGTTGCTCTTTGAACGGCCAATGGAGGTCCAAACATGATAGGCTCAATGTAGGAGCAAATTAAAACAGCAAGAGCATCTTTAAAGCATTAGAATGCAAATTACTCGCATAGAATATAGACTTTGGTATACAAAATTGACTATACATTATCTCTCCAATATAATCTGATATGGAAATCTTCAATTTTTGGATAGTTTTATCTAAAGGTTCGGTGACTTATCAGTATGTATGACATAAGAACTCTTGTTACTTGTTAAATCTAATTGGAAAGATTAATTGATACTAAAGGCCTGAACCTAAGTGCCTTTACTGATATGCAAGGTAGGAAAATTAAATAGTGATAATTAGCAAGGAGCCCTGGTCCTGACCACGCAGACGGTTCCTCCTTTCTGACGGTAGGTTCGATGGATTATACTGTTTGAACTTCGATTTGTAGACTTTTTTCTTCAATCAAGGACTTATGAATTTTCATGTGGGTTAATCATATGCGTACATGACACAGGAACTAGTAGTGGTAGCGATCTCAGCCCTGCTAGTATTCAGTCATTACAAGAGGGGACCTACCAAGATGCCAGTTCTTCGGGGTTGAGAACGAGAGCAAACACAAGCCGACCTTCCAGAGCTGATTCAGGAAATATACCTAGAGGAATCGATACTAAAAAACGAGTCAAGGAAACCAGAGCAAATGGGATGGAGGACATGCCTTGTGTTTTCACCAAAGGAGACGGTCCAAATGGTAGACGAGTAGACGGGATACTATACAAGTATGGAAAGGGAGAAGAAGTGAGAATAATGTGTGTATGCCATGGGAGTTTCCTCTCACCAGCAGACTTTGTGAAGCATGCAGGAGCTAGTGATGTTGCTCATCCACTCAAGCATATAGTCATCAATCCAAACCCTCCATCCTTCTGTTGAAGGTAGTTGTTCCATGACACTAAAACTTATGATCATCCCAACTCTCAAAAGAATATTTATCATCTTTTACCTTATTCTATTTTCGCTTCTTTCTAAAGGTACTTCTCACATACCTTCATTAATCTAGTAATCTTTGTGTTTGGGATATGATGGTACATTCTGTAGAGTCAAGATTTCGAGCGTACGGCGTTCATCGGTTTATATATTGGTAGCCTAACTAGGAAGCTCTTTTAGTTCCATTTTTCTGTACTTTACAAGGTGGAAAGGGACACTCTTAAAAGGCTCATGTTAGATACTTAGATTAATGACATAGATCAAGAAAGTAGTAGGAGAGGGAATAGTTATATACTTCCTATAACGTCTGATCGGGGTGTGAAGAGGCAATCACATAAAATGCTAGAACTAGTACGCCAGCTCGATTCGTTGAGCCGAATGCTTAAGAACTCGATTCGTTATCTTCAAATCGAGCAGGATTAAAATAAGTTCGAATCGTTTATGACCCTAGCTAGAAGATTAAAAGTGCATACTTAAAACTACATAACCATATGTTACAATTTCACTTATTTATGATGTCAACTGGAGGAAATAAAAAAGAATGGATTCAAAATAAAGAAACGACTCCACTGGGGATCGAACCCAGAATCTCTGGTTTCGTAGACCAGCGCCTTATCCATTGGGCCATGGAGTCATTGTTGCCTTTCCTGACTATTTGTAAAACTCAATTCGATTACAAAACGATTTCGATTTACTATCTCTTGTACTGCCATTTTATATGTTTCGTGTTTAATGCTTCTATATTTTGTATTGTATAATTATATTGAAAGTATTACATGAGATCCATAAAATGTGATGTAAAAATAATCAAACTTAAGATATAAAAAGTATAGAAGTGCACTACAATATAGAAACACATACGACAAATAATAAACACACGCGCGAAACATCGTGACGTGTATTTGCACGATCTGCAATTTTTAGCACCACGACTGAGCATATAAAATGCACGCCGGGTTCAATTCGGTTAAGATCCGTGGAAACGGATATGTGGAAATAGGCATGGCCATAAACTTAAGTATCATATGTGAACAAAGAATACTATAGTTCCAGTTTAACAAAATTCAACTTTTTAACATGATAAAATACACTCATTGTGAGAAACTCTTAAGTAGATATTTTGCTAATAATTTGCTGCTTCAGAAAATAACAATACTTAAGAATACATATCCATTCTAATAGGCTTCTCAAAGCCTTAGACTAACCACTTAGGTATACAACTGATAACTTCTTCAACTAATAATTGAAGAACTTACATTTTAACACCAAGAAGAACCCCTCTTCATACCATATGGTTATTGCCGAAACAGCGAAATTAAGGTTTAACCAATGGTAGAAGAAGACCAATGATAATAGCCTAACTATTGACATCTTCATTACAAATCTTCTACAACTGTACTTTACATAACACGACGAATGGAGATCGTGTCTGCTATTTATGGAATCGTCTGATTTCTTCAGCCTCGGTGAGTCGGACTCTGTAGTTTTTCAGCTGTCCGCTGACCGGCTGATGCCATGAGAATCGATACAGCCACAATAAACATTAACAGCATGCTTGAAAGATAAATGTAGGTTCTTCTTGAAGATCTCCTGTATTCTCCAAACAAGAGAATTCCCCAGAAAGTGCTCACAAGTGGAAGTGCCTGAAACATTCACGTGCACGCCAGATACATTAAGAAGTGTGTTTGCACGCCATACTGAAAGCGTGTATGATCACTGTATAACTAACCTGAACAGCATCAGCTGCTGCATAGCCGGCTGCTTGCCCCCCCATGAATTGGAGGCCATTACCAAAACCGCAAAGAAGGCCAGCCAACAATGCCCACTTTCTGCCGTTCCAGTCTGCCAGATAAGCCTTAATTGATGACTTAGGCAAGTCCAAGACAGGGCGATACAAGAAGTTGATGTTTAGTATGATGGCGATTATGAAACAAGACAATGAGAAGAAGAAGAATGCAGTGTAGACTGTGAGGTGGGGAACTCCATCTTTCAAAGCATGCCACTGATCATTAGTTGCAAGGTTAAATGCTGGTGAGAAGAGAGACAAACAGGCTCCAGCGAACAATGTAATAGCCAAACCGATAAAGGTACTCTTCCCAAGAACCTGCAAACAACGATGGGAGAGAGAAGGAAATGTTATTAAGTTCATTTTCATCAAACAAAAGTTTCGATGGTGAATAAAATATTTCCTCAAATCTTTTCGTGTACTGAAAAAGGAACCAAAGACTTGTCCTGGCAATCTTCGAGATTTAGGTACCGGAATAGATGGTCGAGATAATGCTTATGATATTACCTTTATAGCTCTCTTGTTCTCAAGGTCAATAAGGAAATCTGCAGTTCCAAATTCTGGCATTTCTTCCTCAATGGTGCTCAAGTCCTCCACATCCTTGGTCACTAGAATATCGATATTTAATTTAACAGAAGTCCGATAATGCATCTTCTTACAAATAGATTATATGTTCAAGTAATAATTTGATTGCCTCGATTACCTGAACTCTTGTATTTTTCATCAAACATAGAATTGTCGTAGAGCCTGCAAAGTAAAGATCACATAACCAATTAGTTACTCACAGGTAGGCTGAAACCTCTGGTCTAACAGAAAAAACAGATAACCATGTAGTATCTTTCCATTATAACTTGCAAGCCAAAGAATATCTTTAGAGTACTTTCCTAGGCCATGCTTCTACTTATTTGAAAGGAAACTGAGCAAGACGAACAAGCAACACGATATTCATCAAATATACAGGATAAGTTAGAGTTATGCTTTCACAGGTCATTACAAAACAGTGAACTTCTTATGAGCATGTCGTACTTCAGGGATCACCTATGCTCCTTTGAGGGTGATATAGACTACATAATTTCTGGAATTATCATTTCGGAAGAAGTTTCTGTTAATTGTACTCATTCCAAAAATCCTCTCTTATCCAGTTTAGGCCATGTAGTGCATATAAAGGAACAATAATAAAGTCTCCAAGAAATCTTATTTCTGTTAATTCCAAAATGACAAAATATATAACTCTTCCTGCAACTTCTAGTGGCATGATTAATGTACTATATTCGCAAAACGTGTAATCGTGACGAAAAATGATCACATACCCTGCCTCATTCTTAGGATCAGTTGATACACTACTAAGCTTTGCTTTGTTATCTGATGCATTTGATTCATGCACAGCTGCTGCAAGAAACACAGCAATCAAGAAGCATCCAACCCCTGGGAAAAGAATCTCAGCTCTGTTGATTTTGCCATCCAAAAAATAGTTCATCGTTGTACCTGTCACAATAGAAATGAACACATAAGGTCATGCTTTAACAAAAAAATTCATCCACCTCTGGATTAAGAATATACCTATCACAACAGTTATGCTTGCAGTTACGACCTCTGTCACTGATAAACCAACGAATGCCCAAGCATACTGGGTTGATAGGTTCCCGAGGCTGAGGACCACTCCACCGGCCACCGCGAACAAAATGCTAGGCCAGTTATCCTGCAAAATGAATCTCGCTTATCCTATATTGAAAATTCAAGAGTTTCCTTCAATTAAACACACTCTAAGTACCCCCAATAATCATTTTATGTTTCTTTCATCTTCACTATCAAATTTGAGTTTAAAAAGTTCAATCCTCAGGTTAAATTTGATAGGTGTTTGACTATTTACGAAGAACATAGATGACAGATCTAATTCATTTAGCCAGCTAACATTTTTGCCATCTTCTAGAACCATCAACATCTCAGCTGAGATCTATTTATTCAATGAACACATATTCTTGCATTTTGCCCAACAAGATAAGAATCTTCCACATCAGTTAAAACAATAATGCTAAATGTTGTTTTAAATACCCAACTGAGGAATCAGAGCCAGCAAACTTGGCCGATCAACCAGGTCTCCTAAGAAATTGGTAAATGAATAATCATGAGAAGACGACCAATGTCTCTCTAGGCATAGTCAATAGAGCAGGCCAAGTACCCAAGAAAAAGAGAGAAAGAAGCATACATCCTATAGCCCCTACTTTGCTCTCCACCATATACATCTTCAATCCACTGCTTAAATCTACTGGTGATTGAAGATTCAAAAACGAGGGAATTCCCAAATAATCCTATACAATACAAGCAACAATAAACAATTATTATCACAATTTCGCGGTGGTGGAGGAACTGGATCGGAAAAATGAGGGATTCTAGTTATTGTAAGATATCTAAATGAAACCGTCCTTGAACCAGATCTATTCAGCACATGTGAGACCACCTAAACACAACAAGATCAGCACCAAATTCTACTTTCACAAATGATCAATCATTACTACATGATCTTTAAAACTACTAATAATGTTTCTTTCGAACTACATATCAGAGGAAATAAGACATTTTATTTAAACAAAAAAGTCAAAGAAAAGAAAAATCATAAACAGTATGCTAAACTAGCCAACAACTTAATTACAATATATGAAATTCAACCAGTAAGCCATTCTATTAATCAGAATTCAACTACTCAAGGATCAAGAACTTCAAAACCAGCTACATATTTATCACAATTAAATGCACACACAAGATGTTACCACTTACCATAGTTGAGAATTGTAATGAAGGCAATGTAAAATCAATGCAAGACTTACTCCAACTTATATAGATGACCATCTTTATTTACTTATATTGAACTACAGAAAAAACAATATAAAAATAGAAAACAACATAATAATTTTTAGAGAAATAAATACCAGTTATTCCATGCATGGGGAGTCTCTTTATCTACTCACTCAAATTGGGAGCCACACCATTTGTCCTAATAGGGCCAAATTTGTCCCAGTTAAGCTATGGAAAAGAAAGCAATCTGAACTAGAAATAAGACAACATGAGGTCCACACATTGTTTTATGTCACATGCAACATGCTAATACAAAAACAATTAATGCAAGAATGAGGAATCCTTGTAGGTTTCAAAGATTCTTTGAATCTGACTTGAGAATGACACTTTATCTGCTTACACTGTTACTAATAATTAATTAATTTAAGTAGTAGTGGTTGTTTTGAAGTATGAGAATGAAGTCCAATGGATGTCTGATTATTCAAATAAAAGTAAATTATATGAATTCATCCGTTTCAAAATAATTATATTATATACGTTAAGAAAGTTTATAATTTACACATAACTAAGCCACCATCGTAAGAATACTTTATACTCAAACATTATCTCGTAGTGTGATTACCTAATATATTTTATGCCTCATTTCCCCACACATAACTATCAACTTTACATCAACTCGACTATTTTTTTTAAGTGTCTAAATGTGAAAAGTTAATTTACAGTTTATATTCCTTATTGATAAATACACGCTTGCCAATACACACACTATTATCTCAAGACAAATTGTAATTCCAGTAAAAATGTGCACAAATTGATGGTTCAAAAATTTGTGTTTTATGATAATAACAGAATTATAGGGAACTTATGTTACATTGGATATCATCTAAAATTTGTAGCTTATAACATAACCAAAACATCTGAACCATAAAAAAAGGTCTAGTACCTTTAGGCAACTACATTTAGAAATCAAATTACTCCAACTCTTGAAAAATTATTATTTGTCACTATAAATACTCAAATATAGGTCTCGTACTCTCGTCATTGCAAGTAATACTCCTGAAGTGCTCAATACTAATTCCGATGAGCTGATGATGCCACAAGGAGAGCAACAGCCAAAGCTAACATAAACAACATACTTCCAAGTAATGAGTATGTTCTTCTTGATGATTTCCAGTACTCTCCAAACAGAATTATTCCCCAAAATGTGCTCACAAGTGGAAGTGCCTGCAAAAATTATTAGCAGAAATCAAATCCATAATTCACTTCATAACATGATAGTTCTCCTTTGTTTAAGTGCTCTAAACCAGATATTTGGGCACCTATATTGATTTTGCACTAAGAGAGCGAATTTTGGTGGAAAATATTTTGATAACTAGAAGAATTTAAATTATGAATGAAATTTATTAGGTGCATTTTTGATAGATCACTGACCTGAGTATGTTGTATATCCAGCAGCTTGACCACCAATGAACTGTGAGCCATTTCCCAACCCACACAACCTCGGCCCTTCCAGTCGGAGATATATGCCCCGAGTGATGAACTTGACGATCCCATTGCAGGGCGATACAAGAACATGACGTTTAGGAAGATGGCCACCACGAAAGATGAAATGGAGAAATGAAAGTAGGCTGTGTAGACTTCAGTTAGGTTAATGCTCTTCTGAACGACCATTTCAGATCAGCAAATATACCAACGAAATGTACACCTCTGTTACAAGAAAACACATGTAGCACAAAGTTCAATTTGTCCTTAACAGTTAGGACAACGTTTATATAATAAGGCAAAGTACAAAAATTTGAGTAGTTTTACATATGGCTTCTGTTTTTTTGAAGTTTTACATACCCTTTGGCCTCTTTGAAATCGTTCGACCGATTAAGTAGTTTGTCTCTATCATCTGCAGAATTGGATGTATGAACAGCAAACCCCAAGAAAACAGCAATCACAAAACATCCAACACCAGGGAAAAGAATTTGTGCCTTATTGATTTGGTCATCCAAGAAAAAATTCAATGTTGTGCCTGTTTTAGCAAATTCAATCATCATGGAATGGTAAAACACTAAGACTCTGTAACAAAGGAGTAAAACTTACCTATAACAATGCTTATGCTCAATGAAATCACCAAAGTTACTGCCAAACCAACTAATGCTAAAGCATATTGAATTGAAATATTGCCTAGGCTAAGAAACACCCCAGCGGCCAAAGCAAATGAGACGCTCGACCAATTATCCTGCATTATATACTAACTTCAACCATCACTTAAACCATTGAATAACCAGGAATGGAATGCAAAAAACCCCGAGAGGTAATCTACTCACTTGGGGTAATTGATTCAAGAAATTTGGGTTTTCGTTCGAGTTCTTGCCTGCCTCACCAAATGCAAAAACCATGATCAATGCAGCCAATAGATTTGTGATAGTGAAGTCGAGGTAAGTGTGCTGAGGGAGGCGACCACGCCTTTCGAGCAATGTCAATATAGCAGGCCATGTTCCAGTGAGTAACAAAGCTAGCAATACACATGCTATACCCCCTCCTTTACTCTCCAATTCAAACATTGCTTCAAATATTTCTCACACTCCCTCAGTTTTCTTCATATAACCAATTCTCTCTCTCTCTCATACCATGTAGACGAATCAAACATGGTATTCTTTATCTTGCATTGTTGCATAATTTTTTTCAATTTTTATTTTTTTGATACATGATTAAGCAAGAAAAATATACATAAGCTAAAACTTTGTCATTATATTGACTAAAGCCGTCCATAAGTGATGATCAAAGGGTACATATCTACATATAGCTGTTACTTCAAAATCTCTTAATTAACATGTTTTATTTTTCCTATGCATGCTGAATATCTGATGATTACATCCATGGCTGACATGATCAACTTTAGTGGACTAAGGATGCAATTAAGCATTACCACCACCTTATAAAAATTAATTAATAATAATATCGGCAAAAAACTATATAGGAATATGCATGTTAGCGATATGATTTCATAAATATTTTTTTGGAAATTATTTATTTACAACTAACGCTTCTAATTTCGCTTCAGATTAGGGATTCACCAATGGGTTAATAATTGCAAAAGCGCAGGATGATTTAAGTAATTCCACTACCATGCTTCAGTTTTTATGCTTCGTGTTTGCCTCGCTTCAGATTTCAGTTCAATTTTTTGCTGTCATCTAATCAGACACGTGACTATTAATGAGGGACAATTTAGTAAGTTCTAAATACTAAATATCTCCAAATAAATATATTTTCATATGTGAACTTCGAGAAAATCAAACGGGCCGGGTCATTATTCACCCGATCCATTTCACCGGCAGCCAATTCTCCGGTTCGATTGCCTCCAAATGTGGGAGATGTTTTATCAAATCCCAAATATAAGTTTAAGAAGCTAATTTTTGTACCTTTTTATCATGTACACTATTTGAAAATAACTCAACATGATTAAAAGAACCATGTTCCTCCGCACCCTGATCAACATTCATATCAAACATCACATCATCATCCATCATATATACTCATCATCAACTAGACCATCAGATTCATCATCAAAAGCAACATCACTACCAGAATCACTATGTTCAAAATATACAGACACTACTATAAAAAAATATATACTTAGGGGGCACTTCAAAAATCACAAAGAGAACACAAAAAAATGCCATTATAATAGGCGCCCTCTAAGTATTTTAACTTAGAGGCGGCCGGGCGCTAAGCGCCTCTGTTAAAGCGCCTCGCGTTGGCCCCTAAGCTGCTAACTTATAACACTTCGTCATTTTACCTCCATTAATTAGAACCTGCTTTTGTCAAGTATGTATTTCTTATAAACAAACACAGCACAACAAAGTAAGTGTAGAATATAAAAAATAAATTCAAAATATTTTATAAATCATAATCACATTTCATTCAAAACATAACCCAACAAACATCGTTTCAAATGTGATATCAACGTATCTAGGTGTTTGGCAAACACTATTAATAATCGAGGCATTACAAAATTTCTAAAGACAAATACCAAGGCTCAGAATATCAATTGCCTCCCATTCTGTTCTTCAAATGCAGAGCATTCATTGCATATAAATACACCATCTCATGAACTCGGTAATTCTATCATCCGTAAACGTTGGAAGAAAATTATACACACACTTCAATATGACTTCAATGTTTATTCAATATCAAACCCAAACAAATGCAAAGAAAAGACTTCGCATCATCGGATTCTAAGATATCTCAATAAAACAAATGCATATAGAATCCACATGTCAGACCCCGCTCTTATTATCGGATAATAATCATTCACAACCAAATATGAAATCAATGTAATAATAACTAAATTATCAAGGTCTTAAATTTAAAACATAATTTCTCTACGGTAACCCAATGATTCCGACTAATATCTTTCCACTTACAATACTTTGTTTTTTGGTACCACGATATGCATTCATAATACTACAATAAATAAATACATAATGAGAAATAATAATACTAAGACAATATATATATATATATATATATATATATATACAGATATATAATCGATAATAAAAATACATATATACATAATGAATTCGTTGATTTTTTGCACCATATCAATGCCGGGAGAGTGATGTACCAGAGTCGATCCATATAGTATATGTAATCAATGCATACGACAATCAACGTCCAATAATCCACTACATATCCTTGAATGACATTACTGTAGTCAAAATAACTATAATAGTAGTATGAAAATAACTAATAGTTAATTTAAAAATAAATTATAGTATACTAACCCCTGTATTATACGGGTACTATGACGAAATGATCAAGGCCCTTATGCTTTTGTAAGATATCCACCGACGTAGTATGCCGCAGTTCGCCATGAGAGATAACGAGAATCTACTCGGTACCACAACAAAGGTTGCCCTCATCAACCAAATACATCACACAAGTAGCCTTAATAAAAATATATTAACAACTATATATCTGTATAGATCTATGAAATATTTGTACTGCAGATATCATATCATTATCTTATTGAACGAGATATAAATGGGAAATTCACTTAACCAATCACGTGTGACCAATAGAAACACGGTCAACAAGTTCTCCATCCTGCATCCACTGTGCATTCGAATCCTCAAACGAATCACCTTCTATTGTAATCGAGCATGAAAATCACAAAACTGAGATATCGTCACCCCTACGGATGCCTTGCTTCCTCCGAATCGAGTTTTACTCGCCAAGAATTGAAACTTTCTCCTTACTTTGTAAGTCGGGCTCTTATCAATCTCGAGGCCCCGAAAAATCGTAATCACTATTTAGTATGAACGTACAACTAATAATATATCAAGCTATCACAACTAATCATATAATTCTATTTTTTTGTGTATCTTTCTTTTTGTAAGGAAACTGACCCACTAGACCACGCAACAAATGTAACCCAATGCATCACATACAATAAATGATCTCCGCCTTAACACTAGACACGGTAAAGACAAGACCTTCACGGGCAAGTGACAATCTCTTTTAAAAACAAGCCTCACTCGTCGCCAATTGATATCAGAATTTTCCGGGCCTTCTTTACCAAATACTAACCACTCAACCTTAGAACACAGCTGGTGAATCCACGAACATGTCACAAAAACTCACCCTAAAGAAAAAATCATTATAAACATGACTTAATGATTTAAGCAGCTACTAGTACCCCAAAAAATCAGTTATCACAACTCATAGTCATAATATCACAATACTTCATATATGATCGTTTTTATATGCTTGACAAGCATTAATGCTTTAAAATTTCTGAGATGACCATAAACCTTGTTTATGTAAATTCATTAAATTACTGTTCGCTTCTTTTCAACCCAGGGGGGGCGGGATTGAGCAAGCAGGGGGCGGGTAATGAATTCAGTTTTGCAGTGAGGGGGGGAGTATTTCATGAGGTTTTAAGGCAACTTATCCAGTTGCGGGAGTAGGGGGAGTCACCGAGGAGGGTTATTTTTTTTATTATAAAATTAAAGAACTCCCACATTATTTTAAAATATTTCAAACGTCCTATTTTTAATCAGAAAGGTAAGGAAGACAATAAATAGTCCGTTCATATTTTTATAATGAATTTGTATCTTATTACATGTCAAAAATGTTGTTGAGGGGGCATTTGAGACAAGATGAGTTGTATAGGAAATTAAACAGACAATAGGAGCATTTGCATGTTAATAATAAGAAAGGCAGATAGATAAGAATCAGACTACATGGCAATTAAAAATTAAGGCCTAGTATAAAGGTCAAATAGCAAATTAATCTATAATAAACTAGTGACTCATGCATGTACATAGTAAGTATATTGATGTCTGTTATTTTTTCTTATGTGTTGTGGAATTATTCATTTATTCCTCCTGCAAATGTTAATACGAAGGCCTAGGTAGTTTGCATACTTCCCAGGATCATGACAACAGTTCCATTTTTCATGACAACCTCAACATGAACCTTGAGTATGGAATGTTGCCTAAAACCGTGGACTTGAACCAATCCTCTTCGATTCATAAATAAAATTGAATTAATACAGATTAACTTAATACGAATTTTAATTTTGGGCAACAATTCATAACCGATTTGAACAAAAAAAACTAATAAATTTAGACCTCCCATTTAACAAACCGATAACCCAGCAATTCTACTTAATCGCCGCCGATATGAACTTCAATATTAACGAGTGGTAAAGACTCTCATTAAGAAGAATGATCAATTTCAAGGAAAGTAGGATTTAATTAAGGGACAAGAAGCCAAATAGCTTTGGAATTTTAATTTTACACACTCAACCAGTAGCGAACGACTAGTGCTAACCGTAATAAAAGAAAGTGAAGTAGAGTACATTAAACCGACAAAACCCTATGAAGCTATCACTTCTCCACCTCCATTAAACCTTCACACACTCTCAAATGCCATCCATGTCGATCTTAACTCGATCTCGACCGTTGATCTCCAAATCCCCTTTTTTCAAATCAATCTCCACCGTCCTGCCCTCTCAACATCCTCCTACTCATCTCCGATGACCCCCATCCTCGCCGCCACGTCAGCATCACCAGTCCTTCCGCCGTGACGCATCGCCTCCCGCAACCACCGTTCTCCGCCTCCAACTTCTTACGGAACCCCAACCCTAACCTGATTCTACCTCCCTTTTACTCAACACACCGTTCACTATACTCCAATCAACCGCCCAAACCTCCGACGCAGCCTCGCTGATGAACCTATTCGCCGATTGGATGACGTCACAGAGATGGAACGATATGAAGAACATAAGCCGAAGTGGATAAGGTAAGATAAAATGGAGTTTAATAAGCCGGATGTGGGGCTGTATAATCATTATTTGAGGGCGAATTTGATGATCAGCTTGCCGTGAGATGTTGGACGGTGGCGGGATGGAGGGGCTCGATTGTTCCCTGAATACGGTTTCTGTTTAATGGAAGAAGGCTATGGCTCAGGGGAGGGAGACTAAGGCTGCTGACAAATTGCTCGAAAGGTTCGAATCGTTTTGAATTTTGATGGTTGAGTTTTTTAATTTTGAGCTCGAGTAGATGTTTTTGTATGTGTTGTATGCTATTTGGTGAAAAATTTAGTAAAAGATTATTTTTCGTGTTTTGCTATATATTTGTACAAAGGCCTATTAGAATATGTTTGTGGGGGAATGGATTTATCGATTGTCCTGAATACGGTGTCATTTAATTTGGTCTTCAAGCATATAAATTAGGAGGAGACCATGAGAGAAATTTAATAGAAAGGGTTTGAAATTAAAATATATTTATTCACAGTTTGATTTATTTTTATTAATTATAGATGAGAGATTTGTATGTGTTTTATAATTCTTGGTGACAATTATATGGAAAGATAGCATTTGAGTCATGAATTTAGTTATGTTTGCTTAAAATCAAATTTAGAGTGCCAGTATAATACAGCGTTGTTTAGGTATTAAAGGCTATAGCTCAGGTAGGGATACCAAATCTGCTGAGAAATTGCTTGAAAGGTTTGAATTTTGATGGTTGACTTCTTTAATTTTGGCGAAAGGTTGTACTTTTAAGGTGTTTTGCTATATATTTGTATGTGTCTATAGGTGTTATGCCTCTAATTCTAATTCCATTTGCTCCTTTGCAATTTGTTCAGTGTCGCAACCTTGATTTTCCAGTTATGCCTATATACTGGACTAAATCATATTTTATCCACCCTAAAGTTTGATGGCCAATATATTCTGTGGATGTTCTAACTGAAAAACAAAATTTGCCTGACAGAGGCTTTATGACTTGGCCACAATGTCAGAATCCACCAAACAGGAGAGTGCCTTGAAATATATAGACTTGAGCTTGAAATCTGGTTATATGTTGTCGATGGATGCATTCACCGACTGTGTTAGAAGCTGCGTTAATCAGGGAAGGCTGGATCTGTTGCTTTCAATTATTGAGAGATGCAAGGTATTTTAACTAGTATTTGCAGTCATGGGTATTTCTGTTCCTTTTTTAAGTTCCCTGATTTTCTTAACACTTTTTATGCCATCAGAAAATGGATGAGGAATGCTTTAATGGCACAGAGAACCCATGTGGCTTATTATGCCCTGGAATCAATGGCCAGTCGGATCGTTTGAAGGGGAGATGGTAGACCCCTTATGCCTCTGTAAATGAAGGGTTATTGCTTGCACTTGCGATCATGGAAGAACGTGCAGCTCTAAACTCCTTGATGGTTCGTGGGCGATTCTGAAGCGTTCATTGCGCCAAATGTCCATCCTAACCCTGAATTGGTAATATATCCTGGGGGGAGCCTACCTCTAATACACTGGCGTGAACTTGAGAAGATATATGAAATTCCCACTCATCCCAAGATCTATTCCTTCCATTTACCCCTTAAGCCCTCTGGCTCAGGCGAAGTCCATAGAATGGTTTTAAATCCTGACTGGTATATTATTTTATTTAGTTTCACTGTTATTAACGTAATTATGTTGATCCTAATCACCTATTCACACAGATCATGCATGATATCTAATAAAAGAACTTCATTTCTGAATTCTGATAGAACAAATCAATTATGTATTCACGTTCTTAATTAGACAATTTTACCATTTGGTTTTTTCTATTTATTAAATACTTGATTCGGGTATATCTTACTGGAATAAGGCTTGGTTTGGTTTGGTCTACGGAATTTTTTGCTTTTATGGTTGTTTATCTGAAGTATAAACTTGTTCTGGTAAATGTTGTCTCAGGCATATTTCAGTTGGTGAGAATGGCAAAGCTGATCCAATCTACAAACTGCTGCTGCATTGACCAGTGATCCTGGGTTGTGCAAACATATGGGACGTTGACTTGTTTATCAACTTCTTTTCCCAATTGATTCACAAATATCCACTGCATAACGCCTACGAGTCCCTACATTCATGAAACAGGCAAGGTGTTATTCCTATTCTATGTATTACTGCCTTCATTGTTCAAATCCCTTGTTCTGTAGGCAGCCAGTATGCTGCTAGTATAAGACATCCAATGTTTCATTTTTTATTCGGAGTATAATTAAGTTGCACCAAGTGTCTTTCTTTGCAGAGCATGAAAGTTGTTCGTATTTGTCTGATTAATCTAAAACCTAATTTGACAACATTCTCTCTTCTCATTGATGGCCATCTCATTAAGCGAGATGTAAAGGCTGCCATTTCCACAGTTGATGACATGGTAATTCTGACTTCCTTATATATCAACCACAATATATTACAATGGCTGCTTTGTTTGCCTTTTCTAGAACATGGTCCAGTATCCTGTATATAATTGCAGGATTTGGACCGACGAGGGAAATGCTACAGAAGATCCAAGAGAAGACACTGAATTTGTGACTAGTGACAATAAATATCTGTTTAAACAGTTCAACATCAGAATGGGAGTATGAGCATCCGACGAAACATCCATTTAACCTCAGCTAAACACCGATTTCATTGAGCCCAAGTCTGAGTTTGCTCATTCCAATGGTCCTCCGTGGTTTTCCATCTCAGTCCAAAATAGAATGGGAGCTTATGACTTCGTTTTGGTTCAGCAAACCTGCTGGGGAGCAGGAGGGGCTTAGGCCTGAGAAACTTTTTCCAACATATCCTTGTTGGGTTTTAAAATTGCCCAGGTCTAGTTGTTTATTTATCTGAGCTAGTGAAATATAGAAAGTTCATATTACAAAATGAAGCTATTCAATTGTCTAGATGACTGGTTTGAATAACATGTCTAGGCTCTGTTAACATTTCCAGACTTAATTATTTGACTGAGAGGCTTGACAAATTATTCTAAAAAAGAAATTTGTCTGTGTTCTTATTTAATTACCCTATTTAATGATCAAAATTTTGATATAATTATTTAGCATGTATGATAAGTTACACATAGTCCTCCTTGCTGGGCCTTAGTTTATCATTGGTTGAGAATTTTTTAAATTCTGTTTTATTTAGTAAATCATTAGTTGAGAATTTTTTTTATTATATTATTAAAATATATACTAGTGAAATGAAATTTGATCTTCCCACAATGTATTCGTCTCCCAACGCCCTCCTCTATAATTTCTTATATGCAAGCGAATCAAATTTAGATTTCAAGTTATGCTGGGCTCAATCACGGCACTGTCCAATACCATCAATTTAATCTTATTATTCCCATCCTCTATAATTCTTTATATGCGAATCAAATCCAAATTTCAAGAATCACTGATCGATAGTTCAATCACGAAACTAATTTACCACCTAACTTTTTTTATTTTTATTATAATATTCCCTATAATATTTTGCCTCGAAATTAAAAAACATGAATTAATTTTGGACCAATTGTCATCCGTTCAAAGTAACAAATACTTTAGCAGCCCATTATCATCAATTCTCCTTCAATCCAATTCAGTCCTCTGCTTTTGTCTGACAACGCAGCAGCTAATGGAAAATCCAAAAAACCAGCACCCAAAAAGGAGAAAGTGGACAATGATTTTGAAACAGAGGGTAAAAAGGAGGATGAATATGTAGGAGAAGAAGTAGTTAAGGAAAATGAAGAGGAAAATGAGAAAAATAGGGGCGGTGATGATGAGGATGATGACGTGGATGAACAAGATGGGGTCTCTGTTCATTCTCCTTGTAAACCCAATCGGAAAGTATGTTTTAGTGTCGGAAAGATTGTCGGATTTTGAATTTTTATGGTTGATGTTTTAATTTTGAACTCGATTATGTTTTGGTCTAGAAAGATTATGGAGTTTTGAATTTTGATGGTTCATTTTAAAAAAAATTTGAACTTGATTATGCTTTAGTCTCGAAAAGATTGAGATTGTCGAGTTTTGAATTTTGATTTTGATTTTGATGATTGATTTTTTAATTTTAAACTCGATTATTTTTATGTAAGTTTTATAATATTTGGTGAAAAAGATATAGTAAGTTATTTTTAAATACTTTACTATTGACACGTGATTGTGATTTAAACGAAGTTTGTATTTTTTTTCCGACTAAAGTAGCATATTGGTCTAGCCGTATACATTTGTTTTTAAATAATAATGATTCATCCGGAACGTTAGTTAGTAATATTTCATGAGTACTAGTGGTTTCATGTCGTATACATTTGTATCTACTTGTGTGTATAGTAGAGCATTTTGTCATAATAATATGGAGGGTAATATTTAGTTGCAAGTTTTGTTAATTTGTATTTACTCGTGCAACGCACGTCCCTTTTTACTAGATTATTTATGTGCGTGGGTAAGTTTTTTCGTTTTGTTTTATTAATTAATTTAAGTTTGAGTTGTTTATTGACTAATTTATTTATTTGGATCTTGTAGGAGCAAACGCAGGTTGATTTGGAGATTAGGCTGCTTGAAGCTCTCGAAATTTATCCTCCTGCCAAATTGCGAGGCATAATTTTGTTTTCCATTTAATTTTCTGACTAAATTAGTTATTATTCGTGTAATTTATAGATTGATCTTGTAATTATCATAATCCGCCTCGCTTGCTATATGTTTATGGAAATTAATTAGCATAATTGAATGTGAATCTCATATTCAGCTACTAACTATTTTAACATTCTTTTTCTCTCAGTTTTGTTAACTATATTTATATGTATGCTCCATGAATTTAAATGATTTTTGATGTACCAACTGATATTATATACTTATATGTTTCATCCTATATTGTCTATTATCTTGCCATATTAGTGACTGACCTTCTTCTTTCTTTGGTAATAGCATATGCTCATGTATTTTAACTCGATAATAACCTTTCGGGGATGCTTAAAAGTCGATTTTTTACTTGCAGGAATACACCGCCATTTTGTGCTATATGGACTAACAGAGTATCTGAGGAGGAGGTTTGCGCAACTTTAGATTTCGTAAAAAGCATATTCATATGTTATTAGAGGAGACGATGACTAGTTTAATTGGCTACTTAAATCTTATATGCTCTACACAATTGTCGTTGCAGTTTCAACCGGTCCTTCACTTCTGATGATGTTCTCAAGTTGCTGGATCAGTTTTACGACTTGGAAATGGTCGTGAGTATTATGTCTTCTTGAAATAGTCTTAAACTTCCTAGTAATTCTCAGCTGACAATCTATAGTTTTACTTGTTGAAGTCATTTATCAGATAGTTTTGACCATCATCCTTCCCATTTTGTATAATTTCAGAAACCAGACGACGAGGATTCAGAAATACTCAGTCAGGAGGAGGATTTCTCCCTACCCTCAAGTTTCCTTGCAAAGGATGAATCTTAAGCAATGAGAAGCTTGTGTGCAGACTCTTCGACAAGGTTGCTGCTCGTCATGTAACATCCTGTATATGCTCATGTTCCTTTGATCATTTTAGGTCATCGTTGCAACGACTTGTAGCCTTATGCCTTAAATAAAACATTTATCTTTTGGCTTCATTGCTTAGGACTGTTGTGTCTTTGATTGCAGTAGAAAGCCACCATGTATAAGTAAAAGGCATGAGGGTATAAAATATACCTTATTTTGCTGGACAATTTGATATGTAAGTTTTTTTGCTGTCCTTTCCAATACATAAATGCCCATAATAATATTAGACACAAATATTAACATAGCAATATTGGTAAACCGAAAACCACACCAATCGATCACAACTTCCTATTGTGGTCATATTAATAATGTAACCATCAATGCCTGACGTATAATTGTATACATGTGATGTATATTTGTGTAAAGTGAAGGAACAATGAGAGGTCCTGAATTTTATTGTCGCAATTTGAGTATCTTTCCGTTGTAGTCTAGTTGGTTAGGATACTCGGCTCTCACCCGAGAGACCCGGGTTCAAGTCCCGGCAACGGAACCAATTTTTTTACTGTAATTTTTTATCATCATTCTTCATATTATTATATAATAACATGCATTTCAGATCTTATAGTTGAACTTCTTAGTACTTATTGTTTAATTTTGTATTATCAACAGTATATATTTATATACTATATATAATATATATATATACAATTTGGTAGTCATAGGCATTTGGCATTTCAGTATATAGAACTCATTGCACCACCTCCATCTTTAGGCAAACCAGAGGTCCAAAATGTGATGTTCTCTCTCAACATTTGCATAATTAAGATGCTGTCTGTGCAGGGCTTCTCACTCAAAGAGTCCAACTTGGAAATCGCGTCATCAAGTGCCTGTTTAGCAAGATGGCATGCCCTGCAGATTGAATTCCAAATGTAAGTAATCGTCGTTTACTCCAACGTAAGACAAAACCTACCACAAGGTATAAGATTGCATCCTATCAATAACCTTTCAGAGGAATTCATAATCTCGTAGTGAAACACCGAGTAGTTTAAGGCGAGGCCAAGGCGAACTGGATGACTCGAGGGTAGTTCTGTGTTGGCTGCTGCAGTTGCAATCTAACAGATGAGGCAACATTACATGTATTAGTTCATGTTTAGAACTTCAAACAATCATTAACCTCAATAAATTGTTCCATAAATACTGTAATAGATTTATCATGAGAAAAGAACATGCCTCATAGGCCTTGAGTGACTGCTTAGCAGACTCCGTTTTGTCCTGTTCATTCTTGAACTCGGCCAGGTACCGGTAATAGTCGCCTTTTCTGGTAAAAACAAACACCCAACTCATGATTCGAGTTAACACTTATCAAATAAATCCCTTCTTCGATATAAATATTACTTCGCACAGGCATAGACTATGCAGTATGCACTGATAGCTAGTTGCATGTTGTTCCAATCTCTCCTCCCTGCCTCCTCCTTAGCACTTTGTTTAAGGGAAATGTCATTGCAGATCTTCGAGAGTTCCTCCTCGATCTTCTTGCGCAAACCAATAATTTGCTTCACAATGTTTTCATTCCCTTCAGATTTTTCCTTGTCCTCTATGGATGATATGATGCGCCAAGACTCTCGTCGTGGCAAAATGAGACTTTTGTATCCAACAGCAAACATGTTCCTCTCCTTAACAGACAACTCAACATCAAGCATTGCAACTTTCTTCATACATTCAATCATTTCTGATCACATTATACACACAAAATAAGAAATTGTATGTTCAGGATACTGTAGGTATATAAATAATGGCCCATCTAGGCAACTGAAAAATGAAAATTGTAAGGTTTCTTCTTCTGAAATTGCAGTTGCTACATCTTTTTTATGTTTTAAAAGTGTTCTAATTAGGAAATCTTTGCTCAACATCATTACAGATACATGATTAATAGGCAAACAAGAGTCTAATAATCAAATTATTAAACTTAATGCTTAAAAACGATTCTTAAATGTGGTTTAATCCTTTTTTGTTACTATTTTATTCTTGTAGTCCTCAAGGCATGTTTTGTTTTATTCTTACCATCAGTAGGGCTACAAAAAACAATATAGTAACCAAGAAAATGGTTCCATATATGATATACCAACACTGATTTGAGTGATTTCATAGTAAATAATAGTGGAAATAATTGAACAATGCAATAACAGTATCACATTTTACTTTTTGAAGATACCAACTAGATAACTTTTTTATGAAATAGTGCTAATGGGGGTGATGTTGATATTGAGACTTGCCATTGTAACGTTGAGCTTGTTCAAACAGTTTGGCCATGTAAACATGAGTCTGTCTCTCATCTCTCGTCGTCGTCGACATTGTTAGGCCTTATCACAACACAGAAGGGGAATGCTTTGGAGATGCTGATGAGTCTTTTTTGTTGCTTTAAGGATTTTATAGGAGTTGGATGTGAGAAATAAATGTGTGACTAACAAAATAAAAAAGCATGAGAAAATCATGAGTTTGAAGATATATTAATGAATGTGTAACTAAATGTGAAGATATTTGAGCATGTGTTGTAGTAGAGGCATGAGCATTTGTAACTAAACTCAGGATATTTTAACTTGATTGCTATCTAAAAAGCTGCATTATTTGCATTCAATTTTCTCATTGATAAATATCTCATGCCTAAGTATTTATCTGAATTAGTTTTGCAACAACTAATGTCCACAGAGTAGAGAATTAACTCATTAAATTTTATGCTTTAGAGAGACTTGTAGTAGTTGAAAATTTGTTGTATTTAGAGGGGTGTTTGGATATATCATGTGTTCATGTGAAACAAACAACCAGCTTATAATAAGAACATTTCATGCAAAAATAGCTTGGAGAAGTGACAAGTTTGGAAAATGTTTAGCCAAAGGGAGAAGTTTCCAAAGTTTTTTTCTACCCACTTGAAAGCAACCTACAAGTACTTATAAGTTTCAACAATAATTGACCAAATAATGAAATAAACCAAGGTCAACCTGACATTTGTTTTGATATTTATCTAACGGGTTCAATGATCGAGCCTAAGAGACCACGATGATAATATTCAATCTCAAAATTTTTAGCTTTGTCGATAATTATAAGTTGGTTTACACAAAATTATTATAAATAATGGATGCCTGGTTTCGCACATCAAATCGCTTGCAGTTAAGAAAAAGAGACGACGGGATGAGTAGTTAAATTACTACTTGCTAATGCCTCGCATTTATCATATTGACAGATCTGCCTCTATAAATGCGCCGTCATAATTTATTCGACATCAATCACTAAAAATCTATTCCCCTTCATTTATCTTATTCTCTGCCTTCCATTTATATTGTTTATAGTTATATTCATAACAAAAATATAATATGTCCCCCTTCAATTACACAAAAATATAATAATCGGTCCCACCATTAATAAATAGGTTTAATGTTTTTGGTTTCCTCAATATTCGTTCAAGATACACTTCATTCTCATATTTTTACCATTTAATTTCTAAGAGTCAACTAAACAAAATGAGGCAGATTGTCATGCAACAACAACATAGTGGAGGACTGGAGGAAGGAGACCATAACAGAAGAGTTGAAGTTTCCCCTTAAAGAGGGCAGAAAAAATTGATAAAGATTAGGAAACTTTAATCCACAAGACTTTTTCATGGTTGACATCAAAAGGTGGCAAGACCAATAACATTATGCAAGAAAAATAACACAAACTCAATCTCTCACTGCTATTCATCAAAAGAAAATGCATTTTTCACTATCTGGTGTCTAGAAAAAACCTTCAGAAAGGACCAAATTAAGCAGCCAACTTTGGTTGGTCCTTCCAATTCAATGAGTATGATATCATCAAGTTTGGATGCAGTTGATTTAAATCAATAAATAAAAATACCAATATACTATTATTATCATCTTTCAAATAGCTAATTTCCTAGAAGGTAGAGGATTTCTTTCAAGGACTCTGCTTCAATATGGAAATTGAACAACATTTCCATAATAATGATATAAGCTAACAAAATTTGTTATTGTTCAGGCAACCAATCCATCGTCTAGCAATAAGTAAGATCAAGAAACCTACTTTTAAGATATTCCAGTTTATAAAAAACGAGAAAATAAAAAATACCAACTTCGTCGATGAACTAAGATTTAAAAAGAATGGTAAAATGGTGCATTAGAACTCCCACTATGCACTGGTTTTGGCGCTTACAGGTACTGAAAAAATTGTTTCTACCGAAGAGAAAATTGTTTTGCTTCATCTTTGAAGGGTAAGAGGAGTGCATAACTGAGCTTTATCTCCATAACTACCATGAAGGGAACTGTCCATTGCCATTGTTTTCCTCATCCCCATCTTCATCCTCTACTGGAGCAGGGAGATTGAGATCGAATAAATCATGAACTTCAGGTTTGTTGATCTCAGGAGATGGATTATTTCTGAATTCTCCATTACCACCACCACCACCAACAATAAAATGTGTTCTCTTGTGGCCACCTAGAGCTTGACCTGACTTGAAGACTCTCGGGCAGAATGGGCACACATGACCTTTCTGCTTCTTGGACTTGCTTACTTTCTGCTCTGATTTCCCTTTCTTGTTTTTAACAGGTTGTTGATCAGCCACATTATTTGCATCCATACTGTTTTCACCACTCTCATACTTGGATTGTGAATGAGCATTGATCTTTTTATGACAAGGCCGGTGTCCCCCGAGAGCTTGATAAGACTTGAAACTCTTCTTACAGTTCAAGCACTCATATTTGCTTCTCTTATATGATTCATTTACTGGTTCATCACCATTACAAAGTTCATTCTCTTTGGTTGATTCCTTCCTCAACTCTGTTCTATAACCTTTAAGTTTTTGGCATTTTGCTGAATTGGCGCATTCCCAGTAAGCAGCATTTCTGCGAATCTCATCAGCAGAAACCCCCGATTCGCGTTTGGTAGCATCACCTAAGAAGTAACCTGAATCAGAATTCTCCTGCTGACTCATCTCACTACTTGAATCCTTCTTCAACTTTACATCTCCTATTTTGTCCATAATTAGGGCTTCCTTCTTGACAGTTCTCATTTCAGTCGAAGACAAAGACTTCGTCTCCAGAACAACTGAATTGTTATCAGAAGATTCTACAACTGAATTCAGACCACCACCCTTACTGATAGAATCCTTAGACAACATCATCAAACAAACGGCTACTTCCTCTTTTTCGATCTCATCAATTTCAGAAACAGATGACGAAGCATTACTATAATTATTAGCTAATGACGATGAAGAAGGATTGATAGCAATTCTCTTGAATCTATTACTACTTCTTGATTTGTCCCTTAACTTTATTTTCTCTTCGGATTCGGTATCAGAAGGATTGTCCAAAGTTAACTTGTGATTTTCACTAGTCCATGAATTATCATCTCTATTACCTCCCCCCCTCTCCTTCTCTGAATGGCAAGCCATGTGACCACATAAAGCTTTCATTGATTGAAAAACTTTCCCACATTGCCTACAAACTTTCTCTTGAGGCAAAGGGACGTTTCGATCGACTGCCCTCCATGTTTTCTTGGGATTTTCTCTCAGGCCATAATTACCTTGACTACATTGCCCTTCAAGTTCCTCAATTTTTGTTTCTTTCTTGAAAAATCTTGCTCCCTCATTAAGCAAAGATGACATTTTTTTCAACTTTGGTTCAACTCTTTCCTCTGATTCAACAGAATTTGTTTCCATTAGATGAGACCTCATGGGCCCTGATCCCCCACATTGATAATTCTGGTTGCACAAAAACTTTGATTCTTGATTTTCTTCCATTGATCGATACTGATCCATAAACTAATCAAATAAATCAAACAAAACCAAGTTCAATATAGATCACAAACTAAGTTGATTCACAAACACAACATGAATTCACTTAGATGTATCACTTAACTAAATAATAAATAAAAGTGAGCATCATACAATCACAAACTAACTTGATTCATAAACAAAGCATCAAACTACTTATATTTATCACTTCTTAACTATATAAAGAATGAAAGTGAGCAACATAGATCACAAGCTAAGTTAATCAAGAAACAAAACATTAACCTACATAGATGTATCACTTCTTAACTAAACAAAGAATGAAATTGGCAAATAAAAAGAATTTAGACTCACAAAAGTAGCAGATTCTTGAAATTCCATAGTGCTATACACCTCTAAGCTATATTCAAAATTCAAGAATGAGTGATTAGAAGCAAATATATTGAAGACAAGATGGCTTAGATGTGTAGCAACTAGCAAGCTGCTAATGATGATGGCCGTGAAGCAAGGCTACAAAAATGACAAACTATAACAGAATGCAAAGACTAATTCCTTTTTATTATATTTTCAATAGTATATTATTACAATAGTTGTTTCTCTCTCTAGATATATACACTCTCTTGTTTCTTTTTTTGTGTTGTAGTTGGAGGGGAATTCCATGCATGGAAGCAAAATATATGAGAGGGGGAGAGAGACTAATTGTACGTTTGTTTTGGGGCAAATGTGAATCGAGGTGAAATTTCTTGTTTGCCTTCATATATCCTTAAATCACTATTTTTTTAAAAGTAGGATAAATATCCTTAAATCACTATTTTTTTTAAAGTAGGATAATAGAGATGAATGTTATTTAACTCGAAAAATTAAAAATTATCGAATAATATTGTGAATCATTTACTCAATTTACATGGAATATCTTCCTTTAAGTTAATTTTTTATGTTTTATATTTTTCGACATGAAATAATAAGAAGCAAACCAAAATATATACGGTAAGCAAGTGTTTCTACTGAGAGAAAACTTCGTTGGACCAAATCAAACTGTCCATATCCATTGAATTCTTATATGATGATCCACAAAAATCTCTGAAGATTCAATATGTACATATGTAAATTCAAGAAATATATATTTATGTAGTAACATAACAATTCTTTGTTTGGCTTTGGTTTGTGGTCTAACCAAATAACCAATGGAACTAATGGATGGTCCAAAACTTCAAAGTTAACATTCTTGTTGTTTTATACAACTAGTAAAATACCAAACAAAGCTTAATACACTTATCTAGTGATTATTTCAAGAAAACTTTCTTATGATGCTAGTCAAATGTGGGTACAATATTTAATGCAAAATGCCCAAAAAGTATATAAACTTGATTTGTTGAAATCAAGATTTTGATGTATATAAAGTTTTTTCACAAGTAAATTATACCCCCACCAAATTTTTTGTATTAAATTGTTGATATCTCATGGTCAAGTGTTCGTTGGGACTTTCAATGTGTATTTGTTCCTTGACATGATAGGAAAGCTATTAATGACTTGATAAAGGAAAGCTATTTATGACTTGATAATCTTATTATATTTAAGGAAATAAATATGAGAATTAACTTTGTAGGATTGAGAGATATGACACATTTACTTTATTTTTATGGTAGGTAAATGAGGGCCATTCTAAAGATCTACTATACTTAATAAATTGAGTAATTAGAGGGAATGAGGCCATCATTTCACTATAATGAAAAAAAAATGTTGTATGACACTTGTAGATCTAATTTTTAGTTGTGAAGATAAATTGAAAGAATAACATAATTTTAAAATCGGTTTTTCTAATATGTAATTTTAGGGCATTGATTTTAACTTTCCAATGGACCTCACTCCTCACCCTTCACATTTATTTTTTCTTTTTTCCTCATATTTCAATGTTTGTCTAGGCATCATCATCATATTTACTCACAACTTGTAAAATTATGATGATTCAGTAAAGAATTTTAAGATAGTAATGTGCATAAATATAGTCAAACTAACATTTTCTTTTTTCCCATTTACACCTCATAAGTTTTTGCATTTTGTGTTGTCGGATAGGTAGTACGTAACTTTGGTCAACTATTAATTTTGAAATTGGATCATCCATAGTTTGTAAATTAATTATGGGAATGTTTGACTATTCTTACATTTTTGCCAAATACACATTATAAAGTTATTAGTACCAATCATTTTTTGACATTCTTTTAGTTGTAACTGACGGACTCTCTACGGTATTAACATTAGCCAAACGGTATTAACTTTATTTTAAAATTTATTTTAAAGTTTAATACACGATGCATTAAATATACGAATGAAATTTAGAAAAAATGATTATAAATATATTCTAACGCCATTTAATCAAGATATTTCAGACAGAGAGTACAAATGATTCGACATGAAGACAAACGCACTCAATACATTTACGGTCTTTACGCTGACGGAAACGTTGGTCACCCGATCAATAACACGTCAAGCTCCCGATCAAACCACGATCAACTCTAATGATCAATTCCATTAACATTTAAAAAGTTAAGATTTAATTTCAAGACTATATCGGCTAATAATTTAACAAAACCAGAATCGAATGCCAAAAAAAGTTCAAAAAGAGGAATCAAAAACATATCCATTTAAGTATACTAAAATAAGAATCATATACAATTTTCTAAAATATCTTACATACATATTACTATGTGGAGTATTATATAACACCTATAATGGGAAAATGGGAAAAGGGAAAAAGAATTCAAAATAAAAATAACATTGCAAATTTGATGCTAACCTTTCCTTTCCAACTAAAACTATGTCATTTCATCAGCTAAAATTTCAACAAAAAATGCATTTTCAGTTACTTCTAATAATCTTTTTGGTATAGTTTTGTGGTTGCCAGAATGCCAGGGCAACCTTAGCTTCTTGGTAATTCCGAAAATTGAAAAAATCACACCAAATTTGATGATTTATGTGGACTTAAGCAATTAGACTTCATTAGTTCCAGGAACGAGAAACCAGTAACAAAACTTTGAAGAATCTCCAAGAACTTGATAAATCTTGTAAAAATAATGTACTAATAATTGTTGCAACTTGCAATGCATGAGAGTCATTTTCCTAGTCGATGGTGTCTTTGTGAGTTTGAGTATCTTCCATCCAAATATGGATATAAAGGAACAGATTTGTTTTATGACTTCACTAGTTTCGAGTCGAATTATGATTCAAAATCTCAGTGAGACTTGATGTTTAAACGAACTAGAAAAAACTTACTTTGATTCCATTCGAACTATTCGGTTCGAACTAGGTTTAAGGTTCAATTCACACGATTCGAAATTTGAACTAATGGATTTTTTCTAGGATAAAATAAGAAAAAATTGAAAACTTTAAATTTGTAAAAAGATAGGATTATGGTATTGCACAAATAATCAAAGCATTACAAGACTTGATGCAGACTGGTAGAACAAAAAATTCACCCAAACAAAGACTAGTAGAACACTAAAACAGCAGTTTCTGCTTAATGGGTTATTGAGCTATCTAACCTTTTCAGAGGACTAATACTAATTAAATTATGTCATTATCATCCTTCTCCCTCTGGTCTGGATCAGACTTTTGAACTGAAAATATCACAAAAATATATGTACACAGGATAATTGCAGGGCTTTCTGTAACAAGTAACACCATTCAACAAAGTCCCAAAGTAACCCTCTGTAAGTGATATTTTCATTCCCAAGTGCTTGATCCAGAGATCAGCCATAGTCG
Source organism: Lithospermum erythrorhizon (assembly GCA_019722365.1). Lineage (NCBI taxonomy): Eukaryota > Viridiplantae > Streptophyta > Magnoliopsida > Boraginales > Boraginaceae > Lithospermum > Lithospermum erythrorhizon. The sequence continues at coordinate 80,752 of JADFUC010001514.1, forward strand.
GGCGATGGTTTAGTTGTCGTTCCAGGCACAGGGACCAAAGATTTCTTCGATCATGTTGCACGTTGGCAAAAGATCGATACCTTTTATATGACTCGTTGAGAAAGCATAGTCCCAGGCCTTGCTATCACAACCCTCCAAGATGAACCCGGATCCTAAACTCTCGTTAGTTCCATTCATTTTCCCACCCAAGAATTTAATATGTCCGCTTTTGATTCCATTTTCTTGAATTGCAGTGTGTTCATCACCACCTGATTCATGGATGAGAGGGAATGAATTTCTCTCCAGGTACATACCGGCCTGAGCATTGTTACTGCTCAAGACCTTGGTCATGTTATTAACTTGGTTGATGACCTCTGAGTCTTTGTCTAACTTCTCTATTGGCTTTGGAGGCACTTGTTCAACCTGGTTGCCCATCATAGAATCACCTTGCACGTCAGTTCGGACATCACCACCATCGTCATTGCCACCATCATCGTCATTGTCATCATCGTCATGGTCATCGTTATGATTATTAATGCCGAGAGAGAAGCCGATTTCAGAATCTACATGAAGATCCTCATCATCGAAAGACTCAACTACAGAATCATCATCATGCCCTTCAACTTCACGGTGTATTCCATCCCCCTGCCACTCATCATCATCACTATCTATATCTAAGAAATCAGATCTATTCTGAACTGCTCTTCTTCCAAGGATAAAGACATTGAAATAATAACTGATGAGTTCCATGTTCGTCCGAGATGGGAATACAGCCGAGAGACTCTTCCAGAAATTCTTGCCAAGTGAGACAGGATTAGAGTAAACGACCTCGTGAAAGAGATATTCTTCTTCTTCTGTCCAAGTATTGGCTACCACTTCCCCCATAATATTGAACCCTAGGCCTAGAAACTTCTCTTCTCCCAAGCTCCCTCTTAGCTTCTGTCGTGCTTCTTCAACATGTTGGCGTACACATCGAATAGAATCCTTATCCAAACAAGTGCAATCGTTTCTGCCAGATCCAATATTAGCATCATCGTTGAACGAGAAATTTGCATCAGGCATTGGGATTATTGACGTGCCCACCAAATTCAGCGCCTGTTCATGAGCTACTATATCATCAGAGCAAATTGATTCTTTACTATTTGAATTAGGATTCCATTCTGGTATATCCGCTTGATGATTTAGGCCAACTGGAACTCCTTTTCTTGGAGAAATGTCCAATTGATATGAATATGCATCGTCATTTAGGGCTGGTACTCGCCTAGGGATATTCAAGTTCACGAAATCTGGATAAAGAGGCAAATAATATCCGCCATCACTCCCAGCTTCTTCCTCCGCGCTACTGCTTGCCACCCATGGCAATGCTGCACTAGTATGCAAGTTGCTGTCGGATTTATCATCCAGAAGAACCTCTCCAAAGTCAGTTTTAGGTTCCATATCCTCAACATGACCTACAAAAAAACGATATTTTCAGAAAGTCGACTCAAAAGACTAATGAACACATCAAGACAACATACTGTAGCAAGTAGCACAAGTGACAACAAACACCACTACCCAATTCTTAAATTGTTGTGTTTCTGCTTAAACAGAGTACAAACTTTATTAACAAATTCCCAATACAAATCAACCATGTATAATTAAAAAAAATGATAATTTATATGTCAATTGTCAGGGCAAAATATCTAATGCACTAAGTCGTAATATGCCACGCTTACCATGTACAACATCTTTTCCAGATGCTTCAAGGGGAACTGTATTCGACTTAATGTCTTCATCTAGTTGCTTTGCCTGCTTAAATGAAAGCTCCTGAACGGTCTCCTCATCAAAAGGTCGTTTAACACCCATCTTATATTCTGCAAGGGAAGCCTAATCAATTATTAACTCAGCAACAGACAACTCGTAAGTGCACGATGGACGAACATATGAGCAGCATTGACATCGAAAATTATGATTTATGTTTCATCTGCCATTCTCACTATACGAAACTAACTAATCGAAATCCATAGAATAACTCCATACCATATAAACAAACAACAAAATTACAATAAGTGTCGCGAAATAGGCAGATGGTTAAGAAGTACAAGCCTAATCAATTCAAGAATCTAATGTGGCCATAAAACTCTACATAATTATAAAATAAAAACACTTTCTTGAACAAAAAATATTACATGAGCACATGCATAATTAATCTATAAAGAAACAATCAGATAATCAATATGAATATATACATATAATATATACTTACACATTAGTTTGCATGAAAATGCATTTTTGCTAATTAAATACTTACATGCAACATATACAAGAAGAAAACTACCTTATATAAGAAAAGTTTATCAAGTTCACATTTTTATCACTAAAAATTATACATATTTTACATATTTAACATTTGACATGTTTCTTAATTAAAGTCAAAATAAAAAAAGGAAGAAACAAATTATTTAATGAAATAATAGTATTTAAATAATAAAAATAATAAAAATTTAATTTTTATTTCCAATAATCATCTAAAGTAATCAAAAATTAAAAATTAAAACCCAATTGTGTTGAAATCACCAAATATTTTAACTTTTTAATCAATAAATTCAACCAAAATTAAAGTAATCAGCTTTTTCGAAACCCTAACCCTAGATTAACAAATCTATAATTTTCACAAATATAAAACAAAAATTGAACAAAAAATGAATAATTGGTGCTGAAACTCACCAAACCCCCAAATTAATTTCCAGATCCAAGCCCAAATCGAAACGAAACCCTAGCTTCCGAAATCGATAAAAATAATGTCAAAATTAAAGCCTTAAACCAAAGGGAAATTCAAATTCACAATAAATTATACACAAAACAAACAAAAAATGATCAATTATATATACAGATCGGGAATTTAATGTGAAAACCTAGAATTTCGAAAAATTAAACAAAAGTTGACAAATTTGGTATCAATCGAAAGAGGAAAATGCGAATTAAACGAATAAATATCGAATTGAAGAATTGAGCAAAGAAATTGAGGTAATTTTGGATCAAATTGAGATTGAAATTATTGAATTTGGGATTCGATTGAAACGATGACCAAGGCTTATGTAGAAAATTATCCGGCCTAAGAATTGAAAAACCGGGTTTATTTTTATAAAAACACGTGAATTAAATGAGTGAACCGGGTTTGGTTGTGTGACACGTGGCGGAGAGTGGGGTGTAATTGGACAAGTAGGGGGACTTTAGCTCATCATTTGTATTTATTGGTGTAATTAATTTTGGGTGATGTTTTTTTATGGCAGGAGATCATATCTCTATCATAGCCTCACACTATTTATGACATATAAAAAGATCCGTCATGATAAAAAGCTAAAGTAATTATTCTCCTCGCTTGCAGACTTGTATATATTAAATAAAACATCATATCATATTATTCATACATACGATATTTGATATACGTTTGGTATAAAAGAGTTGCTTTGGGTTTTTTAATTGATCACCTCTCATTCGTGGAAATTTAATTCTCGACACATCAATGAATATACAAATATTCATTAAAAAAATTTGAACCCCAATAACTCATCATATTCAATCTCATTTTGACACGCTGGCCCTCCGCTTTCTGCACTGGGAAAAAGAAATTTTTTCTGGGACGAAGACGAGCATATCCATTGTTAAAAATCAAAATCGAAAAAATAATTCAAGTATTTATCAATTATTAAGATTTGTACTCGATTAAGAGGTTTATAGTATTCAAATGATCGTCTCAATGTAAACAAATGATTGTCCTAAGGCTATCCAACAGGGAATATTTTAAAAAGCAAATATTCTCTGTCATATCGGATTATTTAATCATCACATTATTAAATATCTCCAATAACTTCTACACTCTATAGTAAGAATATTTCACAACATATTTTCTTTTTTTCTTTTTTTCACATCATAAACATTTATACATCATATATATTTCATATAAATTAATGAAAATTATAGTACTTTTTAATGAGATTTATAAAAGAGATTAAGAAAATAACAAAAAATATTTTTCCAGATAAACCTAATCTCTGTCTATATCTTGAAATGGAATATATCGATATAAAAATAATTATTTAATTTTGTTAAATCGTAGCTAAAAACCAAATAAAATTATGGTGGAATTGAAAAATTAACAAATTAAAGAAAAGCGTGACACGTAGGGTATAACTACAAGTGAACCAAATCGTTAATTTTCATACTAATTGATAAAGTAACCATTTACATTTTCACACAAAAAATATACACTACCTTAAATTCAATATTTAAGTGTAAGATTTTCGACTCCATTGGTAATATTTTAGGACAATCGCTAGGTTATTTTTCAAAGAATTGTCTAATACCCCTAATTATTCTCGATAAAACACTGGGCGAGGCATTCTTTTCTATACGCCTAAGACAGTGATTTTAATTGGGATAAAGTCAATTTAAAATTAGCCAATCAAGTCTCGCCACTATTTAAATAATATCATTTTTATCCCTCTATTTATTTGATATTTTAAATTATTATTACAACTTTTAAATTATCTTTTTTTACTAATATTTTTATTTTTAATTATCTATAACAGAGACTAGGATCAGATGATTTGGACACAAAAAGTCTTATTTTCACTTTCTCTTCATTTCTAAGATTTTTGCTAATTTATCCTCTCATTTCATGGATCCAAATCAAAATTATAATTATCCTTCAAATTTTGTATTTCCTAATCAACCACCTCAAAATCCCAACATTTAAACCCAAAAACTGGGCAAAATAATGAACGATTCCCAATTTACAAACACAGTTTATGATGCCACCAAATCAAAATCAATTTATGATGCCACCTAATCCAAATTTATGCCACCAAATCCTAATTTTGGTATGCAATATCCCTATAATTATCAATATATGCACTATGGACAACAACTGGGTGGAAATACTCATGTCAGCATCCTAATATAAAACCAAAGCTCCCCAACCATCACTCGTAACAATTAACCCTCAAGCCCAAGAGGATCCGCGTAACCTGCAGTTTCTCGAAATAACATCTCTAGAAAAGATGTCGATAACACTCCAACCACCTTCCAACCCTCAAACAAACCTCTAAAATATGAATTTGGAGTACCGAGCAAACAAAATTATTTTATCCGTTATTTCTACTTCAAAGAATGATAAATAACTGGTACCGACAAAAGTGGAGACAATTTTTGGAAAAAATTACTTTGACTACGTGAAATTCTATAATTCAAATAACTGCCTCTTATAAGACTCACAATGTACAAGTCATTATCGTATTATCAACAGATTCTGTGCTCAGTGTATACAGAAAAGGCAATATCGATGGTCAAAGTGGTTGGTCCGATGATTTACTACACATATCAAGAAATAAGAAGTGTTCATCGAGAAAACTATGAAAAGATTTACCTTAATTGGAAGAGTGAAGTTGGTTCGTAATCAACCAAAATATGATCGGATCTCGGTGCATCTAGGAAGAGTGCTCCTTTAAAAGGAAAAATAGATGATGGTAATGATTATTCTCATCCTCCATTCCTCGTTTTGTACGCTGTATGAATTAAGCAACAAAAAGAAAGGTAAGGCATCCGATCCAATTTTTTGAGGAAAAGTATCAAGACGGATGCTATTATCGTCATTTTAGAGAAAAATAGAGAGCGTGAAATTTCAAAGATTGGAAACATCGCCTCAAAGAAACAAAAAAAGCCAGCAAGTACGATAAGAAGATGGAGTCATGTGCGTAACTGCACCAAATGGATAATGGGATGAAATGGAAGAAAAATGTTTAACATGCCTACAAGTGAATTGTCTGACAATTAATTTTATGTTTGAGTATTTTACTATCAATTTGTGTGTGTGTTTACTAGAACACAGATTGCCTCGAAAGTGTGTTTATTAATAAAAGTGTGTCTTATTAATAAAAGGATGACTTATCAATGCCAAGCTCATCCCTACAAGAGATAATGAATGACTTATCAATCACAAAACCATACCCTACAACAACGAATTTAATTTATCAATGACAAGCATTCATACCATGCATAATGATTTAACCACACCTATATCATTCAATTTGGTATATTAGATTTGAACTGCCAATAATTATAATGCCCTAATTTATCTCGACAAAAGTAAATATGTTTGAATTATATTCTTACTCAAACCTTATCTTTTAATTCAATTTGGTTAAGTTGAATGTTTTGAACCGACAATCTTACACTATAAATATCACAAATCGAATACAAGAGACCAACCTACCATAATACATCCTCAAATATTTAGCTTCTTTATGAGTAATGGATCCACCACCTTTTTGATTCAACATCGGAAAGTTCAACAACAACTGTTTTTACTTCGAGAATGGTAACCCCTAAGTAAATTTAACACATGTATGAAATACATAGATAGGATCAAATTGCTCTCATTACAAGAGGCTTCAGGGAAGACGACTTTGTAAACACCAACCTACATTATCCTAATTTCGCTCTGAGATACCCATTTTAAGTTAATTCAATTATTTATTCATCGTAGAGTTTCTTTCTACCCATGTGACATTTATCACTCAATCCATCTAACAATTCTCGCAACTGGGTATGTCCCTATTCAAAAGCTACCGCAAGATCTATGTATTTTAGCCCATGGGAGAGCTATACTGATGTCATGATGAGATGTGAAAATCGAGAAACCATCAGAATTTATTGCCTTGTGTAATTTTAGAAGTGATCATAGCCATATTTGAGACCACTTATTCATGTATGCCCAATGAGGTCGATCTGTAGAGACTCATACAGTCAGTCAACAATGGGTTTTCCGAAACGATCGAGTATCGACCTGCATATTGACAAAGTAAAGGGAAAATTATCCCAAAGCTCGCGCAATTACCAGCTGCATATATGGCACAAGAACAAGTAATCCTTGAAGCTGTCAGATCATACGACCTATGGATGGCATGCTTTCTTCAAGTACATTAAACGACACAATTGTTGATAGTCCCCTGTGTTCACGCATATCGGCATGCGGGAAGCCCACGCCGAAACTACACCGTGAACGGCCGCAATTACAACTCGATACTATCTCGGCCGACGGAATCTATCCCAAATGGTTTATCCAATCAATTCACTTTCCTCAAGCGTAAAAGCTCAATTGTTTGTAATACTCCAAGAATTGCCTAAAAGATGAAAGGGTATCTGGGAGTTCTCCAAGCACGTTTTCTTAGTATCATTCGGTCAAACTAAAGATTGGATCGAAGGTCTTATAAAAAATTATGAGGGCGTTCATTATATTATATAATAATAATGAGAGATTTAACGAGATAAAAGATAATCGAAATCAGAAATTCATCTCGAACCATCGTGCACGTCCGAGCTCATCATCTCAAAGGCCAAATCACGCGCTACTGTGAGTTTGAAGCTGCATGCTCAAGTTTAGATTCAACTTATTATTCATACTAGATCTAAAATTGTGATAGTGGTCAAACATATCCAGCTGAAAGAAGATCTCGCCGAGCACATTTGACAAATATTCGAGCCAACCAAAATCGATTTCAAATTGTTTGCTTCTTTTAAAAATGTTTGTTGTTCAATGTTGTATTTTTTTTAAATAAATTGTGTAAGTTTGATTTGTCTTTTAAAATAATATCATGTATTGTTGTGATTTTTAAGACTATAATACTTTATTTTAGTAATTATAATGACAAAATTAAATTTAATTATTTTTCATGTTGAAAAAATAAATATAAAAATATTTATTATTATTATTTGAAAATATAATTATAATTATAAATCATAATAACATATAATAATAAGAGAGAGAATGAATATACGCGTATATATTAAGAAATGATGGCGTATAGAAATTTAAATATATCTTTTCAAATATCTCCTATCAAAGTGTAAAAGATTATAGAGATTTTTTTTAATACACATCAAACGATTACATTCATCAATTCAACAATACAACATAAACTCTCATGAAAGAGTAACCAAGATGTAAGAAATAAACTAGCTGGCGAAAACTTTTCCTCTAACTACTTTCTCATACAGTTACATCAACACGACCAGCCTGTAGATGCCAAGATGCCACACGATGCCGCTCTTTGACGATTATGTAGATATTTCAACATATTGTTATTTAATAAAATGATGCAGATGTAAATATTTAGCACGCAGATACCTCCTATTGGAGATGGTCTAAATCGTAAATAAAAGTTTATCCGAGATGGTTAAGTATTTGTTCTTTCAACCAATGAATACCACATTCCATTCTTTGCAAACATATATTAGCTACTCCTTATTTTGTTGCTTTATGAGAGTTCCATTCTTGGCAAGAACATACATTAGCTATTTTTCTGTTGATTTATGAGCAACAACCTTTTTCATATTCTGTGAGTTGATGAGGCACTTCTTGACAGGATTCAAGAATGAGAATTCCATCGGTGTTTTTTAGCCTTTACTGTGATATTTCACATACTGGCATTCCCTTACTCTGGGATGATTTTAAAATTTCGAAAATGAATATACACTTGTGATCATGTATCGGCCCCTATTAGTTAGTACTCCCTCTCAGTAGAGGAATTGGGGGCATGGGATAATCGCCTGCACCCTAAATTTTAAAAAAAAAAATTGTAAATATTATATATCTTTTAAAATATTATATCATTCGCTTCCTTCTACTTTTTATATTTAAAGCTTAATTATTGAGTTAATATTAATTTGTGACATATTATTGTATAGTATAATTACTAGGTCCAAAACTTATAACTCACAAAATATAATGCATTCAAATAATTTTGACTCTTAAATATAATAAACTACTACTTTTAACTCCACGCACATTTGCATAATTCACAAAACAATCGGCTTCAGGAGTTTAGGTAAATATAATAAACACCGCCTACAATTTTACAAATTTTAATTTTAAATCTGCTTCTTCAACTTTGGTACCGCATTTCTTCCTTTACTTAATAATAATAATAATATACGAGACACAAGATTATATTACTTAGTGTATCAGTACTACCGTATTGTTTTATAACATGCCTTATTTGTTTATATAATTTTTCTTTACTAAGTTTAAACGATTTGTTATATTATTATTGTAATGCATTTAATTTACCTAATTTAATTTAAAATTTAAGTCATACAATATTATTTTGAGTTTATATTTTTTCATATGATAGCTGTTATCGAGATAAGAGATATTTATAAAGTATCGCAACGAAAAGTCTCAAGATATCAAAATGCTATATTTAGTTTCATCAACAAGAATTCAGCCCAACAATTAAGAGAGGTTATGACGGCCATTTTTTTAATAAAGTGAAGCGATTTTGTCAGTAATCATAAGATTTGGCATTCCCCAGATGCAAATGATTTATAAAGCAAGTAAGAGGGAGAGGTCGTATAAATGATATTTTGTGGAACATCTGTTGTAAATATTATATATTCGAATACTATTAACAATTCGAGCTGTACAACGACAAATCATTTAAGTTTAATTTTGTATATACTGCCGCTTATGTAGTAATTGCTCAGATAGGATACTCGAGATTTATTATCGGGGTTATACCTGGGCCATTGTGGTCCGCTTCATAATCAATGTACTAATATATAACGCTTGCTAACATTATTTAGTACATTGGTTTTGTCAGTCAATCGAGCCCAAGAGGTCACACACTTACAACTAAAGTCGAGTCATAATTTAATTATAACTTTGCTTAAAACTTAACTACGTGAAGAACATCAAAGCAAAATTCCAATTATGGAATTATGCCCATTGCTCGACCGAAATACGTGGTTAATGAGCTTCCTAATTTTCTTTAATCATTATTTGAATATTCTACTTAGCTTTTTATACGCCTTTATTTTTAATAAAAAGTGAGAAATTCTAACACCTTTCCCACTTCAATATGGTCGACTGCATTGTAGAGATGAGAATTTCGAAATCATTCTAAAGAATAACTTGCATCATTCTTCTTAACCACAAAACGACCTTCATTTTGGTGGATAAGAAATGAGAAAATTCTAGACTCTATGATTGTTTTAGTCAACTATTTCATCATAAAAGAAGCGTAGAGTTTTTCCAAACACTCTACAAAATCCTAAAAGAGGGATTTCTAACCCTATAACAAAGCTACTCTTTTTCAATAGCTGGAAGAAAATTGCTCATTCACTTTCGATAGTCACTTTTGGAAAATCAATAAGCTCTCTTCTCTCTCTCTCTCTCTCTCTCTCTCTACAAATAAGTAGGCGGAAATCTACTGAATTTTTCCGCCAACCTCGATCATAGTTCAATATTTTAAATGGCTTTGAAGAAATTTATGACTTGTCGTCAAGGCGACAATCTGTGAGGCATTCTCGCTAGATGCTCGTGGGTCTTCATCACAATATTCGTTACTCGCTATTTTATTCCGTAAGAATTCAGACACATATTTTTTTGCTCTTTAATTATTGTTATACAACTTGTAATGATCATGGGATTCAGATCCAAATAAGATTTAGAATATTATTTAGAATGCTAAAACACCAACATCATCATCTCATAGTTGATCTTTTAATGCTTGTATCGATTTTCACCAAGAGTTATAACCGTATTTCAGGAAAATATTTAATTTTAATTGTTACCAATTTTCATCATTAAATCTAGGATGAATTTTGTTTTATTTAATGTCGATGAAATATGGAAGCTACTGCCTCAATTTTATCCCAGATTTTACAGATCAAGAGTTGTCACATTTAAAGTACGAGTTGAATCATTTCAAGATTAATTTATGCATTTAGTGATGACTTGCAAAAATGTCTCAACAATTTTAGAGTCACAAGAGTATTGAAAGAGACAAAGAAGCGCTAAATATATCCGTTTTTGGATAGGTTGATTCGACGTCTTCACCCTTCCTGCTTTCTACAACTACAAGAGCATGCCTTTTTAGCACCGAAGATTGTGAAAGAAGGTCGGTAAACAAGACATCCATTTAATTTCCTCATTGATAGTTTAAAGGTATACATTGGTATACGGGTCGTCAGTAGCTGACAAGCTGATTCCATTATGGACGCTTTTTGATCTTAACAAAATCATCGGTCACTAAAGACAGCCAAACAAAGATAAAATAGCTTTTTAGATTAAATTTTTCTATTTCAATTTAACGTTAATTATTTATGTAGTACACTTTTTTTATGATGAATAGTATTTCCCCTTTTTTTTACATTTAATCCTCCGCCCGCATAATAAAATTCATGGTTCCACACGCTTCCTTCGTTTCAAAATGTATACTGCTAGATTTAAAAATATTTATTATGGGATGAAAATCTACAATGAAATGTAAAATTATATTGGAATTTAAAAACGTATATTAAATCAGAACAATCAACTATTGCGAAAAATTAAATTTTTTTCTAAATTTATCCTATATTTCAAAGTTTATGAAAGATTTGCTCAATGCTCCGCTTACATCATCATCATAAAGTTAATTGATAATATTGAAATAGTCATAGTCATCTCAACCAATATATTTTGATATAAATTCATGTGAGATGGATTTCTTTCGATAATCTATTTGACCATGCAAAAATGCAACGAACCCATTATGTTTTACTCAAACAAACAAAACAAAAAGGACAAAAAGAGGTTCCACCGAGACTTGAACTCGGGTTACTGGATTCAGAGTCCAATGTCCTAACCACTAGACCATGGAACCTATTTTGCAACCTCAATATTGTAATTTATTCTAATATAGTCCTGTCATTATCTTTAATTGTCTTTTTTTTTCGTATGGATCGTTGACGATACTTATTCTTTTAGCTTTATAAAAAGGTAGGGAGTACTAAAAAATAATATTATAAAAGTATATTTAAAGATAAATCCATGTATCAATCTTATATTATTATTCCGTACTATATTGTAATCTCCCAACCAATAATGAATGATGTGATCAGATTGATGAGATTTGAATCGATCGGTACTAGTGATACCATGAAGATACATCCTATTTTTGGAAGCTCAACTCCTAAGAACTCCAAGGTTAATCATGTTTTTCCTGGAGCAATTTTGGGATGGATGACTCCGTGAAAAGTTTCCCAAAAGGCGTATGAGAGTGGACAAAATATGTTAGAAAGATAGCGGTGATTTATCATGTCAATCCATTAAATCTAATAAGCATACCGATCTCGGGGTCGAGACAAGCATGATAGATTTTTTCTGACACAACTTATAATCATCAACAATGTAAAAGTTAGATATATAGTGATGCTATGTATTAATGATATAAATGGAGAAACTAGGGGGTTAGAGAGGATATATAGTCATTCATAAATTTTTGAAAAATAATAAAATTATAAAATTCTATCATTTATTTATTTAATTATATATGCTTTTGCGCCCCCTAAACTTTTTTATATTTTACTAATAAATGGTCGTTCTTCATTTCTACGTACATAAAATTTATGGTTTCGTTATGATGTTATGTATTGTTAAGAATTTTGCTTGCCACTTGGGGATAGGTTCTAAGTTATAACTGAAGGACATAATTTTGATAAGGAATAGTTATTTTGGGACATAATTGGATATCATGCATCATGTGGTAAATGTAAATATGTAATGATCAACAATTTAATTCTCGTTTTTTTTTTTTGCTCAATTTTTTTATTAGGCATATTGATCCGTTGCAATAGGCCAGGGGCATAGGGCAAATGGTATATACACTAGTCGTAAATTCTGAATTGAACATCATATTTTAGCAAATGATGACAAATGATGACAAGTACATATAAGAAGCATATTATCACTTATCCAATATAATCATCTAAATAATAATATCATAACAAAAAAAAAAGTTAAAAAATGTGTGTGTCAAATGTATCTTAACGCTCAAATCAACTAACCATCCGCTTTTCTGCGAAGCAATTCATTCTGAATTCTTTAACGCACAAAAGAATGGTTAATAGTAATATTTGATTACATCCACAAACACCATCTTTAATATACACTCATTACCAATTATAGAGAATAAACAATTTTGAACTTTGAAAGCATTTTGTTCAAGACCATTGTGACATTTTCTTATCCTAAGGTGATATATAAGATCATTTGAATAGTTAATATGGTCTCATTTTGCATATGCTTGTAGTAAGCCTCTTATTAGTTATTAGTTATTAGTATTTGTGTTCATATGGGGGCTGATTAATGTTTACATGCTTACTTGGATGACATATCTTGTCTCTATAAATATAGATAGGTTATTCAAACAAGAACTTACAAATGCTGAAATTCATATGGTTCTTGAAAATATAACAATTTTAACATGCATGATGCTCTTTAGAATGATTCATGTAGGATAATTTTATCATTCTTGATTTTTTTTTCATGAGAGATGCTTCATCAAATTAGTAATATTTGGCTTGTGATACTTGAAACATCGAATTGTAATGTATAATTTGTGATGCTTGAATTTGACATGTCAAGTTACTAGATTAAATTCGACTTTGTTAATCGCTTATTTGATTAATTTTACATACTCAATGTTTTATTGAGGATGTTCTTGATGTTGAATTGTTGATTGATTATTGTATCTGCCAAATAAAGATGAACTGATAGTTTCTTCTTTTGATGTCTATGCAGGTAAAAATATTGGAATTTAAGGCCTCATTACCTTAGGAAGGAGAAATTCCTTATAAATTGCATTGTTGTTGTTAGATCTTGAATTGAAGATATGTTTGGGTTTAGGAAATCAGCATCCCCTGCTCCTGCCTATAATAGCAAGGCGAAAACACCCGAAACTGGGAAGCAAACTCCTAACCCTGCAAGAAGAACTTCTTCTGAACCAGATCTTTTAACACCTAAGAAGAAATCAAACTATTTTGATGATGACGACGATGATGATTGGGGGAGACCAACATCTTCATCTAGAACTAGGAATAGTGCCGGTCCCCAAGATTTCGATAGCATGTCTACTCAAGAGTTGGAAGGCTATGCAGTTAATCGCGCTGAGGATACCACGAATTCTGTGAATAATTGCCTTAAGATTGCTGAAGATATCAGGGGTGATGCTTCTAGGACCCTTGAAACCTTGCATACTCAGGGTGAACAAATTCACAGGACTCATGAGATGGCCGTCGACATGGAGAAAGACTTGAAAAAGGTTCCCTCAGTTTCTCTACATTTTACTACTGAAGGAAATACTAGCACTTAACATTGTGTATTAGGCACAGCTACCACACCCCCCTACCCCCCTCCTTCAATTTACTGCAACCTCTTTATATGGATTATCATGATCTAGTGTATTTTTATCCTGTTGCATTCATTGTAGGGGGAGAAATTGCTGAACAATCTTGGTGGTATGTTCGCTATGCCATGGAAGCCAAAGAAGACACGCGAGATCAAAGGGCCTGTAGCGCCACCTAAAGGTACAATCAAATCTCCGGGAATAGATCATTTGATACACTTGAGTGACATCCTAAATTATTAACATTCGATGTTTGACTCGTTTGTTTTACAGACAATAAGAAGTCAGCTACTCAAGCAGAGAGGGAGAGGTTAGGTCTAGCTTACAATGCACCTAAAGGGAAGGGAGCCTCTCGTACACCTCCTCCTGAACCAACAAACGCTATGCAAAAAATCGAGGTAGATGTTTTAGAATGATGGTCGTTCTATGTTTTACTAAAAAAATAGATAATTGTAGACATTTCATCATTGTTTGTGTCTATTCATATTCTTCACTTTTGACATTGTTTCTATATGAAATAGATGGAGAGAGTCAAGCAAGATGATTCACTTTCAGATTTAAGCAATATATTAGGTGACTTAAAGGGGATGGCTTCAGAGATGGGCTCTGAACTTGATAGGTCAGTTATCTCAAGTTCTCAACCTTTTGTATTTCAACTGCCTAAACTCATTGATGGCATGTTTGTTTCACATATGGAATTGCAATCGCAATGGAATTTGACAAAAGTCTACATAAGTTTTGAGAATTTGTGTTGAGTTTCTTCTAATTTCATTTCAATTTCAATTTCATGCTTCAAACAAATATATCTTTAGTTGCAATTTGCAAACTTATTGCATATCGTCGTCGCTATAAATGACCTCCTTTGGATATTTTATTTGTTTATGATATTCTATTAGTGTCTATATATAGTTTTTAAGTTGAAAAATTATTGGACATTTGCAGGCAAAACAAATCAATGGACATTCTTTCTGATGATGTTGATGAATTGAACTCAAGAGTTAAGGGGGCTAATCGACGTACAAGACAGTTGCTTAAGTGAGATAATTTTGTTTGAGTAGAAAAAAACATCATCTATGTAATGTAATGTTAGATTATTTTATTATTCATATGTAATATCATCATTGAACAAGAAAAGCAGACGCCTCGAATCGTGATCCAAACTGCCTCTATTCATCAATTGTAGTAATTTTACGAGCTCTTAATCACCCGACGCCTTTATGCTGCCTCTAACCGCAAGACCGCCTCCATCCCGATCTAAACCAAGCTCACTGGCCTCCCACTCTAAACCGTCTCCCCATTTTAATCAACCACAAGACTACCCCGACTCCCAAACCGTCTCCAAAACACCCGACTCCAACCCGTCTCCATATAATCCCGACTCCAACCCGTCTCCATACAATCCCGACCCATAGCATCCCGACTCTAACCCGTCTCCATTTAATCCCGACTCTAACCCGTATCCATACATAACCGACTCCAATCCGACTCCATAGCTTCCCGACTCCATAACAATTAAATAAAATCCGACTCCAACCTGTCTCCACCATTCAAGCATCGACGCAAAAAAATCGTGCCTCTGCCTCCATCCCGACGCCCCTTCTACATTTTTTTTTAAAAGCAAATTCTATTGCCAGAATAACACGCAAAGAACAGGCTTCCAAGAACAACACCACAAAAATCCATCCAAATCATACAAACAATATAAAAAACATCAAACGATCCAAATTCATCCAACTCATCCAAACAAATATAAAACATCAAAGATTCAAACATGTTATAACAATTCATCTAACAAATATGATATTAAACATCAAACATATTAAACATCAAACATTAATTCATATAACATCAAACATATTAAACATTCTATTCATATAAACATCAAAACACACTTATATAAAACATCAAACATTCAAACATAAAATTAAAATAAAAACCAAATTACCTATTCGGGAACTTGAATATAGTATTTTCCTACAACAAAACTAACAAAAAATAAAGTACAAATATATTCATCAAACTACTATTAAAGATACAACAAAATTAAAAAAAAAATGAAGAAGTAAGAATTACTTTTTTGAATTCAACCACTTTCAAAAATATACATAAATTAGAAATTACCTCATCGAATTATTACGCATAAAATAAAGAAAGTGAATAAAGTATTAATAATTACTCTCTTTAAAGTCACCTACAAAATAAAATCAATTTAAGGTTAAGAGACAATAAAATTATGGAAATGAAATTAATAATATAAAATAAAAGAGGGATATTATGTTAAAGTAGTTTGGAAAAAAATTGTTGAATAATGATAATGTAAGATACATATGTGAAATATGAAAATCGCAAATCTGCCTCCATCCTGCCGCCAAATCGATATCCCGTCATCATCCCTAATTACATTTAAAAATAAATTATTTGAATTTCCCTCATTCTTTTAGGGAGAAGGAAATATGGACTTGAAAACCGTCTATCCCGACTTCACCGCCTCCATTCTCGAAAAAAGATCGAGAAATTTTTTAAGGTCTGCCTATCCCGACTCTATATCGACGCTTATATCTAATCATATGAAAAAAAAGACAAGTAGCTTTCATAAACCAAACTCTCCACGAACACAATATTAAGCATAAATAAATACATATCACGCTTTTGAACTCAATATCAAAGTAAGAATAAATACAAAATACACTACTACACTTATTGCGCATTTCAATACGAAGTTTAATAAAGTTGCAAATTACTATATGAAAACTCAGAACTTAAAATATTTGATTATTAATTCTTCGGAGGAGTTGCTTTTCCTCATCATCGCTATGAACGTGACATTCGGGTGGGGCCTCCCACTGCACCGAATCCATCTCCACGACGATACCACATCGTCATCCTCTTCAACACAACGAAATCCATCCTGCTCAACAACTAAGAACATCATTGATTAACCAATAGGAACAAATGAGGTTGTTTTTCTTCTGGAAGATAATCTTCAATATTCAAAGCAAAGACATCCACATTTTGCATATGAGTCCAATCGACTCGACTGCTGCTCGATTATCAAGAACATACCAATTACCTACGATCTCCACCGCAAGTAGATGCCATAACGGAGATAAGATGCTTGTTGTGCCTAAGATGCTAGATAACCAAGTCATCTTTAACCTCTGCTTTTTATTGCTTCGATTTGAACCATTCCATTCTTCGTGCATCCACTTGCTAGTGTCAAACCATAAACATTTGAAAAGATCTACGTTGTCGTGAACTCAAACCGCACGACAACTCCCAAATCTCCACTAAGACACCATAGTAAATAACATGATCATCATCTGCAGCATTTAACCTCGATACAAACAACACGCTATCAGTGCTCTTATTACCATCGCCTCTACCGACATCAAAATAGTACCCGGACGTAGCATCTTTATACCTTTTGATTTCTCTCAAAGTGGACCTAACGTAAAGAATTCTTAGGCGCCCGCACAGGTCCATATTATTCGCATAATTTTGAAACCATTCGCTTAAATTATTGATGACGCCACGCATATCTCCTCAGACGCTTGTCGCATCTAGATTCAACTCATCAAGCCAATAAC
Source organism: Lithospermum erythrorhizon (assembly GCA_019722365.1). NCBI lineage: Eukaryota > Viridiplantae > Streptophyta > Magnoliopsida > Boraginales > Boraginaceae > Lithospermum > Lithospermum erythrorhizon. Next base: position 98,525 of record JADFUC010001514.1, read on the forward strand.
AAAACGCTATAATGCTTAGTTAAGTATTATATCACATAAGAATTGGGTCATCCATCCGGCAGTACACGCGCCTCCTCGGCTCTAAGTTGGTTTCAATCCTCCACGGCACATTAACAAAAGTTTGAAACCTTTGACCAAATAGTCAGATATCGAATTCTTTCCTAACACGCAGGCTTTTCGCTTTACCAATTTCTTCAATCCCCAACATCTACAAACTTTTGTAAGGTTAGTTGGGATGAAAGCAAACATATAAAACAAGAGAAAATAATAAAGTGAAAACTCACAAATCGAAAGCAAGAGTATCCATCTATACCGCACGGGACCTTCATTTAAAGCTTCTATAATACGGCAAATGTATCTAAGAGGTGTTCCATTACATCAAAAAGAAATGTGATTGTTTCCCATACGGAAACGGGCGAGACGACTTGAGCGCCATACTTGGGGCAAATCCTACACAATAATACGCATATCATGACTTTTAGTCCGCTAAAGTTCACATTTCGCACATCTTGCAATGCTCGCCAGATCCATCGGGTAATTTATAAACTTTAACAACCATTTCCTAAATCTTCTGCACGGGTTCAAAGCATGTCGCTTGGTTTATGTTTCCTCCCACCAACATCCCGCATGCAACCTCGCCCCGGAACAACGAAGTCCGACCAAGCCTCGGCCGTTCCTTATCTTCGCTCGCTGAACATCCATTACAAGATGTAATACATTTTCACCATCGTTTTTTCCGTGTGCATTTAAGCCGATGTCAGGTTTGATTTTTCAGGTGCTCAATAACTCAACTCCCAAAATATACTTTTCTGCACCAAATTTGCGCTTTCAACATTATACCTCGCGATCTATGGTACGAATATTTACCTTTACCGAACACACAGATCCAACCCACACACATCTCGCAAATATATCGTTTCCATCAAGTCGCTCCTTCTCAAAGCAAGCGGATATGTGTCCCTTACAAACACATTTTTGCATTCTAAAAGGATGTCTTATGTTAAATGACGCGTAATCAAAACAAACAATGTTTTCTAATCTTCTCTAGTCATATGCGTGAAAACGCTAATCATCCACCAAAAGCAACCCTCACGTTGAAATTTTGTTCGTTTGGATGTGATCGAACGCCTCAATACCGTATTACAACTCCTTCCAACTCATCAATCAAAGGTCTGGTGGAAAACATCAATATCTCTCCTCGATTTGGCCCCGGGTATAATTAGCAGATAAGAACATACGCGATTCCTTCATACAATCCCAAAGTAAATTATATACACGCATTTATCAATCGTCACATTTTAATATCGACGCCCAAATCCTTAAGCCAAATCTAACTAAACCATCGTAACACAAACCGACGTGAATATTTCCGGCTCGCCGAAATAATGGATATGTTGCATCAAGTCAAGCTCCACGCGCAAAGACTTATCCTCTGGGCGAATATCCATCCGGCTCTGGCTCGAGTCCGATGTCTAATGTCATGTCCTCGAATTGTTTTCCTCGATATATACAACCGCTGAACAAGTTTTACCTAAATGTAAGTAAACAAAACCTTTCAAGCAATCTGCGATTACGCTTGTCTCCATCCTTCTTGGCTCAGATCTACTCTCCCCACAAGCACGGTACGAGTCCACCAATTCGGTTCTCCAGAAACAACATGCAATTATTGACACAAGCATGTATTTTCTGCTGGGTACAATGTGAGGAGTCAAATACCTTACCTCAATAAACAAACACAATAAAATCAAACACATGAATATAAATAAACAAACAAACTAAATATAATCAAACAAATGTATATAACTCAATAAACACAAAGTATATAAACAAACACAATAAAGAATTCAATAAACAACATAATAAACAAACAAACTAAATATAACCAAACAAATGTATATAACGAATAAACACAAAGTATATAAATACAAACGATATAAATATAACGTATCAACGTAATCCGGATATATTATCCCGGGGTCAGTATCATCCTGGTGATCGCGGCCGTTGGGAACCGGCCAGTGGGCACGTCAGCGTTCGCAGACAGCCCGCCGTCTCACAGATCGAGTGAGCCACAGATTCCTCCATCTGGCCAACAATCCACGCCGTGAAGCTCCACAGTAGACGACCGGGCGAAGCACTCGCATCGCTCCACCTGGAAGGTTGCCCTCATCGCTAACTTACGACATAAAGGCCAACCTAGCCAACCGCCTCCACACTCTCGACCTTACGCTCAACTCCTCCTCGTCTAACCTCGACCGCTCCAACCTCGTAAAGCGGCCTCGCTCTCTCTCCTCCTCCTGCCTTCTTTCATTCGGCCCCTCGCACAACCCAGCCTGACCACATCACCACTGCATCAGAAATGATCATCATCCACCAACAACTAGTTAGAATGGGCCTCTACCGCCACCGAGCACCCCGCCATTCGCCAACCCGCCCCTTTCACTCTAAGGCCCCGTGGCGACTCCACAAGTCCTTCTACTAGCTGAAACCGGCCACGATCCTTATCCTCCCGAACGCCTCGTGAGCCTTTGTAATCGCTTCTCCCAATTTGAACACATTCATAATAAGGGCTCGATATTTAAAAAATAAACAATAATACGACAACTCAACAAACTATTCAACTATTCAAACAGAATGAAAACGACAACTATTCAACTATTCAAACGTTTTCAACCGACAACTATTCAACTATAAAACTATTCAACTAACTAACTATTCAACTATAAAACTAACTATTCAACTAACTAACTATTCCACTATAAAACTAAATATTCGATATTTAAAAAATAAACAATAAACATATAAAACGAACAAACTAAATATACTTACAAAGGCCATGTCCCACTTCTAAGTCAGAACTTCGCCGTCTCTTCGAGGGTATTTCGTCTTCTTTTGTTCATCTTCATCGAATACCCACGCATAACCCTCTTTCCCAATCTTTTTTCTTCAAACACAAAGAAGAAAACTTTAATTAGAATTAACGCAAATATTTGAATTAAATAAAATAATAATAATAATAATAATGTATATTTCTTCTACGCCTCAACCAACCAATGAACAAGAACTCGGCCTCCCAAACGGATGCCATGCATCTAACCTGTGCCTCGATACCTAACGACCGCCTCGAAGCCTGGCCGCCTCGAGGTTGCACTCGTTATAGAAACGATACCCGAGTCGCCCAACGATGATATAAAAATAAGACCGGATTCAAAAACAAGCCAGTTAAAGAAAGAGAAATACCTGCCACGCTAACGCGCATCATCGCGCGGGGCGAAACCCAACCCACATCACATATTCGATACATGTTGTCGACATTAAAAAAAAACAAGTGAGTTGTTCAATAATACATCCATAATATAAATCACCACAACCGGAGTAAACAAGGGACTCAAACTCGAGCAAGACAGAATAAAATTAACGCTGGCGATCTCTTGTACCACCACGCCGCCACCTAAAGATAACAACGAGCTCAAGTTATGTCATCAAATTGGCTTACAAAGAACCACTCAACCTGAAGTTTTGAGTAATAAATGCTGGGAACTATCGCCTCGAAAGGCGAATTATTTGCACTTAACGGTCCGTGGGCGTAGAACTCCACCCGTGAATATATATATATAAACTAAGAATAAGCCAGAGTAAAATACTAAATGCTTCACAACGCTTACCCTACTTAGTATTTGATGCTTTATATTCACAGACACAATAACGCAAGATCTAAACATAAGTGAATACAGTGATTCGAAAGAATATCGGTGTTCAAACGCTTCATCAATACGGGCAAGTAAATCTCATATCTTCCTCATATTACATTAAACCCCACGACCCGGGCGTCCATAAAATCAACACGTTGAATAATACTAAAACACTGATCCGAACATCCCTACCACGACGTAACAACGCCACATACAAACGCAACGCCCGACATACGCTTATAACAACCCAAAAAGTATCACATATGCCCACAAACGTGCTATAACGACCCTCAGAAGTCACATATAAAGATCTCAATCATCCATAACATAAAGATCCACCTGGCCTGCGGCGTACACACTCCCAATCGTCCATAACGGATCGACTGCTCCTCTACATGACTCGACTTCAACCCCTAACACAAAATTCAAGACCACCACGGAGACCACACATGCACTCCACCAAAAAGCTCAACAAAGACAAATTTCACACGTTACAATTAACTCAACATCGCCTCCACAACACAAATTGTGTCACAAGCATAATCTGTCTTACATATTATAATCAAAATATTTCAGAGTCATCACCAAGATCCTCAACGCAAGATGGTCAGCCTCTAAATACGACGTCATCTACAAATAATTTCAACAACAATCACTACTAAAGACGTTACACACAAATAAAGAAGAATAATATTATAATGTATATCTACAATCCAGCAATGCAAATGTAAAGGAACCAACACAAAGGAGATAATTTCACCTGCTTAGTACCACTAGCACAAAGCTACCAACACAAATTTAAGAAAAACAACCTCTGGCATTCAAGCCCAACTCCTAAAAATAATATAATAAGATTACATTTTTCATCATACTTTAGTCATACCTTAATTATATTTCAGACTATTTAATAAAAACTTGTAAGCAAGCCTTACTTTAAATGTATCTTAGTAATTATTCCTAACTATCGTTAGCTAACTATTTGTGTTTTAACTTCTCAATACTTTATAAAATCAAGTAAATATTTATAATAGGTCCGAAAATTCTAATATTTTTATCATAGGTCCAAATAAATAGTATAATTTAATAAAATCACTTTATATTTTTGTATAAAATTCTGGTTTATTTCAATTAACTCCCAAATTAGTCATTTACTTATCAATAATTCAAAATAACAATTAAACAAACCTAAAAATTCTAATATTTGATTTATAGTCCTAACCATACCCCATATAAAAATATAAAAATTTATTTTATAATTTATAATCATAAAATTTTACCTTTTTATTAAAATATTTTATTCTAGTTAATAAATAAATAAAAATAGTAACAATTTCCCAAAATTCCAAGATTATTATATGTTGTTGTAATCCAGTAATAAACATAATAAAAATATGAGTTTTATTTTAAAAGTCAAATTATAATTTATTTCTATTTTCTACCAAACATCTAAAATTATAATATGAAATTAATTAAAAATCTAAAAATAACTATTTTCTCATGAATATATTACTGAAAAATTTATTATTAAATCTATAATCATAAACATTCAAATCAATATCTAAATATAAAATCCAATCTTTAATTAATTATATAAAATTTCGAATAAATTGTTAAAATTAACAAAATTCAATTCTTTCCATTAACAATGACCAATCTAGAGCCAAAGATCTTAATTTAACAATTTGAGTTATTAAATTGAACCCAATTAAAAATTTTGAAATTCTCCAAACTCAAAAAGACGTAAGACTTTCACACTAAAAACCCAATTTTGTAAGCACTATATATAAGATTGACATATTTTTTCAATTTGTGAAAGAAAGGATGAGTGATCAAAGTTTTTATAAAAAGAGAAAATCTGAAGTTTTTTCTACGGAAAAAGAGTTTAATGGTTTTTTTCTTTCTGCTAGTACGGCTTTTTTTTATACAGAGGATGCATTTGAGCTCCATAAAATAAAAAGTTAATAAAAGGTTCGCTTAATTTCATAACTTAATATAATTCTTTAAACCCGCACGTAAAATCGTGAATCAACTTTTCCAATTAAATTTTACCCTATAATTTAAATTCGCTATTCGATAACAATTACGTTCCCGAATCCCATTTTTATTATATTACGCCGAATTACCTTCAATTACTCAATTTTTAATTAATTAAACCGATCGTGGCTTATTTCATTATTAGCCCAAAGTAAAAAGTTTAGATAACATAAATAAAAAATATAACTATTTTTAATCAATTTAGATGCATATTACCGCACTTTCATTTAATCAGAAATGATCTCTAACTCCAACTTCCGCCTACGGGACCACTCGAGCGATCTGGCCATCTCCTCGCACAACAAAGCGCCTCACCGCGCCTTCTATCGGCCGCCCTAGCCGATCCTGCCGCTTCATCATCGCCCTCATCATCGTCCCGAGAGCAGATGGTGCTCGCTTGGTTGCCCCTCGCTGAAGTCTCGAAACGCCAGAATGTACGTAGTAGGCCGATCGACGCCGACGCCGCTTGCCTCTTTGGTGATGAACCGCCCCCGTGTGTAACAACCACGTCAGATGTGGTGAGCGAAATGTCTACTCTATACGGCGGACGAGTCATTCTGCTCTACTATACGGTCACGTAAGTCTCTCGGCTTATCGGGAGGCCAGCACGCCATCATTCTTCTACGCCTTTCCTTCCCCTTCTTATTATCACCACGCACCATCTCTAATAACAAAATCAAACATTAAAAATATTTATCAATAAACTACAACTATTCAAACTATTAAACTATTCAAACAACAAATTATTCAATAAAACGACAACTATTCAACTATTCAAAATGTAATGAAATCACAAATTATTCAAACGACAACTAATCAACTATTCAACGTTTTCAAACGGCAACTAATCAACTATTCAAACTATTCAACTATTCAATAAAACATTCAAATATTCAACTATTCAATAAAACTATTCACAATTCAATAAAATTCAACTATTCAATAAAACTATTCACAATTCAATAAAACTATTCACAATTCACAATTCAATAAAATTATTCACAATAAAACTATTCACAATTCACAATAAAATAATTCAATAAAACTATTCACAATTCGCAATAAAACTATTCAATAAAACAATTCACAATTCAAATAACTAATCTCGATGACGAATAACTAATCTATAAACAATTCACAACAAGAAAGTTAAATCAAAATAATCAGCCAAATTTCTAAAAATAAATCAAAATCAAACCAAATTGTGAAATAAATCGAGAACAAACCCGTACGACTCAGTTGGTTTTCTGCCACTGGCTTGGTGGGTAACAAACCTGCTAATTCGACGGGGAGTGGGGAACTCAGTCGAAGATGCTAATTCACCTAAGGTTGTTAAAGTGGGGGTACTCGAAGCGAGTGTGCAACAGCGAAACTTTTTGGGGTGTTCAATTGAATAAATTAATTAGTAACGGAGACAAGTAGTTTGAGACTCGGTAATTGTTTCTTTTATGACTATTTAGAAATGGAGACGGGTCATTTTTTATTTAATAATTATTTTACAACCCGACGCTAAACCGTAGCCTAAACAAATTATAATAAAACACGTGAAATGATCTATTTTATTTTATATTTTGATTTTCTTTTTAAACTTTTTTCTCACCCCGACCTACATCGCCTCCAAACCCATCTATATAAAGTTCCACTCAATTATTCTAAGCAAGTGTCGAACCCAACACTGTACCGACTCCATACCGACGCTAACTCGCAAGATCTAATTTTATTCCATCAAGGCTTTATTTATATTCTAAAAGAGTGTATTTTTGATCGTGATATAAACAATTGGAATAAAAGAGAAAATGATATTTTTTCTTGATAATAGAGGATTTTGGTTTAGATATAAAATCCATCATATCCTGGATGTATAAATACCTAATGTTCAAATAAGTATGATACATATACCTCAACTTTCTAAAGAGTTATATATAGAAATGCATTTTTGGTATTCGGAAATGGACTATTTATACGTGTGTATTAAATCTTAATTTAGCGATGTTATTGATGATATATCGATCTTTTGGACATAAATATTATTCACTACAAATTTCACTATTTTAAAGGCATATTCTCGTCCTTAACAAAAAATAACCATCACAAACACCAGCCTCATCATTATTAAAACACAAGTATAAGTCATGGTAATTTAAAATTTATTAATACTAATAACATACAAACATTGTGAGTTAGAACTTCATGAATAAAATATTTAAATACCACTTACAATAACCAAAATAATAGGTTCTTTGAGTTTTTACCTCCAAAAATTAATTGTTCCTACGGTAAACTATACGGAATTGATTTTTTAATAGATAATGAAGAAATATTCAATTATACACTAATGTTTGGTTTCATTTTAAAACGAAAGATCAAATGATTAACAAAATCCTATAAGCTGTGGGATGCCTTAAAATATTTCCACGAGTCCACCAAGACGTGGGGACAAACTGCACTCCACCCCATTTCCAGTGGGAGAAATTTTGCAAACTATCACAAAGTCAACCCCATATTTGTTTATATACATTATTTTTTTATTTATTCACATCACTCTTTCATGGGCGCGAATGTACTAATATGCCCTCATTAAATAACACCCCCAAATTCTTCCCATCCCTTTACAAATTCATTTCCCTCCATTTCCACTCTCTTCAACCTTTAATTTTCCTACCACTCTTTCTTTTTCTAAGTTCTTCAACTTTTTAAATTCAATAATAATGAAGAATATTTGAATATTTTTTCGATTTTTTTTTTCTAAATCCAAGTAAGCTCATGCTAATTTGATACTAAATATATTTAACAAATCTAGGGTTGATCATAAAATTTTAATCTTGAGGTTAAATGTGATGTATATATCTATTAATATCTTCAAGATTTTTTCATTTGTTGGGAAATTAAAAATTTTCTTTCAAATATGATAGTTTTTGTTGATTTTTTCCTATGAAATTTTTGTTATAATTTCTTGTTTTTACTGCATAGCCAACATTGTCGTATTTTATATAATTAATTATAATCCATTACAATATCATAATACATACATTATATATTATAACATATTATCATGTATCAGGATTTTATTATGTTGTACCATAATTTAGTATAATACATTATAACACGCTATATGAATAGTATAATGTAATTATTCTTAATTCAATCGAGTGTTTATGTCAGGAAGGTCAGTCACACTTTAAATGCCAACGCTATTCATTCCTCAAGGTCAGATTGCTATTTCATTATAAAAATTTGTCGCCGCTAGATATATCAAATATGCACACTAAAATAAATGTGCATCATTGTGCCTATAATGGTCCCGCGAACAATTATTTTAATTACTCTAAAGCATGTATCTAATTTATCCGGAGCCATATGATTGCTTGGGGGCCTGTGGACATCAACCATCTTCATCTCAAAGTATTGATGGGTCTAGTCAGCGTAAAGCCTACTATACATCAAGCTGTCATGTGTTATAAGCAATTATAACGTAATCATATCAAGCTTACGACGACATACCATGTTATACTCATACTCTACTAAGTTACATCAAATTACAAATCCGACTATAACTCGTTACATTCTTTGTATACTGGCATATCAAGTTATAATTATCAATGATGTTTTATACATCAATATATCACATTGCAAAAATCCTAAAGCATGATACTACAACATATTACATTATAACATCTCAAAACATCTTATGTCAAGTTAAAAGCAACCTAAAGCATTAGAAAACAAGTCAAATGCATGGTATTAACAAGATTATTTAGTTAAAATTAACAAGATTCAACCTTTTCTTAAAAAACAACCTCAAAACTCCAAATAACAAACATGTAACAACACATTCATCCTTAAAAGTATAGTTTCAACCACACACCAAGTATATAAAATATAGATTTGTTCAAAATATAGCCTTCGGGAGAGTCAACTTACAAATTCAACATTACTAAAATCTTCTTTACTAAGAAAGATTAGTAGTTTATAATCAAGACTTTAGAATTTTCTACAAGAATTTAGTTTTCAAGTTGAATGTCAGGGATTTTTGAAGTAATAAATCAAAAGGTTTAAAAGGAATGGGGCAAAGGGAGAGTTTAGAGATAAAGCAAAAGTTGGTAATGAAAAGAAAGATGAAATGGCTAAATTTACAAGATACGGGACTCGGGGGTGGGGCTTCGACCATTTCATAGATAAAGTGCGCTTATTTTAATAAAAAGATATCGCCTATATGTATTAAATATCACGAATCGATCAAGATATTTTTCAAAAAATCCCATTTCCGTGACCCAAATACATTTTTGTAATTAGGTGCATATATTGGTATCACAGATAAGATACCAATTATAGGAAAATAAATTTTACCACCCACTATTAAAGCAATTCTTTCATTCACCGACTCAACAATTTAACGATCATATCTTAAACCAAACTTGTAAAACTAGACATTCAAGTTATATTCATCAATCAAAACTTAATTAGGTGTAACAGACAACGAAAATTTATTTCACAAAAAAAAAAATTATTGTTGGGCAAAAGCATGGATGATTACTTATAATCGATCACTTTTGTTTTAAAAGTGTCTCAATCGATCACTTATTAAGCTTTCAAAATCGATCTCACGCATTTCACCCACTTTCTATTGCTTCGTTAAATAACACTTTGGTGGGCATTTTAGTTATTTCATACAAACAAATTTAGAAAAAAAGAGCAAAAGGCGGCGATCACTTACAAGCCGTAAGCATATCTGTGTCGATCACTTATGCTTTCAAAAGGTCCCTTGGCCGATCACTTCTATGCTTCAAAATCGATCTCGCCAGAAGCCGCCTAATTTCGTAGTATCATATCAGCCTACGTGACACTTTCTCGAGGGACATTTTAGTCATTTCCCATAGCCAAGTTTTCTATGGTAAATAAATTCAAAATTAATTGGAATATTTTTATCAAAATATTTTGATAAAAATAAGCCGATAGACGATTAAACGCCTCAAAAGCGCCTCTTTAAATGTCATACGATACCCACGCTGCCTCAATTAACGAAACTAATGAAAATGAGAAAGATCAACTAATGATTTCAAACATAAATGACGACCTTAATTCATAACTCAAAACATGTTGATCCTCCTCGACTTTCTTTACTTGTTTAAAATAAATTAGGTATGAACACTAAAATAATTTCTAAAAGAGTCACTAATGGAGATTTCAATGTAAATTGTGCGAAAATATCAATTGGTGACGATTTTAAAACATAAAGCGATCATTTACAACCCTTTGAAATATAAACTCAAAGTGATTATCCTTCAGCTTCTGTTTATTATTGCTCATGTTACCTGCACCTGTTCCTACAAACACATAAATATATTCACATATTGTCTTGTACTTATCACCATTGTCTTGTATCTCCTTCCAAATTTGAATCAATTTTCTCAAAATGTTTATATGCAATTTCTCAGGTATGCTTTTATTTATATATAAATGACAATCATATAAAATATTTAGAAAGTACATAACAGAACACTCATATATGTATATATATTGCATACTCACATGTTTCCAAGATTGAATCTTTAGGATTAAAGACAATTAATTGTTATTGCAGATCAATGGAAATTATATAAATATGTATATATAGGGAAATATTTTTGTAACATGGCATATTTGATTTTCATGAATTTATAATCATTTAGATGCAAATTGTGGTTCTTGATATTGTTAAGCTTTGAATTTGTGTGGATTGAGCTGGAACTGAGTAATTTCTTGATTTTTCGATGTGGGATTTTTTTTGTATTTGTTGGACATTTGATGTGTTTATTGTATTGAGATGGTTGTAAAACTTGATGAAGAATCTTGGTTTTATTGAGGAGATATGTCCCACATTGCTATATTAATATCTTTCGGCTGAATTAATAAGATCCTGGCTACTCCCGTCATTGATTTTGGTTTGAAACCCGTTGATTCTTAACAGGATTTAGTGAGCTATTTCTGATGGCTTCACGGTTTTCAGGTGGTTGGAGGGGGCAAACTTAAGTGGCAGCACCATTCTGGAGGAAATGTTGGGTTAAGATATGTATTGTTCATTTATTTATTTGTGTGTATACGTAGTTTGAATGGGATAGGTGGAGTGCTGAGAGGTTGATTAGTTGAATAAAGAATGTCTCAGCCAGTGTCGACCACTGCTACGGATGGAGGTGGAATTCCTAGTAATAATGATGATGGAGAGGTTACATTAGATCAAATAATTCCTTGTTGGAATGATGCCGAGTACAGATACTCATATGAAAATGAGGATCCATCAAATCAAAGTACTTTGCTTGCTAACCCTTTAACTAAGTCTTCTGGCGGGGAGAGCAGTGGGAATCGGTTGCTATCTAAGTTTCCTGTAGATCGTGAGGTTAACTCCAAGATTTATCTATGGGGAGGACATCCTTGGAATCTCAAAGTAGATGCGGTTGTCAATTCAACTAACGAGGTGAGGTTATTGTTTGTTGTCCTTTATTTCTTTGAGTTCTGTATCCAAAATGTGAGCATATCTTGATAAGTTATGGAGAAAAGTTGTAACGAGGTGAAGTTAGGATCTTGGATGTTCATTTTGCTGCTTCGATTATGTTGCCATATATGGTGTATGTGGCTTGGCCTATATGAATATGTGATTCTCTTCATCAATTCTAACTTAATGAAATATGAATTTTCATTTCTACTATGTGCATGAAGTCATGAGGTGTTTGCCATAGCTTCTTTTCAGGAAATAATAAGTTATTCCATGCAGAAAAGCCTTGAACTTGGAGTTTTTTGGTTATAAAATTTGCTTTCTATATGCGAATAGACAGAAGTTGTTTTGCCGGATAAACTTATTACAAACCCAATTACCTTAACCTTGTAATCAGTATGAGGGAGAAGTTTCATTTTGTATTAACACGATGTTCTAGACAATATGAATTCATGTCGGGCATTTTCATTGAGTCAAGTCTCATATGGTTGCTTTATCTTAACAAGTATTTTTCTAAATTGCTCCAGTGAACTATAGCCTAACCATATATTCAGTCTCAAGATCTTAAGAATTGTTTCAGCCCTTCAATTTTTTTAGCTATGTTTGATATCTTAGAACTAGAAAACCCAGATCCTTCTTTTAGTCATAATTTTTCGGGATGTTGGCAGAGCTTGGACGAAGCACACACTAGCCCTGGATTAGCAGCAGCAGCTGGACCTGGACTTGCAGAAGAATGTGCAACTTTGGTAAGAGCTAAATACAATCAATAAGCATGTTTATCCAGGAAAACAACTCATGTTAGTCCCTTTTCTTTACAGGGTGGCTGCCGGACAGGAATGGCAAAAATCACTAATGCATACAACCTCCCTTCAAGGTAGGTATTTCGCTGATGAAATATTTAGTTATCATCTTCATATATCTTTGATAAATCCCCATTCAATTTTTAGTTAGAATATATGCAAGTGCCTAAAAAAGTGGTATTTATTTATTTATTTGAGACTTGAAAGAATACAATAGCTAAAGTGAAACTTTAAGGTGTCAACTCCTTGAATATCAGAAACTTCTGTATTTTTTGAAATCTAAAATCAATTATATAAAAAACGTTCATCCTCGATTGTTTTTACTTTGAGGGTTTTTTGGCTGTATTTTTTGTACAATTGGTTATAATTTACCAACTTGATTGATCCTTCGGGGTTTTGCTGCAATTAGTTCTTGGAACTTTAAGTTTTAACTTCAAATTTCATGAATTTAACCAAGTGTTCAGGGGGCTGTAGCAAACCCTATATGCACAAATCTGAATTACTTGGGTTAGAATTTGACGACCCTGTATTTTTCAGGAGAGTTATACATACTGTTGGACCTAAGTATGCTGTGAAGTACCATACGGCTGCAGAGAATACTCTGAGTCATTGCTACCGCTCATGTCTCGAACTTCTCATTGATGATGGGCTCGAAAGGTTGTTTGCTAATCTTAAACTTCACTTATCTGGAACCCATATCTTATAGTTTTATGTTACGCAGCATTGCTATGGGCTGTATCTACACCGAATCCAAGAATTATCCACGAGAACCTGCAGCTCATGTGGCAATAAGTAAGTTTTTCATAAGCTATGTCCAGTGTTTAACTTGTAACATAATTATCTTGAAGTGTTCAAAGACTGCCTCGGTAAGATCAAGAACAGGGCAGACCATCCTCTTTCTTGCTGCTCTCTGTGGGATAAGCAAACTTTACATTTTCAATCTATTGTATTTTAATATATTCCATCTTCTTTTTATGCATCATATAATCTTCTGATTAATCCGTATATAATGCCAGGCCAGGAACTGGGAAGATTCAAGTGAGAAACAGAAAGATAAAATCAAGGCTGTTGTTTTTTGTATGACTACAACAACAGACACTGAAATATACAAGAGGTGTGTTTATTGTTATTTTTTTACCTAATTTGTTAATTTGTATCAACCAGTGGACTAGCGGTCTAGGTATATATTCGTTTGATCCATTATTTTTCTAATTTGTCATGCAGGCTACTTCCACTTTACTTTCCTCGCGATAAACAAGAGGAAGAACAGACAAATACGCAAAACTCTCCTCGATGTCGGGATGAAATGGTGAGACGGTCATAGATGAGCGAAAGATTAGAATAAAGCCTTTGCCTAATCTAAAGATGAATAGTCCTAGATCCCCTCGAACCTCAGTTGATCTGTGTTCCACTGATGTGGGTTTATCTACACGGTTGGTCAATATTCTTTTCTTACTTTTCCTGTATTCAGATGATACCTGTATGTTTCACCCTATCACCGTGTTGCTTTCCCATGATTTAAGTTTACTCTTTTCTTTCCATGGCTTCTACTTTCTCCGTGTTCATTTCTTTTAGTCTTCCTGAATGTTTGCTTTCGTCACACACTTGTATGACTATTTCCATAACCTTCCTCCAATAATCTGGTTCTTATTTTTACTAGTGACTCAAGAAATTTTATGCTTGCATCAGGAGTTCATCGTATTTGGATTCATATCTTGATCCTGCTTTTATGTCCCCTATCAAGGATCCTGACCAGCAGAGAAAAGAACAATGGGAAAAAGCTGCTGCTCAAGCACAGAGTGGTTTTAACTTCTTAAGCTTGTTGGGTTATGGTGACTTGAGTGGCTCTCCTTTATCGGCTCCTGAAGAGTACTCACTTCACTCAAGATATTTGGCCAAAGCCAATTCCCTTAACCTTTCTGACATTGCAGAAATGAAAATTATGTAAGAAACTCTTTTCCTTTTTATCTTCCCAGATCAGGTAATAGGATGTTCACTGATAAAAGTTAAAACGAAGTGTCTTTCATCTAGTGATTTTTATGAAGACCGCACCATCTGCTTAATTTCATTTGCACTACTGAGTAGACTTTATTCACTTACACATTTGGTATTGGCATCTAACTTATGATTCTCCTTTTAGTTATCGGGGAGGGGTAGATAGTGAGGGTCATCCAGTAATGGTTGTGGTTGGAGCCCATTTTCTATTGCGCTGTATGGATTTGGAACGTTTCGTGATGTTTGTAATAAAGGTAATAATTCCTGCTCGGTTCTACGTGAATTTGACAGATAAGAAAACAAATATTACCAACTTCGAATTTTTTAATATTATTGCAGGAGTTTGAACCAATTATACAGAAACCTTTTTCACTTGTCTATTTTCATTCCGCAGCAGCTTTACAACCGTAAGTGTCCTGCACTTCAGTCCTGTGGTTTCTTATTTCTATGTCCTTCAGTGTCTAAAATTTTCTTTTCTGATAAGTAGAGCTATTTACTTGTATGCCTGTAAATAAAAAACTGTTGCAACAATTGGCATATTAGAAGAATGTTGTAAGATGGCATCAGGAGTCCGGTGTCGCCAAAGGCTGAAATTTTCTTTGGTGTACAGGCAGCCAGATCTAGGTTGGATGAAGAGATTACAGCAAATACTTGGTCGGAAACTCCAGCGCAATCTTCATGTGTGTAAATGAAACTCGATTCTACAATAATTTGTTTCTTTTCGTTTTTGGTTCACTCGAAAGCTGGAATTTGGAGTATCTTTTCATAGAATATGGAGTCTGATTTCACCTTCTCTTCAGGCAATATACATTCTTCACCCCAACATAGGACTGAAGTCTGCCATTCTCGGATTGCAAGTTTTTGTCGATGAAGTGGTACGAATGACATCTGTTAAAATTTGCATCAAAAGCAGAAGAATGGAACTTCATGATTCAATTATAGTTGATCAAATATTTGAAAGATCTCATTACTAGACTCATTTTCCTCACCACATCGAATCCTGGGTCTTGACTCGACACTTAAAACTGCGTTTTATTAATGTTTCTGATTTTTACCACTTCTGGTTTTGTTTCAGGTATGGAAAAGGGTAATATATGTTGATCGACTTATACAGCTATTCGGATATGTTCCTCGCGAGCATCTAACTATTCCTGATTTTGTCTTCCAGTTGAGTGTTTCCTCTGAGCTTATTTATGAGATATAGTTAGTGGTTTACATGCAAATTAGTAATGCTTCATCACTTGCAGGCATGATTTGGAGGTCAATGGAGGGAAGGGTGTGATCGTTGATCCTCGACCAAAGCCTTAGGAAGCAAGACATGAGAACTCGACTCGGTGTTCATTACACGAGAACTCGACTCGGTGTTCATTCTCCTGTTAGATTATTTGATATTTTAAGAGTTGTAATAATTCCCTTTAGTGGTTAGTGATTAATTTTTTCCTGCTTCTCGTTCGTTATTTGTTTTTGTACTGAATAGGTTTTGTGATTTCAAGTGTTATTATTTATTTATTTTCCAAGAAATTTGTTAGTTTCTTTATATGTAAAAAAAATTATTACCTTTCGGAAGTTATGTCTATAATTTTGTATTTCATTCTCTTTTGAAATACAATATTCAATCAGTTTCAATTGTATTAAAATCAGGCATTTCTCAAGTAGCATCTCAAATAGTCTTATTTAAAGTGTTTTATTTTAAAAGGGCATATGCCATGACACATGAATGGCTAATTTATTGAAAAACAGGTGTAAGTTGTACTTTCTTTTATGAAAAACATGTACAACAGTACAAGTGATACTCCATTTTAGTATACATTATGTACTTAATAATATCATGTGAATATGTTATACATACATGTCTTTAGAAAAAACTTACCTAACTTATTAATAATGAAATAAGTTAAACAAGTTTTATAGTAAGTTATATCCATACATGAATAGGTTATATGAAAATGTAGATTTGGGTCACATACCAAATAAATATAATTTGTGGATTCATCTAATTATCAAGTTATATAAATTATAAATTGATAATCCTTACGTAGTATTATCTACCTAAATAAAATGTGATTATATATTGCTCTAGCAATTGAGTCAAAGTTTTTAGAATAAGTATTGTAACGAGTTTGGCTCATAATCACATGAGAAGATAGAACAATAATGATATATTAATACTCCATACAGTTTTGTTAGTTGACATTTTCGATTATTGAAGCGAAACTTCAATCATGAATTATTTTTTATTCATTTTAATTAGCAAACATAAATATGATTGCTTTTAAAAAAATTATTAATATTAGTTTCCAAAATGAATTGCATGGTATATTAAATTGAAATGTTTCTTTAAAAAATAAATTTTCCAAGCAAAGTATGGAATGAAGTGGGGCCAAGACAGACAGAATCATTACACAGTCCACACTCTGATGGATCCGATTCAGTCAGCACTCGTTTGTCTACTATAAAAACAAAAGGACAAAAATAAAGCTTACGTGGAGCATCTTAATTGGTTGGTTAAGTATCTAAAGAAGCTTGAGTGCACAGAAAAAGATAGAAACACAGACAACATGAAGTAGTAGTAACATGTCGTACTTCTCCGATTTTATGCAAAAAGTAGACTTTTCCTTATATTTCTTCTATTTCTCGATTCTATCTCCCTTATTATATACCCCGTATCACATATCGACATAAATCTTTAATTTTCAATTATTTTATAATTATATTATTTAAAATTTAATATTACGAAAAGATTGGAAAAAGTCAATCCAATGCATATAAATTTTATATTTTTTAAATAATGAATAATTAACAATTAATGATCAAAATTCAAATTAAACGATACTAAAGCTTTTATCAATGAGTATATTTCTATATTATTATAAACTTATACATCAATCAATTAAGTGACATTTTATTTCTTTAAACTAATCTTTCATATGGAATAAATTTTTAATATATTAATTAAATTATAAAAAGATGTCAATTTACGTAGTTAATATGGTCCAAGTTCTACATATTTTGTTGTTGGGAAAAAAGTATTGTAACGCAACAAACATATATGCATTTCTATTAAATACTCCGTATTCAAGTATTTTAATACATAAAATATATATTGATAACAAGTGTTTTAAATATATTGACATGTAAATAGTTGGCGTTATTAAAAAGAAACGGGATGTGATCCAAATGGATAAGTAACTTGTCAAGATATAAGACTCTTTATATTATGTTCGACTTCAGATTATTGTGACTCACGTGTGTTATATCAAGGGGAAGTAAACGTCATCCATCTAATAAATTTACTAACTTATTGTGACGACACAAGGTCAATCGCCTTAACATATCTCTTAATTTACCCTCAAGCTCCATCTTAATGAAATACTAACTTGCATATCGATATACTTCTATATAATTTATTGAAAATTGTTAGTTTAGTAGAACCAATTTATTAGTAGCACTATCAATATAATTACAAGTTATTTATCATTAATAGCTTGGACATCAGGACTAGAATATATTACCATCAGAATCATTAGAATTGATAACATTCTGAATCCAAATTGAAATTATTCTTTTAAAATAATACTTCATATAATTAACACTCAAAAAGAGTATTGTATATATGTACTAGCATTGGGTGTTGGAATTCAGGCAATTTTTGCCATACCTAAAATATCCCTAACTCCAGTAGATGTCAAAGGTATTCCATGCCCAATAAACTATTAATGATTTGATTTTCCAAAGTATTATTTCCCATATAAAAGTATGTGCAAACAACATATTGTTGATACCCATGCTGCCTGCACACGTGGCATCATTTCATATAAAAGTTATAATGCTAACATAATCGGTGTTAGATCATGGGGAGTTCGCTTATACGAAAATCATTTGATAATGAGCTACTAACATATATAAAAGTGTTAATTCCTAGCTAGAAACTTTTAATCTTTAAATTTTTTGTATTAGAAATGTAATTAAGGAATTAATAGCATTTGTACCAAATAAACACCTATTATCATCTGCTTTTTTATTTCGACGCTGTGATATCGTCAAATTGACTATCAATTAATCTTAAACTATATGTTCAAAATATAAGAAAATAATATTATAAAATTATTTTCAAAGACGAATCTAATGATGTACTTATATTTATTAAAATAATAAGTAATTAAGAATTCACAAAGCTTTACCGACATGCGAAATATCAAATAAAAAGCCGGAGGTATTAGATATTCATCATACTTTATACTTGCACATACGTAGTGATTATCAATTGGGAAGAGAATCATCACATATACTATCTGGCGATTTCCATTAATACATACATTCGACACATATACTTTATAATTACATTGCATTCCAATTTTTGTAATTAACTTATTTATCTATCTCTAAATACAAGTACGTTAATAATTCAAAATATTGATTGAATACATAATTATTAACACTAAGATGTATAACTTCTACATTCAATTCACAAAGAGTCTTATATATTATATATTATTAATTTATTATTGCTCCTTTCATCAATATGATTTTATCATCATATGTTACTTTCAATATTTAATAATTAAAAGTAAGCAAATAATAATATATTTTATGTAGGATTATTATTATTATTATTTTTTTATTATAATAGGCATTTGTTAAATAATCATATATTTTTTATAAAATTATTCATATTATTATGTAGAACTATTGTTAATATTATTATTATTAATGATGTTATTTTAATTCCATGCAAATATGAATTTTATATATCGTATCTACAAAAATTTAAATTATACTTTTAAATCATATCAATTTAACTACATGTTAAATAATTGATGATATATCGACGATCAATTCACAATATATTTAGTCAAAGCGACGCCAAATCATAGTTAATATTCAGATTCTCTATTAACATCCTAATGCCGATGGGCTTTCATGACATCGTAGCTATCGTAATTTTTATATTATATTCAAAGAAATTATTTCATGACAAAAGATCCCTTCAAAAAAATTAATTAGAAAAATTCAAGAGTGTAAGTTTCAGGACATCAAGCTAACGCATTTCAATTAAACATAAAATATATCAAATATTCGAGAATTTGATTGCATGCCGCAGACGACGCCTCCTTTATTAGTAATTAATAAAATCTCGAACATTATTAATACACTCGAACAATCTTAATCAATCAATAACCACCTACATCTTGTGAGTTGTAAAACATCCTCTTTCAGAGAGCAATAATATATTGAAGGTGAGATGGCACATTGACCATATCAAACTTCACATCATGACCTCAATAGCAAGATTAGCTAAGAAACAACTTGAAATTTGGTTCACAAGATGTTGAATTCTTAGTACAATCTCATTCCAAAGGAATAATGTATAGTCCAGAATAATACTATAAGATACATTATTCTCAATATTAAAAAAAAAGTCAGCAACTCAATGCAGAATCATGGGATTGGAGATTCAGTGGGAAACAAAGTCAATATACATGAAGAATCCCCATAGCTAATGGAAAAGGCAGCTCCCTAAGGTCTTAAACTTCTCTATAAAACTTGGATTCATTAATTATGTTTCTTCAGACGCTTAGGTTGATGCTACAGTGGGGGCATTGACAACGGGACATCTTTGGCGACGAGGGCGCCTAGTCGTCTTTCCCCAACTTGTTAGGCTTCTCTTCTCCACACTAGTTTCAACATTGTCCAATTGCTGTATCAGTTGAGAGCAAGGAGGAGGAGCTGCAGGGGCAGTTTCCACCATGGTTCGCCGTCGCCCTCTACCACTTCCATTTCTTCCGCCGTTTCTTCTTGCCAATCCTGAATTCCATGAGTGACCCATTGCTTTCATGAGCCCTCCGAATGTCTGTAGGTCCTCGGTTACTTCATGCCTTGATAGAGAAACCAGACCAGGAAGAATGTCCCGTTGGAAATCTCTCCGCTGCCTTCCTCTCCTCGCTTGGCCCCTTCGTGGTCTAATTGGTAGGGTAGGTGTTCCAGTTTCCTCCAACTCCTGGACTTCAGGGACGAAAGGTTCAGGCATGAAGTCTTCTTCCTTTGTCTCTGGCAGCTGCAATGTCATCTCTTCAAAATCATCCATCACCTTGTAAGAGCCTTCTTTAGCAAACGAAGGACTGGTGGAGACAACATCAGCAAACCATAATAGCAATTCCTCCTCCACAATATCAGACGGGGAACAGAGAACATTCGCCTGATTTATATGCAGATAGGATGAGATATCAACAATCACTTCAGCTGCATCTCTCATAGATTCATCCTCTGCTTGCTCGGTATCATTATCTGGTTGATGCAGAGTAATGGCTTGCTCTTGTTCTTTATCTCTCCCAGGCAAGAAATCATCCTCTTCTTCTGCAATAGCAGGTGTTTCCAGATCAATATCAACTACTACTTTCTTGGGGGAAGTAATGCTTCCAACAGTGGGTACTGGACGATCTTCATCTTCAGCGAAAACAGTGTTCAAATCTATGAAATTTCTAGCACAAGAACTTTTATCCAGTTGATTCTTGTTATCCAACTCATCCACTACAGGCTCCTCTTCCGATTCATTAAGTGAATCATCACAAGCTACATTAATATCAATCAATCTATTTTTTCTTTCATGTTTGGCATGTCCTGCTTCTATAGTGGGAGACAAGAGTGGCGACACTCTATTTTCTGAAATCCCGAGCTTTTCGAAGACGGGAACTCCAAGAATCTTTTCATCAATAGGAATTCCATTCAACTCATTATCAGACCTCATATAGTTGTTTGAGGCATATGTATCATTGTATACTTGGTTGAGATCTATCACAACTTTACTCTTCCGAGACAACAAACTTGGAGAGGCATGAGGAGGGCTTGCATTGATAGATATCACCTCTCTTCTTGAATTTGAGGCCTCACTTTTAAAGGTTGGCTTCGTACTGAGCCACGGAAACGGGAGTTGATGAACTTCAGATGCTGTTTTATCACTTCTGTTACCGTTCAGGTGATTAGAGCCAACAGAAGAGAAACAAACAGGGACATCCTTAGATCCTGAGGAAGACCCTTGGTAAAACCCATTATTGGATGGTAAATCACTTACCAGACAAGGATTCGAGGAAAAACTAATATTAACATGCAAGCTATCCCTCGAAATGTTATTGCTAAGAGCAGACGACTGCAAACCCTTGTTAGTCAAGCTTGGAGATGAACCGAAAGAAGGGTGTGTATGGAACGATGTTAAGTTTGGTTTCAATATATATGCTGGTTTCCCCAACGATTGCATCAGCTGCGGCCAAGTACCAGTATCATTAGAAGAATTCATAAACGGGAGTGGATTATGATTCGAATATTCATGACTACTGCGAGATGCATCCAATCCATGGCACAGCCTTTCCTTCCTAGGATCTTCCTTACTATGATCTGTAAGATGACTCCAAGAAGGATAAGCCTGGTTAAGCATAGCTTGTGATGGAGGTAAAACTTGATTTTCCAACTGGACACCTCTACGATCAGAGCTATAATTGCCTCTTCCACTCCCTAGAAGGAACCAAACAGAAATTTTAATTCTATCAACTTCCAGTTGTAACTGATAGTAAATTAAGTGATTTGGTTGAATATTATTCGTGGTTTGAGTAAAAGATTATATGCACAAATATTAACATTCATTGAAATAATTGACGGCGCAATGAATAAGCAAGTTGATATATGCAAAAAGAAACATGATCATAAGTAAGTTCGAAAGAGCTGTGAGTAAGCCGCACCTGCCTCAAACCACTCCCTTCCATTGATTTTATTTTCTGAAGACATACTATTCAAAGAATAAAGTTGATTTCCAAGGGTAGATTTCTGCATAGCTTCTTTCTGCAGACCTGGAAACCCTGGTATAGGTTTAGCGGAAAAATGTACACCCTTAGCTCTACCATTGCAAGCGGAGTGGCTGAAAATATTAGCTGGAGAAGACTCGTTGACTTCTTCAATGTTAATAGGTTCGTTCAGATCAGCCAAGCCAGTGGAACTTCTGCAATGGGAAACTGAACTAAACCCTCCTTGCAGGCCACCCATCTTAACACCACCAACGGTGAGTTTCATGCTACTCTCAGAAGCAGTTTTAAACTCTTTGCTTGAGGTAGAACTGAGGTGACCAGATACATTGTTGTCCTGCTGCTCGTCATCTTCAATATCAACATACTCATCCGCTGGGAGCTGAAGATCAAACAACTTTTTTCTCACCTTTGAGGGTCTTGCTTCTGAAACATCAAATCCCTTAGGAAAGCCATTCTGAGATGCAACTCGAGTGCTATTCCCTTTCGTATAGCTCAAAGGTGAATTCACATTCTCAGCACCTGGCACAGTTGATCGAGGATAATAGGAATCCACCAATGGGTAGCTGCGAAGATTCCATTTACGACGATCATCGGCTGGTACTTGAGAGCCTTGGATGCTGGATGATGATGGTTCAATTGATCCTCTATATCTACAATGTTCTTTTGTCTTTATCTCTTCCATCATGTCCCTTTGGATTTTGTAAAGGCGATGCAGTTCATGAACCTACATGATTGAAAGAAAAAAAACATGACTGAAACCCAAATCCATCATATAGCACAAATACATTTGAGGGCATTACATTATAAAAACATATCTTATACGAAGTATATATTTTTTCATGTTCTCCCTAAAATAACAAAGAAATATCTATTTATAAAATCAAAACAACAAACTGTATGAAACTACAAACATAATCACAAGACATACCTGGTTCTTAAAAATGGCCTCATGTTCAAGCATCTTATGCTTTAATGCATTCTTATCATAACCTGGGTATAAATCGACTGTTGTCCTTTGGACAAATCCGGCATTTGGAATTGGCTTCCCTCCACAAAGAAAGGGCCAGCTATTCCTATTTCCATTCAAGTCATCATCAAGGTCTCTCATAGGGTTATATCCTCCAAAGCAGCTTTTATATTGAACCTTCGTTCCCATTCCTGAAAACATAAACACAAAATCAATTTTGACTTCCCTATTGATACTCACAAGTCATAGACTATGTGGCACTAGATATTGAAATGAAGTGTACGTCATTAAGTAAACTAAATGGTCCTAAGATTCAAAGCAGCATAAATTTTTACTTTATCTGATTGTAAAAATACTTTAAAGACAGAATCTTTCATAATTTTCTGCGGATTGTAAAAATACTTTAAAAACAGAGTCATCCATAGCTTTCTGAAGGAAGTTTGGCAACCAGAAAAGTCGGAAATAGTACGTTTAACTAAGCTTTTTTTGCATAAACACAGAAGGATTCTGGAAAGTTCATGCATTGAATTGAGCAAAACCTTCACCCTCTACATCTCTACTATTTGAAATGTTTATCCCCAAATCATTCAATTTTAACTCCAAATACAAACGCCCAACATAGAAGGAGCATCAAACCATTCCTCCTAAGGCTTTAGAACATCTACACCACTAAGTCTATAGCCAAAAACTATAGCATTTTGAGCAAGGCTTGGAAACTTCGAACCAACCGAGGGAATACATATGAGCCATATTAAATTGCTTATATCTAGAATCACCGATGAGCTTAATCATAATGGAAACCTCTAAGCACTTAATTTCTGCAGCAATGAATCTCTTGCAAGAGGTTACATCTGAGCTAAAGCAGGAAATTACAAACCAATGCCATATTAACTCATTAACTAAATTCAATGAACCAGTACAAACAAAATATATAAGACAGCAAAACAATTATCTTCCTCATTACTCAAATTTCATACTTATACAAGCTCAAAGATTTCTATGCCCATAAAATTGCAATAATCTCTAGCTACAATGAAATAAAATTACACAATTTCATAAATATATAAGCTAGAAAAGACCCTGCATAGAGATTATCATAGTCAAAGTAAAGCACAACTGCATACTTACAATAAATTAACATTAACTAAAAGTAAACAATCTAAAGCACAACTGCATACTTGCAAGAAATTAACATTAACTAAAAGTAAACAATCTTTTTGTTATATGAAAAATGAAGAAAATAGGTCAACAAACTTGGTCAAGGTCAATGACAATGAATTTGAAACACACACTCATAAAAGTTTAATATAGAAATTTACCTTAAGCCCACATCCTGGAAATTCCTCCACACCTCATAGATTGAATCATTCAACCATATCTCCAATAACATAATCCATCATAATTCATAAGCATAAAAACAAGTGAAATTCACACCTTTTTTGGACGGTTACAAATGAGCAAAATAAGGAAAATAATTTACTAACTATAAATGATAATTAACTATTAATTACAACTTACTAAAAAACAGTTAAAGAAAACACCATTAAACAAGCTTAGATCCTTACCAAAATAAATAAATTTTAATCAATATTTAGAAGATTTCGATCTACTGGGGACCACTCTTCTTCTACTGTCTCTCTCTAATGAAGTGAAAAATATATAAGCTTTATTCTGTTTGAAGAGAATATAATGAAATGATAAAGTAAAACTGTACAAATGAAGAAAAAAAAATATGGGTAATATACTAATATCCAAGACTTAAATGATGATTTTTTGGGAGAGAGAAAATCAAGAATGAAAGAGAAAAAAAATGAGAGAGAGAAAATCAAGAATGGGAGAGATTATGAGAGAGAGAGATCCCAGATAAGAAATCTTTCTCTTACAAAAACAAACGAGTTTCTAAGAACAAAGACATGAAAATTGTCAACATCTGGTCGCTTTTTATTCTCTCTTTCTCTCTCTAGAAACCTTTGTTTCCCTCTCTAACACATGAGCGATTTGCATGAATCATATAAAATCATAGTCATAAATAAGTAAAGAAAAATGATATTGTTAATAATTCAAGAGATTCCATCTAAAATCAACTAGTGATAAGAAAAGTTGGTAACCTCGGCCTACAAAGACATCGTTTACTTATTAACAATTTATTACGAGTCATTACACGGTACTCGATCAATGGGTAGCTATACGACGATTTTCAAGATACGATCAACCTGCCTATTGGGCATTTAACCTCGATTTAAAGAAAAAAAAATAGTGATAAGAGGAGTAACACGTACCTCATAAATCCATTTGAACTTTTCAAAATTTTCAATGTGGGACATTTTCCACACTTTCTCCTATGTGCGAATTTGATACTTTTTGGACCAAATTATTTTGACAAGACGCGTCAATTTTTGTTTCTTCACACAGTGACAGCTCGATACCATATTAACGATTCAGCTTTGGTGCTTCACCATACAATTAATTTCAATACTGTAAGTAATACACGCACCAAATTAACCTCGCTTGAACTTTCAAAATTTTCAAATATGAGACCTTTTCTTTTGACAATTTTGGAATTAAGGGAGATGTAGAAGGCGGTCATGACTCTAAGTTAAAAAAAATGTTGATTATTAAAATATATTCCCTATCCTTACAAAAGCATCGCTTCATTTTTTTATACAGAATTTTCAAACTTTTTAACCTTAAATATATTGTTCTCGTTGTATAATATTTATAAAAAAATATATCAATGGAAAAAGTGATTTAAATGTATTTTTCATCGATATAGCTTTTCATCAAGATATACAATACAAATAATAATATATAATGCCAAAGTCAAGATAATAAAAAGCTTAAAACGACAATTCATGATTGAGTGAGTAAGCATTTTAGTATAATTATTTTTAAAATTATTTTACTCATATCTCTTAAAATTTCAAATTTTCCTTGCGTTTGTTATTTCGTCTGTGCACAGATAATTTTTCCGTCACTTAATGAAATGAAAAAAGAAATGCATTTCTAGATTATTTCCATCTTACTTGCCTTTGTTTACATATATTAATGAATTCTTTTATAACAACCTTTTCAAGAGTGTCCACCTGTATGCACAGATAGTGAGATATCATAGCTTTCTAGTCCAACTCTGGTATTCTAATACTATGGCTTGTATAATCATAGGTTGGAGCCCGATTGTGACTCGATAATGTTATACTCCCTACATCCTAAAAAATTGTTTAATTTAATTTTTACATTATGTACTCCCTTCATTTTACAAATATTCTTTACTTTCACTTTCTTTCATCTCTCATAAGTTGTTCCATTTAACCAATTTTTACATTCATTTGAGGAAATATATATCATATATGTCAACTTAACTTGACTTAAAACTAAAATGTTATCTCTTGAAAGGTTGAAAAAATCAAAATTAGGCAATTTATATGAAATGAAAGGAGTATCATTTATTGACATGAATAACTTTGGATTTAAAGCAAAATTAATATATTAATAGTGAAATGTATTAAAAATCTCGTACTTGATATATTTTTCATTAAATACTATTAATGGCAGCGTAGTATAATATACACATAAAAGCAATTGAATTCAAAATTTACAAGGATAATAATCATAATTCATGATTGACAATTTTTGTGGGAAGGAAGGGATGAGATTAGTTATATTTGTTGAATTAGGTGTTAAATATGTAGACTTTGAAAAGGATAATACTCCTTTGTCTAGTTTGAATGTCATTATTTTGAGATTTGACTATGCCTAAATTTAATGTTACTTAGCGTAATCTTATTACTTATCATTATTAATGTAAATTTGGGAAAATTGACAATAGTGAATGAAGAAATGATTCTTTATTTTGTTCACAAGCTAAAAAGTATCATAGTGGAATATTAGGGCCGAGTAAGATAATTTCTGAGCCTTCACGCACGTCTTATGTATTTATGGAGAATGACTAGGTCTAACTGCTTTTTTATATATATAAATCTAAATCTAACGGTCAAGTTTTATCGATAATTATTCTTAAATATTGGTTGTTTATTAATCGTTACATTAATAATCATTCCATCACTAACTCAACATATAAATATTGTATCAATTTATTCCTTCAGTCACCTAAAATAGGATTATTCTAAAGACATTTCTACATCGTATGTCCTAAAATCGAGTATATATATTCTAAATCAGATTTGAAAGATATTCCTACGAAAGATTATATATAATACGTAGTATATCTTAAATATTCCCCCACATTTTCTAAATCACTGTACATGCCATATTTGCTCAAATGATTTATCTACTTGATAAGAATTATTTTAAGTATTGTAAGAATAAATAAAGAATTTGATTTTATAAAAAATAAAAAAATAAATACTTAAATTTATTAAATTTTTATAGAATGATTGTTGAAATGGTATAGGATATATATGTCAAATTATGCGATGGTTGATGTCATGTGGACTTGTTGCAATTGTGGTTATGTTTTTCACAATTTAATACTCCATTGTTTGTCTACACATCAAAACCTATTGGGACTTGCTTGGTCGAGTTCTTGCCACAAGAAGGCTGTGCTTCCATTTAAATTTGCATTGTTATGGAGTAATAAGTAAGAGATCAAATAATTAAAGCAATAATTATTGAATTAAATTAATTTTCGGGGATTGACTTCATTCCACCATTAATTATTAAATCTACTTAAAAGAGTAGTTTGAAGTATTTTGCATTTCTATTATATTGTTACTAGAAATGTCTTTGGAAATAGATTTTCTAACAACTTACAAGTAAGATTCTATAAAAGATTGGAAATAATGTTATAACAATTTTAAAATGTAAAAATGCAAAAAAGATTTGAATATAGGACCATTGAATATGTGGTTTTAACCTTATCAACTAGATAGAAGACACTAAATGAACAGGGCAAAGACTATACTCATAAATAAAAGATTCATGTCATTATCATCCATAGTTATATGGAATATCAAATTAATCAATGAATATATTGTTAAACTCAAATGCGAACTTCAAAATAAATATAATTGACATACAGACGCTATGGTTGGGAGCCAATTAAATTTATTAATTGAACCTAAACTTCATTTTTATAAGCATTTCATTTTTATTTAGTACATACTATAAAATAATACTGCTTCACATTCTTGTAAACCAAGGCCTAAAATATATGTGGTCCCCTTGTATAGAAAATCCATAGTCATTGTCATTGAAATTTGTGAAGCTTTCTAATTAGTGGAAGATTTTGCCTAGTCTGTTAAGGGTCCCCTTCATGGAACTGTTTGGTGGCTCAGATCTCCCTATTTCTATTGATTGATTGGACTTCACATTATTATTTTCATTCAAGCCATTGTCTCAAATCTAAGCTTGCCCATGTTTAGTTTATACCTTAAAATTGCACAGAGTAACCAGTTTTCTTGTTTTCTTGTTTTAGGACATCATTTAGTGTAACTTTGCAGTATTGTTAATCACTCATCTGTAGTTTAGCACAATTTTGCCTAATATAATTGAGATATAAACTGTGTAGTAAATAATATTAATCCAAGTGAATTAAAGTTTACAAAAAAATATTCCTTCTATTTCAAAATACATATCATCTAGAAAAAATTTAATTTTTCACAATAGTTGATTGTTTGCATTTTTAATATACCTTTTACAATTTCAACGTAGCTAGCAATCTCACCGTAGTTTCAATATCCCTTAATAAATCAATGCTTTCATCTAAAACAATCATCTATTTTAAAACTAGAGTGAAATAATTTCTAAGAAATTTGTTATTCATTCAATAACTACACCAAATTCAATAATATTTGAAACAGGCACAACATTTATATTTTCTTCAAATATGATCACATATATTTTTCTTCAAATATAATCACATATATTATACCATGTATACAAACTATTGAGTTCATAATTTGTAAAGTTAGCTATCAAATTAGAATATTGACAATCTATCAATGTAGTTACAATCAATATAAAAGCACGCACTAAAAAATTAAATACATAAAACCTTATTTATAAGGAAATTTGAGAAAACCATTTCGAGAACTAAAATGTTAGTATCGACACTAATTTCGCGCTTAACTGGAGCAATATTTTTATATATTTTGAGCTCAAGTATTTTTCTTTTATATGTTACATAATATTTAGTCAAATACATATTAAATGTTACCTTCCGCTTTTTATATTGCTGCTTAGCTTAAATTTTTTGTTTTTATAGTTGTCGTTTTAGTATAATAAATAGCATTTTCACATTTTTAATGTACTTTTTGACTACTTTTTCTCTTGAAATAAACAATCAACCAATAATATTGTTTCAATTGATTGTCATTCTACACTTTCAATGCAATTTTTGACTATTTTTTTTCCCTTAATCTATGTGAAAAGTGCTAAAATGACAACTAAAAAAAACGGAGAAAGTAGTATTTTTAATAGACATTATTATTATTTATTAATATGATTGAATAAATAATGAGTACATTGTTTCCGAATGGTGTGGGATTTTCTTTTTGCCATGAAAAAGGATGAGAGAAAGTAATAAATGACCTTTAAGCAATCTTTGGAATGATTACAACTCAAGTTAACAGCATTATTAAAGTTCTTAAAGTGAGCAAAATATGGAAGCAGCAGCATCTGTAAAGTTTAAAAAAGAAAGGCTAGAAAGTGTTCTCTCCCTAATACATTTGGGATTAGCACAAGTGTACTACTAATAGGGGAATTCATAAATGAGGAGGAACGTTGATAAAGAATCTGGGTTCATTTGAGAGGATGAAAGAATAATAATCACCTTACATAATTGTTGTGTTTCCAGTCAACACTAATAATATAAGATTAAAATTACGTAGTAGTTATAGAATCTAATATTCGTTCATCCAAAGTATAGTATAGTTTTGCTGGTTGATATTGCACTTAAATATTTTCATACATTTTGTATAATATTTTTTGTGAAAACTATCAAAATATAATATTTTCAACATACTTTGTTATCAAAGTAATAATCTTGATTCTAATATAAATAGGATTATCAATTAAGGAAGTAAATTTTGTTAATTTCCGTCATTGAAAACAAACTAAACAATCTTTCAAGAATGAAAATATTACTATGAATTTGTGAATTAAAAAGATAAAATTCTTCCCTTGTAGAAGGGAATGATTTCTTCTGTAAAGTAGTACGAAATAACAAGGAGGGGAAAAAAATGCTTCAACTTACCAAAAACAGAATTATAACTACAGAATATTTTTTAACTGTTAGTGAATGGAACTAGAAAAAGACAACATTTTGGGTTTTGTGATTAGGTTGATGCAAACCAGCATCACAATTTTTGTAGCTACTCTTGAAGCACTTTGGTGTAGGACCAATGATGTTATCTATCACAGAGATGTGTGACCAATGACATCACATATCAATAACTTATCACAAATCACCCAATGTGCACAACATGGATTTACTCTACATATTATTCAGATTCCAATCCAACTAAATTTAAGGCCATACATATTTATTACTCTTGATTCAAACATGGTCACTCGTGTTCTATAATGTCGATTTTGATCACTTGTCATCATAATTTGTCCAATGCCCCTCGATTAATAGTGTCTATCCTAGAGCTTGATCGTCATTTTTTAGGAAAAGAAATCACATGAAAAACTGTCCGCGTGACCCACACATGTATGTGGAGGCAACGACTTAACAACATAATTTAACCGAGCAATAATCTAACACAGAATACAATGACAAGTGATCAAAATGGACATGATTCGCCCCTAGTAAAGAGCTTGCATATGACTTTCCGGCTACCATGCAGAAAACTAAATAAGTACACACATTAGTACATTACAGATCGAAACTTCAATGATTGGAAATATGCAACAGGCCATTGATCATCTGTTTGAAGAGCTAAATTACACAGTTTGAATGAAGAAAATGGAGCCATTGATCATCTGCTGACTTGCAGTGAGCATTATTTACAAATCATGACAAAAAAACAAGACTACTAATGGTAAAGATTAGCTTATAATTAAAAAGACTAATGGATCTGATAAAGAAGCTTTATCCTGATCAGATAAGATCAAAAAATCATAGAAGAATGCTTGCAAAGAATAAAACGGAGAGTGCAGCTACCTTGACCTACAAAATTGTTGATAACTAATCTACTATTTGGTCAGTATCAAGTGGCTTTGTTGTATACTGTAATCACCAGATAGTTTTATTTTTCCTGTAGCTATATCAATCTGTGAAGAGGAATATACCTTTGTGTATATTTTGTTCATGTAGGGATGGCACCAGACTCACGAACTATTTCGTATAACGCTATGACATTCTCTAAACTCAACAGCACGATGATGCACCATTCCAGCAGATCTGACTTCCGGTTTTGAAGAACTTCTTGAAGAAAATGAATGTTATGCTGCAGTAAGAGGATGAAATTTCTTTGAGAATTCTTCAATGCAAGGTATAGTAGAGATATCATGTTTACCATCTTATCCCAACCAAAACATAAGTTATACCACGCTTAGAAAAGTCAAAGACGATAGCAGAAGATGCCAACTGACCAGAACAAATCTACCTATCCATACCAGATTAAGTAACATAACAGTTCGTCCTACACGGCTTCTACAAAAAATTGGTCAATCTTAAATTGGTGCTATAACTCGTAAGGTTAAAAGTTATTGTATCCCTTCTCTGCTCATTGAACAAATCATGAATGTCAAGCAAAGTAATGGTATAATAGGAGAGCAGGAGGCAATTTTTAGTGTCTGGGAAGGAATTACCTCTACAAATTTGAGTTTAAAATTAAGATTTCCAAAACGTTGTGACACCTCGTACTCCTCTCGGAGATACTCTAAAATCTGGGCATACTTTGAATCTCTCCATGCAATTTCAGATCTGGAAGAAAAAAGAAAAACATCAGTACTTCACGATATCAAAATATGCTGGCCTAATTAACGAAGATAAGCTTGGAGCAATGTAAATTGTTAGATGCAAATAGCTTCGACTAAACTTTGCTGTTTCGTTTCAACAAAACAATATCCTGAACAATCCACAGGCTATCCTGAGAAATGTAGTCCAAGCTCTTTATATTTGGAAAGAAAAATGAAGCATAACAAAACTAGAGACATAATACATTTTTATTGTTGTCATGAGATAGCGATTCAATATATTCTATACAAGTTACGACTCACAAGATGAAACACCCTAAAGAAGAAGTATTGCACCCTAAAAGACTACCTCTCAAAGAGACCAACTTTCAGTATCACATCTGCCAGATTCGAATTAGCCTTTCCAACCAGTTTAAAGAGCTTCTTCCGGTCCATTGTGAAATTTCCTGTTTTCTCCATTTCACGATTTATATCTGCGAATTCCTCAACCATGCCATCAACCTAAAAGAGATGATAAACATTATTTCAACTTACAACATAACATAGTTTAGGTCATGCTGCCAATATGCTGCAGAAGTCAATCAAGTCATACGTCAAGGTTAATTTAAGGCTATTATCACATCCTGAATATGCCCCAGTTTTGACTAACTTGCCATGACAGCCAAAGAATCAAGTTCAGATTAACTTCAGTTATCAGTTGTATCGGTAAATGTAAATCATATGTGACTTGATAAAATACCCAAGTTCAGAAAACTTAAAAGGTAATCTATCGGAGACATTGAGTTTCCATCGTTTATAGTGTTACACACATTTCAAACTGTCTAAGTTCTTGAGCCTACCTGGGAGACAAAGTAGTCCAAGGCAATACTTTGACCAAGCACACTGCCAATTACACGAAGACTATCTGTGTCAAACTTTTTCAGCACAATGAAATCTGAACCTCCCTGCATATCCTCCTCCAGAAGTGGCTTCTCCTTCACAACATAATCTGTAAAGAAAGAACATTCAGAATAAACAACCACAATAAAAAATATATATATATATTGAATATCCACAATGCTTGCACAGGTGACAAAAACAAGAACAACACTTAACAAGAACAAAATTGCATAAGGACACATTATTAACTAATTGATGACACTGATCCAAGGGCCTCTTAGAGCATGAGAGTATGAGCACTTAGATAGATGGAAGAAAAAAGATATCAAATGGAAATATCATATATAGATGCTGACCATCTTTCTTCATTTCACGCAGTAACCCAGAGGCATGCCTTCTTACAAGTTGCAGAAAATCTTCAACTTCATGATCCTCCACGTTAAACAAGACAGTGGCACCGTATTGGAATACAACCATGTACTGGTAGTGGCTTGTATCCTCCTCAAATTCAAAGCTCTGAAACAAATGTGTTCTTGATATAAGTGATTAAGTGGACATCAAGAATGAGAAGTAATATCCTTACAGTACCGACATACATTTTGCTCTCTATTTTAGGATACATTTTGGAAACAAAACCCAACATAGAAATAGACCAATAACTAGATATAGTTCAAATGATTTGAGTTCTTACATTCATTTCTGGTGAAACAAATCTGAGGGCTATGTGCTTTGACAGACGAGATGATGGAGTAACAACATAATGCAAATACTCGGCTTGTATGGCTTTCAAATTCATACTGTAACAATGAAGAATACAGGAAAGTCAACCACTTGAAAGATTATTGAAACAAAATAGTGAATGAGAGAGACTAATTCATAATTATTCAGACAGGATCATGTAGAATGCGAAAGAAGACTGTGTATTTCAAGAACAAATATGCTACTGAATAACCCCTTTAAATTTGGAGAACCCCCCACCACCACCGCAAAACCACCTCAACACACAAAAGCATTGAAGAAAAAGATGAAGACAGTTCTTCGATGTTCAAATACGATTTAGATTTTAACCAGCAATCCCTGAATCCAAAGTTCAGGTAAACATAAGCTTAATTAACAAATCATGATGTCGAACTATGCATGGACTGTGATATGATTAGCCAATCAATTTCACAGAATTTTATCAACAAATATAGTAATCTAGAATAACAATTTCTTTACAGGTTCACCAAATTCAATCAATCTTGTAAACAAAAAAATAGTATAATCAGAGAATCAGACACATAAAACAATAGCTTTTCAGCAGAAATAAATTAAGGGCATCCTCAAAACTAAAAATCAGAGATGCTAAATTGAATCTGATACATAGAAAATAAGCTTCGACAGGTATTTTCCTACACCCTTCTTCATTTTCTACCATAAAATGTAATCTTTACCAAACTCCTCGTCAATTTTGTTACTACTATTGTTGTTGGTATACTCAAAAGCATCAGTACAAATGAACATGCTCAAATAATCTTTCTTTATAGTTTAACCAAACTAATCAATCTTGAAAACAATCACACAAGTACAATTAACCACACAATAACAATATGTTTTAGCTAGAAATAAATAAAGCGTACCATCAAAACCAAAATAAAACAAGTACAATTAACCACATCATACCAATATCTTTTTAGTTAGAAATAAATAAAGGGTATCATCAAAACTATAATAAAACAAGTACAATTAACCACATAATAGTATAATAACAATATCTTTTGAGCTAGAAATATATAAAGGGTATCATCAAAACTAAAATCAAACAATTACAATCAACCACATAATACCAATATATTTTCAGCTAGAAATAAATAAAGGGCATCATCAAAATTCAAAACCATAAATCAAAGATACTGAAGTGAACCTGGTACATAAAAAATAAGCTTTGACTGGTATTTTCCTACACCCTTCTTCATTTTCTAGAACAAAAATGCAATCTTTAACAAAACCCTCTTCAATTTTTTAATTTTTTTTATAGTTAAGATTACAATAATTACCAACGCCATCGCCTATAATGAGATTCGAACCCTCGACCTCAATTATCAATATCTCCTTTAATTTTATTACTATTATTGCTATGCATACACTCAAATAATCACTCAATAAAACAAGTACAATAACCACACAATACACTAATACCAATACATTTTCAGCTAAAAATAAATAAAGGACATCATCAAAACCATAAATCCAAGATATTGAAATAAACCTGGTACATAAAAAATAAGCTTTAACTGGTATTTTCCTACACCCTTGTTCATTTTCTGGCATAAAAATGCAATCTTTACCAAAACCCTCATCCTTTCTACTATTATTGCTATTCATGTACTCAAAATCATCACAATAATTAGGAAATGCAGAAGGGGCTGCAGAAAATTGTCTAAATTTGAAAAATTTATGGTTTCCAGAAATTGGAAAATTGGGAAAATTGTGAGATGGGTTAGGAGATTTGGTGATGATGATGCGGAAGAGGAACAAGGGAAATTTCCATCTTCCCATTCACTGAATAAATGGAGGAATTTTTATGGAAAATGAAAAATGTGTGTTTTTTTTGTGGAAAACGAGGTTTTGAGTTCTTGTTTGGTAATGAATTAAGGTTAAGATGATTTTTTACATCAACAAATGTTGTAATTTGTCTATATGTTTGAGTATGATTAGTTGATTAATGAACCGTTTATTTTGGGTGAATTTAGGTAAATAGATTTTAATATTTCATTTACTTTGTTTGGATATTGAAAAATTATTTTCAAAATGACAATTTTATCGACTAGAGGAAATTGAATCATAACCATAGCTCAGCTACTTCACCAACTTGGTCATCATTACGAACATTAATTTTTCTTTTTTCTTGATTCTTCATTTTCCAGAATCCAAAACTTTATGAATTATAATGGATCATGATTAGTTTTTAGGAGTCCGACTTTTGTACTTAATTGTTTAATGATTGTTACTAAATAATGTGAAAAGTATTTCTTCACCAAATTTGAGTTATGTGGGTTTGCATTAGTCATAATTTAAATTTACTTTTTTTTTGAACACCACAAATATACAATTATCAAAATTGTTAAGACCAATTCTAATAGGGAGTATTTGGTGAGATATTTGCATATAATAGAAACTAATTGATAGGAGTGTTATGAATAATTATTGCCCAATTTACGTTGAATATTTTGATAAATAAGAAAATATAATAATATTGTCGTGAATTCACACTATAAATTGCCTCACTTTACATCAAGCGAAATGTACTACTAAAATATTACTCTTTCTCTCTCGCTTCTGTTGTCCGCTTTTAGTAGTTACAATTTGAGTAGTGATAAATAATATCCCATTGGTTTGAGCTATTAAATATCCAATTTTTACAGCACGTTATCAACACGATCGTCTCCATCATAAGTACTTACTACGAGATATATCTTCTATTCTTATCACTTTGATATTTATTTTGTTATATGTTCCCCTATTATAAATTACTCAGACAAGATTCTATAATTGTTTTATATTATTATTATTATTATTATTATTATTATTATTATTATTATTATTATTATTATTATTATTATTATTTATTATTATATTTACCTATGTTATAGAAACCCAAGAATCTATTAAGTGATCTTACAATCAGAGCGCTTATTATTATTATTAATATCACCCCTTATTATAATAAACCAGCAAATTTGTCAAGTGCCTCTATATTAAGTGCGGATATTATTTTAAGTGCAGAGTTAAATCTATTGCATTATTTACTTATTAATTATGTGCAGGTTCAAATCCTCATCTATCATTTAAAAGATAATTTCGAAGAAGGATACTAACTGTTATACTTTGTGGATGTTTAAAATCTCCATTTACATATAAAATTTTGGACATAAATAAAATTCATCCGAACCATGGACATAAATAAAATTCGCCTGAATCATGAACATAAATAAAATTCATCCACATTTACACTGACATTATGGACATAAATAAAATTATTAAAGTAATTTATTAAAATATTAAAATCTTCACTTTATATTACATATAATAAGTTTCCCTTTATATAACTTATATTGCTTCACTCTTTTATATCGCTTATTTTATTTATTGATAAATTTTCATACTTATGAGAGTTTAATTTTTGCATCTATATCAGGGAGGTATAAAATACCACACTTATATTATTATCTCACTATCAAGTATCTTATTTTTATTTCATATTAAAGAGATAAACATATCTATCATATATGTTCATTTATCGTATGATCATGCATTATGTGCATTCTAACGGCTAAATCATATTTAACACACTTAAAAATATTTTTCGTCCTCATTTTTCTAACGGTAACAATAACGGATACTTTTCAAAATTTTACTCTATAAATGCTTCATTCTCTTCACATTTCTAAACATTCTTCTCAAAGCATTTTATAAATATTTTCAAGATGGCGGATGTTTTCTAGTATTTATCACTATAATTGCTCTTTCTCTTTTTCTTGTTGGTTTTATAAATGTTGAAGAAATAGGTAAGGGAAATGTAGCATTTATGGAACTTGACATTTTACCATTTCTAATCTTAGCTTGGATTGTTTATTTTTGTTTCGATAGAGAGATTTCCAATAAGAGTAAACATTTATTTATAATCGAATAAGATTTCAATTTGTGTATCGAATTAAGTGAACAGAATATTGAATAAAATCTATTATTTTTTTCGTTGAGATTATAAATAGGATTATTGCTCACTATTTATTTTATAGCTCTATCTTCTCACTAATTTTAATTTGGTCATTTTACCCAATTGTTAAATATTATGTGAAGTCAACTTTTAATCAATATATCTAGTATAATGCCATTCACATATAAACTTTAATAAAAAAATAAAAACGAGGAATATAATCATCTCTTTCCATGGCATCCGAATGACATCTTTCGCATCCGAATGGATTCTTGATCGCGCCATTTGCTCTTAGCATCATCTAAACTCATGTCCATCGGGCAATGACGCTCCTTCCCAAAGACAGATCCACTTTTCTCTTGTTAAATCGAGAGTCTCTCGCTGACTTCATTTTAAATACTAGCGTTTCATTGCCGATCCAACATTCTAATCTCGTAGCGGTTTCTTTTTGAACTCATTCGGTAAGGTTTTCCCTCATAATTCTACATAGAACCAGGATATCGATGTCAGAATCATACCTAACGGCCAATTCATAGTTGCTTGATTTCTTAAAGAATTTTAAGGCCAACTTCAATAGATCCGTTTCGCACTGAAGGGGACGGAACAACATTGATTAACCTAATTTACAAGTGGTAACCTCAATAGATACGTGCTCAAGGACGATTGCCGTTGGTTTCAAAGCACAACATACCCATTGTTGACATGTTATCCAATGTCCTTTTCTTCTGACTATGAACACCGCGTAAGGGAAGTATGGTTCACCCCTATGGGTTTTCATCCCACATGTGTTTTCTGGGCAAAAAAGACGCTATTCAGATGCCATGAAAAGTGGGGAGGTAATTATATTCCTCATTTTATTTTTTATTAAAATTTTATATGTCAAATGACCATTGTACCTCTAGATATGTTGATTAAAAGTTGACTTCACAGAATATTTAACAATTGGAGTAAAACACCAAGCTTAAACACATGAATTGAACCATAATATTCATGATGGTTGAATAATTTATAACACAAGTAAACACGACGACGGTTCATACCTTTTGGCCCTATCTTATATATCGATGATGATCGTTTTGTTTGTATTTTAGATATAATCATATCCAACGTTAAGCATCAATTCAAAATTTAAACATAACTGGGACAGCCTACATAACTTCTGAACAACAACTTAATAGAAAAGTACCTTTCATGCAGTGGGACTCCGACAAACTCTCGAGGGTAATAATACGGTGGACCTCGACAAATAATCTCTTGGAAGAGTTGTCAATGAAAATGAAAATAGGATAATCAAGCACCACATTGATTTACGGATTACAAAATGTGAGTAATTGAATGCAAAAAGATCCAAGATACATGGGACAAGATTATGCGCATTTGACATCGTAAGTCTTATCGCTCTCTACTGATGGATTAAGGAAAACAAATTAAGGTTCTAAGATTATAAAGTGTTGTCATTATAATTTGTAGCTTACGCACTAAAATTATACAAGAATTATAATTTTGTGGCATAACTCTAATTCCGGGTTAAGAAAAGTTGAAAAATATTTTCAACTTTCCATGTATCCGTTGTCGTTACAACAACAATATAGCTTGCGATTTACCGAGTACTCTGGATTGCTGCAACTCTTCTAAAGGGCGAGAAAATAATGACGTTTCCTCATAAAAACACCAAATAAGGCTCCCACAGGACGACGCATATCCTCGGAAATAACGCCACAACATTTAACAGCGGAGCCGGTGGTTATAGTCGCTCAAAGGCGTGGTGGTCATAGTGCCTATTTAATGGAAGGACAGCTAAAAACCACGGTCAGAATCCATTGGGTTGAGAGCGGATTCCAGGTTATATGAGTAATTTAAGGCCTCCCAGAAATGACCAAGGTAATAACAATAGACAAGAAACTAGTAGATATATCCAAGAAGGTCCCTCAAGAAACCGTGACGATTTTTGCTACAGGTACGGAAAGAAAAGCCATTGGTCTAAAACATGTAGGACACAAGAATATCTTTGTAAAAGGTTCAAGACATCT
This sequence comes from Lithospermum erythrorhizon, assembly GCA_019722365.1. Classification (NCBI taxonomy): domain Eukaryota; kingdom Viridiplantae; phylum Streptophyta; class Magnoliopsida; order Boraginales; family Boraginaceae; genus Lithospermum; species Lithospermum erythrorhizon. The sequence continues at coordinate 138,763 of JADFUC010001514.1, forward strand.
GTAGAGGAAAGGAAAAAGAAGTGAATTTCAATGAAATTGATCCCAAGGATGATACCACCTACTCAGGCAAAATGGGATTTCGTCATGGGACCAAATGAAACAATATGGATTAAGAAAACTACTTAAGATTATGCATTGAATAACGCTAGATATTGTACTACTTTATGTTTACAATAAGTACGATGTGCGTGTTTATGCGATTGCATGTTTTCCTGGCCCATATAAACTTATAATGTTAAGTATGTCATACGATCTACTATCTCTTTAATCTTATTTTTTTATTTTAAGCAGGCGTTATATTACTTAAACACGCCGTACATTTCAGATTCCGCATGGAACTACGCATTACCATCCTCAAGAGTAAGAAATATTTTATCGACATAAACTATAAAGGAGTAACAACACAATTTCAGTCATACGATTTGATCAAGAACAGTAATGTCATTGCTCATATTGTCAAATGGAAACAAATGACACAATATTTTATATTCTCCTAAGTCAAAGAAACTTATTGAGTTTTAACACATATATCGTCAAGGATATGATATCGAACCGAATCGAAGGTAATAGAAATACATTAATATCACTACTTCAATGTTTTCGTGGTTAAGAAAAACCTTAGAAAACTCGTTTAAATTACCTTCTGGATTACACTATACATATATACATAAAATTTAATGTAATTTGGTAGTAAAAGAAGACTCCAAAACTGTGATTTCATGGCATACTCGATTCAACAACGACAGAAAAATAATTGAAAGTACACATGGTCATCCATCAAAGGCTTAAAGCTTACAAAAGAAGATGTATCATGTTCCCCTGATAAATTAATAATACGCTATTCACTAAGCAAAGATGGATGTAATCACCGCATTTCGAAAAGTTAATCTAAGGCGAGCATGCGATTATTATCCATTCACAATCGATTATTCGTATTTTACAGGATAATTGACGATCTAGTAGATGGTCTTATGTTTTTTATCGTCAAGTCGCGGATATGACATTTGCAAAATTTCTGTACAAATAATTAAATCTGAGAGCTCACTTCCGATTATACTATAAAAGAAAGTGACTCGATACCTGTGAATTTACATCTCAATCATTTAATAATTATTGCATGTCACCGAGTCACGAATATCATGTTAGTCATGCATACACAAATTATTTAGTGGAGTCATTAATTAAACGCCTTTCAATACATCATAGACTATCGATAATGAGAACAAAGTTACTACCATCAAGCAGTACAATGTAATTTTACATGCCGCATCATTAATTACTCTGGGCGCTAAGCGCTAATCATAAACATACCCCTTATCAACTTACAATCGTAAAGAACCAAATGTTTCCCATCTAAAGATTTTGTCAGCAAGATATGTCCCAATAGCTCCACCACAAAGAATAAAAATGGGACCTCACAGCGAGGTCGAATATACGAGGTATTTAATCTCCATCTATTATTGGGGATATCTCGTACTTTAACATTGCTGATGCTTTTCGCGCAAAGATTTGGCTTCATTGTCATTTTGACAAGACAAATTTTCTCCAACATTAAGAAAGAAACAAACACCGAAAAGATAACATAGTATGTACCATCTTTATTACATCTGACCTATAATAAATCACGGGAAGAAAATGTAAAGAAAATTATGCACTTATGCTTCTAGCAAATCAATTAAGTAGATTCCTTTATCGAGCAGTGAAAAGAGTGACAAAAGTCACATGTACCAAATGTTATCACCCCTCGCTTGATTGATATTCAAGCAAATGATGAAAGTAAATACATCTAAGCACGTTTAAAACGAGGCTTACTCAAGTCTTAAAGATAAAAACTCTAAAGAAAGTATTAAAAATATTGATAAGAATGAAAGTGATCTTGATAGCACACTAAATAACAGATTCCATGATAGAAAACGGATTCAAGAATCACAAGACGATGAAAATGAAATCATCAAGGTACCTAAACTGAAAATAAGAACCATCTCGAGATTTCTATCAATTACGTTATTTAAAATTTAAGCGAAATGAAGCATGATATTTGATGACATTTTCATTCTCTATCGCATGTGAAATTATGAATGAAAGTAACGATCCCAACCCGCATCCGCGGAAACGAATGTCAAACTAGACATTTATTTTAAAATTTGAAAAGATGCAATAATAGATATCGAAGGAATTCTCTTAAGAATCGAAAAGTATTTAATCTATCAGGTCTATACCTAAAGGTACGAACCCGTTGGGTACAAGTGGGTTTTTGTAAGAAGTTTGAAATCTAAAACTAGATGTAAAGACAACACTGGGTTTTGATGTGGTTTTTCAAAGACCCGGAATTGATTATTATAGAATCATTCTCCCCGTTATAGATGCCATTACTTTTGTTATTTAATTGGTCTGTCAAGATTCATTAATCTACATGATCTTATGATGTTGTTATCAGATACTATACGATCACTCGATAAGGAAATATACATGAAATAATTTAGCTGATCAAGATGCAATTTGGCACATCAAAACTAGAGAAATATATGCAATTAAGTTGCAAAAAGATTTATTGTAATGAAAGAAAAGCAATCCGACGAATCGTGGTATAATAGATTGCTGAATATTTGCTTAAAGAATAATAATCCTATTCGCTCTGTATTTTTATAAGAAAAATAATATCCAGCTTTGTAATCATTGTTGTCACTGCTGGCTTACTCTAAATATCAATGGAACTAATAAAGAAATCAAAAAAGCAATGAATTACTTAAAGAAAGAATTTGAAATGAAAGATCTCGGGAAAACCGGGTTCTGCCTTGGTTTACAAATTGAGTATATTAAAAATGATATATTAGTGCACCAATCAGATTATACAAAAAGGGTATCAAAAGGTTTAATACTGATAAAAACCCCCAAGACTCCAACGACGGGCGTAACACTTAACGCCGAAGCGATCCTTCCGTCATAAGGAAGAAAATAAAGAGGATCTTGACAAAGCACTCATACCTCAAAGGTTACTGAGAACTAATGTATCTTGCAAATCAGAGTAAGACCTCGAGCATAGCTTTCAGAGCGACCTCCTACTAGCAAGATTCAGCCTATGTCCCACAAAGAGAATTGGAAAAGAATAAAACATATATTTCGAGCATCTTTGAGGTACGTCTCGATCTGCTCAAGGACCCTAATAATACAAAACCGCTTTGCTTGGTTACGAAGATGGTTATTTATCAAATCCACATAATGCTAAATCACGACCGGATACGTATGTACATACAGGATAATGCACATCCCTGAAATCCCAAAAGCGTACTCAGAGCAACTTCTTCAAACCACAAGAATAGCTCTCACGGCGTTAAGAGTGCAAATGGTTGCACGCGAACAACATATTCAAGGAGCATCCGTTTACCATTTGATAAGCATCCAACAATTTCAGATGAAGACAATGCTACATGTTACTCGGGAGCGTTAAGATAAAAGTTAAGGTTATATTAAAAGCGACGTAGTCCAAACATTATTACTCCCCCAAAGCTTTTCATTCACTAAGAATCCGAAAGAAAACAAGTACGTATATCTAATATATCCGGTTTCGTGATAATGTAGCAGCATCTCTTCACGTTATTAATTTCCCGCATCAATTTTCAAGAAGCTAATGCTCGTGAGTACCTGACGGCCGCTTTGAGATTTTTGAAGAACTACCGTTTCAATGGTGGTGGTTAATACTATCGTACTATTTTCCTTACGGGGTTTTATCTTATCGGAAGTTTTTTCATAAAGTTTTTAATCTATAAGCAACATATATTTCTAGTTTGAACGGTGAAAAAATATTTCAAAAGGGGAGTTGTTACTTAATAGTCAATGATGCCCACTTTGTTGAAATATTTTTGGTAAATAAGAAAAATGTATCAAAGATGGCCAAAGCGACCACATTCATAAATTGGCCTCTACCTTTTGCACCGCGAAATGTACCACTAAGTTCAAATTTATACATATTACTCTTCTCGCTCTTTGTTTGTCCAAATAAGAGTTACAACTGAAAGTAAATGATAAATAATATCATATCAAGTTCGAACTATTAAATATCCTGCCAGAATAGCGAAAGAATTTGTGTTGATTTTTGAAAAATTCTTGAATACTCAAAAAATAAATAAACGAGGCAATCGGACGTGAAATGCCCCGCATTGGCTTCCATTTAAATTTATTATTTATCCCTTTATTTATTTGATATTTTTGACATATTATTTAATTGAGTTTAATTATTTTTTTTGCACCAATATTTTTTATTTTTAAAGATCTATAAATGTAGATTAGGTTCATGGATTTCGATATCAAAAAATTTCGATTTTCTCTCTTCTCATTAAAAAATATAATAAAATAATATGTTAAATGATACTTTTATGAGTGAGAAATGATTTGAGATAAAGTTAAATAATTTTTTTGAAATATCTTCTTCAGAGAATGCAAAATATTTATGGTAATATTCGATTATACGAAATAGTAATAAATGTGAATGCGGTCATGAAATATTTGTAAGATTTAATTATTTACTATCGGGAAAATGTTTTAAGTATTTGTACATACACAAGATTGTTGTCTTTGCAAAATGAGTCCACTTTTTTTTTTTTTTAATCTCGGTTCTCTTTCTAATGTTATCGAAACTAAATATCACTCGAAAATATAAACGTGCCCAAAGAAAAACTAAATGTATTAACACATAATTCTTTCTAATGCAGATACATGAAGTTCTTCCTCGATAAACTTTATTGGCATTGCATCAACTATAACGATGTTAATAATGTATTCAACATGTTGAAAAAAATTGAAGTTGTAAATTGTGGTAGTTGAAAATGAGTTTAAGCTGATGCCATTAAATCGAGATTTTTTTCACCGCTTGAAAGGTCATTGCTGCATCTAATGACACGGCTCAAGGCTCATAGCCGCTGTCCTCGCGACGCACGACAAATAAGGAAATGAGCGCTTTTGTCGCAGAGGGAGTAGAGAAGCAGCCCACGTGTCGCTAGCTTTGATTGGGCCGGGTTCGATTTTCCGATTTTTATCCCATCTCAATTATTTCGATCAATTATTTCGATAACAAATTAATTTTTTAATTTTTTTACCAAAATTCATCATTTTTTTCTCTTATAAATGTAGACTACCTCATTCATTCCTGGGATATAAAAAAATCACCTTTTTTTCAATATAATTATTATATTATCTTTTACTAAACTTTTGTTTTTAATCTTTAAATATCTTTTTAGTGAAATGGATCCTAATAATAATGATTTCAATAACTGCTTAATTACCCTTTTGACTATTTGTAAATTTCTTTGTTTTAATAGTTATTATTTTCAATTCTTTTGTATTTTATTTTTATAAAAATTAATTAAAATATGAGATAAAAATTATTTAAATAAATATTTATATAATTTTCATTTTAAAAAATCAAAATAATTTATTATTTGATTTGTTAATTATTCTTATTTAATTATAAAATGATAATTTTCATAATTATTTAATCATAAAATATAAAATATATGAAATAAGACATTAGATAAAAACAAGGATAAAATAATAGATTTTTATTAAACAACCACCATCAGAATACAGAAATTCGGAAGGTTTAATTATTACATGAAGAAGATGATGCGAAAGATTTTAAATCGAAAAATGCGACGTTAAACTTTTTAAGATTGTATACCTTAAAAAGAAGTACTCTTGACATTTGACAAACTATCATAACTTTGATCCTTAAGCTAATTAACTCATTAGCATCCTAGACATCAATTTAATTCGGACCTCCTCAATTAATTGAACAAGCTAGTATCTTCAAAGGTCTATCACAATCCACAAGTCACATTATGTCATTTCCAAATTAAAGTTTCTATCAACTTAATAATTATGGAAACTCATTTAATGTGACCAAAAGAGGCCAACTTGCCTATAATGACATTGTCATCGTGGAGCCCTGCCTTGTTTCATATTTATTGTCCACTTTGAGCATGTACGTAAAGTTCGATTTGTACATGTTCAAAGTTCGATATGTATTATTAAATTAAATTTTAGTATCAAAATACTAAAAGTCAAAAAAGTCATTTCACTTATTCAAAATTAATTATTAAATCTAAAATTATTAAGAAAAGACGATTTAATGATTATGATTTAGCATCAAATAATACTAAAAAAAATTAAAGATCATAATCCAAACTAAAGATACAATGGTCAAATAAATGGAAAAGTATATATCATAGAAAATACCTCCATTTCTTGCATTACCAAATTTGGAAAATTCCTAAGTTTTATATTATTTCACCAATTGGTTATATCAAACAAATAAATTATTTAGAAATAGAATAAGATATATCGAAGAGAGAGGCCTCTAGTTATCATACTTTTTATGGATAGATAATGATCATTGATAAAATTAAAAAGTCAATTTCGAGATCATAATATGTTACATTGGATCTCAGACTTGTCTTTGAACAAGAATTGAAGTTATTATATAACACAAAATTATAATTTTTTTTAAAGATTGATAAACCACTCAACGTAACAATCAATCTTAATGTCGTATACATGTTGTCAAAATGTTAAAAAAGGTATTCTTCGTTTTTTTTATTTGACGTTTTCTTATATTTAAATAAACTTCACCATCACTCATTAATTATTCATTATTTTAATTAAATTATAAATTTATATCATTGTATCTGCCTTTTAAAATGGGGCTTCAATATTATTTTCTCATACTTTTAAACCTAATTTAAAAATTATCGATATTCAAAGTTATATAAATAATACTCGTAATTATTTTAACAATGCTGCACGATGCAAATGAAACATGCCTGCCATTACATAATTGCATGCATAATTAACATTATTTAAGGCATTAAGATATGAATATGGCATGGGTTTTGTGGAATTCTTTATTTGATCATATATCTAATAATGGAGATAATATATACGGAGTAGTATATAATATAGATTACTTTAAAGTATAAAATATACTGATAATTGATGATGAGTTTGGGACGAGATATTATCGACAGGTTTCATAAAAGCACAACAGAACCTTTGTGCTATACTAACTGTCCACTCATTTAGGTTGACTTCAATTTTGATTGCTTTGGTCTTGTCACTTTAACTAAAATGCACCTACTCTTTTGATTGATTTATACTCCTCTCCAATTTTATGTACTTACCCTTCTAGTTTTAATATTTTATTTCAAATTAATTAAATTTTTGATTTTCAATATATTACTATTATTTAATTTAATGTATTAACATTTTCTTTGTTATTTTTAATAATTTCTTATAGTTAAAAAAAATACATCATTTAACTATATATTATTCATATTTACCCCTTATTCATATTTTATTTTATTTTTTATTTTTTTTGAATGTTAATTTCAAATACAATCATACATTTATTATTGCATGCACATATAATAAATAGTATTCTGTATAATATTAAACAGTAAAATTAACTATTACTCCGTATATCTTTTAAAAAAAATAAAACACAAAACTAATAAGGAAGAACCATTTTGATGTCATAATCTCATCTCATTTTAAGGTTATAATAATGAAGATGTTGATGTTTTTAATCCTTGTTATACCCATGAATTTGAAAATTGATAAAATAAGATTAAAGAAAAATTCAATACAATATTTCAAATTATATGTTAATTCTAATGCCAATTCACAAAGCAGTATATTATAGAGAGTTGCATTGAGTTTTATTTCAATTATAATTTTATGAGTGAAAGAAACAAATAATCTAGGAAAATTGAGTGGCTTGTTTAGGTTAAACTCTTCCCCACCACAATAATGATGTCCACTAGCAACCAAATACAGTCGGTAGGAATTAAGCTCTTTAATTAGCTTAGGTCCCAACTTGCTTCTGCCAATTGTCAACACCATCATCTATCATCAAATAGCCGCCGGTGGTATTATAATGCTACTCCATCCGACTTAATTTAATTGATCATTTAATTTAAAAATAATTTAACAAGATAATAATTAATTTTACTAGTTTCAAGAAAAGAGAAAAATATTAATCAATGAAAATAAGAATATTAAGAGACAAAAGATAACTTTTTTAACTTCAATACTTAAAAAGCTATATCATTGGAGCAAATTCAACTAATCAATTATAATGAAACAAAGAAAGCTATTGACATCAATTAACTGGCATTTTATAGCATTTTTTAATTACTCTCCAACCTAAAATCTAAAGGACTTCTTTTCAAAAATAGAAATATCAAATTAGGTTTTTATTTTGAGTTTTTTTTTGTAAATTAGTGAAATGAATGAAAAATAATGTATGAGAGTATAATTTGATTTTGGGATGGAGTGATCGTGTACTATCTTCGTTCCAACATTTGTTCCGTTATAAATTTTTATACCTTTTATCATATACTCCCTCCATCTCATAAAGATTATCTACTTCTTTTTTCATTTCTCATAAATTATCTAATTTGATCAACTTCTGTATGTATTTTTTGAGGTAGGTCCACTTTAACTAGTTATTTTTTAATTTTAAAAAAAATCAAAACTAGATAATCTTTATTATTAGATATATAGAGAGATAGAGTATTATATAAAGAATTAATATGTTTATTGTAGAAGTTATATTAAAATTGGAATAGATGTTGAATTAAATAATGTGTTTATACATATTGTGTAATATTTAATAAGGAGTAAAACACTAATTAAACAATGAGTTTAATGAGAAATAAAAATCAACTAAATTATTCAATGGAAGCAACTCTTGTACATTTTAAGTTGACCAATTTACTTTACCAAACTAGAATTGTTAGACATGGATTTAATATGTGGTTCCTATTTAACATAATCGTTACATTATTTGATGTTAGACATATTCATACATACAAATAGTTATATTACGATCATTATTTTCATCTTAATCCTAAAAGTATATATATACCAAGAGTATCGGATCTCATTAGTTTTAAATTTAAAATAAAAATTTATACCTACATTAGATCTTAATATTGTAATTAAATATGTATCATTAATGGTCAAAACCTATTAAATATCGATTTATAAATTTAAACGTCCATATAAAATATCAATTATTTTGAATTGAAATGATATTTCTTATATATAAATATATTTAAAAAATGAAAAAAAAAAAATCATGATTTCAATAGAATCTGATCTTCTAAATCCAGATTCTAGATTTACACTTTACAGTACAATTACTTTATTCTTTTTACCTGCTACGTGGACTTCTTTTTGGTACTGAAACAATAGTAGATCTTCTCTTTGTGTGCGAACACAAAGTACATAAAAACAAGAAAAAGCCAAACTCTTAAGTCATAACAACCTACTTGTAATCATAAGATGAAAAAAACCTAAAAGCTATACAAAATCAGACAACCTTTTTGGGACACAAAAAAGTTCCATACTTAGCCTAACCATTTCATTTCTTACACACTTTCACAACGTTAAACGATCGAAAACTGGAAAAAATAAACCCCAACAATTTTATTATATAAAAATTGAATATAACAAAAAATATAGAATCAAGAAAAAACATTGAAGACATCATTTTTTTTGTTTTTTACAAAGTCAACGCTAGCTGAAAGTCAATGGATGACAAAAATGGATCATCATCATCATCTTTACGACTGAATTCAATGATGCCCACGTTGAGTTTGCCTCCAAGGAGTTCCATGGAGTCCATGTTTTCCGGTGGACGGGGTGGTATCAGCCCCGGTCCAATGAGTTTGGTATCAAGCTTTTTCGCCGAAAATGATCCGGAGAGTGATTGCCGCTCTTTCTCTCAGCTTCTTGCCGGAGGAGGAGGTGGTGGTGGGGGTGGTGGTGGTGGTGGTGGAAATAATGGAGGTGATATGAGGCTTTGTGGGAATAGACCGGCCGGTTTAGTGCTGAGTGAACCGGGTGTTTTTACTATACCTCCCGGTTTGAGCCCCGCTAGCTTGCTTGATTCACCTAGCTTCTTTGCATCCTCTCAGGTACTTTGTCAATTATTGCTTTCAGATAATTATTGCAATTATTGAGTATTGATTACTTTGTTCATAAATTATGTTATGATTGAACAATTGAATTAGACAATGACGGAACGATATAAGGGAGGGAATGGACGGTATCAAACAAATAAGAAATTAAAACCTTGGGGGGGTATGCACAATTTTTACAAATATAATATAATTAAAGAAATGAATAGTAAAATATAAATTTTCAAAAGTTAGGAGGTGAAATGGATAATTTTCGGCATATGAATAAGTATAATTTTTGAAAAAATAAATAGTAAAAATATAATTTTTCGAAAGGTAGGGGGTCGGTTGTCCTCGTAGGCCTCCCCTAGTTCTACCACTGGAAATACATATTAATTGAATGTATTTATAGGTAATAATAGTTTGAAGAGTAAGTTGAGGTTTTATTAATGAAGGTACCTAATATTGATGGACCACAAAAGGGATACCAACATGTCAACTTAATTATAGCAGTTTGATTTCCTATTGAGGGATAACCAAATCCCTCATAAGTTTGTTTGAGATGTTTCTTTCTTTGAAGATTTCAAGACAGTTTAAGATCTTTCTATATAGTTATAATGTCTTATAGTCTGTGCTCCATGTTTTGTCATTGTCAATATGTGATGATATTAAGAAGTTCAGATTATTTGTTCATCATGGTCCTTGGGTTATGATGATTGGAGAATATAGTGATGCTGACAATTTCTTTGTTTATACGAATAAGCGACCTCTATCATTGATAAAGTAATTCAAGTTCAGAAAGTGATGCCTATCGATCTCACATGACCATTTTGGATTCTTCTCTAAAGTGTTGAACTTGTGTAACATCCAGTTTATCTTTAATTAACTTATAGAAGAAAACGCAGTACTAAGCTAAGAAAAGCATATCTCATGGTACTTGGTACTGAATTCCTGTATAAGTTCCTTCTTTTTGCCTCTACTTGTTTGCTAAGCGAACGGCCTATCAAGAGAACTGTATGTTTTCATGTATGGCTTGTTTTAAGCTCTATTAAAGTAAGGTCAGAGTTCCAGGATACCACCTGCATAGAAACGTACTCAAAGGATTTGTTTTTCTAATTTGGCTTGTATATTATGCTCAATCCCAATGAATGTCCATATTTGAGTGCAAGAAACAGAACATAAATGCATGGAAATCTATTTTGGTAATAACTGGAGTAGCCTAATAGGTTGGCATTTTTGGGTGCCTTGTCCTTATGAAGTACCTTGTCTGTTATGATACATTTTTATGGTCTTTGAAATCAGGTAAAGGTTCTTGCATGTGAAAAGTACTACAATTTTTTTGAACCCTCGACCTCTGCCCTTATTAGCGAGAAGTACTACTAATAGTAAAATAACATAGCAAGTTGTGGCATCTATGTACTTCTATTCTCTTACAAATACATGATATTTCAGTTTATTTATGTTTCTTCATTGCCTTCCAAACATGAAGTTTTGATTTTTCGCATACAGGGTCCTTATGGAATGTCACACCAGCAAGTTCTTTCTCAGATTACATCTCAGGCAGTTCAAATGCAGACTCAAAACCGTATGAACTCTGCGTATACAACTTTTTCTGCTCCACAACCTCCACCTCAGTCGTATGTTCAATCAACTAGACAGCAACCGCAGCCCTTTTCTGCTCCAAATGGAAACAATATCTTGCAGGATTCGAGAGATGTTTCTCTTGCCGATCAAAGATCTCAACCTTCATCCTTCAATGTTGATAAACCAGCAGATGATGGTTATAATTGGCGAAAATATGGGCAGAAGCAGGTCAAAGGCACTGAGTTCCCTAGGAGTTATTACAAATGTACACATTTTAATTGCCCAGTCAAGAAAAAGGTTGAACGCTCCCTTGATGGACATGTAACAGAGATTATATATAAGGGCCAGCACAATCATGCACCACCTCAGACTAGTAAACGTGCTAAGGAAACAGGCTCTGAGTTGGGAGCAGAGGTCGGTCTAACTGGTAACTTCGACCGACAAATGGAGAGTGCACCTTCTTATTCTGTATCTGTCAATCATCAGGATAACAGCCATGTGACCGGATCAAGTGACAGCGAGGAAGTAGGTGATGCTGAAACTAGAGGACAAGGGAGGGACAACGATGAGCCTGAATCAAAGCGAAGGTCTGGCATTTTTTCGTGGGTGCATAGTGGTTAGTTTAATTGATGTGATATTTCGATGAAACTAAGAATATTTATATTTATCATGCAGGAATATAGAGATTCAGGCAGCTGAGCCTGCAACATCTCATCGTACTGTAACAGAACCTCGAATCATTGTTCAAACAACCAGTGAGGTTGACCTTTTAGACGATGGCTACAGGTGGCGGAAGTATGGCCAGAAAACTGTTAAAGGAAACCCATATCCAAGGTTCTACCATTTCATAAGTGAATTTATGTTTTCTATGAATCACCTTCAACACTTTTCATGGACATTGTCTTATCATTTGTCAAATGATGTAATCACTTCTTTCTTTCATTTTTTTTTACTTTCTGTGTTCGATAAAATTGAGGAAAGTCTGTCGTAGTCTGGCAACATCTATGTCATCAATTTTTGCTGAAATCACTTCATAATCATGTCTCTTACAGTGATTACATAGACTTGTAATTTTCTCATCATATGCCAATTCTAATTGAAATCTCGAATTTGTTATATCTGAAACATGGGATATACTCCTCAGGCAGTGGTCTTTTTTTCTTCTTCTTACCCCTGTGTTTTATGCTTTTTAAAGGCGAATAATGTTCATCTTGTGTTACTAGCAATCTGTTATTCTGATTTATCTTGTCTCGTATTGTAGGAGCTACTACAAATGCACTAGCCCTAAATGCAACGTGCGGAAGCATGTTGAGCGAGCTGCAACAGATCCAAAGGCTGTTATAACTACATACGAAGGGAAGCACAACCATGATGTTCCTGCAGCTAAACATAGTAGCCATAATACAGCAAATAATTCTGGTTCCCAGCCGAGGCTGCCAAATACTGTACCTGATCGACAAGCTACATTTTGGAGGGCAGATTATGGAAACAATGAACAGCAGCCGGTAGCACTTCTTCGTTTTAAAGAAGAACAAATTACTTAAGGTTTGTTTATTTATATTGCTACACTCGAAGCGAGCCAAATTAGTGATCATAGAAGTTCATCACTTCTTGCGTTTGAACCTTCAAGGCGTGCTATGATTCTTATTACATCTCCCCATTGCTTAGTGTTTCCTTCTTTTAGGACTTCAAGAATACATAATAATTTCCAAAAAGAATACATAATATTGATTATACATTTCTCATTTGTTTTCTTTTCTATATATAAAAGTAGTGTTTGTAATGTTGAGATTTCAATGCAGTAGATGCGCCTCATTTGCTAGGTTTTTCCTTCTCACTTGTTTTGCTGATTTAGGAAGTATAGGATTCGAATCGAAACATTTTATTTGGTAGGACGTTAAAAGAGGATCATTAGTAGTTCTTCACTTCTTCGTATTCTCATCTAACTCGTTACGAGTTGAAACATCTTCTCACTAAGATGGGCTTCCTTATCCATGTAATAACTTTTGTTATCTGCAATTGCTCATCTAATTACACTTCCATAAGTAACTCCACAATGATGCAATGAGGATAGCAACGGAGAGGTTGAACTCTAGTCTATTATATGTAGCTAATCATATTTTATATGTTGGGCGGGAGACTCTTCTGAGGCATTGAAACATGTTGATATTAATATTGTACTACTGGAATCGAAGACCAACATTTTTTATCATTGCGCTACCACTTGCCTTTGGTTATCATACAAATTTGTTGATTTTGAAAATTATTATAGTTCCCCTAATGGATCCGAGATGAATGTAGAGTTGTTTTCATGCTTCAACAAGGAGAAAACTACTTATAAAAAAAAACAAGGAGAAAACTAATATGGAAGCGTGGAACATGAGGTCTGATTGTAAGAGTGGACTGGGAGGAATTTTGGTAGAATGGTACAAGATGGTTATATAGGAGAAGTGGAGAAGGATGAAGCAACAATACAAGAAAACAAATATAAAATCTTGCCTTTAACCTTTTGCATATCTATGGGAACGTGATTTAGCCAATCGGGAGGTGATTGCCTGTAATATACATTTAAAAAATTTGGATAATTTTTTCGGTATTAATTAATAAAGGATTTGCAAAAAAAGTCATTCACGGAATAAGATTTTTTTAAATGAATAAATATTGTCTTAAATTGATATTCAAACATCAATATATTTCCAAGTGATTCAACCGTAATAAACTATCAAAAACAAATTTAAAATGGCTAAGGTGTCTATGGTGATATTGAATTGATAAAAAACTTTTGGTCATTATTAATATTTTAGCCTGAACTGAACCATCACTTAACCTATCGAGGCCCGCCCATATTTATATTTAATAAGCGATTTTTCTTTGATACTTGGTGATTTATATTATTTCAAATATACAGATTATAACTTACGGTAGTATTACAAATCGAGATTTTGCTAATTAATATATAGCTGGTAACAATTACCAACTATTACAAAGTAGTTAAATATGTCTCCAACGAGATTCGAACCTGCACTTCTTTGCAATGAGGCATAAAATCTGATGTCACTAGCTAAAATACATATACAATTGAGATTTTTAAAGGAAATATTAAACAAATCAAGTTTATTTCTACTAAATGAGATCGATTATATGAATACAACCTTATCATTAAACTTTTGATCCAACAAAATTACCATGTAGGACCCAAAATTCTATGTGCCATGGTTAACAAAATCTACTTTGTTTAATTTGGAATCTATCCACTCACAAGATAGGGAGGAGGCTAATACTTTATTTGGAAAGAATTAAAGAATTATGTATATTGCATCTTGAAGAATCTAAATTGTGCCTTCAAATCACCTTTAGTAATTGAAAAAAAGAGTAAGTTCAATCGAGCCCTAATGTGTCTGACAAGAAGCAGCCAAACTATATATTCAAAGAATCCACTGATGATTAGAATGGGAATGCTTCCAATTTTTTTCCAACTAATAAACGTAGACGTTACATAATATAAAGATTTTACAAGCTTCAAATATTTAAATTAAAATAATAAATAAAATAATTAACAATTTACGTAAATTTATAAATTATACCTTTGATTTATATTATTATAATTCATTTTGTTCATAGCTTATATAATCTATTATAATTTTCTAATAATAGATTTAAATTTTTTCAAGATCATATAACTTCTTTCATTTTTAAAGCTTTAATAAAAAACGCCTTTGGGCTTATTTTCATTTATCGTTAAAATATCACTTTCTTTTAATAAAAAAGCACCTTACGTTATTTTATTTATCAAGTTAAAACATCACTTCACTGACACAGATCAAGACTCCCCGCCATCAAGCACTTCCTTCAACTCCTCAAAATACGGCAATTAACAATCCACCATTCATCCTCAGCACCACTTCATCAACCACGAACCGATCTACTCCACTCTCAAGACCTCTTTTTAATGATATTCTCAGAATTTCTCATCTTTTGGCCGAAGCCCAAAGATTCGACGTATACAGTCGAATCTCACGAGCCAACAACTCATCGCTACCAACCTCAAGATCAACTCCAAGTTCCTTCATCTCTACCTTGGTTCTTTAGCCTTCCCCTTCCTACTCAAAGACCGCCATACATATTCGCCTTCCCCTGTGTGATACTCAACAGTCACATCAGAAGCTGCTGATAAACTCCATCCATCTCCTCCGCTCAAATTGTGCCCTCTCTCATTTTATACATTTCAACTTTTATGATCGGGTAAAAATCGGCATCTAATCCCATACAAGTAATGCCTCCACAACTTCAACAAAGACAACTGGGCCGCCAACTCAAGATCATAGGCCTGGATAATTCCTCCTCAAGTGTTCTTCAAATTGCCGAGAAGCATAAGCAATCACTCTTCCATTCTCGCCACTCTCCTTCCGCTCGCATCAACACACAACCCAACCTCAAAGGACAACAGATACTGACGTGAACCCTCAAACCCCAACGGTAAGGCCAAAACAAAGTGCTAGTAGGGTCGGGCCTTCAACTCTTTGAAACAACTCTCACAATCATCATCCCAAATAAAGGGAACACCCTTCCTGGTCAACTTGGTCATCGGAGTCGCAATCAACGAAGTCCTATAAACCTCCCTATAATACCCAAATAAAACCTAAGAAACTCCTCATTTCTATCACACCCGCTGGTCGCTCCCAATTATTCACAAATTTCCACCTTCTCCGGGATCCACACAAATACCTTCACCTGATACAACATGGCCCAAGAACCGTAATTTTTCCAACCAGACTACACTTCGTGAATTTCGGGCGATAACACGCCGCCTCAATACCTCTAACACCACCCTCATGCCTCGTGCTCCTCCTCGCCACTCGAGTAGATCGTAATGTCATTAATGAAAACAATCACGAACTTATCCAAAAAATTTTAACAAATTGATTCATTTCCAACCATGAATGTCGTCAGCGATGAAGCCATCTAAAACGGCATCACCATAAACCTTCGTAGTGTCTATACCGATCGAAATGTCGTATTTCGAACGCCACCTCCTTGATCCTCAACTGGTGATAACTAGATCTTAAATCAATCTTCAAAAACACCTTGGCATCCCTCAACTGGTCAAATAGATCATCTATCCTCGACAATGGATAACGGTTCTTGATAGTCACCTTATTCAGCCGCATGTAGTCTATACACAACCTCAATGTACCATCCTTCTTTTTCACAAACAAGAGCATCAAGCGCACTTACCTGAGAAACACTCGGCCCGGATAAACCCCTTTATCGTTAGCTTCTTGTAATCAAGGTTTTCAACTTCACTTATTGAGCTTCATTCTATACGGGCGCAATAAATTCCACAAGGTAATTCGAACTACCTCAATCGAAACTACTTCCTCGGCTGGCGTAACCCCGGCTGCATCCTCGAAAAACATCAACATACTCACGACAAACACGAACATCCTCCCGCCTCCTCTCTCTCCAAGCCTCCATTACATACCCTTAAACCCAACACAACCTTTCTTCGCCAACTTCCCGGGCCTCGCTGCGAAATGAAACCCGATGGTGATCTTCCTAACTCCAACAAATAGAATTTCACCTGTGACTCCACAAAGATGATCTCCCTATTGTGTAGTCAATCTCGGGCGTGATGTCTCCCCAACCGCCCATACCCAAGATAAAGCATCAAAAGTCTACTAACTCAAACGAAAAGAGTCCACAACTAGCAACCAATTATTCACACTGCGGGCAATCTCTATGTATATATCTAACCTCAATGCACTCTAATCGTGCCGCGAGCAATGTCGAACAAGCAAGCATTCTTTGACATAAATTTAAAACATCAAGAAACTTGGGAAATAAAAGAACGAGTAGCCCGTAATCAAAAGCACTCTTTAGCCTCGTAATCACATAATAACAAGGTACCTGTCACAACTCTAGGAGAATCTCGCGCCTCCCGCCGAAATGATCGCATGAATTGCTTCCTCGCGAAGACCACTTTGGCCGTTACCTCGCTACGCCCCCGAGCCTCCAACTCCGCGACCCTGACCTCCACGGCCTCCAAAACGTCCACCTCTCGCTCTCGAGCATCCGCCCGCTAACTGCATCAAGCAAGAAGTACTAAAGACCACCCCTCGACGGATCGAGGACAAACCTTCGCAAAGATGTCCAGTTTGGGCCGACAACGGAAATGCATCCTCTCTCTCCCATTAACTCGTATCCTATGACTAGTCCGACACAACGGAAAACATCCGACATCACTCGAACTCCAGCCGATACCTCCCTGTAACCACCGTATCTAGCAGCCAAGGCGCTGCCGTAAGAAATCAGAATAACTGGGCGAACAAATGCGCGCAGCTGACACGACCCCTGATCTGACGAGTCTGGCTGACCATCCTCCTCCGAAATCTCGCCGAACTAAAAAGGTCCACTAGTACCAACCGACCTCGTAGTCCCTCTTCGCCTGGCCGTTTTCCAAACTCAGCCTAACTCCTCGCCTCAACCTTCAACGCAACATCCTCAACTCAATAAAACTAAAGAAAGGTCATCAATGATACTGTATGGATCTCCCCAAGTCAACCCATCCACGAAATCTCAATCTTCTTCGCTCGGCCGATGCACTGAAGCAAGCGACACAACTCACTGAACCGCCTCTCAAACTCATCAACCGATCTCCTACCCTGAGTCAACATGATCAAATCTCTCCATAATGCCTACGGATACTGGGCTAGCCTCGGTCAGCTCTACAGAGCGCCTAAGACACTGTGATCTCCTCTAGAAGTCAAAGATGTACGAAATTACTCCCCAATTACCACGAGCATCCTCAATGGTCTATAAGGGTGAACTCGACCCCTCACCAATTCCTTCTATGTCCATCTACTCAAATATAGTCTCCATGTCTCTAATTTAACTCAATCGCCTAACGGGCGCACTAACTCCAAATACCCCTCGGGGATCTCCTAAAACGATCAAAGAGCTTACTCTAAAACTCACCATATCAGGTCGCCAATGCAGAGCTGTACTGTGATCCTCTCCAACCTCTACCTCATCCACAGTAACAGAGTCAACCTGGGATAATGGACTGACTCCCGAACTCACTGCCCACACCGGGCTCATCCCCCACCACACTCCCATCGGCACGCCCGACCACCTTCGCTCTACCTCCAGCCCCTCTCGGTCTACCCCTGGCACCTCTCGTGCACTAGCTGCCCTACGCCAACCCTCGCATCCTGCCTAAGGAAAAACGAAAGAAAGATTCGCACTCAATAATAAAACTCAAATATCAATAACCCCTCGACCAACTTAGACCTAGGCACATAAACTGTCATTGTGGACAACTACGTACATTACGAAACCTAGGCCATGAGCAATTCTAAAATTACATGACTCCGCCTGTGCCCACCGCTCGAGGTTAATCGTCCAACCCTAGATTAACACCGAGAAGTTCATTAAACCGACGGGACGACTAATTCTGAAAAGACTCACCCATCCTTAAATAAACCAATAAAATAACATACATCCGAAAAGAATAGTTTTTATCGGTATCTAACCACAAACCACCATATATACAACAAACCTGTCAATGTACAAATGTCAACAATATACAATCCGACATCCCAAAATAACCACAATATAAACATCACTTACAACCAAAATAACAAGAAGACCTGTGGAGGATCTACGACCACCCGCCTCACTTAAGTACTCAAATTCCGTCACACGAACGAATTAGAATGTCGATGCACCACCTATCAACCTCAAGTAATAAATAAAATGTCGCCCATGGCGACAAGTGTAAAATTAAGCTAATGAGTACTTATCTCAAGAGGAAATTAACTGATACCCACGCGTAGAGTACTATAAGAATAACTAATTTCACATAAAATAGATAGTTATTGCAGAATACTACACAATTCAAGGCCATTATAATATGAAATAAAAATATCATTAGCGAGTTCATGATCATGCTTACATCATAAAAGTATACTAATATCGACATAACGATTATCGTAAATTCATATACCATCAACTAAACATTTACGTTTCCAAGACAACACAACTATAATCATGCATCTCAAAGAAAACAAAGGGCAACAATGCCCAAATAAGACCACAACTCTACCAAAAACACTCAGCACTACACTAACCCCACAACTAAACAACTCCGATCAATTCAACCCACAACTAAACAACCTAATCAACTCAACAACTCACTAACTCAAATCAATCACTCAATCAACTCCAACTCACCTACTCAACAACTCCAATCCGCAACTCAACTCAACTCAATCAATGCAACTCAACTCGACATAAACCCGGATTTCAACAACTAAGGCGCCTGTAATCAACCTCAACCTCAAGCAGAGAAACTTATGCCTGCCGATTACAAGCTTAAACATCACACTCATAACGAGGTACGAGACAAATACATCACTCTCATACCGAAGTACAATGTAAATACCGGATAATACAACTGAACATATGTCAACAACCACTAAACAAATCATAAACAACACACTCGTAACGTAAGACGCAGGCAACGACATCACACTCCATAACAAGATAAGATAATTACCGGATAATACAACTCAACATACGTCAACAACCCATAAACAACTTCATCCAATATCAATCCAACTAACAAAACATCCTAACCCCTTAAACGACAAAACAAATTTCCCGAATCAACAACTCCATCCTAATCCCTCGACTAATCTAACCTCGAAACGCCTATAAATCCCACAAAAACACCACACACAACCCAACTATTCAACCAACTAATCATACACAAACAATCAACACAAAAATATATATAGATAAACATGCTCACAATTATCACCAAATTCAACACATTCACGAGAAAGTAAATTAATCTACACCCAATGAAGTTAAATACTCACCTCACTAAAGAATAATAAACGCCTGCCTAGCTAATCCGTTGTCGCCTCGATCCACGCTAATCACAAACATCCGCAAAAATATAATTACTACTTACTAATCCGAACTCCCCATTTTAGTATTCACTTAACAAATTCCATTTTAGAAATTTAGGTCATCAATTACTCAACTTAAAGGCTTAACTATCCACCTTAACAAAATTTTAGTCATCAACTTAACAACTCTAAAAGTGGAAAGACACACGCCGTTTAAACGACTAGTAAAACGACAAAATTCAACCATTCCAACCTTCCATATTTTCGGCCATCACCCCTACCCCAACAATATCACTTTAAGCAATTTCTAATCAATCCAACAATCAATTCCCCAACTAATTTACCCATTTATAACAATCTTTAATCAAAACCTCAAATACTACTCAACTTTCGACAACTTAACTCAACAATATTATCTTCCAATCAACATCAAAATCAACACTTACCCTGGCAAAACAATATATATTAAGATCCCATAACATCATAATAAAGTTTAAATAGAATTTGAAAAAGTAAGTCAACTTTCAAAATCTTTGAAAATATCACAAAATTTCAAACTTTCTTACCTTTGAAAAGCTGAGGATGACGGCGGAGCATGATAAACCAACTTTGACTCGAGCAACAAAGCAGTTGTATTTAAAACGGAGGAAGAATTTTTTTTCTTTCTTGACGGTTCGCCAAGCGGGGAGTAAGTGGGTCAGCGAGAACTCAAGGATGAAGTTAAGATAAGATAAATGTCATGAGATATTTAGACGACAAGGCAGTCTCCGCTTGGCTATGCTTTATTTCTCCACTTCCCGTGTTTAAATTTTAATGAAAACGCTTTAAATGTATAATTTTCCGTGAAATAAAATACTACTCCTTTAATACAATTTCAGATATCGATTTTATTCTCGAAATTCTTTATACTATCTCCTGTCCTACCACCAAATGATATATATAATATAATTCAATTGCTTACGATAACGAGTTATTTCACCATGATACTTTTGAGTGTCATTATATCCTCTTGAAGGACTCGATCTTCATGATATTTTGAACTTGATTGATATCTTCAAGACTCATGAGCCTCAAGTCTCGGGAATTATGACTTCGCTTTCTATGTCGATGCAATCGTTAATTTATAAATTTTTCTTTATTTTGCTTTTGATTTGCATTTTTTTTTCTTCAAGCGACGGTTTTTCCACCAAGATCTCCCCGAGTATATTCTTCACCCTTCCATATGACGAGCAAAGGTAAGCAATGGAGGCTCTTATGTCGCTCTTACAGTAAACCCACGACCGAAACAGAGAGTACTACGGAGGTCCTAGTCAGTCGAGGACGGTCGCCTCCCTTCCCTTTCCCTTCACTTACCGCTCGCATGGTACGCTTTTGGTCGTGTGTCTCGAGCTTTGCACCTAGCCGAGAGAGGCCACTCAGGAGGATTTATTATGTCCTCCTGTATCGGGGCTTTCCAAGAGTCCCTGCAGTCCATGTCGATCATCTTCTGCATGGATAAAAAAGGGCCCGCTATCACGTACGCAAGCAAGCATTCACCATAGACTATCATGAGGACGGGAGCACTCCTACCGACATTGAGGCGCTTTTCGCCTATGGCTCTAAACAAGGATTCGGAGTGCATATCAGCGATCCGCCTGCATCATACGGGCGATTTGTATATCGCCATCTCCTGCAAGCCGCTCAAAGATTCCGTAGGCGATTTATGTCACAACTGATACTCTTATCAAAGGTTCGAGTCGGGTTAGTAAAGGTTGAGGACACGGTCCCTCGAAATACATTAATCGATTTAGCTTTATTTTTATGTCTTCTTTGTTTTGAGTACATGGACTTTTTCATTTACACCTCTTTTGTCCATTTTGCGAACGAATGTATGAACGCCTTTGATTTCAGTAATACATGCTTTTACTTAATTTGCTTTAAAGTCTTTACATGTACGGTACTTCTATCTGTGAAACATTGGTATACTGCATCCAAAATATCTATTTCCTTTTAGCCCGCTTTATAAGACAGCCTCAAGATATTTAATCGAACTTGGAATTTCCAAGTTTACCACGATCCCAAAGAATTTTATCCATTTAATCAAGTCAAACGTAGTTCAACCAAAATTTTAATTTTGGCATGTGTGGGATGAAGATACGCTTTATACTCATACAAGAGTATTCATCGATTTACCATCTCGCACTGACGGGGCTTTTAAAGTTTAACCACTAATAAGACCAATAGTGGATTTTAATAGTTTTACTACATATAATTCCTTTGGTAGGATCTAGAAGTTTACCCACATGCAATATCATTGGTGCGATCTAGCAGTTTAACCACTTGCAATGTCATTGGTGGTTGCCGTACATAATTTATACTCGTGTAGGCCAGGAGTTTCATTTGATTTTGATTTGTAGGTAGTTTCTACTCATACCAAATTGCATGAAGACAGTTTAAACTCGTGTCATGAAATATATTTACGCTTAACCTCATGTGTGCGGGAGGATATGTATCATATGTCGTGGAGGATATGCAGACAGTTTAACCTCATGTTAGGGAGGATACGCATACGCTTAACCTCATGTCAGCGAGGGATACGCATGGTTTAACCCTCATGTCGTGAAGGTATTGCAGATGTTTAACCTCACGCAGTGAGACATTTAAACGGTTTAACCTCATATCGTGAGATATGCATACGCTTTAACCTAATGTTAGGAAGGATACTTTAAATAGCTTCAACTTGGGGGGTATATCTCTTTAATTTTGCAGCTATGTGTCAAATATTTGCCCTGCTTGGATTACGCAAGATCTTGACATTCGATGAACCTTTTCGCTTCCATATTTGCCTAACTACTCTATACGGAGTCATTCGCACTTTATTAGTAGACTAAAAACGCCACACATTATATAATTATATAGTGATTTTTTGCTCTATCATCAAAGTCTTCTATACCTCGAGCAAGGATACGGTGTCTCTCGACTTCTGCATTCGATGTTTACTTATAAATGAATTTTATCATCCACCCATCGACTGCTTGTACTTGACTCATTTTTAGTTTCATCTTCTGACTCGACTATGCTTTGAATAGATCTTATTTCATGATCATCATCAAAGTCTCCCACACATGATGAACTTTTATCTGTAGCCTTTTGGCTTGATTCTCCGAAGTAACTTTTGTCCTATTTTCTACTTGTGCATAACTCCATGTCATGTGCTCTTGTAGCTAAGTCTTCAAAGATTTTGGGCTTCAAACATTGTAAGATATATTGGAGCTCCCACTTCATGCCTCAAATACATGTCGACGGCAGGCTCCCTACGCAAATGGCCTTGCATTTCCCGCACTCAAATTTCTCCAACGATCACTTAAATCAAGAATAAACTCTTCTTTTCTCTCAAGCAAGATTTGTGAGTTCGATCATGCTGATGGTACGACGAGTACTATAAAATCTATTATGAACGTATTTTCCAACCGCGCTCACTGCCAACGGAATTTGCCTCCAATTCAAGAACCAATCGACGCATACAAATTGTTTCCACCAGATAGTCAAGCTCTGCCTCGCAGATTATCAGTAAGTTTCTACTTAAACGTAGCAATATAAGTTTGGGGTTGCCATTTCAACTGGAAACTCGTTGGAGTTCCGTGGTTGATAATCATTTGGCATCTTCACTTTCCCCAATGCGCTGAGCTGTATGGTTCGCATAAGCATACGGTTGTCTGGGATCCTAAATTTCTGTCTTTGATCGCCTTATGATGAAATTCCTTAAGCTAATTCATGTGATGTTTCAGGTCGATCTCGAATCCTTGAATCATTCAACTCTGCTCTTCTCGCAGCTTTCATTACCCATGGACGACAGTTCCTTCAAACTTACCTCGGCCTGCCTTCCTCCTCCTTCATTGTCAAGCTACAACCCTCCATGCTCATTGAAACTTAGCATCTTGACCTCAATGTACTTAGCGATTCCTCAAAAGTCTCGTAAGCAGATGACTTGCTCTTCTAAGTTCTTAAGAGGTTGTCATCATCAAGACCGAGCATGTGATCAATAGCGCCTTCATTTACTTGTAGGCAATTTTGACGTTAAATTACGATTTGAGAAGATATTGGCGCCGAACTATCATAGAGGACGAATCATCAACTCGATGGCATGATTCGAGTTGATAAAAGTTTAAGGATCTGGAGCATTTTCTTGACGCGAGCTCACGCCTCCCCGCATAACCTGTGATACCAACGAATCATTCCTGTAGGTCAACTAGTAACTAGATTTTGGATAGAAAAATTCTTCAACCTCAGTTTATCAATAAGCTCGACATGCCACGAAAAGAACTCCTACACCGACTTAGGAGCCTCAAGCAGACGTTGATGGTAGCTCGAAGCTAGCTCAAGCTTTGGAGCCAATAGAGTTGAATTTGAGTATCACTTCGAACGGCCGAGATAAGAGTGTAGACGGTCCCACCGGCGTGCTAACAGAACAACAAATTTTCTTAAGTCTAAATATGATAATTAAAGAGAAGAAAATAAGTGCTTGCAAAGAAATATTATTGATATGATTTGTGTACAATCTCTATTTGTTCCTCTCATTCTACTTCACACTACGAGTCAAGTGGCCTTAGCAAATTGTTTCGAACTTAATTGAACACTTGGAACTTCGAACACTGGATGTCAGTATACTTTAATTCAAGGGGCCTTACAGCCTTAATTCAACTCGATTGGTTGAACACCGATAACTCGAACACTGGATGTCGCACACTTCAATCTGGCGGCCTTAGCAATTGTTTCCTGATCTCGAATGTCAAAACTTGTAACTCGAACACTTGGATGTTGCACACTTGAATTCAAGGGCTTATCGCCTTGTTCTTGAACTGATCGTTGGAACACTTGTAACTTCGAACACTGATGTTGCACATTTCAATTTAAGGGCCTCACATTGTTTCTTGAACTCAATGTCAACACTCGTAACTTCTCAACACTCGACGCCGCGACACTTCAATTCAAGGGCCTTAAAGAACTCGGGGTCTTGAAACTTGATTGCTGAACACTTGTAACTTCTAACACTGATGTTGCACACTTCAATTCAAGGGTCTTAGCGCCTTGTTCTCGAATCCTGATCACAACACTTGTAACTTCGAACACTCGATGTCAGACAATTCAATTCAAGGGCCTTAGCAAATGGTTTCTTGAACTTAAATGTTCAAGTATGTAAGAATTGAATGTTTGAAGATTTTAATATTTGAAGATTCAAGATTCAAAGCCTCAAGGCTTGAAGATTCGAATACAACTTGAATGTCGGTGTGAGCAGTTCTCCCCATTTGTGGAGTTTTCTCTTCTTCTCTTTTATCTTCTTTTTGTAAACGAAATCCTTCCCCAAAATGAATGAGTAATGCCTCTATTTATAAGCATATCGTGATTGCCTGATTTGGGCTGATTGGACAAGCTGAAATGCACTGTTGGTCTCTCGTGATCTCCTCGATAATTATTCTTTTCACTTAATTAAAGAATACTATATGGACTAGATAGATAAACTATAACTTTTTATTTATTCAAAATATATAATTATCTAGCCTCGTTAATTATTTCTACATGTTTATTTGAGGAAATAATTATTTATTATGATCCTATTTTCATATGTCCAAGACACGCAACGATCCAATTTTCAATGCTATAATTTATAATTTGATAATAAACATCACAGGTAAATATTTAATTGGATCGCATGATTTAATTAACTAAGTTCCAAAGTATAATATATTTAATTGGAACTTAATTAACTAATTTAATTTAGCAATTTATTGGTTAAAATATCTCTACCAACAAATAATGATAGTATGGTAATTAATATATATGACACTCTGTCAGAGCTTAAGAACACCGCTTGAATATGTTCGAAGTTTTGACTCCTGATTCTATATGTAATTATTTATACTATCAGTTCTCAAGACTTGTTAATGTACTCGAACGCTATTAAGATATAATTATATTATATTTTTATATTTTGTATATTCTTTGACAAGTATTTTAATTATATTTTTGCTTATTTTTAGAAAGAAGAAATTAATATCTTTTTCATAATATATATATATATATATATTAATTTTATTATTAGTATTTTTTAGACATAAAAAGGTAATTTAATAACGTAATTAATAAGCATTTAAAACGAAATAAACACAACTCACTATGGAGGAATTTACTACATCCTAATCCTACCATCCATAATATCATTTTCCAATTTTGCCTTCTTGTTGTCTCTATCTTCTTCCATTTCTTTATTTGCGTAAAATACTACAAGCTCTGCTAGCAAACCTTATCATTAAAAAAAAAATCAACCATCATTACAATTTACTCCGTATTTAATATGAACGTCATTATTGAAAGTAATATTTATGGCTATTAGACTATTGTTATTATGATGAACTTTTTTTTTAATTATACCCTAAATAGTATTTATACAAAACATGTTAATAATATATTAGTCTTTAGTTGTCATTGATTTGTGATAGATGAATATCAAAATTAAATATTCCGTTATAAATGTACATTTTTCTAGTAGCGCATTACTTGTTGAATCATTACTTTTTATGCTATTTTATAAATGTGCTATTTCGTGTAAAAAGCTAACTTGATATCATGTTGCGGATTAGTAAACTTCTATTCTAAAATTAATGAACAAATAACGTTTTAAAAATCGATCTGGTCATAATTTTTACTCACCCTCAAAAGAATGAAAAAATCTAGGTCGAACATGGCATTGGTTTGTACACAATTTAATTTAAATTATTAACAAAATGTATGAAAGTGACAAGACTAACAAGAAATGGACGTATGATAGAAGAGAAATACAAAAGGGTGGAAGAGTTATAAAAGCTTCAAATGGGGTTGTTAGAAATTACAAAATTAGCAGAACCATATATACTCATTGATATCGTAGATCGATGACCCGTGACAAGACTACTTGGTCATCACGCCTCTCATACAAAGGACGGTTACAAACAAGTGGAATATGTACACAGAGATTTGCAATGTAAAATCATTAGAATAATCGATATGATTTTAAAGCTAAATCAGTAATCAATACTCGAACTCAATCCGCTCATTTGCTCCCACGCCGTATATTTATTGAGGACTTATCATTATTTATTCAAGATTTTGCTTTAATCTCGAGGATTGAACGATATTATTATGCTACGGAGTATATAGCTATTACATTTAATTTCTTCTATGCCTTAATACTACAAGCCTAAAAACGAAGAAAAAAAATCTTGAGTATGTCAAAGTGTATGACAAGTAAATTTGTTTCTAATTTTTGGCATCGCTGTATGTACTAATATTCCCTTATATTTGATGCATGGTTGTGTTATCTAACTGACTAAATCTCAAAAATATTTATTAGTAATTCATTTTGATATATTTATCTTATTTGACTTATTACGGAGGTTAATAATTGATTCATAGATTTAATTAGACTAACTGATAAGAACTATTATTCCATAAGACTAACCTTAATAAAAATTTATAAATATAATAAATTATTCATAACTTTATGAAAAATTATAATAATTCTAGCTCAAGTATTTAAACCTTTTCTACGTGTCTTCAAGATCCAATTTTAAGAAAGCAAATATTATTATCACTAAGCAGCCTGTAATAGTTCAGAGGATTAAAAGACTTAAAATTGATGGACAAATAAATTAAGGACTTTTGAATATTTCTGAAGAATTTATGTCAATGTCCCCATTATTTTGACAATGATACGAATCATATGAATTCACTTACGGGACTTGGACTCATATTATATAAAGTTAATACATTATTCAATTACACGAAATGGATTTTCGAATTTGATTATCATTTATCATTTCCTTCTAGGCCCGTAATACCTAAATCTAAATTTAAATCAACGAGCCGCAGTAGCATTAAACTATAGTTGGGATCTAAATATGTATCTACTCTCGAAGTTCAAGATCGAAGTCTTGGGTGCATGCGTAACTGATTTACACCAAGTTTTAATTGCATAGTATCATAGTCTTGAAGACAAAAGAAAATGGTGGAATATACCAACATTATTTGAGTCCTTTGGGGTTATTAGCGCATGATTATACGTTAATATATAATATTATATACGCATATGGTTAATCCTTAAGTTTACTGATTATACCCTCAAGGGTATATATTATTTATAAGTATGCAACTTGTTTATATGTCGTATAATTCAACTCATGTTGGAAGTTGACGAAAGAAATATGTCCATGGATGCTGCTACAACTCATAAGAAAAATTTATTACTTGATAACAATGGAAGCAAATGTTATCACAATATGAGGAAAGTGTAAAATTAATTGAAACCTAAAAGAATCCTTTATACTATTCCTTGAGGGAATACAAATTCATAGTAAATACGCATTGTTTACGTTTAATTTTCTAGGTCCGTATACCTTATAAATTAAATTTTCTAACTATACACACGCATTTACTCGATGTAAATTTTTTCATCATCATGCTCGGAGTATGATGTCCCTGGAGGCTAATAATTTGCTCTACAAAAATATTTTGTTACATGTTGCATAATATTGATAGTCTTAAAGTGGTGATATTTTTTATATCCCATAATTTCATACTAAAAATAAATAATTATCATTACATCCCCCGTTGGTGACTATTGGCATATACAAATTGATTATCGATCCCGCCAACTTATTTTGTTAAATCCATATTTCATTCATATGAAAAACTAGCAATATATCATCAGTTGGATTGTACTATTAGTTTAATAAGTATTAAGCTCTTTAATATATCATGATTGTAAATAATATTAGTTTAATAAGTATTAAGTTCTGTATGAGCTAATATTTTCAATAATGTAACAAACGATCGAGGACCTTAAGAGCATATTTGTCAAAAGTGAAGCAAAGTCAATTGATGGTTCCCGAAGAGCTAAAATATTGTTATCAGAAGTAACACACATATGTGTAGTATTAAAATACACTTCCTATCAAACCAAAAGTTTGATAATTGTGAAACTTTTATTATTTGGCATGACCGGGTTAGATTGCCCCGATCGCCCGACGCTGAAGAATTGTTGAAAATTCGACACTCACAAGAGAAGTCAACAAATTATTGAGTTTAAAATTTTTTACGTGAGCTACATGCTGTAAACCCCATTAACTATCGGGGCACGCCAACTACATGCAATACCGCCAATTGATTGTCGGGAAATGCCATTGCTACTTAAGTGACACTGCTCGCATCAAGCCAAATTATCATAAGAATCTGTTGAAAATTTGATTCATGCAAAATTATCGTCCCTGACCGCCCGACGAAAAGAATTGCTGAAAATTTGATTCGACACTCATTAAGTGTCAACAAATTACAGTTTAAAATTTTATGTGGTTTCCACTGCCAGAACTCCCAAGCACTATCAGTAATACAACTACATTTAATACCGCCAATTGATTGTTGGGAAATGTTACTACAATTTAAGTGACAATTGTTCGCATCAAGCCAAATTATCATAAGCATTCTTCAATATAATTGGTTTGGTCATAAACAAAATATTTTACCCCTAATGTGTTAGCGAATATAACGTAAGAACAAGAAAAGACAAGTTAAAATAATGTATAAGAGGAAGAGATTATTTTATTGCTTTTGTAATCGAAGCCAGATGTTAATACAACGAATTTCTATTATAGGCTTCAATATATATCACACAAAGATAATTATTCGCAGAATAACTAACTCTAAGACGCTAAAGAACTAACACTTCTTAATCAATTCATCTCCTTTCAAGTGATAAGACATTTACAATATTTCCATAACAAAAAACAACTTAAAGTGAATTATTATTTTTAATTTTAGTTGTATCAATTCAATTCAATTATGTACGGAGTAATATTGATTCGTCTTCTTAAAATTAATACATATGTGATATATATATATATATATATATATATATATATATATACTAAAAAGTTGTTAATAAATTAGGTAACTTGATTTATAAATTGGTGACATACATACAAACTTATAACATTGAATATAACGATACCCTAATCAAATTCACTTCTACCACTTTCAATACAATATCATTAGGGTTATAATTAACTCTTTCATTCTTTATATTTCCTTAATACTCATTATACGCATCGTGAGTAAAATTTGTCAAATTCATCGAGGCACATCTCAAGGACAGCCTGTCCTCATAGCTCACAAGACGGCTGCTCGATCCCTAAAGAATAAAGAATACATTTAATCCAAGTCGTGCTTCATGGGGTTACTCCACATTGACGCCGCAGATGTGTGGCTGGCTGACCGTCTGAGGTAATATCTCTGGAGCAACCTCCCCCTACACGGCTGATGGACTAATCACATGTGTGCTACCGCCAACGTGATCAACGTAGAAAGAAAATTACTTTATGTTACATTCAATTAATACATAATCTGTCATTTATTTTTAATTTTTAAATATAAACATGAAAATATGTCAAAATATTAGAAAAATGCAACACTAAATTAGTACACAACATCAACATTCAATTAAAAAAACCTTAAATTCCTTCACTCTTTATTTCAAAATTACTTTTGACTAACAATATTGACTTTGTGCTAGTCTTTAAAATCACATAGGCTAGAGTGGACCAATGTAAATTAATGACAGCAAACAAACTGTACCAAATTGATATACATCTCTCCTTATCTAACTTATACCAAATAATAACAACTCAATTCTTCCCATAGATCTTTGCAATGCCTAGTTTCCTAATGTAAAAAGGCATTTTAGGTCCAAGACACAAGAATTAAAAAAACCAATTGAGTGTTTTTGAAGATTATTTTAGGTACAGGACACAAGAAAAAAAAAAAACCAATGAGTGGTTTTCAAGATTATTTTATTCCTACTCATTTCTAAACCCATGAGAGGCTGAAAAGGGGACACACATTGTGAGTTTGTGACCTCTGAAATCATTAAGTGAACTACACAAAGCAAAGTTACATTACATGCCAATATGCCATGCTACCCATTTTTCCCATAATTACTAAAATAATTTTTAATTAACATTTCAATAATTTAAAAATTATAATATGAAAATAAATAAAATTATTGTGAAAATATCTTTCACAATAAAATTCAATTATGTTGATTTAATATTTATTAATATACTTCCAAGTTTTATGAATTCAAAGATGTTACATTCTTCAACACTGAGATATAATGAAATAAATCAAAATGAATCATTATACTATCTACGCTTATTATCTAATATGAAGTGGTATAGTGTTGCACTTCACTTTTGAATTAATTCGAACACACTACTTACTATTCAACTCCTTACCTCGATTAGTCCGAACCTCTTCAAAAACATTCCAACATGTTATAGTATACTCATGTTTATTAATATATAAAACAAAAATTATTCATCATCAAAGTTTCTAACTCGAAAACGAAAAATATCAAATCAGTGGAGGGATTACTGTTATCCTACTTCTCCCACTGCCCATTATGATTCCCTCCATTTTGAGCTCTTTTTGTTCCTTTTCTTGATTTAACAACTCTTCAAAAGTGTATATGGCAAATGATCTTTGGTTGCATCTAGACAGTGATTTAATGATGCCAAATTGCCAATCTTTTGCCTGAAAATGTGGGTGGTTGTAATAAAAAAAAGTAAATAAGCAGTAAAAAAGTAAAATAAAGCCTTTTTCTTTATTTAGTTTTGTAATTTCAGCATTTTCTTGAATATTTTTTTTGGTTTGCAACAATGAGAAAACATGGTTGGCAGTTGCCTTATCATCCTCTTCAGGTATAATAATTGTATATAAATTTTATTGAATTTTGCTTATAATCTTGTGCATTTTTGTGTTATGCATAATAATGTTCCGGTCTTTATGCAACATTTGATGAATTAGCTCAATTTACATATAATAGTAGATTTTGTTGTATAGTACTTGTTTAGACATAATTGTTCTTGAATTTTGCTTATATGCATAATAAAGTTTCAGTCTTTATACAACATTTGATGAATTAGCTCAATTTACATATAATGGTACATTTTGTTCTCAGATTTGGATCATATAGTAGTGTTTGGTACTCTTTGTTCACTTTTTTTTTGTGGTTAACCTCTGTCTGTAATATTGTAAGAATCTGAGTGTATTTTTGCAATTTGGGTATGTGTTTATGCAGGTGGTGTAGCAAAGTTTCAATATTTATTCAACATTTGTGAATTAGCTCAATTTACATATACTAGTACATATTGTTCTCAGATTTGCATTATATAGTAGTGCTTGGTACTTATTGTTCCACTTATTTTGTGGTTCCTCTCTGTATGTACTATTGGAAGAATTTGAATATAGTTTTTGCAATTTGGGTTTGTATTTATGCAGGTGGTAGCAGTTGCTGTGTTTCTAGCTCTCGGGTTCGCTTACTATGTGTTCTTTGCACCATTTGTGGGGAAGAAGCTGTTTCAGTATATAGCAATGGGGATTTACACTCCTCTTGTAAGCATACTTATTTCCATTTGATGTAATTTCAAGATTTTAGCAGTGTGTATGAGATCTGTGTTTCGAGTGTTTATTCATCTTTGATTGAGCTTGATTGCATTCCTTGTGTCTACATTTATTCATTTATCTTCGTGGTGTTAAAATGCCATTAAGTACCTGTACTTTTTTATGGTATTGGATGTAAAAAAGTGGAAAAAGATTCAGGTCTGGCCGTCTGGGTTGCTTACATTTTTGCACTTCCCCACATTCCAATGAGCTGCTTATTTGATTTTCTTAAGGTTCAACCTCTCTTTGGAAGTTCGGGCTAAGCTCACGGCTAAACCGCACTCATGGCTCTTCCTCTAAAGTCTAAACCAAGCTCATGGCTCTTCCTCTATTCCCATATGTTTCGCCACATATAATTATTTGCTTATAAGGTGTATATCTAATGCCTAAACCAAGCTCATGCTTATAAGGTGTATTCTTCTTCATGTTTAACACTTATAAGGTGAATATCAAAAACTTTAACGTAAACCGATTCTATGTATACTGAAGCTCATGCCTAAACCAAGCACATGGCCTTTTGTTTGGCCACATATAATTATTGCTATCTTTGTTTTTAAAAGATTATTAAGTTTGCAATGGTAAAATAACCAATTTTATATTGGGTTTTACGGAATAAAATAACTATTATCTAAATCATCACTGTGAACTCTATCGATTATAAAACAAGAATTCAATAAGAGATTTCAGATACCTTACACCGTGATACTGGCAATGAATAATAACATATGAGACTCTGAACAACCAAAATATATTGTCTCTCTAATACCAAGAGCTATGCCTTCCTGCCGACTTGCTAGGCGCCTCGGCCTCGATTCCTCATCAGGTGGGCGAAGTGGAAGGGTTTTTTATAAAAAAGAAAAACTCCCTTTGGAAGTTCTGCCACCAAGCTAATTTAGTTTTGTCTCTTGAATTGACTGGTAGCTTGCTATTGATTTGGTTGATTTTTACCTACATCATTGATGTGAAAGAGGAAAGAAGTTGGTCATGTTATCTATGTTGTGATAGCTATAGTATTTCTAAACAATTAGACAAGCACATGCGAGGTACAAAAATAAGAAATGTGTGGGACGCTAACTCATGCATGTCGTATGAAAACCAAGCTTTTATTACAGATAAGCATGGTTCAGAATCTGCCCTCTAGAAATTCTCACTAATAGCACATAGCATTTGCACAAATGGGCGATGGTAGTAAATTTGCCAAACATGAAAGTCATTTTCTATGCTGGAATCTGGATCGTGTCAACAAATTTCATCCTAGAAAGCTATTTAGTATCGCCTTTGTAGTTGATAGTTGATAGTATCATGAGATGAACCTATTTCATCAATTGGCTCAAAGTTCTACTTGTCTAATTATTTTGATCAACCTCACTAATGCCTCCCTATTCCTTTCTTACCCCCAGATTGTCAGTGCCTTCAGCTTGTATATTTGGTGTGCTGGTGCAGATCCTGCAGATCCCGGAGTCTTCAAATCTAAAAAGTATCTAAAAGTTTTAGGCAAGAATAACCATGCCTTCCCGAAGGAAACTAAACAAGGTGGGGAATCACCTTCAACTATTCAAGATGGCAATGCTAAGGAAACTGGAAAGAAAAACTTCGAAAAGAGTAGTAACTTCGAAAAGAGTAGTAAGGGTGGTTCTAATTTAGGAGATGCAACTTCAGAAATAAATAAGGAGGCTTCTTCATTTTCTAAACCTGGCTGTTTCACGTGGTTACTTTCGTTACTTCCTTGTGCATTAATATGCCACTGCACAAACTCTGAAGAATCTTCCGAGCAACAGCTGAGTGAGGATGGCATGTTTTATTGTAGTCTCTGTGAAGTGGAGGTGTGTGTTCCCCACAGTACTAGAGCATTCTGAAAGCTATCGACTGGACATCGTCCAGAAAGATTATTCCTTAATCTGTATATCTTAATATCATAAAGTTCATTTATCATGAGTATGCCAGCAGCTTATGGATCTTTAGGGATTGGCTTTTGACATGTCGTATAACGGTCTATTCATTCTATGTTATTATTTTTCAGGTTTACAAGTTCAGCAAGCACTGTAGGGTATGTGACAAATGTGTCGACAGATTCGATCATCATTGCCGGGTACTCCATGTTCCTATCGGTGATTATTATTGTTATTCTATTTTTTTAGCCCATAGTGAATTCATTGAATCTTTTGGTTTCACAGTGGCTTAACAATTGTATAGGCAGACAGAATTACAGGAAGTTCTTTGCCCTCATGGTTTCTGCCATTCTCATGGTATTTTCAAGCCTCCATTTCCTTCTTAATGTTGGAATTTGAAGTGTATTTAAAATCATAAGCTTAAAAGTTTCATAATCTGATATTTGTGTCCTTATATAGCCTATTCCATCAAGCAAACATGTAATTGGTTAGTGAACTGTCATAATTCTTTCCCGGATAAGTAATTGTCCATCTTGTTGATGCTCCCCACCAGCTTCTATATATATGTCTATCCCAAAAACCTATTTTATAGACACTTTTTGTTTCCCTCATTTGAACCAACCACGAGAGGCAAATTTGGGCTATTTAAAGTTAGCTTTAGCCTTTAGTGTTTAAGTTGTTTTCATTAGCCATTATTGGCCGCTCTAAATATGGTTTATATGGACCTTTCTTCTTGAGATTGCAGCTTATACTTCAATGGGCAACTGGAATACTTGTGATCATCTGCTGTTTTTTGGATAGGAAGAGATTCTCTGTAGATATTGCCTCGAAGCTAGGAAGCAGTTTCACAGTGGTACCTTTTGTCATTGTTGTGGTTAGTATTTATACAACTCACATTATTGTACTGTTCAGTGAAATTATTCAATTGGATCCGAATATTAAGTTGATATAGTTTGTTGTTGTTATCCAAGTAAAACAAGCTATATAGTTTGCTACACTTCCTATGTCTTTTCTTTGGGTGCTAAATTAATAGCTAACATTTCACAGGCAGTTTGTACCATATTAGCCATGATCGCGACACTGCCAATTGCTCAACTCTTCTTCTTTCACATCCTTCTTATAAAAAAGGGAAAGTTTTTCATTGTCATCCTGTGCTGGATTTAGCATTATTTGATTTATCAATTGAAGATAAACGAGGCTGAGTGTTTACACACCCTCTCCCTTCATTTTCACTGAAAAAGAAATCAGACTGAGAATAAACGGGAATTAATAATATGTTATGAATTAATGATTGAGTCCCTCTTGATAGGGAATCAGCACGTACGATTACATTATAGCACTGCGCGAGCAAGAGCAGCAAGGGGGTGGTGCCCAGCAGAGCCAGCAGATGTCACCTGTTAGCTCCCTCACTGGAATGAGCAGTGCAAGCTCCTTCAATGCATTTCAAAGGGCAGCATGGTGTACTCCACCTCGCCTTTTTGTTGAAGATCAGGTATGCTTAGAGAACACAGTAAGACATTTGTGCTTCATGAACAATATACCCAGATGCTAAATTTATCTATTTGCTCGTATGGCTCGGAATTCAGAAAATAGGATATAACAATATTGAATAGGATCCATTTTTTATTTCTCTGAAGTCAGATTTCTCGCTGATTTTGTGACATAATTTGCCCACTGCTCCCCTAGTTATAATCAAAATAAATGTGATGGTGAATGGATGTTCGCGCCTGTCAAGTAAATCTGTTGCCATCGGCTTTTAACAGGATGAACTTATAATACGTTATAATCTGCTATTGCTGTTTTATTTATTGTAGTTTGATGTTGTTCCTCCTGAGACCGGATCTGTCAGTTCACGTGGGAAAAAGACAGCGATGGAAGAGCCAGTCAAGAGAAAGGCGGTGAAGATCAGCCCATGGACATTAGCTCTACTCAATGCAGAGGAGGTCTCGAAGACTGCTGCAGAGGCGAGAAAGAAATCTAAAATTTTACAACCTGTTGCAAGAAGACAAGCTCCAACTCCTTTAGAAAGAGAGAGCAGTTTTAGTAGTAGCAGTCGCCGAATGAACATGAGACCAGATAATAGGAAGCGACCTAGCAAAAGAATTCGTCTTCCTGCAGATCTCCCCTTTGAACCTATGACAAACACATCAAGTTTAGCTGTGCTAAATAGCAGAGACCACATGTCCAGCAATAGATCTAGCAGTTTGGTACCTCTTCAGCTTGAAGCACGAAGTGCTTTTCGGAGCAATCTAGCCATGTCCACCGCCACTGGGGTTGCTGCTTCATCTCCTGAGAGCAGCTTAGGCTCCCCTGACATTCACCCTTTCCGCATATCATCATCAGGAGCTGAAGAGAGCAGCCGACTTGTGGGACTCTCAACCGCCAACTTGGCTGAATTACCATTATCAAGGTCTACCAGTGACGGCTATGATGCATCAGGTGGAGAAGATAGCGACAGGGTTCCTAACAGATTTGTTCAGAGGTCAACAAACTATAGCAGTCTTCTCTTTGGATCAGAACACAGGGAGAGAACTGCAGAGCTGAAGGCCTCAACTTCATTCGGCCAGACTAGCAACAGAAAATCTTAAATGAAGTAAAATTGTTTCTGATAACAATGGTTTTGGCAAGAAATGCAGTTGTTGATATTTGTTCATTTGTTGGCCGAGAGTCGGCCATCGTACCTTCACCTATGTTACATCGATTATTTTGCTTTAGGATTTTTTGTTACTTTCACATTGGAGAATTAGGCCAGAAAATGTGGATAGAGGTGGAAGGAGAGGATGATATGACACTTTATCTCCATGATCAAGTGAAGAACATCAACATATTTTGGTTAGCCCTCAAATTTGTCAAAATGTTGTGTGCAACTAGAGCACATCTTTAGATTTTTCAATCTTGTATAAAGAAAGAGATCCAAGGAAAATAAATTATATACAATGAACAAAGTACAAACACACAACATTAAAACTAACAAAAGCTAAATACTAGTTTAAAGGAGTATGTTACACAAAGTATAACAAATGAGCTATGATCGATAGGCAAGGTAATATATTCTTCTTTTTGAACCTCCAAGCCAATTCATCATGCATTTTCTTGCAATTAATATACAGAACAACTGTAGCAGCCAAACTACATTCCTTTAACAGAGTCATGCAACAAAATCCAAAAGGGTTGCAAGCATGCCACAGAAATAGAAATCTACATCACAACATTAAAACTAACAAAAGCGAAATACTAGATTTGTTGTTCGTATTTATCACGCTGTCTGACTCCAACCATTTATAAATAAAACCCCAAAGTATACCAATGTAACAAAATTGACTTCATATAATTGAGGGAGAATAAGCTGAAGTTCCTTTACTAAGAGAAATGGATACCAGCCTTATTGAATAGAGCCAGAAGGTGCATAAAATCAGCTTGAAAGAGCTTTGAAGATCTCTTGTCCTCAAATTTTCCTTGTTTTAGCACATCTATAACTTTGTTTTTGAACTCAGAAGTTTTGGTGTCAGCTTCATCCATCTCCATATCCTCATCATATTTGTCATCATCAGCATCCATGCTATGGTCCTCAAATGATGCTCCCAAAGCAGACACATCCAAGACGGCATCTGCATCGCCCGAAGAAGCATTCTGCGAAAGCTGCAATGCTTGCAAAGTTTTGTAGTTCTTCTCCAGCAACGAGAGGACACTTTTTTGTCTAAATATTGAACCAAGAGTTTTGTTCTTCCGGTTAAAACAGATTCGAACCAAACCATCCCATTCCTTGAAATTCACCGGAGGAAGGGGTTTCCTGGGCTCAATTCGGACAACTGAGGAATCAACTTTTGGTGGTGGCCTGAAGTTGTTCCTTCCTACTTTCAACAAATGGGACACACGAGCCAACAGTTGAGTGTTTACAGAGAGGCGGCAGTATAATGTATCTCCAGGCTGAGCAATAAGCCTCATTGCGAATTCCTTCTGAAACATGATCACTGCACATCTGAACAGTGGACGATGTGCCAGTAACTTGAAAGTAAGAGGTGACGAAATCTGATATGGGATATTGGCCACACATATATCAAAGTAAGGAAGATCGCATTTGAGAACGTCCCCTTGTATAACCTGCATAAATCATCAAAGGTACCTCTGTTAAGATGTCACCGTGCTTTAAATTCATACTGAAAACATGTCTTTCAAAGTTTATTAATAGCACAGACAATAAGAAGTTCTCAGACAACAAAAATAAGACGTTTTTTCTTCAATTGGTTTTAATTTACTATAGTTAACATGAAAAACTTAAACTTTCATCGGACAACTGAGCACAGATCATTAGTGTCGAAATTAATCAAGGAAACAATCGCCTAAGAGTTGCCAAGATTCTTAATGGAGTACATCGGTCTCTATACCAGTTACATCCAGTAGCAGATTGCTACCAACAAAACACAATATATAACCAATGCTATAATACATTACCATGTTCAAATTTGCTACTACATGATAACCGAAACCATTCATAGATAAGAATAATACTATAACAATGACAGCGTTCTCGAAATAAGATATTTGTTACTGTGTATTAACCAATGCTGGGGAAGTGCTTATTATATCAAAAGTTACCATGGAAAAGAATACTATGTTCCTACAATTCAGTTTGCAAACAATTCCCACTACTCATAAAGATTGTGGCTTTCGATTGTCGAATGTAACAAACTTTGTAGCCGTAATTTACACACATAACTTATTCAAATCAAAACCATCTAAGTCAATAGTAAAATATATTACAAATACTAGCATTATGTATATTTTCACCAAATACTATACAAAACAGATAAAAATTCATAATTTAAAAATGCAACCATCAAAAATCAAAACTGGACAACACAGACAATAAAACCAGACATCAAAAAACAACCCAAACTCACCTTCAAACGACTAGACATAGGAGTACCCCGAAACCTATTACACATTAACTATAAATACTACCATTAACTATACATTATGCAATATAAATACTAACATTAACTAAACTAAAATTCATTATTTTAAAACCCAACCATCAAAACTCAAAACTGGACAATCTTTTTGGGACATCAAGACTATAAAACCAGAAACAAAAAAAAGACCAAGATTCATTCAAACGACTAGACATAGAAGTCCCCTGAAACCACAGTATTACACATTAACTCTACATACTAACATTAACTATACATTATGCATTATAAATACTAACATAAACTATATTTTCCACCAAATACTATACACCATATATAGAAATACTATCCAACCATCAAAAAATCAAAACTGGACAATCTTTTTGGGACATCAAGAATACAAAAACAATACTCACATAAATACTAACATTAACTATACTAAAATCCATTATTTTAAAATCCAACCATCAAAACAAAACTGGACAATCTTTTTGGGACATCAAGACTATAAAACAATAAAACCATAAACAAAAAAAAAACCCAATAAAACCAACCTCACCTTCAAA
The DNA here is from genome assembly GCA_019722365.1 of Lithospermum erythrorhizon. NCBI lineage: Eukaryota > Viridiplantae > Streptophyta > Magnoliopsida > Boraginales > Boraginaceae > Lithospermum > Lithospermum erythrorhizon. The sequence continues at coordinate 179,090 of JADFUC010001514.1, forward strand.
CGACTAGACATAGGAGTCCCTTGAAACCTCCTCTGCAATTCAAGAACCATACGAGGATCAAGTTCAACTGCAATAACAGACTTCCCAGCTTCAAGAAGCTTCTTTGTAAGGTTCCCAGTTCCAGGTCCAATTTCAAGAACCACATCAGTTGACTTTATTCCAGATTTCTGAATTATACTATCAACTAATAATGGGTTTTTCAGAATATGTTGACCCTTTGATTTGTGAAAAGTTATACCACCTTGGTAATGTGCCCCCCCTCCCCCTCCCCCCCTTTGAGGCTTCTCCTTCCTCATTTTACCTCCTGCCATTGATATTAATAAAGAAGAAGCGCGTCGAAAATGCACAAAAGGATAGAAAGATTCAAACCTATGAAAATAATGTACTCAAGAGCAGCCTACGAAATATGAGGTTGAAAAAAATGGGATCTTTAGGGTTTTATTTCAAAGAGGAAAGCTTTATATATGATGGACTATGTGAGCTATCCGGAGTTCGATACTCGGCAGTACAGGCACAAGGACGTAATTATCAGGCGCGCTCTACCACTGAGCTAATAGCCCGATTCATAAAAATGGATTCGATAGTAGCTCGACTTACATTTAAGTATTACTTGAGCGAAAAAATTACTCAAATCGAAGAACAAAAAATTACCCTATTCGATAAAATATTTATGTCTCATTTATGCAATACGTAGATTGTCTAACGGGTATGTCTAGTTGAAACATGTGGACCATAAATCGGGTCTAACGAGATAGGCCCAGTCGGACGGTCCATAAAGTCGAGCCATCAGTTGACTCGTACCCTCTACTAAACCCGATCTAACTCGATCCAATCGAACCAGACTCGTTAACAGGTAACTTGATTTATCGGGCAGGTTCTCATTGGTACAGACATACAGTCTTTTTGTGGGTTCAGCCCATTTATTGTTGTGTTTACTTGGTCAGACAACCAGGCAATATTAGTGGGCCGGACCAGCCCAAATATCTACTAATCTCCTGTGCCATCCTAAATTGCAATTTATGGAGTTAAAAATGACTAACCACTACACTAAACCCCCATCCGACTTTCAATCTTACCAATTAATTGACTTCAAACCAAGCTAATCCATAGGTTAAGCAATTCAATCATGATATAAAAGAAATCATATTTTGCAATTGTCTTCTGTTTTAAGTTGTCAATAATGAGTGTAACATAAAATGATGCATGGGACAGGATTTTCTGGAGTCAATTTGGCTTTTCTAGATGGAATTATGTTGCTGACATTGTGAACTTTTGATATTCTTGGATAACTTTTTCTTTTGAAAACCAATCAACCATGTTTCTTTCTTTGTCACACTAACTCTCTGAATTTCTCAGCAAAGAATGGAAATAATATGAAAACTCCAAAGACTGGATGACAAACTAAAAAGGCCAAAATGGAGACAGATTCACTTAACATAAAGGACATGTTCACTAGAGCTTCTTCAAGGAGAAATTGAATCCAAGAAATGACCCTTTCAAACAAGGTTGACTTTACTGTGCCAATCATTTGAGTTGCTAGTATATTTATTGGAACTTGTATAGTTTTTAGTTTCAATCTATTTGGCAAGTTTCTCAACAGGCCATTACTAAGAATTTTCTTGAATTGATACAATTGGCTAACAAATGTGCATTAATATGAAATTTGAGGCACTAATTTCAAAAACTAAGAAAATTGTTACTATTACTAGATATGTTTTGTGCCAATGAATTTTATAAGTATGAAACTAATTATGATACTTATAGATCCATGGTATACCATAATGTAATAATGTACTGCATGATAAGAAAATTGGCTAGGTAATCAATTTTTCGTTCGAATGGTTAATCCCACTTATGAACAAATGATCCAAACTTGCGTACACAATTTAGCTTGTGTAGACTCGGATGGCTTGTTAAGATATCATCTCTGGTACCAAACAAGAAATAAACTCTATGTGTTTCTCGCTGGGGTGATAATTCGATTATTAAGATACCAAATGGTAGTGTGTATTACATACCTGACTTGTCTATGCTTTAGTAGGAGGTATCAAGGCCAGCACATAGATGATGAAAGGTGTCCAAATATATGGTTTCCGCATCGCTCAAGCACAAGGCCCCTAATATTTTATATATCATGCTTATTTATAAGCCGCTTACGCTGCGAATCTATCACATTTCGCGTCAACGACGAGTTGGTAATATTTTTATTAGCGATTCTCTCTATTCGCGCTATAATCATTTCTTTCAATTCATGCTTTTAAATTCAAACAATAATTCCTCTTATTTAAATAAAAATTATTTTCATGATTCAAATCTGACTCCATTCAAAACAAAGACGATCTAATGTGATGGTAGATAATCTTGTCGTAGCTTCACAACTTATTATAAATATAATATATGTACAAACTTGGGTGTAACCAATGTGGTTCTATCGATTTTCTGAAATAGAAATTAGCCGAACCAATACTAGTCCTTAACCAGTAATTCCCGATCAATTCGGTTAATTGAGGGAGAAGTACCCAAAATCACATGCATGTTTCCGTACGGATTGTATGATGTTTGCCACTCTAATCCATCAATCTCACCAAAACAGTAAACAGTTTATATGATGGTCCCCTAGATTGATAGCCATTGTTCAAGTGAGTAAAAAAATAGGTCCACAAACTATGAGGCAGATCTGACAAAAGTGGTAGAGACACACAATACTACAAAACGAACATCCACATTCATGCCCCATATGCCTCCTGCTTCTTTGAGAGAGACTTAACAATGCCCTGTGCAACTAATAAAATTAAAGACTGTTTGCTGTGTCCTCATGGGGAAATATATTGATAATATAAATAAAAAGGGAATAATAGGATGACAATCTTAATCCGAAATCCATCTTTAAAAATTAGAGTTATTATTGGGAACGTATGTTACATTGGTTGATTAATACATTTCAATTTTATTAATAATAAAATCTTGAATTTTATCTATTTAGAATCAATTTGTTTTAATATGAACCATCATAAAGGTTTTAATATAGACTTCATAAATTTTTAACATGATATGATGAATTAGTTCAGATTAAGGTCACGTAAAAATATCGTATACGTGGTTCAAGCGGATGGATTACATGTGTGAGATTCATTCATCCTAAATTTTTGTTGTACCAAACAAAGAGAGTTAAGTTCCTATAATAATATTCATCGACTTTATGTTGCTCCAATCATCAACAAATATAGCTCAATTATTACATATTGACCAAACGTTTAATTTAAAAAATTGAGTTAATTTTTCTAGGGAATATATAGTTGTTCATAAAAATCTCAAATGTACAAATTAAAACGTTCAAACAAAATGGAACGATTTCAATTGAAATGAGTATGATTGGTTTAGTTGATATAAAACATAATATGGCATATGCCAACATTATGTGAAGTACTTGAACATTATTAGTATCCCTTCCAAAACAACTACAGGCACATTTTAATTTGAAAAGTACATATTTTTCATATCGATCTACTAAATTACTTCGATCCTAATCAAAAATATTATTATCTGTAAATTTTATATTTTATATAAGGCCTAGACATTATCAAAAATGTATTATCTTATAATTTTAAATAATTATTAATTTAACACTTATCTTTAATGAATCGGCCTCAAAAAATATTATATTAAATTTTATTAAATAATCTTAAAGATTAATTTATCGTAGCTTTCACTGTAGCTTGATAATTGCTGCACAAAAACAAAAACCTAAAAAAGTACCTGATTATTAATTTAAAGACCCTATCCCCGATTATTAATTTATCGAAGTTTCACTGTAGCTTGATAATCAGAAATAAATATACGACCGCCAGACATAAAAAAAACGAAAAACGAATTATTAATTTACCACCCTATTCCCGAATGAGACGACCAAAAATATTGTCTTGCAGCTTTATTAAATAATCTAAATATTAATTTACTAGTTTTACCTAGTTGATAATCGCAAAAATGATAATGCAAAAAACAAAAAAATCCCAAAAAAAAGGAAAAAATGGAAATGCAATATGTGTGATATAAAGAATTATTAATTTATTTGCATGAGGTCTATAAAAATTTTACCAAAAATATATTATCTTATCATTTAGCCAATTATTAATTTAGCACCCTATACCTTTGTGCCCAAGACCGCCCATAAATATTATCTTATTAGCCATTAAATAATCAGTGATTAATTTATCGGTTAGCTAAAGTTTAGTTACAAAGGCGGGTTCTAATGAAACCAATTTAGTTATTACAGCCAAACCAAGTAAAAGTATGACTGTGAAGAAAGTTAAAATCTCGAGATCAAAAATGTAATGCATCCAATTTAAGTATTAAATGTTCAAGCCAATAAGTGAAGAAGATCGTGAAAGAAATTCAAAAATTAAATAAAAAATGTAGTATATTATAATTTGGGGCTGAATTATTGATTTAGCACCCTATCTCCTAAATTTAATTACCAAAATATTATCTTTGGTAGCTTTATTAAATAATCGAAAGATTAATTTATCGAAGTTTCTAATATAAATTTGATAATTCCAAAAAAATGAACGAAAAAGCACGAATTGTGAATCCAAAAAGCACGAATTATTAATTAGCACTCCTATCCCAGAAGATTAATTTATCGAAGTTTCTACCAGAGTTGATAATTGCAAAAAAGGAACAAAAACGCAATCGCATATGACCGCCAAGGTGAAAAAACGAGACAATAGAAAACGGTGTCTAATTAATAATTTAAAGACCATATCCCTTGTAGCTCCATTTTGAAAAATATTATATGAAAAGTTTATTAAATAATCGAGTATTGATTTATCGAAGTTTGTATTGTAGTTGATACTGAAAAATGATAATTGCAAAAAAAAAATGAAAAAGAAATATTCTTATTATTTTCCATTTCAAATTAATTGACTTTCGCTTTTAAACATAACTTTAATCATTAATTACTTTTTATATATTATGAAAAATTATAATAAAACAATATTATGAAAATATTTTCAAAAATGAATTAAATGATATCAATTTTTTTAATGAATAAAAGTAATTTGTAGTCAAAGACTAATAATGTGATCCCAAAATGTCAACTAATTTGAAATGGAGGAGTATAATTTAGTGAATTATTAATTTAAAGTATCTCTATCCTCGAGTCGACGCACTAAAATATTATCTCTAGCTTTATTAAATAATCGAGTATTAATTTAACAAGTTTCTACTTATATATATTATGAAAAATTATAATAAAATAATATTATGAAAATATTTTCAAAAACGAATCAAATGATACCAATTTTATATTTTTTGGGTTAATGAATAAAAAGTAATTTGTAGTCAAAGACTTGACACGGAATCCCAAACGTCAATGAATTTGAAATGGACTAAGTATAATTTTAGCAAATTATTAATTTAGCACCATATCCCCGAGTTGGGACCGGTCAAAAACATTATCTTAAAGAATTTACTAAATAATCGAGTATTAATTTATCAAGTTTCTATCAGAATGAGCAATCGCAAAAAAAAGGAACAAAAAAACACGTAATTATGTTTAATCGCGCGTAAAAAATGAAAAGGAACAACAACTATCACTTAATTATTAATTTAAAGACCCTATCCCTAGCCCGAAAGTGCAAAAAATATTATCTTAAATAGTTTATTAAATAATCGAGTATTGATTTATCGAGTTTCTACTGTAGTTGATTACTGAAAAATGATAATTGCAAAAAAAAAATCTTCGCATATGAGAAAATATTTTCACAAACGAATCAAATGATATCAATTATATATTTTTTGGGTTAATGACTAAAAATTATAATCAAAGACTCGACTGAGTCCCAAAACGACAATTAATTTGAAATGGACTAAGTATACTTTAACGAATTATTAATTTAACACCCTATCCCAGAAAGCTGTGACCGCCAAAATATTATCTTGTAGAAAGATATTAAATAATCGAAAGATTAATTTAATGCTTTCTACTCTAGCTTGATAATTACAAAAGAAAAGTGGTAAAAAAGTACAACAAGATATGACCGTGAGTAAAATAATGCAAAAGGAACAACAACGAGCACGCATTATTAGTTTAACACTCTATTCCCGAGTCGGGACTTGTAAAAAATATTATCTTAAATAGTTTATTAAATAATCGAGTATTAATTTATTGAGTTTGTACTATAGTTAATAATTATAAAATGATAATTGTAAAACATCCACGCTTTATATATATGACCGCTGCCATGACACCATCCACGCTTTTATATATATATATCATACCACGAGGCACATCTCAATGGGACATTTCATGCCAGGTACAACGACGTTGGTTCGATTCTCAAAGAATGCTAGCAATTGCCACAACCTGTGGTCGCGCCGTGTCATGTTACTCTAAATTTATGTCAAGGCCGCAGATGCTCATTTACTAGACTGTCTCCGAAAGACATTATCTCTGGATAACTCCCCACACGTAATATTTTTACCTAAAGTAGACTTATTGAAATAGATCAACGTATATATATATGGTATATACTCATGATGATTGTGACACTATTCATTATAAAAGAGTCCCCAAACCAAATGAGAAACCTCTTAAATTGTGATGAATAATAAATACATGACGTTTACAATTAAAAATGATAAACAATAATTTTTCAATTATTGATAATTTTTAATTTGAATAAATAAAAATTATTACTCCATATTATTTATATATTACTTTTATGTGTTCTATATAATTTCACAATGTTTATGTCCAACATCAATGGTAAATTACAGTGATTTAAAACCCCTAAATCTTCCTTGAAATAAGAATCAATAAGAAATAAGAATTTAAAAGCATAACAAAAACAGTATTAATAAAGATTTATACAGTTCACTCCTCAATGCTTAAGAAATCCTTCTATTTTTCCAGAATCTAATAAACCAAAATTATTATAAGCCTTACCACTAGCCTATAATCTATGTCGAGTATTTTATATAATCAAAAATCTCAACCACAAGCCTACTAACAGTTATGTTCTTGCCAATACACCTAATATTCTTCTTATGACGATTATTTCTCTATTCTAGTATTTCAGTGATAAATAAACCCATAAAATAAAATCAAGATTTACAGCAAAGATATAACCTACCTGTGCTTTTCCTTGGGTTTCCAAATTGTCCAAACCACCTCAAAAATAGGTCATCCGTAACTCGTGTCGAGCAGAGCCTGACCAAAGCCCCGACTCCGCCTCCCGAATAGCTCGCTCAAAACCCCCTCGGTGTCGGCACTCAAAAGTGCTCGACCTAGTCCCGGCTCCAATCGGCTAACAGCCCAAAATTGGCTTCAACCACAACAATCACCCATTTGAAGACATATTTCGGATCACCGTCTCCAAGCACCATCCTAGCAGACCTCCCGAGTTCATCATCCACGAACTCCTACCGGTTCTCGATCCCAAGACCTTCGTCTAACTTAGAACATCCCTCAATGACACCAACTGACTACCTGGGTTATAATCTATAATAAATGACACTCTACCCCGCTTGACTTTTTCCCCATTCGCATAATCAAAGATACTCGCCTTTTACCTTCTTGATCTTCACATCTTAAACCCAAAGCATCTTCGAAAAACCTAACTGATCGGGTCATCAACGCACTTCTCTCTTCCGTCTTCCCATTCCACACATACCCACTTTTGATTTAATCTATCGACCTCGGTGTTTGATCGTAACACTCTTCATCAGCTTGAAAATAATCGTGAGGTCGGGAATACCTCTCATCAGACTTTGACCACGCCATGGCAATCACGTATGATTCATGCGAACACGTAACCGGTCAGATCCTTCCCCATAGTTCCTTTAGACTCAACTCATGACCAAACGAAGTATTACATTCCCGCTAGTTTGGGGTACTCTTTCTCACCTTCAATGCAGCTTTCATTTGCACATCTCCTTAGAATCTCTATGTAACCTCTTTCAGACATCTCGAATAGAAATTTCACCAACGACAACTTATCTATCTTCATAAACTCCTACGCCGAATCTCACATGTTTTTCTATACCCAAATCCTCTATTCAACCTCTTTCGAGAACCATCGCCTGGGCATAGAAAGACCGACTTCCGCCATTTTGTTATTACTATCAGCTCATCTAACAACCTCCAGCTACCGTCTTCAAAAAGTAGTTCGATAACCACCTTTATCCAAATGACTCATAATTTAAAAATTTTCTTATTTCGAACACTCACCTTTTGTCGGGCTGAAAGAACCATTCGATTAACCCCGCATTCACATCTCCTGCCTACTATATCCAACTATTCATCATCGCTAGGCATTTAACAAATTCCATAATTCCCGTAAATAATTCACCATTACATCCTATCACGGGTAGTATGAAAAAGATGCTCCGTAATCTATTATCCTTTAAATCAATGTACATTCACAGATAAAACCAAAAAGATCAAACATCCGTCAACACAACACGACCATCACCGTTATTCAAGGCTTCTCTTCACGTGACCCATCTTACCACAACCCCATCACACAAGATCGTAATTACCTCTCTTCTTCTACTCTATATTCAGACTATTTCCAAAACCTCTGCCTCCGCTCTTCCTCTCTCTTCCAAAAACTGATCACACCCAAAGACCGCCTATCTAATTCCATCCATTCATCATCCTCCGCCTCTCAAAGCCTCCCAGCCGGTTTATGCAACTTTTCCCGTGGCTGCATAACTCTCCATACAACTCTATAAATCAATTCCATCAATTTCTACGCCTCGTGTCAAATTCCTTCTTCCAATCATCGATTCTAAACTCACAACCAAGTTTCGATACTCAATCGTTAGAATTCTAAGCACTCTAAATTTCCTCCTTGAGTTTCAAGTACCAATAAGAAAGACGTAAATTTAGCGAATAAAACAGTATTAATAAAATTTATATGCGCTCACCTCAACGCGGTAGTTTTAATCCCGCTGATGCCGCAGATCCACTAATAAACCGTAAGATTGCCATGTGCCCCTACCACTCGCCTATATAATTCATGCTGAAGATTTTCATATATCAAAATCTCAATCATTATCATCACAACAAAAGTTATGCTCTTCAAGAGTATTAAAAAACCTAATATTCTTCTACGATTATTTCTCTATTAGTATTTTATGGATAAACAAAAATTCATAAAACAACATAGTATTTATGCAAAGATATAACCTAGCTAGATTTCTTTCTGACTTCAAGTCATTCAAAACCGCATCAAAATAGCTCATCCTGAACCCACGCCTTCTGGAGTGCCTGACTGCGCAGTTCCGACTCGCCTCACTACTGCCTCCGCCTCAAACCCCCTCCGACGTCTAGAGATTGTAAAGCCCGACTCCACCCCGGCCGACATAACACCCAATATTGACTTCAACCCATACTGACCTGGGTAGGTACACAGACCACAAGAATTTTTTGGAAAATTTTGAAAAAAAATCAATTTTTTGATTTTAGGTAAAAAATTATTTCGAGCAAAACGACGCCGCTTTGACTGATTTGGGGAAAAATTTACTTGGGACAATTGATTTCAGCTATTGGGGCCCAACCTCGACCTACGCCATGTAATCTGGGCCGTTTTATTATCACTGCATAAATGTACATAATCGTTTCCACCGACTAATGTAAACACCGAAAGTTCCTCCCACCCCTTCTCAAGCGGCATTAATATTTATCGCCGACCTGCCTCCATCTCGCCCGCCCGCTCTCCATCTGCCGGGCCCGCCCGGGCCTCCATCTCCATCTCGCCGGCTCCGCCTTCAACTTTTCAAGCAAAAATATCTCTTTAGCTTCGCCATTTTTGCTTAATTTTTAATTTAACCTAGTTTAAAGTAAATTTCTCATATCAGCAACATTTAATGATTAGATGTTTAATTTTTTAATTTATTTGCTCATTCTCATCTTGTTTAATTGATAATTATTGTTGTTGGATTCATTTTGTTTAATTGATAAATTCTAGTCTAATGTAATTTATTTCTAAATTTCATGTAATTTTATTTAGTATAAAACATATATACTATTAACAGCTTAGTTAGTCTCATGTAATTATATTTCTAGTCCTCATGTATATTTATAATCAGAATTCTATCTATCAGAATTCTATATATTGTATACTCATATTCTATTTCTATTTCTATAATTCTATTTCAGAATTCTATTTTGTAATTCTCAGAATTTATATAATCAGAATTTACATTCTATACCCTATACCATTTCTCGTAATCATTCCATATGAATAATTTATCACAAATCTTATTCTAAAAGGTCCACATCAACTTCTCGCAACATTGATTTTCCTTGACTCACTTGGTAAGTTTTGTAGTCGATTTGTATCCGGGGACTGTACGACAAATATACTGTCATTGGCCGAGTATAGTGTTCACGAAGATAAAGCATATTGCTTGCCTTGTTATTTGTTTAAAAATGCCTGACATGCGAAGCTCAAGTGCGTCGGATTTAAAGAACGGAATAACCCCTCGTTTAGGGTTCGGGTACTCATGTCAACGGTAGCGGTAGTTCCTCACCTGATTTGGTCACATCTTATGAACCCTAAACAAAACAGCTGTACATTCATTGACGAGAATAAGGACCAAAATAATATTCAGGAGCTCGTGGGTGACCACACTTCACTCAGAATTAGTAGTATCTTTAAAAGTTGGTGGTTTTCCATTCCGAGGAGACGACGAACCGAATGACTCTTATAAGTGGTCCATTCTTGAAATCGTGAAACTAAGGAAAGTAATAGTATTTATGTAGAGTTTTAAATTTCGCCTCCAAAAAATAATACCTATGCTTTCTCTCCTCCTAAGATTCAAAAAGTCCATTTCATACGCTTTGTTTTGAAATAACTACAATGCATTATTGTTTTAGACTGGTGATGACTTTTTTTTTGTGTCGATTAATTTAACCGGTGGATCAAGTGCGGGAGGAACAAATACAGCAGCACTGCCAAAGTTTGAGAAGCAGTTCCTGCTAAGGAAACTAAGCCGCATCAGACATAAAGCAAAGAAACTGTTATATCACCAAAAGAGGCACTTGTTGATTTGTTGTCCCGCAACGGCTCAAGGCTTGTCTAGTATCTCGAGGCGTTACGACGGAGCGAGCAATATGAAAGGAAGCCATGGTCATGAACTTTAATTCAAAATGAATTCATCGCCTTACTATGTACATCGTTTCGCATCAACTTTAATCGGCACTCGTGCTTCACAAGCGAGGTCTCATCCTCGTGTCAAGTAATTTTGTCGGGTAAGGTTAATCTCCTTGTTACTTACATTCGCCCTCCAACAGCAGGTGAAGAAATCGCTGAGGAAAACAAGGCCAACACTATAAGGACTTGATTGAGGAAGCAGATAAACTGAAGCCGATGTAATCAACAATCGATATAGTTCGAAAGGAAAAGGATACTAGTTGGGTTCTCATTTCCGACTATAAATAGTTTGAGGACTTTCAGAGTGTGCTATCGATTGGGGGTACTTCATGAAATAGGAAATGATAGCTCATTCTAGAGATTCTGTGTTCTAAATGTTTTTGGATTTTTCTAAAAATCATTTGACTTTATCTTCCTGCTATTTTTGGTTGGTCAATGCTTTTCAATGATCACACATGATTTGAATTTCTAACTTACAAAGACCCGATCAAGATCTCTTGAACGCTCAGATCTAATCAATGTCGCCAAAGAACGACTTCAAGAAACGAGGAAACGGCAATGGGAAGAACTTTGACCAAGGCTTCCGGCAACTCGCACGTCGTTCCCTATACTTACTTATATGTCCAAGGAAAGAATGCTATGCTTAAAACCTTTCCGAGTTGTATCCAACTTACATCATTACAAGAATGATTGTTTGTTTAATAAGTTCTAGATTTGCACCGCAAGAGCTTAATGCTGATTCATGAAGCAGCATTCTAACTTTAATGGTCGGATGCTTGAGCCTCTATATCATCATTTTATGTTTTTAAATGCGTATAAATCAATGGTAATGGTTGAATTATATCCCAGACTTCAGGGGCGAACCGGCTGCACCTAAATCAACTTCAAAATTATATCAAAGTTGTTCGTCAGGATCCGCATTTCAAAGAGTCAGTGAGGCCTTTCAAATCTTTCTCAGACAATCAGAAAACAACAAGCGCAACACTTAGCTCAGCGATAAGCTGCGGAAGAAGCTTTGTTTTACCCTGCAAGCAACCGCAGTTGGCTGAACGTGTCTTTTGGTAATTTAACTGCTAAAAGTGACAAATCTTCATTTAATGACGAACTATCTGTCATGAATTTTCAGACAAGATCATTAGTAATGATGTAATTTAGCATATTTTCTCAAAATTTACAACATTTTCTTTGTAATGAATATTTTAAGGAATGTAAATTGTTGACTATGTGTAATTTTTTTTACACTTTGCACCGACCTGGTCCGGGCAGCTGAATACGTCCATTTTCACACACTAAACTTCCAAGGCATCAATAACCGACTGTGCAATTCACAATCCAAGCAATCGGTTATGATCGACCGTGTGGAATGCACGGTCGATTTCTATGTTAGATGATGCCTTGAAAAAATGGGGTATTGGAAATAGTATTCACCTGTTTGAATGTGGAGATGACAGATGAGATGCTAGAAGGCTGAGATATTGCAATACATGCACGGTCGAATGTACAGTATAATTAAACAAAGCAAACCAAAACGACAAATGTGGAAGTAGAAAGTCAGAAGGAAATGGTTTGCTTCAAATCCAAATCTATTCTTGGCTATTTGTTCTGTTTACTTCCAAAGTCCAAACAAAACCTACACCTCAGCCAAACTGTACATCCACATTTTTCATTATACACTCAGATTTTGTCATTTAATTCCACATGCTGTCTGGTGATGCACTGGCAGTGGTAGGTTGGAGTAACTAAGAGTAGTGTAAATTGACTACATTCTTTTGTTGGAGCATTGTAAGATGATTCATATCAAATTTTTTATAAATTTTTCTTAAAATTAACTATTTATATCTATTTATCAAATTTAAGTATTACTTTTTAACTTTTATATAAATTTAGTTATACTATTTTATTATTTACAACACTCACATCAATTAATTTCAAGAAGAAAAGTGATTTGCGAAAGGTAAAAATATGAGACATTCCTTAAAATATTTGAAGAAAAATTTTAAGACATAAAATATGATTTTTTGGTACTTTTTTGCTTTTTTGATCCTCCCTATTCTAAATATGAAATAAGGAGGTGTTTTGAGGCATCTGGTGTAGATGCTCTTTAAGACCCGTTCCAACATGAGCGATATGATAAGTTTAAGATTGATATGATTTAATCGTTATTATTCATATCATCAAGATGCCTGCCTCTTATTTCGAAAGATCAGCTTATAAGAACTTTAAGATTAAGTGTGGCTGTGACATACTGATTTTCGTGAACGGAGCGGTACAAGTATATTGTGTAATCCATGTATAGACGACCCAAAATTAACTTTATACTTGTATGTCCAACAAAAAATTACACATTATAAAATAATTTATTATTTTTATATGTAACATCTCCTACTATTTTAAATTGGGAGAAATATTAGGATATAATGATATACTCCGTATAAAATAAGAGACACATTCATAATTAGTAGACAATAATACTAGTTATTTGAAAAAAATTAAAAAGATGAGTGATATAGTTGCACCACCCTGACGTGTATGATTAGGTAAATATATATTGATTCATAATAGATGATTATTTAGATAAAAATTAATTTTCGGAGTATTAAGAAATTGTAAAAAACTATATTGAGATTGTAAAAATTTATATTGGAAATGTAAAAAAACTACTATATTGGAATTGTAAAAAGTTAAATTGAAATTAGAAACAATCAACAATTGTGAAAAATTAAAATTTTTCTAGACGATCATCTATTAATAGGAAGGGAATATATTATAGTTGTGGAAAATTTAATTTGAATAGTTTTTGGTCGTTACACTATAATGAATATAAACAACTTTAATTATTTTACTACAGTATTGTCTGTTAAGAACGAGAACGAGAACGAGGATTTGGACAAAATGAATAAAAATGAACATACTAACCGGACTCGTACCAATGTTAAAAATAAATGAAGCATTAAAGTAATCGGAAGTAGGTGGAGTATATTTATAAACATAACTATGCATGGCAATACTTCACTATATTAATGTGGAATATGATCTAATAATATGCTACCCAAGTACAAAGTACTACCTCCATGGCTCCATCCCTACAAATTAAAATTGTCTTCTTTATTTGAAAGAAATTACCCTCCAACCTACAAAGATCATTCTGAAAAAGCATCATAATACCTGGGCCATAGATTTCATCAATAAAGAGAGAGATATATACAAGTGTATAATCCTAAAGGCTAAGCCCAACTATTATTACAAATAATATATATGGTAGTCTCAATAACAAGAAGCCTTAATATACTCCCTCGCAATGTAGCTTAAGTGGAGTCAATAAGGCGGACTGGCCTTAAAATCAAAGAAAAGAACGGAGGAGAGGCCTTTGGTGAAGATGTCAGCGATCTGAGCAATGCTACGAATATTTAAGAACGTACATTTACTCAAATGCTTTCACTCTAACAAACGGATATCACCCGACGGTTTCGTCACCGCGCCAACGGGATTTTGGATGTGCAGATAAAGACTGAGACATACAATACACAATGGTAGCTTTAAAGGATTTAATAAGTTCCAACAATAAGCGTTTAACCAATAAGTTTTGAGACTATATTTGCCATCAATGATACTCAAGACTTTAATTCCGATAAAGTACTGCCGCTTTCAAAGCACTAATAGATAAGATTATCACCCCAAGAACAGCCACAAAAACTGGGAGGTGGATTTTTCTCAGACGGGCAACTCACCAATCCGCATCAGCCAGACGTAAGTCAAAGTAGGCGTAAGATTTATATAAAGCGGGAAAGTTTTAATGAAAGCATCGAACGACTCGATGATTCCGCTTAAGAGCACGACGTATATGTCAGCGAGCATGCAATGGTCGTATCGCATTTGTCAACCGCATAAGAAATGTCCGCCTAAGAATACGAGATATCGGCAGCCCCGCTAAATCATGGGGAAACAACGACTTCCGATCATCAAACGGGCGCCTGCTGGCCACTTAACTGATTGTTAATACGAGAAGTCGGATCGCGACGAGGCCACCGCACGGCAACGTATAGCCTTAAAGATATTGCTTTTGAGATTAAAAAAGACCACCTGCAAGGATGAAAGTAACAAATAATACCTAAAAATAACTGGAGCATAACCGAGATATGTCATAAAGAATTCGCATTTAAGTGAAAGACATATCAGACTCAAGGAACTCAGAGTGAGGTAGTAGTCGTAATAATGTCATCAACATATGTTATAAGATGTTCTGCCGGTGCTTACGCCGATAGATAAACAAAGAATGATCATTTATCAAGAAAATCCAAGTGGCAGCATAAGTCAGTAAATCGTTGATACGCCCCTGGCTTGCTTAAGACCATATAAAGACTCATGAGCTACAAAAAATAATCTCGGTGGACAGTAATCCCAAAACCAAAGACATTATACATGTAATCAAGTGGCGTAGATCACCATGAAGGAAAGCATTTTTAACATCTAATCAATGTAATGTGACCACATTTCTGTAGAGCGCAAAGAGTCAACACCGCATCGATAAGTAGCCGCCGCTTAACAACCGGATCGGTTTCACAATCAACGCCAACTCGCTGAAGCCCGACCATCACCTACAAGACGAGCTTTATAGCCAAAAGAAACTCATATTAGACCGCATTTTATGACGAATATCCACATTAATAGATTTAATAATGTTAACAATCTCAAAGGACGGTGTACATCCAAGTTTTTTTTAATTAAAGCATCATATTCATCGCATGGCCATTTTTAATTCTGGATTAAGTACGACGGATTCTTTGGGATTGGGAAAGGGGTAGAATGAAAATTTATAAGGTATTTAGGATTAGGGCTTCAATACATGAATGTACAAGGGGCGCGGGTCAACAGCGTGCGTAATCGTCAATTCGCAAGCAGAGAAGAGCCACCACGTAGAGCTAAAACCGGGTTGGGAGTAGCGGGGTCAGCGGGTCCGCATGGTCACGCTGAGGATGGGTGACTACGATAGCCAAGGGCTGGACAGTATTATGGGTCAGACTGGCCCCATACGCAGCGGAGAATGGGATGGGCGGACGGGCTAGGAGTGTAATGGAGTTTGGGAGTTACAGAAGAGTACGGGATTTGAGGCAAATGGAAAGGAGGTTTCGTGGAAGCATTTAATGCGGTCTACTAATAATAATTTTACGATTATGGGCAAGAGAACATTTTTGTAGCCACGATGGTCAGAGGACAACTCAAGAAAACACACGGGTAGCCAAATGGAGTTTATTAATGGTGTTGAGGGAAACAACGGATGCGCATAATAACTCCAAACACGCCGGGCGTGATCATAAAGCGGGTTGCCGCGTGGTGCAAAGGGAGAGCGCGCGATACGATAGATTTTTTGCGTGGTAAAATATTTAGTAGATAGGTGTTTGCTCAAGCGCCGTGTCAAGCTGAAGGCAAGCATTGGCAATGGCATTACAAGAAGACGAATATAATTATTGATGCAAGCGCTGGAGGCGCGTTTAGCTTTTGCCATTTCGAGGAGAAGTTGCATGTGGGTACGAAAGACGAAGACTAATAATTGCGAAAGCGCCGTATAAATTTTTGAATGAATGGTTATGAATCTGCACCATTATCACATTGGAGACATTTAATTTCTTTTGTCAAATTAGGTACTCACAAGTGCCAAAACAATTTACAAGTGTAGCACTTCGCGATGGCGAGATAAATGGAAAGCGTCCATAAAAATCAGAGTAGTCATCGATAAAAATGAGGTAGTAAAGGTGACCTGACGAACTTAAGACAGGTGAAGTCCAAAGATCGCTATAAATAATATCAAAAGTCATAGTAGTATCATTGGAAGACTTAGTAAAAGGCAATTTAATTTGTTTACCAAAACACACACAATCAATAATTTTCAAGGCTTAAGGGCGGAAGCAAAATAGGTGCTTCTGATGACCTAAACGCGCATGCTATGTAGAAAGCAGAGTAAAAAACCGAAAAATTTGTGGGATCGGGAGGCCGAGAGGTGCCATGAGGGCAGAGCTCGCTCACGTCACATCTACTTGAAAGCCGCAAATAATCTGGCCGAAATCCTTCACCTGAAGCCAGCGGATCAAATCTGGGCCTGATACATTATTGTCGTGGTAAATTTTCTGAGCATAAATACTTACATGGGAACGTGGAGAACATGCTCGAAAGTAAGGGGGAAGTGAAAACAAGAAAGAAGGCATTTAATTATAACCAATAGGAAACAGAATGACCATTTCCAACAACGACATGTTTATGATCGTAAAACCAAATAAGAGGGGAAGAGTACCGACGGAAGTCATACGGGAAAGCGAGCACTTATCCATGTACTCAACTTTATCGTGGATGCAACCCCAATGCGCGTGACAGTCTGCCTGACATCAAGAGTCGAGTATACTTCCGAAGAGTGTTGCCCATTATTCCACGGAGATTAAGAAGTCGCGAGCCCAAAGATTCCCCGGACTGGCTGACGCTGGCTGGGTCATTGTAAGGTCAGTTGGCCTGGCCCAACAAGTAGGCGGGTGTGCGGCATGGAACACGCGAGGAGTACTGAGGATCGCCTGCCCATTCGCCGTAATGACTAGCATGTGGCCGCGCTGGTTTACGTGGCTGGTCCGTTTTCATCAGAATGGATGGGCTGAAATAGCTTCCGCCAAGACGGGCCGAGGGCTGCCGGGCCACGGTCAGCGGGGCGATCATGAAGTCATGGGGCCGTGATTTCACAAGAAGCAGAAGTTATGTGGTCTGAAATCAACATTTTTCTTAGCAACCGGACTCTCTAATACGGTACGGATCGAGTATTTATAAAATTTGTGTAGTGGGCTTTATTCGCCAATCGTAAAGACTAACACCATTATACGACGCTGTAATTGCATAAGTCAGTTAACTAAACGATTATTTGGGTAATGGGGCAACAACGCTCTTAATTGATCCGCCATACTTTTTAACCGACAAAGATGCTGGGTAAGTTGCATGAAAATTAGATATGTGGAGCGCCAAAATTCTTGTTCAAGTGGAGACTGCATCTAGAACCTACATTATCCCGAAAATATTTTTGCAACCGGGTCTGCATCCATACGCGGTGTCCGGTTCACTATAATGAAGGCTCAGGATATCAGAGCATAAATCCACTTCTGTGACAAGAAGACGTTAGCATCCCAAGCATTCATCGTGAAATTGGCCAGCGACTGCGCTTGCATGGAGAAGAATGATGAAATTAATCTTTAAGTAGAAATGACAAACGACAACGTTTTCCATAAGGTGAATGCGAATACGGCGCTGAATATTCTGAGCATACCTACTATGATAAAGTTTATTATTAGTGGGAGTAGGTTGAAACGGTGTCGAGGATAAAGATTGGAAGAGTGTGCTGGGATCAGTGTTATAGCCGCTACTGGAGGTGATAGAGAGTAAGAGGGGACAAATAGAGAATTACGGTGGCTGCCTTTATATGTGAGGGAGGAGCAAGGTGTCTAGGGAGTATAGTAGTATTATTAGGTGCTGGAGTATATGGTCAGAGGTGAAGAGTGGCCGAAGTATGGGGGGCAGAGAAGAAAAAAAAAATTAAAATAGTCGTGGTTTTTTAATTCTAATTACCACGAAAAGAATATTATAATTCCGCTTTCTATATTTCATCAATAAAGAGAGATATATATAAGTTTATAAACCTAGCTGTTGTTTCAATTATTATTACATAAATAATATACGCCAGAATCGCTAATAACCGTAGTCCTATTAGTAGTCCATTTTTACTTTTTCACTTTTTTATAATCGAACTTCGATCGTAGACATATTTTCGTTGCGCTTTTATAATATTTGGCTTAAAAATATATTAGAATTTAAGAATTTGAAATGTATTTTTTATTAATATATTTTTCTATAAAATATTATAAAACACAAATAAAATATCTACTATCAAAATTCAACTAAGAAAAGTTTCAAAAGCGACAATCCATGAAATGAAAGGAGTATATCTTAATTGATATATAATTTTATCAATCAAAAATTAAGCGAATTTGCATCTGAAATAAGTTTTATATTTTGCTGCACTATAAACATATACCAACAAAAATTAAAAATTCATAATATGAAACGTCAATTATAAAAAATTAAAATTGAACATTTTTTTTTAGAAATACTTACTTCAGATGCTGGGTGCGGATCGTGTGGATCCGACGTATTCAAGATGGTTCATTAGAAACACCAAAAATCATGTTATGCTACTGGTTAATAGTAAATTACTTTCAAATTTTACTTCTCAAAAATCATCCGATGTCCATATTTCAAGCACTATCCATGCCACCTCGATACACTTCTTTCCTACCACACTGAAGACCACTTGTAACAAACCCACTTTTCACCAACATCCCCAACAGACCGTTATCTCGCGTGTGATCAAATTATTTTCTCTCCCTTCCACATCACTCCATCATATACCCCACCATATTTTTCATTTTTCTTTATTTATTTCATATATATAATTATTAAATTTATAATTACTACAACAATTGATATGAAAATTAATTAAATTTGACAAAAAAAAAAATTTGAATTTCAAAAAGCCATCATATAGTTAATAAATAATGTATATTTTTAAAAAAAATCACGTATCATATTATTCATTACCGGGAGCAAGCGCAAAACATACTTAAAGAAAAGGCGAATAAACGGTAAAAACTCAAAAAATTTGGGCGTCCAAATGACACAAACTTAAAGCTTATTTATAGATTCTAAAAAATAAAAAATAAATTGTATATATATATATTTTTTATTTTTACTTAATTATCAGATAAAAATCCATTTGTACTGTTATAAAAAAAAGTCACTATTGCACAGAACATCGCGGCTAGTATCCTCACGTTCCTACCGCCAGGTTCTGACGCTATGGCAACCCTGTGGTTGCTCCATTTTTTATTTCTTTTTTTAATTTCGTGGACCCCACAATTAAAGCAGTAATTTTTTAAGCAATCGGATCAAAAATTTGATCCCTGGACCATTGCGCTACAATTCCTAAGATTCAATTTATCATTCATTGCGCTTTAAATGACTTACTACATCCTAAATGATCCATCATGCATACGGTCTAAGAATACATGATCAATTACTTTCAAATTTTAGGAAAAACAGGGGGAATTTTGTAGCATGCAGATAGATTTCCAAGAGAAGGAAAGTGTTTTTCAGAGGTAGTAATGTAGTATGACACCCTACAAGTGTTAATACTCCTGCATGTTTCTGTACACTTCATTTCACAATGCATGTTTCTCTTCTTCATTCTTGCATATATTGAGTACACTATACACTGACACCTTGCCATAACTCATAGCACCAGTTCAATATGCAAACAGCTTTTGGTCAGATCCTCTAATTACTACAGAGTATAGTATATTCCAAAACTACCCTAGCAGTGGCTTGTGAGCATCCACAGTTAATAAAAATTACAAAAATTACACCCCAAAACAGTGGCACAACAATATATTGAATTTCTTCAATTTTGTCATAGGTGACCATAACACCAATGACATGCATTGAAATTTATAAAATTTCTCATCATTCCTTATCTTTATTTTTATTGGTTAATAATCTTATATCACATTGAAAATTATGAAATTTTATTACTTTTTTATTGATTTCATAATTCCTTAATAAAGCATTTTTTAATGAGATGATCACTTATTTTACAACGAAGGAAATATTATTGATTGAAAACATAAATGTGACAATTCATATGGCACTACTGATAATTATCATAGAGTAGCACATTCCCTATAACCAATGCCTTTTCTCCATGTTGTTCATTCCTTTACGTGACCATTCATTCTGTCAAAGATACTTTGCCTAAGAAGAGCATTTATGGTCTCATATATATCCCTCTCTATTTATTGAACTTCATAATTAATCTCTCCTACTACTAGAAGTAATGTAATGTAATAGATGTCACTTCGAAAATGGAACAACCTTTTACATGTTGAGGATTTGAGGGTTAGGTTTGAGTGCCATCTCACTTCCTGGTAGTTATGCCTATGTCCTTTTTTGGTATTTCTCTTTGATGGGTTTTCACATGCTACTTCACATCAAGAATCTCTTACATGATCAACATTTATGCCATTACTGTTTCTTACTGTCTTTGTACCCAAAATTGAATTTCTTGAATTATATATTTACCAATTCTTCCACTTGCAATAGTATTCTTTTCTTATTCTATTTTTTAATATTTTTTTTTATATTATTACTTCTCTTTCTATTCTAATGACTTATTCGGACCAGTGATAAAACTAAGAGGAGGTATATATAGGTGCAATTTTTTGAATTAAAATTTAAAATATAATATATATTTTTCCAAATATTATTTGGTTTTATCGCCCCTAAATTTCTATATTTTTCCTATTTTTTATAATCATTCATTCACTATCTGTATAAAAAATTTATTTAGTTACTCTACTTGTACAACTTACCATACAATTATTCACTGAAAATTAACATAACTAAAGTGTCCCTATACCCCTGATGAATTGACACAGTAAAGATTGATAGAAATACATCAAATGTCATGAAAAGTGAAACCTGATTCTACGTACTCCTATATATTCCATTATTAGCCTTTTGTTTGTATGTTAGTGAAAAAGCACTTATGGATGTGACGTATATTTTCCTTTAGATAGATGACACTTTTACCTACCTTGGCATGGCACTTATGCAGGAAACGTTGTTAAAGGGAACAAGTTATTGTCCAAAGCTAAGACAATAAAAAATGTCATTGTCACAACCAATGTACTAATTTTTTTTTACGTCTTAAAGCAACATCGTATCTATATATCCGACCCATGCAATTATTAAAACGATTAATTGGGTAACGAGACACCAGTCGCTATAGAGGATTTATGCCGGTAATATTCGGTTTTATGACCTAACAAAGAAAGAAGCATAGATAAAATGTGTTATGGTGGTAGGTGGGGGAGGTATACATAAGCTATAATGATCAAGATACAGAGAAAAGACGTGAGCATGTAGACATTAATTAGTTATGCATGTATAGTAATTATTAAAACTTAGCAGTAAAACATGAGGTTCTTAAGGTTTTCACTGAGCTTCGGAAGGGGGGTTGCCTTTGGTGGCGCGGTTCGGGAGATTGTGCAACCCCCTTTGTTAGAAGCAGAGGAATCCGAGCGCTCAAGATACAGTCTGCCTCTATATGCAGCTAGATGAGCATAGTAAGCCGGTGGCACAAGCGAAATAGGCTTGGTACACCTCACAAAAGTGTAGCAAAGATTGTACACCAATTTCTGCAACTCATCAGAGGTGAATTGACTTTCATCCCACAGAATATGGTAATGAATTGGCCTGCTTGTACCCTTTACTCCCCAATGGCTGCATAGATAAAAATCGAATTCTCTTGGATGAGTGATCACAGTGTCAACCACTGTTCCAGGGGGGATATTTTCATCAGAGAAGTGGCTTCTAATTGAAGATGTATGCTCATTTTCATCAGGGAATAATCTTGTATGATGCCTTTTCTGAACTACTGCAAATGTTATTGGAGGTTTATAGCCTGGAAATTTATGACAGGCCGCCCGGATTGCTTGAAGTTCTTCCTGAAGAACTTTCTGAAATTGTGTTTCACTTACTCCATCCCTGAAAAATATGATTCTTTTGGGAAGTTTGAACAGTTCTTGATGGAAGTCTTCTAGTATTTCTCCAACCATTTCAGTAAGATCTTGAATGATTTCCTGTCTGTGAGTTTGAGACCTCATTCGTGAGACGTATTTGTTTGCTGCAGGCCAGTTTACACTTCCCACAACAGCAGCAACTGATGGACTGGAATCATCGAATGGGTGAGGATGAGTAACATCAGCACCCATGAATATAACCGGTTCCTCATGTTTAAGAATCCTAGGTATCTGAGAAGGCAATGAATTGAACAATGCCACAGTGCAGCCGCCTTTCTTGGCATTGATCTTTAGAGCCAAATTTGCAAGAAACTGGGAGCTTGGTTTGCTAAGGTTTTGATACAAACAGCATTGGCTTACAACACCAATGCTCGTCTCGGAAATCCTTTTCAAGTCTGCATATCCTTTATGTTTTCTCTCCATCACACAGATGAGCAATTGGAGATTGTTGAGCGAAGCACTGTGAATTTTCTTGAGTTTTGATTCCAAAACAATTGTATTGTTCAGCACTTGCATTGGTTCAAATTGAGGACTAATAATTGTGTTCTTATTGAGAAAAATGCCCAACTGTTCACACCTTTGTGATAACTGGTTGATGAATTTGGGCACATTTGCTCTTTGATCATAGGATCCACCAAAGCTGATCAATGCCCACCTGTCGATCCGAGTGCCTTCAAATACATGGCCATCTAGGAGATTCCACTGGCGATCTCGACGTGAAGGAATCAAATTTGTTGTCTGACCACCACTGCCTAGCTTCAATTTTGGAGGCTGTAGAATTCTGCCCTTCAATCTCGTCATTTCCCTCGAGACTTGTAGCTTGAATTCATTTCCTTGATCACCACTGTAAATTGTCACACATTGTCAGGAATAATTCAGTTTTCTTTTCTGCTAAATAAAGAACAAGATGAATGCGATCAAGTTCCGCACTTCTTATATCCAAACCATAATTATCATATAAATATTTAAGGGATTAAAGCAAATCACAATTAGCGAACGATATATATAAATCCCGGGCCAACAGACTACCACAAAGTAATTGATGAAACACAAAAGATATGTGAGTACTTAAAGTTACCTTGTAGGTCCAACTGGTCCAGCCATGACTTCATTGATGATCGCTTTTCGTTCTTTAGGCCTCTGGCAACTCATCTTGAGTATTTTCGATGTCTGTTCATCACTAAGCTTCCCAAGAAATTTCTGACCTTCACAAACCACACATAATTCCATGGGAAGATAACATGGCTTGCTTCTACCAACCTGCAAACATGGAAGATTCTTAAATTGTATGTCATAATCATACTGATCCTTGAAATATGTCACCAATCTTAGATTACTTCCATCTCTGTCATGAAACCACAAATTCTCGGTAACATCCTCCGTCAAACAAAACACTCGATATCTTTGAACATTCTCTCTATGACTAACAAATACCCTGATATTCTTCATTGCCTTCTCCACTTCTTTCCTCTCTTCATCACTAAAACATTTGACTTTCCTCTGCAAAAGATCATGCAGGGAATCGATACGCTTCTGTAAATAGTTAACCACTCCGGTGCTCTCGTGAAAAGCTGTCACCGAGAAGTCTACATTCATAGCAAGCCCTTGTTGAGTAGGCCTAAGACTCTGAAAGAATCCTCTCAAAGCTACTGCTCCATTACCAATATCTTTCGCTTCTCCCATCGAACTCGAGTAAAATGATCTCCCGGACGATATACACTTCTCAGTCGAACTTTCCCTCAAGACGACATCCAAAGCATGAAGATATTCTTGAGGAAGAGCCCTATACTCATCACCATCCCTTTTCAAGAAACTACTCAATTCTTTCCCATCCAATTTCGAAACAAGCCTGATATTTACTCTAAAAAGCTTAAACTTTTTGTTCTGAATTGGGAGGCTAATGAAAAGTTCAAGTTTATCATTTTGGAACTTAACAGGGCTATACAAAGTTTTTCCACCATCAAAAACAGGATGAGCACCACAGAATAAACCTGAGTTTTCTTTAACTAATTTTTTCTTGATAATTCTTGCAATTTCCCTTGATGGGTGAGGGGTAATTTCGACATCATAATGGAATATCCTCTCTGAAGCATCAAAGTTAACAGAAAAATGGTTGGCCAAAAGAGTTATAGCATGCCCTTCAACTCCACCAGAATCTGGCCTCTTTGCTAATACTAGTGGCTTTTGGTCTACCCCTATTATTCTCTTTTCATCTCTGCCCCTAGAAGCCAAGCCTACTGGCTTCTGCAACACTTTCTTAGCTGCAACAAATTAAATTCCATTAAAATCTCATTAAAAAAATATCATTTATGAAACACCACTAATTTAAAAATAATTACAAGCATAATTACATAATTCTTGCAAGTATGGAACTTCCATTTTTATCAAAACAAAATTAAAATTTGTTCTTTAGTGTAACTGATGCATTTGAAACCTACTCCTATGTTCTCATTACGCACATTACAATTAATAACTCGTCATCATTATTTCTACAGGTATCAAGAATAGTACAGCAATATTTTGATTCAGAAGACATGCAGCCAAATATGAAATAATAAAAGAATCAATAAACATCAACATCGACATGTGCAATGCCTTTGAACACGCTCTCTCGGATAGTACACAACCCTGTAATAAAATGGAGACTGTTTCCGGATTGACCAAGAGTGAAGTGTAAATACTATCTACTAGATAGTAAACGTAAGTAATGTAATGAGTTATTTTGATATATTCCATTATATATAAGAACTAGAAAATGAAAAAATATTCGACTCTATAAGGCATAAAAAAAATCAAATGTAAAAATAAAGTATTCCCTATTTACCAGTATTATCTTGGAGTTGAGCATCAGAGGAAGTGGCTAAAGGTGGATTATTATGTTTCCATGGGACCCTTTGAATGGTTGGTTTTTGTTTGATTTGATTTTCAGGTAAAGGAAGATAAGGATGCAGAGGAGGTGATGTTGGTAGAGGCAGAAGTGCAGGGTAAAAAGCTTGGTATTGATTAATCTGACTAATGAAACCAAATCCATAATTATTTCTGTTTGAGTATTGTTGCAAGAGTTGGTGATGATATTGATAGTTTTGAGGATCATTCATGGTTCTAAAGGTTCTTGTTTTAGTTGTGTTTTTCTTCTTGTTGTTGAACTGTTTTGTTGTTCCCTCCATGACTTGTTTTAGAGAGGAAGAAGATTTGAGACAAAAAGGCCTATTTGCATGCGTGAGAGAGATAGTTTTAACTGATATGTATCTGTTCTGATATCAGTTTTGCAAGTTGTATCAGCAGAAACTGTAGTTATTGCAGACAGAGAGAGGGGGTGTCTTTTGTCTTTCTTCATTCACATTGTGTTACATTTTTACATAATCAATATCACTACATATATTATATTATGATAAAATTACGACGAAGATCATGCTTATTTTATAAATTACCCTCATATTATTTAATAAATTTTCACTAATCAAGATAATCGTAATATTTTAATATTTTTTAATATGTACCATTTTCATCGAAAAATGAGATACAACTTCCACGCAGATGAATAATATAAAACTCATATAATCTTAAAAAGCCGGTATCGAAAACTGCTCTGACAAAGTGTAACAAATAATCTGAACTTTATGTTGTTATGATTTTGTCCTTGGCTTTAGTGGGGCAAGAGGGGGGTGATTGTTCATGTGGTTGGTTACCTGTATGCAGTTATGAAGCTTGAGAGTATTATGCAAAAGGAATTTGGAGTACTTTTGAAGCATAAGAAAGTGAGAGGAAAAGCTTTTTCGTTCCCAGGAAGGATATGTTCCATTTGGAGTTATGTAATCTGCATTGAAGTGAATGCTTGGCTGTGAATATCTTTGACTACATGTTAACACATAAGACTTACAACTATACACTTTTTTCTTCTTTGATTGAATTCTTGCTAAAGGTAAAAAATGAAAAGTGAAGGGCTCAATCTTTTTACCATCAACATAGCAAATGCTTCAACCAAAAGACTAATACTCCGTAATAAGTAAGATGAATTGCCTTAGATTACTCAAATAAGTAATCATGCTCAAAATGTGTTACTAGCTACAAATATAGCAAAAAACACCTTATAATCGGTTTAAAACCACATAATTTAAATAGGGGTAGTCAAGAACTCATCAAATTTGGATTCAATTATTTGTCTACTTAAATAATTTTGAATTGCTTTTATGGTCTCCTATCAATTTCTAAAGTCATTGCATACTTAAAAAAATACGTACAATATATTCCAAAATGTTAAATTTAATTTTTAATGGCTAAAATTAAATCGTTATTTGTGATTCATAAGATTGTTTTGAGTCATAATTGCCAGGTTATAGTAAGGAGACTAATGGAATTTGATCCTGTAATATTATTAGATTTAGGAACATGTTATTTACCACTAAGTCGTTGGTTTGATCATAGCCATGTACAATGAATATTTGTAGTTACTCACGATATGTACCCATGTCATAAAAAACATCAAACCTCATTGTTTGAACTACATATTATACGTAGTAAACTTATATCTAATCAACGTGAAACTCAAGATTAGAGCCTTGTGGTCGTCGTAATCACTGTCATTATCTCTTCATCAGTTGGCCATCATTCCATGGATAAGTTCACTAATACATCTACTATAGCTTATGATGGACATTTGCAGAGTAATAGATACCAGCAGGCCTAACAAAAACAACATCCATTATTTCAACTACATACTGATCAATGATGATGATGATCATGGTGGGCATTTGTCTTTTCTTTCGTGCTACATTCTGAATTACTATTGTGGAATTCACATGAAATTTAATCACCCACACCACCAACGTAACTCACATCTCTTTTATTTGTCTCCGTTCCACTCTCATATTCGAATTTTATATAACTAATTTTATGTTATCAGTATTCCTAAAAAATTATTCAAATAGTAATGAAAATTACAATCAAAACTGACACACAATTAGTTTGAGAGCACCTTGTCACGGTCCGAGTTTTTCAAGATGTTTGATCATGACCAAAGCATAACAGGATGTTGAGGTGTACTACACGAAGAGTCTATCTCACTGAATTTCGTCTATATATGGGTCTCTCACGGAGGGACAACGACTAAGGCGTAGTACGTGTCATCAAGGACATAATGCATTCAAAGTTAGATATGCCGACTCGACGAAGACGGTGAGTTTATCGCAAGTGCCTCGACATGACTTGAATATGAATGTCTCATGGACGCTACACCGGGTTGGATGCTCATCCCGCATCCCCTCGATGAGCCCACGGGAGGCGAAACCAGCGAGGCTATGTGTATCTAGCTCGGGAGGCCGAACCCGGTCTTGTCTACAGATCAGAAGTGCCGCACCTGACCGATTCCGCTACCAGATATGCGAGCCTGCGGACAACCGCGATCTTTCGCTACCACCAAGATTCTTTTTTTGGTTGTGCCATAAAGTGAAATTTTCTCTTATGTTAGTTAGAAAGGGAACATCGAGACACAATAGAGGACCCGTAAATAAAAAATAGTATACATTTGTATAGGAATTTTATTTAGGAGCTTACATAATTTAATAAGCATGATACTTATAAAGGATATAGTTGTACTTTTACTTTAATTCAAGTAGAAATATGTAACCACTCGTTACAAACATTACATGCAATGTGTGTTAGTTAATGAAAATAAACGTAAAATGCCTTAAATGCTTTTATTTTATATGAACCATCCGATCAAATATGATAGTTATAGATGATCTAATGAGGTTTAACTATATACAGATGATACTTATAAAATTTGTATAAGCACGTAAATAGAAACTCATTTAAAATAATGTACCGTGTTTAATTAGTTTTGAGGGAGAACGTATGGATCCAATTAACACAATTTTATATACAGCTTTTATATATATATATATATATATATATATATATATATATATATATATATATATATATATATATATATATATATATATATATATATGATTTTCTAGTAAACTAAAATTTAATGGCATGCATATTAAGTTTATTTTTTCTTTTTGTTTTTTAATTATCATTTTAATAAAAAATTTGTTTTTAAAAAAATTTGTTATTTTGAAATTTCAATACAACATTTAATTGTTTTTTCTTTGAAGTTTCTCCCTATTAAATATATATATGTAATAAAAAGCTTATACTAATATATTTATTAAATTATTATTTGATTTATTAATTAGAGCCTATATATGTAAAATAGTATTTATTCCTACTAATTTTAACTGATGTAAAATAGCTAGAATGACAACTATAAAAAATTGGAAAAAGTAGTATATTGCATAGCTTTGAGATGCATATTGTATGGAGTAATAAATAAAAGTTGCCATAAATTAATATATATGGTCTTTCATGAGATTTTTTACTGCTTTTTGTTTCTCCCCACAAACCAAACATGGCCTACCGAAAGGATATATATTTCCAAAACATAAGTAGTCAATTCAAGAATGACATGCAATAATAGCTTTTTGACTTCTAAAAAATAATGGTTACACTAATTCAATGAATTACTATGGTCATCAGTCATCTTTCACAAATATTAGGCGCAATCAAAGATTTTCCTTTAAATATAAATCATTAATATCATCTTCTTTGTAGAATTGATCAATTTTACTTTTGTTTGTTTCTTGTCCAAAACATCACTTCATTCTTCCACAACCTTATAATATACCTCTGCAACTTTTTAGCCACACTTTTGCCTCAACTTTCCTCAACATATTCATGGGAGTGGGACGAAGATGGACAAAGTTTTGGCACTTGGAAAGGGGTTTTATCTAATATTTAAAGGATTAGAACATGGTTGAAATGAGTCGAGGGGACAATATGATTAGTAAGTAAGACCTTGGGTTTTCCAACTTACACACGTAATTTTAGGGCCTTATATTTTGACACTTTAATTTGGGTAGTGGAAAACCTTGGAATTGGTGAAATGGTCAAAGTTATATTAGGTCCACATTTAGAGCTTGCATATGTTGCATCATGCATGCTAATTTATCTCTTTCGTTTTTTTTATTTGAGTAATTTTTTTTTTAAAGAATTATCGTTTTAAAATTCCAGCATAATATCTTATTAGTTTTTCCTTTTTAATCCTACTTAAATATATTTAAAATTATATTTATTAATTATTATTTTAGTTATTGATTAGTAATATATAGATAAAATGTATTTCATTCTTAATTACTTAATTCACGAAAACGCAAAAATGTCAAGTAAAAAATCATGGAAATATATTCCTTTTCTTTAAAAGTCTTTAATGGTGCTTTTTACTTATGTCTTTGTTTTAATTTTTTTGATTGGACAATATACAAAGTTTCAATTCGAAAATTAAAAAAAATTCAAATAATTCGAGTCGAAGTAGTAATAATAAATCTTACCAACAAAATAGAAAACATTATAGACATTTATGCTTTTTTTTTAAAGCGAGTTATAGACATTATGTTTGATCATTATATTGTAGGATATTAACAAAGTGACGGTACCCTAGTTTGAACATGTAATCACTCTGCACGAAACTCTTATTGAATTATTCATGGCTACCAAGTTCAGAACATGAAAGATTCCATCTCATCCTCGGTAACTAGTAAGGAGCACATATTAACAATAATGGTCTCATAATAACCTTCATTTCAAAGTAGAAGAATAGAGTATAAGTTTTTATTTTTTATTCTGATAAGTGTCAAATTTGAAAGAGTGGCACCTTGCCACCTTTATTTTACCATTTTCTAGTAAGATGTTATTTACTACTCCGTATATTTAAAATTTTCTTGGTGTTTTTGCATTTGTCAATATGATATCCAAATGGACAAGCTATAATTTTATAATAGCTTTTTTTCATTCACATTACTAATTTATTAAGGAAAAACAAATGTAATAAAACTTATAATTGATACACCCAATTTATTGATATGAGACTAAATTATACAGATTCTATAGTAATATTATCAATAGATATCAATAAGTTATACCTACTTTTTTTATAATTGATATCTTCATATAATTTATATCCATTTTCTATGTTTTTAAATTGTTTTGTCACAATGCCAAATTATATGTTTTAATTTGTCAATTGTCACCATATCTTATTTAGATTACGGTATCATGTTATTTTACATTCATAATCAATACATAAATCTTAGTGGACGATGGAGCTTTAACTGAAAAGAAGAGTTATTAACATGTACAGTTTAAGTCTAGCTCCCATATGCGCTTATGATGAAAAATGAGGATCTGAAATGATTAGCAAAATCTTATGCATTATTTTGACTCTGCATCTAAACCCGAATTAGGGGAATAAAAGCAATAAAGTGGTAGATTTGAGTCACTATTATTTTGTTGAGTAGTACATGAACAAAGATGCCAAGTGAAAAGGGGGAAAAAATAGGTAGATTTTCATGTTTTTGAAGTAGACATCCATTCTTCTTCTAAAAAGTTATGTATGTATCAAATTTTGATATTTAACTTAGTATTGAAACATATGAATTTTGATTAGATATCTGGATATGTTGATTGATAATCTTAAAAGAAAATTAATTCTACTGAAGATCCAAGAAATTCCATGGATGGAATATCAATTCCAATCTTGGCCTGATATTGAGCTTGAAGAAACAAACAACTCAACTTTTTATGAAGACATGATTATTATTGGTCGGCTCAATTTAGCGAAATAAGTAAAG
The DNA here is from genome assembly GCA_019722365.1 of Lithospermum erythrorhizon. Taxonomy (NCBI): domain Eukaryota; kingdom Viridiplantae; phylum Streptophyta; class Magnoliopsida; order Boraginales; family Boraginaceae; genus Lithospermum; species Lithospermum erythrorhizon. The sequence continues at coordinate 210,605 of JADFUC010001514.1, forward strand.
ACATTATTATTTTTGGTCGGCTCAATTTAGTGGAATAAGGTTTGGTTTAAGGTACCTGAGCATTAAACTGGAAATCCACTTTAGCAATATAATGCCACAAAAGGTTACTAAACTGAGTTTTGTGATTGTCCAACATTTTTCTTGATTCATCTCAACTGATTGAGATCTGAATTACATCTCATATCCATCCTCTTAAACAATTCTTGAAAATACGGAGTAATCTAAATATCTAATACATAAAAAATTTGATTTGAGTATTGAGTAGAGACCGCGCAAACGCAGGCCCCTCTGTCACAAATTATGATGTAGGCTCCACCGCTTGGGCTGACCTTAGCTTGACAGCCTTCGAAAGTGCAATGGAAGTCATCAACCTAGGCCATGAGCTTTCATGATCGCTCATAGACCCCATCCAGGTAAGTAAGTATTCAAATTTTATAAGGTCTAATCATATACTTTCTACTAGCTTAGTACTCCATTTATCATAGTCGATGTGGTATAATAATAGCCTAGGATATGTAATTATCACACCGGCTGCACATGTAACAACGCGACGCAGAAAAACTCCGGCCATCAAATTTAGCTGTACGGAGTCGGCTGTCTAAGTTTTACTTAGTTCAATAGTTCAAATTAGGCTTTATATGTAGTCGGCCTGGGCGACGGTATGTAGCCTAGTAAAAAATTTCAAATAAGAAAATCAAAATATAAAATAAAATAAAAAATTACCCATACCGTTTCCAATGTTTTATTATAATACTTTTTGGGCTTGGCTTGGGCTGGCTTTGTTATTTTAATATATTAACTGTTAAAAAATAATTACAAAATAAAAAATATCCCGTCTCCTTTCCGTCTCCATTGGTAAATACCTTATTCAATTCAAACACCCCCAAAATCATTTCATCTCTTATTACTCCTCCCCCAATACGAATCGAGATCAAGAACCCCACCTCTACTCCCGAATCGGGACAAGAACCGCTTCCCTTCCTTCACCGACGACAAGAACCTACCGCTCTCCTCTCACCGACGATCAACAACCGCCGGCCCCTCCTCTTTCACCTGGGGCGTAAAACGCCCTCCTTAAATTAAATAATTTAAACAACACCCCACCCCTCCTCTACAATTGATTAAGGTTAGATTCCTACAAGCCCAGGTTACATTATGTTTTTTTCTAATAATTCATCAATTATATTTATGTTATATTCAAGGAAGTTCTGTTTTAGCAGTTATTTCACAAAGGAATAGTTATGGTTCGAGTTTGATTTTTTCGAGTAGTTATATTCGAAGTTTAATTTTTGACGTTATTCGAGTTATATTCAAGTAGTTAATTTCATTGTTGAATAGTTATATTCGAAAAGCATTTTTTTCGAGTAGTTATATTCGAGTTTAATTTCGAGTTTATATTCGAGTTTAATTTTTTGATGGAGTAGTTATATTCGAGTTTGATTTTTTGATGAGGTTCTTTATATTTGTTTTTCATTTTCTAGGGGTTTTTCATTCCGTTTTTAATTTGTATAGTTGAATAGTTGATAGTTGTCGTTTTTCATTCCGTTTTTACCTACTTGATAGTTGATAGTTGAATAGTTGATAGTTGAATAGTTTTTCATTCCGTTGAATAGTTGATATTGAATGTTTTATCGATAAACGTTTCTAATGCTTCTAATTCGACCAGACAAACAATGCGTGTAATAATGTGCTAAGGTACGAAAGTCAGAGAATGATGTAAGCAATTGGCCCAAAAAAGGCGTAGGTCAATTCGGTATTCGATAAAGTGAAATGCCTGTACGACATCGCTGTTACATTACCTGGGTCGGGCAAATGGCTCATCCTGCATCGACGACGTTGACACGAGGTCAACCTACTTCACGCCCTTTGGGTCGGGCGCTTCCACTCTATGACGCACGCATGCTCATATTTGCTCCTTTCTACGATGATGACAATGATGAAAGTGACGGATCGACCGGGACGACTCCGAATTTAAGACGCTGAAAGCGAGACGCTTCGGCTGCATTTGAGTGAGATGACTGGCCCACTCGGCGAGGTCCCTCATGGCCAAAGCTTGGAGCTGTAGATCCGCTATAACGAAGTCCGTTAATATCATTGTCTAAATTGATTGAAATAGTTATATTTTTTATTTATGTTATCTAACTTTTTACTTTTTATTCTTTAGGATATGCGGCGGCGGCTCTGATGTTAAGAGGTTCTTCAGGAGACAGATTATGCGGGGTTCGATCAAGTTCTGGCCGTCGTACAAATCGATCGACATCAGGGACGACATCTGGAAATCGTTCCAAGTAAGTATAAAATTTTTGTTTGATTTAAAAGTTGTTTAAAATATTTTTAGTAAATAAAAGTCTAATTAAATTTTGTTTTATTTGTCTTTCGTGAGAGAGATATAAGATAAAGAACGGTATATACGCTAAAGCAACCTTTGTTCGAAATAGACGCTGTAAGGCCGAGGAACTTGACGACAATGAAGACGAAGACTCTTCAGCGTACCCGATGGCTTACTTTGATCTAATTATACATCATCCGGGCGCCGGTATTTTACGGGACTCAAGCTTTTTACATCGGTATTCGAATAAATGAGCCGGCTGGCATCGGGTAGTATTTAATCGTACGAGACGGTTACAAATAAGCGCAGCGGAGACGAAGTTGTAGCCTGGAAAGCCCATGGAGTCGTGAAGATTTCCTTGGAGACGGCCGCAGCCGCGACGTCACGGAGATGTCGAGCTGACGCTAAGGAGACGGGGTTGGGGATTCGGGAAGCCATGGAGTCGGGTCATGGTGAGACTAGTCAAGTCGGGTGTTTTGGTAACGCAAAGTAGCCTGCAGTACTTAATGGTTGACTAAAACAGGAGACGGTTTGGAGTCGGGGGAGCCCGAATTACGGGCCAGTTAATGGACAGATGCAGATCGATTTAGACAAGATAAAAAGCGAGTCGGTTTCCCTCGAGTCCATCCTAACCCACATGCGATCAGAAATTTGCCGAGACGATTTCTATTGCCTTTTGCCTCATTAATTGTGTCAATACATAAGTGTCAAGACCTTTTAAGTTGTAACACATGCTTTATTTTAAAATTTTAAATTGACAGAATGTAACACAATCTCACATAGTTATGTTGCTACTTTTATGAATATAAATCCATTATTAATACTACTCCATCATTTTTCCTTATCCTAATTGACATATTATGCATGGTTAGGACTTGGGATATGATGTAGTAGTTTGGAATCACTTGTAAGCGTAGAAATCGAGAGTTCAATCTTCGTTGATATATTTATTTTTATTATAAAAAATGACATCTTATACATGATCACGAGTCATCATTCTTTTTCAAAGTAATGTATTTTCAAGGAATAGTTCAGTAAACATGATGAAATGTAGTGTGATGTGTATGAGTTCACATAATCTGTTACTGTCACAGTCTACGTTTGATCTCGACAAATGTCATATTCTAAAAATTTTCATTAATGAGAAAAATAATATATTATACTTATAATTTTAATTATTCGGCAAATTGTAACAAACGATGTGGAAGTATATTCACTTCTTTGCAAAAAAATATATATATATATTTCTGCATGAAGTATGTTGTTAGCCACATTTTTCTCTAACAGAAAAATCCAGACTTTTTCCAGTTTTTCACATCTCACCATCATCATGATCACATTATACTTCTGCTAATCTTTGCCATGGAATATTTCTTGGATTGAATAAATCATAATAATCCCAAACGTATAAGAACATAACATCATTGCATTATTTGTCTACTTCAGTTATTATGACAATGATGGATCAAATGAAAATGAATTATTTAAGATCTACCATGTTTATAGTTTTGTTGTTAGGGATGTTATTTATTATACAAGTCGAATCTGTCGGGTTTGAACTGTTATCGGGTCATACAAAATGCATAGCTGAAGAGATCAAGGCTAATTCCATGACAGTTGGGAAATATCACATTCTTGATCCCTCCATTGGTAGTGCTGCTTTGGAAGGCAACCCTTTACCTGAGTCTCACAAAATTACAGTCAGGGTGAATTCTTGTTTTTCTATCTTTTGTATTTTCGTAATAAAAAACTTATACTGTCTCTGATTTTTTTTTTTTTACGTTTTCACATATCGAGGTGAAACTTTGATACTTTATTTGTTGGTCATTGTTGTCACTTATATGTGACTCATTTGAAGATTTTGACTGTTCTCGTAGTTTTTATTGGGAAATAGTGGTAGGACTTTAATGAAAATTGAAGTATTAATGATTGATATGTAATTTATTCTTCTTAAGAGTGGTTAGATTCTTTTAAAGTTCGACATCATTTATGGTCCGTTTAAATCGGATGAAGTAGGCAAGGGTAAAACTTCAATATTAATCTAGATGAGGGTAGCTGAGGTGAATCGAGATGAATGTTTTAAAATATTGTTTGGATACTCTTTTATTTGTTAAGGTGAATCAGGTTAACTAAGGTAAAATATAATCATTGTTTTCACTTATCTCTGCTCTTTTGAAGATTTTGACTGTTTATTGGGGAGAAATGGTAGGAGTTCAATGAAAAATTGAAGTTTAAATGATTGATCTTTAATTTGTTATTATTGGAGTGGATAGATTCTCATATTTTTAGGAATAGTGCATCGACATGCCACAATGCTCCCGCTAAGTGGGATAAGGGGTCTTAAAGTAGCAAATTTGTAATTAGAGCCTGTAAAGATATCCAACGATCAAATGTTTGTACTTTCATGGATCTACATTTGAAGTCAGCATGAATCAGTTTCATAGTTTTGGTAGCCTTGTAGTTCCCATTGTATATTCCAATTCTTTATTTTCATTCGTCTTATATAATGCTGTGAAGAACAATTCCTAACACAGGATGGTATTGTTTTATTTCCATTGTCTTTGCAACAGGTGACATCGACTTATGGCAATAGCTATCACTTTGTGGAACATGTGGTGGATGGCCATTTTGCATTTCAGGCTGTGGAGGCAGGGGACTATATGACTTGTTTTTTCGCTGCTGATTTCTCACCACCAGTTACTATGACAGTCGATTTTGAGTGGAAGTCAGGCGTCTCTGCTAAGGACTGGTCGAATGTAGCTAAAAAAGGCTCAGTTGAGGTGAATTTCATCCATTCCTTTTTAGCTAAATGGATATGGTAGTCGCCTATAGACATAGATGCATATGCAAGAATGCAACCAAATTTGTTATACGTGTAGGTTATCTTTGCGGTGGCTTTGTGCTTTCATCGACATTTGCTGTTCTGATTTTGTTTAGGATATTTCCATACTGTCTTATATTGTTCAGGTCTAAACAATGTTGGATCATTCAATAGTTGTGGACTCGCACGTCTTTCACATGCAGTGGCTTTCTGTAGTCTTTTGCCTAGTTTATGATCCTGAGGTTTATTAATGAAGTGATGAGAGTACATACAAAAACCACTATAATCAACCTGAAAACTGAGAATAATTATTATATTTTGTAACCTATTGAGTTGCAAAGTTCTTCTCATCCAACTGTTTTAGGTTATTGCAGAAGCTGCTAAATCTCCTTTCATCCAACTAGAAATAACATAAGAGAGGAAATGGAGAAGTGTCGCCTTTTCTTGTGTCGGTCTAATTCTGTTAATGCATTTGTAGTCGAATTGAGCTAGTGTTTTGTGTATGAAGATTCGAGATTGAGTAAATGAGAGTTTTCAAAGTAATTATCCGCGACTCATGTTGCCTCAGCAGATGTTTTCATCCTTCTCATTCGTGTCTCTTTTAACAGGTTAATGGATCATACTGTTTTGTAATATTAACATGCCCCAATGCCTCTCTCCAGCCTATATTGATCTGTTAATTTTTTCCAGTGCATTCAAGTAAATATTTTCTTTTCTTGCAAGTAGATATATTTTGATTCCTTCTCTTTAATTATCTTCTCCAGTTAATGGAAATGGAGTTGAGGAAGATGTTCGACTATGTTCAGTCCATTCACGACGAGATGTTTTATCTCCGCTCAAGGTTTGCTTTATGGTGCACTCTAAGATGTTTTTGAACGATTCATTCATGTGTAATGGCGTTCAATTCTGCAGGGAAGAAGAGATGCAAGATCTCAACAGGGCTACTAACTCAAAGATGTTTTGGTTGAGCATGCTATCGCTTTTCGTCTGCTTATCTGTGGCAGGATTGCAGCTATGGCATCTCAAATCATTTTTCCAGAAGAAGAAGCTTATTTAATCTATTTTCCCACCATTATTTCATGGTTAAGTTTATTTACTTTTTGTAAAATTAGCAGTGGACAATGTATGAAGCAAATATGAAAAGATGTGAGACTGTTTTAGCTGCGGCTTGAATTAGATTAAACGTTTTGATATTGATTTGAATAGTTATATAATGAGATAAATGTTTGCATGGTTTTTGTTTTCATGGTATCTACTAGTGTAGGGTAGGTTAAGGCTGGGGTGGATTCATATGCACAAAATTTTGGAGTTTTGACTTGACAAGCTGGTTAAAAGTTAGAATAGATGCCATTCAAAGATTAGGTTAGGAAACACATATTTTAAAAAAATATATATTAATTTTTAAGATTAAACAAAATACATGTCATAAATTAAACTTGAAAATCTTCAATGATGAACGCAATTGGATCACATGACTACTCCACGACATAATTTCCCCAAACAACAATCCCCAAGACACACGTCATAATGCCAACAATACCATTCATTTGCCCAAAATCAAACTTGACAATCTTCAACTATGGGTGTATTATATAATTCTCGGCCTAGAATCTCCAAGACACATACCATTTATTAGATTTGTACATGAGTAGAGTCAAGTCCAAGCTGGATAAATTCTAGCTCGGTGTGATGACTATTTGAGTCGAGGTGTTGAGCCTAAATACCAATTCACATCTCCGTTCATTATAGATCGAGCCGAACTCTCTAGAGCCTCTGCTCCTCCGACTTTAACTGAACGAACAACTCGGTGTAGCTCGACTCATGCGCCCTCGATTGGGGTGTGCACCATATCTGAAACTGACTCGAACCGAAAATAACCTAAATTTTCGGAACCGTACCGATTTAGGTTTTGCCTTTGAGAGAACCGATAAAATAGGTTCGGTTCCAGTTTTTACTCAAAACCGAACTGATCCGTGCACACTACTAGCCCGACCACTTGTATGATTCCAATTTTTACACACCCCCACCGAGTCCGACTATATCCACATCGAAATAGTGTTAAAAATCACCGAAATAACAATTTTGCCCCTAAATAAAACACCCTCAAATCACTACACTTACAAATAGGGGGACAAAATAGTCATTTGACCCCCTTTTTAACGAGTGGGACTAAAAGTACACCCAAACAATGTCAAAAAGTATGGAAATGACTATTTTGCCCCTAATAAAACATCCTCAAATGCTACACTTATAAATAGGGGGTTAAAATAGTAATTTTATAGCTATTTTAGACACTATTTGAAGTGTGCTTATAACACCTCGGTGTGACTTTAGCTCCTCAACCCCACCCCAAAGGTCCAAGCCCATTCTTTGTTGTAATCTCTTGAATATTGATTTCAGAAAGTGTCACAAAACGACGTCGTTTAGCAAAGATGTCGTTCATGAAAGGAGATTTGCTAAGCAAAACAAGAAAATTAGTAAAGGGCTTAGCTAAACCAGAACCCTTATGGCTCAAAGCCATGGAACAGTAATTTTCTTTACATAATACTTTTTCCATTTTCATTAATTTATGTGTTTGTCCCAAATTAATTGTCCAATTTTCACTTTTTATTGTTCACTTTTTGAATTTTGAAATCAAGTATTTTATATATGTATTTGCTGTATAATGTTTGGAGTATTTTTATGTCTTGTGTAATTTTTGGTCAAAAATACATCAAAAGACACTTTTTATATACCTCCGTTTTTTTATTTGACGTTTTAGTATATTGTGGTGATACTTTGACTATTCATTACTAATTACTCATTATGTAATGTTTGGAGTATTGATATGGGGTTTGTTAATTTTGAGCATTGAAAATCTAACTGGATTTGGAATCAATTATTTTTACATATGTTGTATAATATTTGGTGAAGAGTACGTCAGAAGATAGTATTTTTAATGTCCTTTGCTATTGATATGATGATTGTGATTCAAATCGAAGTTATGTGTGTCGATTAAGGCTATAAAGTTTGTTAATATAGAGCATTGAAAATTAAACTGGAATTGAAATTAATAATTTTTACATATGTTGTATAATATTTGGTAAAAAAAATACATCAAAAGATAGTATTTTTAATGTAATTTGCTATTGACATGATGATTGTGATTCAAATCGAAAGTATGTGTGTCGATTAATGCTATGAAGTTTGTTAATTTTGAGCATTGGAAATCTTACTGGTTTTGAAATCAATTATTTTTACATATGTTGTATAATATTTGGTGAAAAATAGATTAAAAGATGGTGTTTTTTAATGTACTTTTCTATTAATATGATAATTTTTATTCAAATCGAAGTTGTGTATCTATTATGGCTACAAATTTTGTGACTTTTTACCATTTAAAATCAATCTGGACGATCATTTTGGGATGGAGGGTTCTTGTAGTAATCTGAATTTTGATTATTTGGGAAAATTTGATTTTAGGAATCCACCGGCTACATTCCCGAGAGCTGAAGGGAAGCTAAAACCGATTAGCTTACCTGAGGATGTTTACATTACGAAGTTCTTCGCGAAGCATCCTGATTCTAAGCATGAAGACGCTATCAAGTACTGTTAAGCAGTTTTGTTTCTTTATATTTCTGTTTATGTTTAATAATTTATGTTCTTATTGTTGGTATTTAGTAGTCAAATTATAATGAAGAAAAAGGTCTTGAAGGGGTTTTGATTAGACCGAAAACAATTGAATTAATTTTCTATGTCGAATGTAGATGTAGTGTTTATTGTCGCAGATACTAGTTTTTTGTTTTATAGTAATTTTTCCACAGTGCCGAAGATAGTTACTTTGTCGAATTTAAATGTAAGGAGTTTAGGATTTCCTTGTTTTTAGAATATTACTAATGAAAAGTTGTGATTTTTTGCTAGTTTTGATGGTATGTTAATTTTAATTTTAGTGGTTGGTATTGCTGGAATTGGGTTTCTAGTCATCAGAACTTTAACATTGTTTGTCTCTTTGGTGGCTTTTTGTTGATTAACTTCTTGTCGTAAGTCGTAACTCAAAACATTTAATTTTGAGAAGACCATCCCAACTTTTTTGATGATAGTAGGAGTCCTGATTATAGTTTGTGTCTAGTTTGGTAGCTTTAAGAGTGTGGGGCTGAAGAAGCTGATCAACATAATTTTTTTAGAGTGTTTCAGAAATACCATTCGAGACATGTTTTGTGGGTTAGATGGTGATCAAAATAATTTTAATTCTTAGCCAGAGAAGTGGTCCTATTGTAGCTCTTTTTTTAAGTTTTGACAAGATGAGGTATCAATGTTGTCCCATGTATGTAAGCAAGAGCATGTACATGGAGACACTTTGAAAGGCTGTTGTTTTAGCTAATGGAAGAGGTGGTTCTCAAGAGGATAGAAGGGCACATTGCACCTTTGATTGTGTTTTCGTTGAAGCTGATTTGTTATACACATCTGAATGAGAATGCTCAAGCTTGGAAGAATTGCAAAATGAGTTTGTCTTTTTTGCAAAATAGCTATAACTAGACCATGAGTAGGTTATGCCCCCGAGTTTGGGGAAGGTGCTATCAGAGAGCTCATTTGACTCCCTTTGGTATTTGTTGGTAACCTGTTATGCTCCTCATCATTTTAGAACGAACTAAAATAGCAAGTGGCTCATTCACCTCATGAGTAACAAGGTTAGCTAGGAATTAACAAGTGGAGAGGAATAAAAAGAGATGTTTACAAAATGATTTAGAGTGATAAATGATATTGTTTCGTATTATGCTGATAGCAAAAAGTGCACATGAAATAGCTTTTCCATGATTAGAAGCACTTACATTGTGCAGTTTGGGATTTGTTTCAGACAAATTTAATTACTTCACTCTTCTTAGTACTACTTATCAGTCAAAAGACAATTTTTCTTTTCCTTCTGCATTTTTGTGTGTACATACTTTTTTTCCTTCTTTAATTAGGTATTCCTACTATAAAAGTTTATTTATCCTACTGATTATATCAGGATATGTGACTTTGCGCCCCCTCCAGCTCGGGTATTTGGGTGGCGAGTGCTAGAGTTGAAAGAGCGGGGTGTGAGTGAAGAGCAAGCTATGGCTGTAGCTGATGTAATATCTCCTCTTTTCTGATTTTTGTTCAGCACTCCATCCCCTTCTTCGCATTTTAGTCTTACTTATAATGATTAAATCTGTCATAGATGGAATATCGTGCGGAGAGAAAGGCTAAAAAGAAGGCATATTCTCGGCTGAAGCAAATTGCACGCCTTCAAGGGAAGAGACCGCCTCCAAATCCATATCCTAGCGCTATTAAGGAGATACAGGCTGAAGAAAGGAAGTATGTCCGTGATCGTTTCCACAATCCTGAAATACGAAAAATTGTGGACAGGATGAAAGTTGAGAAAGCAGCGCTGCAGCCGGAGAGATTGGATGCCGGTGGTTTTGGTGGTGGTAACCGTGGCAGTGGAGGTGGGTTTGGCAGAGGTGGTGGTGGTAGTGGGGGCAGCTTTGGCGGCGATGGAGGTGGTAGGTTTGGCCGTGGCAGTGATGGTGGTCGTTGAGTAGGTGGCGGCGGTGGTTTTTGGTAATTGTTTCTCTGATATATTTTGTAGTTCATAATCTTTCCATCCGGAGTTCAACAGATGTCTGCGAGCATCTCTCAACATTATTTAGTAAACATATGTCAAGTCTTTGAAACGTCAAAAATGGCTCACTACATGTCTACATCCAACACAAAATGATCAACATTTAAAAAAAAAAAAAAAAAATCGGTCCTTGCCAATATAGTTTAGTGCGATTCGGTCATAGCCGGACCTAGGAGTCCAATTCTAGTGGTACAATTTGCAATTTTTTTTTCCGAAGACGATGTGATTTTATTAGATTTTTTTAAGACTTAGATTGAAAAGACGTCGTTCTTTTAAGCCTAACATTTCATCCTATTAATCAATCAAATCAAATTTATCCACTACTCTATGGCCCATAGCCCATAGAAGATCCATTTACATTCATGATAATCTAAACTTAATTCTTAACTTATCCAAGTCATTATTAATACTCAATTATAATGGAGACTACAAAATATGATAAATTTCTAATTTAGAATCTATATAGCAATAACTAAAATTGACAAATGACGAAAACTAGACAAAAAAGATTAATACCCAAATAATTAAAGATGATGATTAACAATTAATAAATTCAAAAATCAATAACAATTAAAGAATATGAATAACAATTAAATCTATAAATGTAATAAAATAATTGTTCCGAGCAAATAAATTGTTGGTATAGTTGCCAAAAGAGGGACAAATTTAGACAATTTAGTACAAGATTGGATGTGAAATACCTACGGATTCACTTCTGAGGCAAATTTAGACATTTTAGTAAAATATTGAATGATGAAAAGTACTCTACACGTATCTCTGGTTACATTGGATGATGAAACATTACTCTACAATTTTGGGGCAAATGATATTATAAAGAAGTAATTTTTTTTTTTACAAAATCTGGTAGTGCATTTTATTTTTTTACACATAGATCCGGCTATGGATCCGACCTTTAGCTTATGATAAGACAACTTTATTTGTAAAATTTATGAGTAATTTAAATCTCTGTGAACAATTGCGTCTTTAGGTCAAGATTCATGCTCTGGTCATGAACTCTCTCATCAATCTTTGAGTTACAATAATGATATAATCATCTTGATTTTTGGATATCTTAAACACTTAATACAGTACATTTTAAATCCACATTTATTATTCTCATTTAAGTGAGACCATTTGACAACATCATTCGTCAAAGTATATACATAAAATGGTCCAACATATATGCAAAAGTTGAAGTGCCAAAACAAAAGATAAAAGTATAAAACATAAAATTTCATTAAACAATCAATTACTTTACGATATGATAACATGTCTCAAACGATATCAAAATAAGCATGTGTGAAAAATGCATTAATGTATATCTAGCTAGGGCCAAATATGATTATTGTAGGAGCAGATGAACAGATATAAATTAATTAGCTGAGACAAAGCAGACAACAGAAGATGCTTCTTTTTATGTTGATATGATTTTAGATGTATATTATATTGATAAATGTTGTATATTCGTTTTTATTTTATGAGTTAAAAATAGAGACATTTATATCACTTTTGGACTATTATGTAATAATATAATTATTTGGACTAAACTGTAACTTGATTCCAATATTAAATCGATAATTATCAAGTAATATATCATTGGTCAGTAGTTAGTTTATTTATTATATAAATAAAGTAGAACTATTCCAGTACGATTTAACATGTGCATAAAAACTGATACTTTGGCTATATTATTAGTAGAAGACAAATCCATTGCAGAAAAAGTTTACTTCTTGTAGATTTTGTCGCAGGAAATTCAAAGTCAAGTTCTAAATGTAAGTAATAATACTGCATGTTTGTAGATTAATATTAATGGAATATGACAATCTTCATACTGGTAAGGCTTCATTTTACTATTGTTAGTCATCATATTATCAGAAATAGATCTTTTTGTAGATTGAATTTCCAGTAGAAGTTGAAACAAAATCATTATATTTTGGGTAGATGTTTATGATGGAGATCTGATATTTCCAGGAATGGAAAGTAACTTTTCAGGAACTTTGCTGTTTTTGCTCAGTAGCCATCATTGTTTTGGTTAGAGAATAATGTAAGAACAATTGAAGATTTGCTTTATACGTATTTGATATAGTTACTGTTTTTTTTAATTGAAATGATGAAACAGTTATCTTAACGATCCACATCCATGTCTTTGAGCACAATAAGAAATCGTGATTAACTCAATCGATCAGAGATTATAGCTCTCACTTAACTAATTCTATTACAAGATCAGCCCTACCAGAAATGAATTCACACTCGATTTGTAATAAGAGAGTTTATTACAACCTATCAACTCTTTATTAGTTGAGTTGTATCTGGGGATGTGTTAGTGTTTCTTGGCAGCTTCTTTGAAGCATTTTTAGTGGTTTATCTAAACAATTTTCCCAGAGGTGCTCTCTATTTCACCTTTTGCATTTTAGTGAATTTGCATTTGAAGCCCATCAATCATTTTTTTTACTTCCTCCATTTCAAAAAAATCGCTCCCTTAGCTTGTACTTCAATGATAAAATTAACAAATTCTTGTTGTAGTCTTAATAATTGGGAATACACATAACTATAATTTGAATTAAGTATAATGTTATGTTAAAATACATTAAAAATCTATTATCATTTGATTATAAATACTTGAACTCAAATTTTATAAATTCATTCATCATAAAATTCAAAACTGGACCTTTTTTTTACAAACTAGTAATAAGTGACGCAAGGCCAGATACAGAATTTTGTTACATGTGATTTCATTATTATAATTATAAAAGGTAACATAAAATTGTGTAGCTTTGTTATATGTGATTTCATTGTTATAATTATAAAAGGTAGCATAAAATTGTAGTAAAAAAATAAAATTATTGAATAAATATACTTTATATATTTTGGAAGAGAATCAATTTTTTCAGAAGATCGCCTACCTCCTCTCATGCCTCCTTTCTCGTGCCTCCTCGCTTTATAAGATTGTATCCCATGTATCATGGTAGCTATACTCGAACGCCCAACATACGCATTTAACTATATTATAAACATGTACACTAAAGCGATGCCACAAGTTAGCGTAGGTGATCTTCGATTTAAATTCTTAAAACTATGACATCGTAAAAACTGAAAAATATTCTTCACATATTTTAAACTTTATTATCTAAAAATTTAATTTTCATTCTTAGTCAAAATTTCTCCATCTTTTATTTTTTTATTTTTTAATTAAAAGGATATCTTCAATGCATCATCATCCTTATCAAGATCAATTTACTCTATATTCGGTTCTTGTTGTTTACTATTTTTATTCTTTGTTGATCGACACATCTTTTTTCTTAGTTTACAATTCTACTTTTTTGTCTATAGTTATTCACTCATAATGATTTCAAATTAATAGTTTGTCTCAACTAAAAGAATATTAAACAAGTCAATCTTAATCTTTTGATATTTTCTCTAACAATTTTATTGCCTAAATTAAGAACTATTTCTATCGAGAATTACCAGAACTCGCCAAAGATAAACGTGGAGTTTAAGTTTTCATACGATCTTACATTTGTCAAAGTATCACTTCCCATCAATTACGCCTCCAAACGCTAATTTTTAAATTTTGTCTATTACGCCTAAAAGATCTTGATAGTTTTGATTTGAGTAGTTATCCCCTTATTATTTTCAATTTACTTTCTCTCTCGTTATATTTAATATTCAATATACGAGTAAAGTAAAAAGTTAAACAATGTAAATTAATGCGATATCTGAAGAAAATTTGATAATGTAAAAAAAAAAAAAAAAAAAAACTTATAATACATATTTATCTTGTATATATAACTCATCAGTATCCACGTCATTGTTTGAAATAATAAAATTATATAAAATAGTTGTTTTTAAATTATACATATATTAGCATAATATAATATGAAACTTTATGTGTAATAATTGATATTATCCGAATTATTTAATTTAAATAAAATTGAACAAACCTAGTTTAGAAGATAAGACCTATTAATAGTTTTATAAAAATATAAAAGGATGAAATATGTATAAAATATAATTAAATTAATATAAGAAAATAAATCTAATAATAATAATTTAAAATATCATGAAATTTTAAAAATAAAATAAAATCAGATACATCAAGTTAAGTTACTATTCGTAATTATTATTTCATAGTGGCTAGTAAAAAATATATCCTAATAAGCAAAATTTATATGTTATTGGCATAAAATTAAAGCATCATTATCTCGGTCAATAAAAAGTCAACTTTGTATGTTTCACTCACAATGGGTAATCACACGGGGAATGAGAATTTTTTCTTAGTAGTGTAAACACATCCTTTTGAGTTTAAAAATGAATCACATGGTTTGAAAATAATGGAAATAATAATCTAATAAGATTATGAGAAAATTATACGCGCATATTTATCTTATATTTTCTAAGAATTATAGTTTTAATAGTATTGTACTTTTAATATGTGTGACAACCTCCATCACTTAAAGATTGTCAAGTTTTGAATTTCTATTAGTTGATCTTTATAAATTTGGACTCCAATATTTTTTGATGTATAATTGTTTGTTGTTATAATTTTTAGGTAATTGGTTAAATAAGTATGTTGATGCATGCAATCATGATATGCTTTTTTCCAGATATAAATTCTTCTATTTTGTATAAGAATACTAAGACAATTATGATATTCTAAGATATTTGAATATGTTTACTTCCTAACACTTCATACATTATTAATAAGACAATTATGATCATCTAAGTAAATTAATAATCCTTATATCTTTGAGAAATCTAACTAGATAACCAATATAATTTTCCAACCATTTAAATATACAAATTATGAATACTACATACTAAATTTATCTCTAAAATATCGTAATTTTTTTTTCAATAATTAAATTTTTTTAAATCTCAACCAACAAAATTTCAAAATTATGAATATTATATATTACCTTCATCTCTAAAAGGTTGTTCTGTTTCTTTTTCAATAGTCATAATTATTAAACACTTAACCACTAAATAATGAATACTACATACTAAACCCATCTCTAATAGATCGTTTAATCTTTTTTTTTAATAGTCAATTTGTTTTGAAACTCAACCAACAAAACTTAAAAATTATGAAAACATCATACTACCTCCATCTCTAAAAGGTTAATTGATTTTTTTGAAGAAGTTAAAATTATTTAAAGTCAATCACACAAAATTTAAAATTTATAAATACTAAATTTCACATCCATCTCTTAAAAGATCTGAATAGCTTCAAAATTATTTAAAATTCAACCCCACAAAACTAAAAATTACAAGACGATATTACCTCAATCTCTAAAATATTCATGAATTTTCTTTTTTCAATAAGCAAAATTATTTAAAACTCAATCCACTGTAATTTAAAATTTATAAATATTAAATATGACACAGTTCTCTAAAAGATAGTTTAATTCTTTTCAATATTCAAAATTTATAAATATTAAATATGACACAGTTCAATTTTCTTTTAATTAATTATGCTCGTTGGACAATTGTTGTAACAATTCATTTACTAGTTTAGTTAAATGTGATTACTAAAACTAAGTGTTCAATAATAGTAATTATAAATTACTAGTCTGGTTCTCATGATAATACCGAGAATTATGCTAGATTGCTAGATCCCATACATAATCATTATAATAATAATAATGGTCAATTATACATTATATCGGGTCGCTATTATCTCGGGAGCTCGTGGGCGTCACATACATACAATGATGTTGAATTATATTTCATGTATGAAATTAAACAATACTTGGTAAATCGAGAGTTGATTGTAATCATCGAATATTCTCGATTGAGAATTTTACATTAATAGTGTAAGATATAATTGATTGAATCAATTAAATGACTAGGTAGTCGAATTAATTCAATAGTTAGTTAAGCTTGATAATGACTTGTTAGTAGTATTTTACTTAATGAGTTAGTTCAATTTAAATGAGCCGGCTTATTAACTATTCGATTGGTAAAGACCGCTTCCGAATGAAAATTCTAAGTGAACATGGTACGGTACAACCTCTGTGCTTTACATGTCCCAGTGACCTAGTTAGGGAAGTTTGTAAACTACGAGGTGCATTTATGGTCTTAAGTAAGCATCCGCATGGAATCTCCGTTTTGATGAAACAATCAAAGATTTTGGATTCACTAGAACGACAAGAATCTTGTGTATAAAAGGCGAAGGAGTTATATATCATTTATAGTTCAGATGTCGATAACATATTTAATACTGAAACAATGTAGAGCTACTAAACTGTAATAACTCCGCTACGTTAAAAAAAAATTTAAATTTTCGGTCGGCGCGGGACCCGGGATAAAAGAGGCAATAATCTTGGCGATAATATTATTTGTGAAATTTTTGTTCACCTACATTTATAATTTAGTAGCTTTTTGCCATGGAATATTTTATCTTTTGGAATCGGGTTCGTGGAGATTTGGCAATGACAAAGAGTGAGAATTAACCGAACCTAACGACTTTTTAAATATCTATTCATACATATCCTCCACAACATCACAAGACAACTTCATCTTCTTTCTTTCCTTCATTTTGCCGATATTCACTCCCCTTGAATTTTTCTTCAATTTCTCTTCGAATACGCCAAACTCACATCGTTTGTAATATCTTTTCTCCCCATCATTCTTCGAGTTGGCAAAGAAAAGTTCAACTCTTTTGAGATATTTCTTGGTTTCTCGATACTTTTAGTTGACTTTTTCCATAATTCAATTTTATGATGAATCTTAGTCAAGTTATGGGTTCCACATTTATATAAATGATTAATTCATGATTTGTAGTCAAGCCAGACGCATGGCCGAGTTGACTTTTTAGGTTATGACTTTTGGGTTGATATTTTTTAAGACTTTAAATGTGTAGGAGGGTAAGTCAGACCTTTATTATAGTTATCATGTGTGTTAAATTGGGTGATTTAAATTGATTAAAGGAGTTATACAAAAAGTCATAATTCCAAATGAGTTATAATCGATATTTGGAGTATAAGTGTTACTGTGGACTCACGATTAACTAGAACGACTTATAAGTTGATTTGTAATGTTAAGTGATTAAAGATGGAATTTTAGCGGGGACTGGACACATATTGCATGATTATAATTCGGAGAAGTTTATCCGCCATGCTAGATCGCTAGAGATATTCCCCAAGAGTTGGTTATGTATCTTCGAACGCCAGATAAGAGTAGGTATTGATTATACTTTCTCTGGTGTTAGGCGCTGATCGTGAAAAATGGCACATCTTTGATTGGCTGCCCATAGAAGCAAGCAGAAAGGAAGTACTTATCTGCATTTACGATTCTACTTTTAAATCAGGTGAACATGTTATCAGATATGATTATGTGAGAGAATGATATACATGTTATTATGATATGATTTTCATGTGAGAATGATACATGTTATTGTGTTATGATTACGTGAGAATTCCATATACATGTAATTGTTATATGATTACGTGATTATATTCCCCGTGGCGCTGAAGCATTGCTGAGGTGCGAATAGCTCGAACTCCCAACTTATATCGATTTCCGCAGCCTTGCTCCACTTACGATTTCCGTGGCCTTGTCGCTTATCAGGTTTGACTTACGACATGGTGATGTTTTAGCCGCGTGCTTGGATATTGCTCTGGGAGTAGCTGTTATCAGAGGCGACGGTTAGAGTTATGTATGACTCGAGCGCATTTGTATCGACTGACCTATGTCGCATGATTGGGGTTAGTGACCTCCTTCCCGTGATATGCGATTTATACGTGCCTTATACTTAGCGTATAAATAAGCGCTTCATACTTAACAGATAAGAAATGCAGCCTCAGACTTAGCGATGAAGACGCGCCTTTATACTTTGTGTATAAGGCTTTATACTTTGTGTATAAGCTGCTGCTTCACCTTATAATCGCGGTATATGTGGTGATTATTGATTAAATTCATCCCCTGCGTATCTGACAAGATACGCTATTTAGAGGTTGGTATAATCGCGATACGGTAGACAGAGGTTCACGACTGTAGCTTTTAATAAGTATCGAAGTCTCGATTTCTTTCGAATCAGGTGCTTATCAAACCTTCTATTATATCTTCATGTATTATGTCCTAGACTTTCCTGTGGAATCATATTGTATGACCTTTTAGGTAGTCCTCGATATATGTATTTTATTCATATTTGACTATTATATTATCATCGACTCGCTCCTGCATGGCAAGCTTCACCCCTCGTGTTAAGTTTCACTTGAAGCCATGCTTACACCCCTTTTCGCATTGGGCATTTCATTTGTGCTAGGTTGACAGCGGCAGCTGGAGCCATAGGTTGTTCGAGAGTTTTGTTCCGAGTGGCTAAAGAGCATCGGGCGGCAGAGGATTCTCACACTGATTTGATGCTATTGGCCAACTGCTTTTGACATATCATTTTGTGCTTAGGGATACAAGATGTATCATTCACAGCCTTGCCGGCATTACTTTATTTTGGGATATGTTGTATATATTTAAGGGTCGGGTCGCTGATATCACCATGGATTATAAATTTTAAAACCGCTTTTGATTTGGGAAACTTAATTTATCACATTTTTGGATGAAACGAATTGTGTTTTTAAACTGAAGTCGCCCATCTGTCAGCGACTCTGCTCGTCTTGTTTTCCTCGTATGCCGAATTCAAGCAATTACATGGGCCAAATAAGGATCGGCTGCAAATGTTTCATTTGGCGACTAGGTGAAACACAATATATTTTCTAATCAAAATTCACTCTAGATCGAGCCAATCGAACGGCCCGGACTTCGCCAGACACTTCATCAATAAGTTATTGGAAAGGTTTCGCACGAATAATTTTAAGAAGGATAATCTCTCCATGAGATACGGAGTTCAACTCAAGAAGTCACAAAGTTGTCCCACCACTAACATGAGATGAATAGCATTTAAGGACATACCCAAGCTTCGACTATGTAATCCATCATGCATGCCATGTCAGCGCATCACAACCCGACAAGGGTTTTATGGCAC
Organism: Lithospermum erythrorhizon; assembly: GCA_019722365.1. Taxonomy (NCBI): domain Eukaryota; kingdom Viridiplantae; phylum Streptophyta; class Magnoliopsida; order Boraginales; family Boraginaceae; genus Lithospermum; species Lithospermum erythrorhizon. The sequence goes on from JADFUC010001514.1 coordinate 230,358, forward strand.
CGAGTACTACTAGCCGATACCAAGCTCAATTCAGGCGGTAGACACTAGATTGCGTTGGCGGCATTCAAGTATCCGAGAAGAACTAAAGATGTATTCTTAGTATATAAATGGAGGCGAATAGTTGGTTGTTACCAGTACACCATGTTAGTTTCAACCGACAAAAGATGACTAACAAGCTCCTGGGCCCGAGTACGTGTTTTGTCTTAACGGTGGAGCAAAGATTACGGAAAAGTTCCAAACAGTACTATAGCCGTATTCTACTACATAATCTAAGTATTATCAGAAAGACGAACGCCGCAAAAGCAGTTTTGCTCGATTAAGAAATTCGTGGATCGAAGCTGGTGTTGCGTCATATCATGGCTATGAAATTGTTGGGTGAAAATAATGGTGTCAGTCAAGTCAAGTGAAACTGAGCACATCACAAACTGCCAGCATCCATAAAGTATCACCGACAGAGATATGCTTAATGTAAGCAATATCAAGTAATGAAAGTAGCAATAGATGCTAATGCTATGCACTTTACCAAACCACTACCTCTGCACTCCCTTTACCAAAGTAGCGAACATTAGTTCTAGACAAATGTCACGCGGTGTTAGGTTTAGTGAGCTAGTTGTATCTGTCTTTCATGTGAACAAATAATTGAATATTACGGCCGCAGAATCTAGTATGATTTCATCTGTGATAAACACCAATTCATACATCCTGATCCAAATTAATGTATATTATTCTAAATGCAATATATAAATGTATGAATAAAAAAAATTGTTACATTGCAACGGGAAGTCGAACAAACCCAATCCTCACAATCAACCTCGTGAAAGTCTCTTCCAAAATCCTCTCCAAAGCTTGTTCAATACCGAAATAATGTCATCTAGATCAGACACACCAAGAGAGAAACAACCAGAGTACTGGAATTGCTGTAGTTCAAGATTTAATGAAATCGGAAGAGAAAACTCTTCCAATTCTCTAGCGGAGGGGCGAAGCCAGTAGGGGGGCGGAGGTTTTTTATATGATTCTTATGATAAAAACCTAACTTTTTAAATACCAAATTTCACTCGCTACAACTCGTTAAAAAATCGCTTAACTCGTTAACTTAATTAGACCGCTATGAAATTTCTAATTAAATAATGAGTTACTAGTGAGTTGTTCTATTTTAATTAACTTAACAAGTCAATTAAATATTAACGAAGTCACTATCAATAACTTATCAAGTTATTCATCAATTTCAATTGCTTAATTAATTAAACTTCTGCAAGTTTAACCAATCGATGTTCATCAACATTATATATTTGACAAATATATAAATATCGAGATACACTTCTCAATATACAAGTCTCATTTGTTTTCATTCATGAAATATTATTCAATATCATTGCATGTGCGTGACCTTCTAGGCTCAGATAATAAGTAGTTGTATAATAATAATTGACTAATTATTATTATAACGATTAAACAGCAAGACGAAGCACCGCCATAACCCCCTTAAATTATCATGAGAACCCACACTAGTAATATACAATTACTAAGGTGAACACTAAGTTCTGGTAATCTCATTTAACCAAACCGGTAAATGAATTGATACACAATTGTCGCAACGGGCACAATAAAAGGGAATCAATTCTCATTGATTTCCAACACTCCCACTTGCCCTTGGACGATTACCTTACAATTCCTTTATCGCTGCGATCTCTAGTTGTAGGCTAACCATAAGAAGTGTCATGAAACACCCACAACTTTCTTTACTCGAGTATGAACCTAATAAAGCATTTATGGCGTCCCCATAAACCAATCGCACAATCAATGTAAGAGTCCGAGATCTTCTCAGATATCAAGGATGGATAACTCGCAATATATCGATTATCTATCGCTATATCACCGCGCGACGCAACATATGCCGTTATAATCCCCGCTATAGACGCCGTCATAGTCAAAGACGTAGGCTATACGATAGTTATATATCGTGAGGTTCAAGAATCGGCTTCTAACCTAAAATTCTAAAACAAATATCATGCTAATAATGTATATACATATTTCTATGAATTGCTTTCGTCATACCCTACCATAGGATCGTACCATGGTATTGGATCTATAGCTAACGGATCAATCTTGATCAATAATCAAAACACCACGTTAGTTGGCATAAATTTGTCGCCTCTAACTATCAAAGATCTAACCAAAGTGCCTTTGGCTATCTTATGTTTCTAGGTCAGTTTTGCATAATCAACAATTCATGTTGCCTCTCTAGAAAACATAGACTAACCTAGGGATTTTAACTTTTCACTCATCGAGGATACAATACATGCATATTATATGTAAATTTAAACATATAAACGAAGTAAACAAATATATTAGAATATAAGAAGCAACAATATTCAAATATTTGTTCACATAACACAATAGACAGACATCGATCTCCCCACTTAGTCCCAACACCACCGCGACATCCTGCCTAAGACCTATGTCATCGTGATGCTCATCACGCTTGCCCTGACTTATTGGTTTGCAGCGGGTCGGCGATTGACCTCTCTGCTGCTACTTTATATACTTTCTGATATCAATTTATTACATATCTCCCATCAGTGATACTTTCCGGTACGCTGATTTGTGATATGCTCGGGGTTCTTTAGCTTGAGCTATCGCCCCAGTATTGTCAGAAAGTAACTCAATTGGTCCCTCAATGCTAGGTACTACACCAAGCTCGGTCACGAATTTCTTAATCCAACACGCTTTAAATGCTTCAGACAAATAAGGATGCATCGCATTCCGTGGTGAATCTGGCACGCGATCATTTTGAACCTCCAAGATATCGCTTCCACCGTTGAGACAAAATACATACCTGCATCGAACGATAGTCGCTCTATCGCTTGAAAACTAGCATCTAAAATTCAAGCGACTTACTAACTCATCATCTCCACCATATACCAAAGCAAAGCATTCTTTAGTTCTTCTCGATACTTCAAGATGCACTTCACCGCAATTCAAAGGTTTTCACCGATTAGCTTGTGCTCCACGATTATACTCAAGGCTTAAGACACATCAAGTCTAAGGTATAACACAGACATACGACGGATCCCGTAGTCAAGTGTAAGGTACATCTCTTCATTTTGTCTATCTCAAGACTAGTAAATGGGACACTGCTCACGAGTTGAACTCATGTCTCATGGGGAGATTACTTGAATTATTTCATGTTGAACTTTGGTGCATCTTATTCACATAGTATCCCGACAAAGTCCAATTAGCCTTCCTCACCCGATCTCGATGGATTTTATTCCAAGTATGTATCATGGGCTTCACCTAAGTCCTTCATTGAGAAACATTTACACAACCAATCCTTGATCGAAGTTCGCAACTCTACGTTGTTTCCTATGATAAATATGTCATCGACATACGTGACTATAAACGATACATAACCCCACTCTAACTTCTTGTATACGCAAGATTCTTCTTTCGCTCGATGAACCAAAATCTTTAATTGATTAATCAAACGAGATTCCAACTCGCTGGACGCCCGGGTTAAGACCATAAATGGACCTTTGCAACTTGCATACCTTCTAGGTCCTTTACGATATGTAAAGCTTGAGGTTGCACCATATACATCCTCCTAAATTTCCGCTCTCAGAAAGGGCCTTTACATCCATTTGCCATATTTCATAAGTCATAAAATGCAAGAATGGCTAAGATTATCCGGATGGACTTAAGAATATCCATTGGCGAAAGTAGGAGCCTGGCCATAGTTCACGCCGTGAACTTGTTTGAAACCGGCATAAGTTCAGCTTTTGAAAACATTGGCGCTTTCCGCTTTTATCATGTTTAAATACCGATGACATTCAATGGTGACGAACCCATTTCGTAAATCCTTAACTAGACCAAACCTTGTTCTGGTACATAGAATCCATCTCAGATTGCATGGCTATTTGCCATTTGTCAACATCCTTGCTATTTATCGCTTCTTTATAAGAAGTGGGCTCGTCACTTTCAATGATGAAGGCTTCACCATACTCAGCCACATGTTCGTGATTTATCCCCTCGCTGATCTCCTAAGGGCTGGTTCTTCCATAACTTCTTGTGGATCAAGAACTAAATCTTCTATGGAAAGAGCAGGTGCCAATTTTGGTGCGCCGATGCTTCCGCATTAGATGCATCGACATCGACTTCATCAACTCTCGATCTTCATCAAGACGAACAACATCACTTCTAGTCCTTGGGACGATATTCCTTTCAAGGAACACTTGCCTTAAAGAATGAAGATTCTATTCTCATGCTTTAGGTAGAAGTAGTAACCAACTGTTTCCTTTGGATATCCTATGAAATAGCATTTATCAGATTTGGGCGCAAGTTTATCCTTTGTTAATCTCTTAACATAAGCTTCACAGCCCCAAATCCTGAGAAAACCCAACTTGGGAATCTTCCCAAACCACAGTTCATGGGGAGTTTTCTCTGCTGACTTTGTTGGACATCTGTTTAAGGTAAGTGTCGCGCTTAGAAGTGCATATCCCCAGAAATTAACCGGTAGATCGACAGGCTCATCATGTAATTCTCAAACCATATCGCTATGGTTCGATTTCTCCTTCAGACACCTATTACATTACGCCGGGCGTTCTGGCTGAGTGAGTTGTGAAACAATACTACCACACTCTCTAAGATGAGTATTGAACTGACTCAAATATTCTCCACCTCTATCAATCGGTAATCTTTATTGTCTTGTTCAATTGGTTTTGTACTTCATTTCGTTGGGAACTCTTGAATTTCTCAAAGGACTGTGGTTCCATCGTATACACAAACCGTATCTATCAGAATTAATAAGAAATGTAATGGCAGTTATAACTCAGATGTGTCTACTGCCCACATACATCAAAGGTGTACGATCCCCAATAAATCACTTGCTTTTTCATTAACCTGAAGCGCTTAGTCATTTTGCCCAAAAGGAAAGATTCACACTTATCGTGATGATTCATAATCGAAACCTTTCAAGTATCCCACCGAGTGGAGTTTCTTGATTCGTTCTCGGCATTATGACCTAATCGTACAAGAATGCCATGTATGCTCGTTTAAGTCATTAGGCTTATTCCGCTTAAGTTTATGGTATACGACTCAATCCCCATCATGTCTAAAACGAATGTAATTATTTTGGAAGGAGGCGGTACTAAATACTACCCCATTCCCGGTGATCCTAAATTAATCTGATCTATTGGAAAATGAAAACCATCAAAACAAGTGCCCGTAAGTGGGGCTTAAACCGACGGATCTTCACCTAGTGGCCGCAGAACTCGCGCTGCCTCGTGAGACGTAGATCCATTTCCTCTTTCGAAGTCTTCTACTTGACTCAGTTCCCCGCATATGACAAATATTAGAACCAAACCGGTGTCTAGCACCCACGAAGTAGAATTAGAAATTGTAAAAACTTCAATAACATACATACCAGAGGTCGAGCGGCCCAGACCATTCTTCCTATCATCCGTGGAACTTCCTACGTGCCCACCTCCAAAGGACCCAGTTCCCCAATACATTTGTCATCCTTTCTTAGTGTTACCCCTCATTTCAAAGAACTTTGGGATTCCTCAACCCTTGGCTTTGGCCGGTAAACTTCTTCGATTTCTTCTTTGCTTTGGACCACCACCAAAACAGTAAGGAGAATTTTTTAGGGGTCTTACACGCATTCGCTTCAAAGATTCGTGATCATCTTATGCATTGCTAGAGACAACTCAAACTTAAGATATTGAATTTCACATAAACCGAGAGAATTTGTCTCGAAGAGACTTCGTGGACGCAGACCATGTACCAGCTTCGAGACACGGTGTCTGTATGCTGAAGTCGATCGACTAACCCAATCATTTTAATGATATTTAGGTCAAGGCCCCGTCTGCTCTCCCAAATTGTCATTCACTTGTTAATGCATCGTAATATATCTCTCGCTTAAATTTTCCTTTCTAATACCTCGTTGCCGGTATATGTCATATGCCGCCACCTTTTCACATATTGAATTTTGAATGAAGTTTCCATATCGACAAACATGCAGACATTGGACATCCACAATATCGACTTCAGGTTTTTGCGGGATCCCTTTTCCTAATGGGAGGCACTATCATCGTTTCTGAGGAACCTTATTGTCAAAGACGTATTCGCTTTCTTGCTGAGAATGATTCTGCTTCGAGACCACTGGCCGGTTCGAAAGTTATTTAGCTTGCACTTTTCGCGTCGAAATGGGGTCGAGTTTATGAGTAGTAGTAATGTAGCCATTAAAATTCTATAAGAATAAGAATAAAGACAACAGTAATCAAGAACTATCATGCTAAACACTTACAAATAAATTGTAAAAGTAAATACTAATACTTCCAAATCTTCAATGAAATATATTAGTATCAAGACCTATTATACTTAAATCCAAACGAAATACCGCATACATTTCTAATCTAGTATAATAGTAGGTTACGAACCAATTATGTAAAAACTACATAACTTTTGTCGTTAGCATACCATTCAAGATGCTACCTTTCTTTGTATCTCCGACAAACCGGTTAAGATAGCCAATTAAACCAAATAATTACTTGAGGATCATCTCAAAAGCCCACAACGTTAGTGAAATCACTTCAACATGATCCATCATTACATCAAAGTGCAAAATTAAAATGGACCTCGCCATCACAAGGTGCCCAGATAATTTAAATCGATTTCACAACTTTAAACGGGCTTCGACACGCTGTTTTAAATGGTGAGATTATTATTACTTTGCTTTTAATTTACCATGAAATTGTAGCACATAATCAAACATATGTACAACATGAAAAATAAAATAAGTAATGCACATTCAAGAGGAGTATGATATGACTGACCCTAGGCCCTATTATATTTTCAAAACTTGAAAAACTGACATTTGGCCCCATTACAATTTCGTCTTCTGGCTTCTGGAATCTCCACCAAGCTCCGTCTTGAATTACAATTCAAATACACTAATCCCAACTTAGACAACATGCAAGCTTGTGGGAGAAACAAGAAAATTAAATAAAATAATATAATATGACTCAGCAGGTCATTTACAACAATACGGTACGCAGACCGGAAAAACGTGGGTCATATCAATACACCTCCATTCCATTCCATAACAATATATATGGGCAAAATGACAATACAAATAAATGCACTTAGTTTCCATATATTAAATGAAATGAAAATAATATGTTCATAATCGACTAATTAATTACCATTATTTTTATAATTAATTATCAATTAATGTAAAATTTAAATTTAAATATATTCACACACATGATTAATGATAATTATTACTATAATTACCCATCTCTTAAATCATGGAATAATTACTTACAAGTAATTAACTCCAAAATTCAAAAATTTAAAAAGTTATCATGAAAATATTTTCAAAATCATCAATTAATGAAAATAATTTGGAAAAGGGAAATATAAATCAAATTTAATGTCATTCAAGATATATTCAATCATCTTAATGAAAAATTACATTTTATGATTTAACATTTAAAATCGAAATAATAATTACCAATAAATTTTAAAAACAAAAAATAATTACATAAAATACATTTAGGTTTTCTAAACGGACGATTTTAACTCTTCAACGCCAAACGTCGCCCGCCACCCACGTATAGACACTGCCAGCCGGTAAAGCCGTGTAGTACGCCGTGTTACGGGCCCGGTGGCTTAACGTACTCCGCACCGAACGCTGCCTGGGAGGATGTCCGCAAGTCTGCACTATTTCAATTTTTCGCCTTTTCCGCATTAATCGCAACTTTGTAAAAACGATTTGGAGGCTCTAAAAATTCAAAAATTGGGAGTCGACTCGAACATCAACAATATCATTATTGAACATGTCCAAGCGGAGTTTCATAAAAACGCTTCTATTTTTTTCGACAAACCCAAAACAATCCGTAAATTCAACGAATTTTCTGAAAGACTTTAAAAATTCAAAAATTCTCGAAAAACACTGACGAACCTCAAATTTTCTAAAATTTCTAACGCCTGTGAAATCGAATGATTCTACCTTAAATTAAAATGCAATTAATCAATTTTTAATCCCTTTCAATTCATGAAACAATTAAATAAGCATCAAATCATCAAAATCAATACATTAAAATGATGATTCCATCCGTGTGAAATATATATAAAATGGGTTGATTTTTTCATATTATATATTCATCAATCAATATATAAATTGGCTTAAATAATCAAATTAACTAACAATTATGTCAACACACAATCAAACTAGATAAATACATCAAACTTTATAGGCTCACTGTTAGAATCTAAGATGAATTCATTCGTGATAAACACCAATTCATACATTCTGGATCCTCAAATTAATGTATATTATTCTAAATACAATATATAAATATATGAATAAAAGAATTCTTACATTGCAACGGAAAGCCAACGAAGCCAAATCCTCACAATCTACTCTGGAAAGCTCCCTTCAAAATTCTCTCCAAAACTTGTTCAACACCGAAAGGATGTCCTCTAGATTGCATATACCAAGAGGGAAACGAACCTAGTACTGAACTCGCTGTAGTTCAAGACGAATGAAATTTTAAGAGAAAACTCTTCCAATTCTCTATGTAGGGGCGGCTTTAGGGCGGCGGGGGGGGATGGAGGTTTTTTATGATTCTTATGATAAAAAACCTCTAATCCCTCCTTAAATACTAAGCTCCCAAATCACTCGTTAAACAACTAGCTAGTTAAACTTAACTCGTTAACTTAACTAGACCGTTATGAGCTTCTAATTAAATAATGAGTTATTAGTGAGTTGTTCTATTTAATTAAATTAACAAGTAAATTAAAATACTAACGAATACTATCGAATAACTTATCAAGTTATTCATCATTCCTAATTGTTTAATTGATTAAATCAGATGTTTAACTAATTGATGTTCATCAACATATATTTGATAATATATAAATATTGAGAGACATACATTTCTCAATATACAAGTCTCGCTTAATTCCCTGTCCATGAACATTATTCGAATATCATTGTATGTGTGTGACCTTCTAGCTCAGATAATAAGAAGTTGTATAATAATAATTGACCAATTACTATTATTATAACGATTAACGAAGTAGCATCTAAAGAATCGGCCATAACCCTTAAATTATCATGAGAACTCACACTAGTAATATACAATTACCAAGGTGAACACTAAGTTCCGTAATCTCTTACTTAACTAAACCGTAAATGAATTGATACACAATTGTCGCAACGGGTACAATAAAAGGGAATCAATTCTCATTGATTTCCAACAACGGCTTCTTATATATCCATACATTTGTTTCCTATGTTTATGTGTTTATATGTCTTAATTTACATATAACCTATTGTATCCTCGTTGAGTGAAAAGTGAAATCCCCTAGGCTAATCAATAGTTTCTAGAGAGACAACCTGGAAGTATTAACAAGAGAACCTCTTCAAATCTAGAAACGTAAGATATCCATTCTCCTTTGGTCAGATGCTGATAGTTTGGGGCGACTAACATTTAATGACCAATATAATGATTGATTGGTGATCGATTTTCTGGATCACGGGAGCCAGGCTTCAATCAATCTTATGGGCCTCGCCAGACAATCGAGAGTTCGATCGACCGCTATAAAATCATAGAAGATATGTATATTTCAGGTCCTATGATATTTGCTAGAATCGTTAGGTTTACCACAATTCTTAGACACGCATATATAACTATCTACGTTTATATGAGCTATGCCATGGACTATGTCAAACGCTCCGCCTTTTAAGCGAGATCATAACGGGCATATGTTAGTGACTCAAGGAGTACGCGAGTACGTGTCGATATATTATATAGCGGATTTATCCATCCTCGATATACAAGTGATCTCAGCCTCCTCAATGAGCTTCAGATCGACACATGGACGCCATAGGCATTCTTGAGTCGGCCTACCAGTAAAGAAAGTCGTATGCTTCTAAGCGACACACTTATGGTTACTCTGTGACTGTAGACGCGATAAAAAGAATTATAGCAATCGGCCCATGACAAGCTGGTTGAAATCAATGAATATTGGTTTCAATAATTATGCCCGCGACAATTGTTGTAACAATTCATTTACTAGTTTAGTTAAATGTGATTACTAAAACTATGTTCAATAATAAGAATTGTAAATTACTTAGCCTGCTCTCACATAATACCGAATTATGATGTATCATGTATCATTATTTAATCGTTATAATAATAATAATGGTCAATTATATTATTATACGGCTCATTATCCGGGAGACTGTAAGGTCACACACACATATAAAGGATGTTGAATTATATTTCTTGTATGAAATTAAACAATACTTGCTAAATCGAAAGTTGATTGTAATCAGCGAATATTCTCGATTGTGAATTTTACATTAATAGTGCAAAGTATAAATTGGATTAATCAAATTAATTGACTAGTTAGTCGAATTAATTCAATAGTTAGTTGAGCTTGATAATGACTTGTTAGTAGTATTTTACTTAACGAGTTAGTTCAATTTAAACGAGCCGGCTCATTAACTATTCGCTGAAGTTTTAGCTCAATAATAAGACCTCTATTTGGCTGGGCTTTATTAGGTTTTCATTTCATAACAAAACCAAACCCTAAACCTCCCTTCCTCATAGAAATCGTGGGCACCCCTCCCCATGTAGAGGGCTCTAAATTCTTCATGTCAAGAATTAGACTTTGTCTTCGATTTTCACATCCAATCTCTTACACGTTATACCAAACTCGAGTATCAATTCAACATCTCCTCAAAGTAATCAACTAGAGGCATTTCCACCATGGTGCTCATATTGAATTCAACGGAGGCTTTCAGGAAAGGTTTTTGTGAATTTTTCTCCACAGACTGTAGTGATTTCATATTAATATATCATATATTATTTATATATGATTTTATGACAGTTAAATCGATCCTCGTATGCTATTTGTTTAAAGTTTTATTCGAACTATGCATATTTTTCCTTCAGAATCCTATATTATAGGATTCGTATTTGTAGTGTTTTAGTTTAATTAAAATTTATTAAGATACAATTATACCCTTCATTAAGGGTATTTTAGTCCGTTCAATTACGAAAAATGGAACAAACTTTTAAGACAACTTGTACTTTTATATATACTAGTAAAGGTGACGTGTGATGCACGTCATGCAATTGATTTCTCAAATATTCGGTATATTTTATGTTTACTCTTCAAAAAAATTATTCGAAAATCGTAAACTTGCATTCCTTCAAATTTTTTTCTAACTAATATTTTTAATTATTGAAGGTTTACTTCGATTATGAATAACTCTTTAAATATACTATAGCACGATCGGATTCCTTTTGTGGATAATATTTATTTTGTTATATAGTACATTTTATTTCAAGTATAATTTTATTAGTAATATTACTTGAATTATTAATATATTATTCTTAATACATATTCAAGAAATAATGATTTTTATAAACTTAAATACTATATGTCAATCATGTAATAATATTTTTAGAAAGTGTAATTTTAATTATTAAGTATTAAATTGGACAATTATTTTTGGATGAATGAAGTATTTTTATTGGAATATGATATGTTTGGATATTTTTCTATGATCTTATTTCTAAAAAGAATGAAAATTTATAAAAGAGGAAACAAAGTAATGATTTATTATTATTATTATTATTATTATTATTATTATTATTATTATTATTATTATTATTATCATTATTAGTGTTATTATTATTATTAATAATAATAATAAATTGTATTAAAGCTTTTAGGAGAAACATAATAATAATAATAAAAAGAAACATTAACGTGAGAGGAGTAAATGGGTATTGTTTACCCAATGAATATTGTTGTTTAACTTGAAGAGAGGAAGGACGATAATGAATATTATTAATATGAGAGGACAATGATTATTTTTTACCTGAAAGTGTGAAGAAAGTAGTAGTATATATAGAAGCGCATATGAAGAGAAGCCATTTAATCACGACACATTATTTGTTTGCGATATGGTATTAGTATTATTTTCATAGAGTATTAGTATATTTTCATAAGATATTCATTTAAACTATATCGATAAATTGAGCAATCAATATAAGATCATCGAATTATTTAATTTACGTCGCTTAAATCGTACGATTTAAAAGATAATTTAAATTTTTGTAGATTCCAATATATAAAATTCATATATGCAGAGAATTAAATTAATAATAGTAATAATAATAATTCAAAAAATATTACAATAGTTATCATTGCATGTCATAATAATTTACCATATCAACATCGAAGTTCTATCAGTAGTTGAGTATATTATTTTGATTCGTTTTCATTGATTGAAAAATAATTTGTTATGGTAAATTAAAAAATATTGTCTTATCGCATTTTGGAGTTAATTATCTGGAGATATGAAACGTTCGGTTCTCAAACATGCATAATGAATACTTAATATTAGTTAATTCCTATTAGAACTCACGAGTTATCCATTATGAGGTGGAATTATTAATTTAAAATATAATATTTTTGCCTAATTTTTAGGTTTTTTTGGTAATTGCAATTTAGCATCATACGAAAAAGTTGTTAAAACTAGAGAAAATACAATACTTATTCAACTTATATATATGCTAGACTATTGATTAGTGATATAAATAGATAGATAGATAGATAAGTACTACAACTATAATCAATTCCTTCTAGTTGAACTGATTGAGGACGTCTGACAAGATATGAACTGTTCATCTTCCTCACATTTATTTTTCTAGTTATTATGATACATATGAAGTATGAGAAATTATGATAGATATAAAGTCCTGAGTGCGACTGTTCATAGATAGATAATTTTTTATATAGTGTTATGTGAAATTGATATTTAATACCAAAATTAATACTATCATACTTCTTATATTATTATTATTAAGTTGTATATATTAACTCTACTAGATGAAGTAGACAGAAGAGAACAAATGCTATATATATTTTTGCTCCGTTCTGGTGTACTTTTATTTGCAGGGATGGGACATTTATACTACAACAATTACCCATCTATCACCATTCAATTTTCCTTAAATCTACCCAAGATATTTCCAACATTATTATTTACAAAATTAATTTTATAAACACTTCCCCTTTAAAATATTCTCACCGTTTACCAAAGATATGTCAGCTTCGTTAAAACCTTATAAAGAAAAATCCAGTGAAACCTCATGAAAAAGAAAGACAACATTACGCTTCCCTCAACGAAACATATTTTTCAAAAATATCGAAAGCGACGCATTCCGATATTTTGAACGGCTTTGAAAATCGATGAGGAAGTACCATTCAAGAGACCGCTACATTATCACATTTAACTAATATACTCTGATATCTACTCTCTCATGTTTCTTTCAAGCTTCGAAAGAATGAAAAGAACTTTTAAACGCGTTTCGTTCATATTTTTGGATATAACCTTCTTTTCAACTCGCAACACATGCATGATTTTCTTCATACAAAATTGTCGGATTCTTATAAATTGGTGAACCTGACGCTTCCTCGATATTGCCATGGCCACCGAGCATAACCATTCCGCACTCTTTTGCTTCGCTTTTGTAGAAGAGCTATTGGGCTTCAAAGATGGTTTTGAAAGTCATATAAGAGTTCTGCTGGGGACCTCTGGGCGATATCATAGTACCTACGTAAATACATACCCGCCTATGATTTGATTACGCGATCTTACAAATAATACGCATCGGATAACCAAAGAAACTGGTTTTGTATTGTTAGGATAAAACAAACCAAGACCAGACGTACCTCGAAGATATCGAAATATATGTTTTATTCCTTTCCAATGTCTCTTTGTAGGACATAAATTGAATCTTACTAGTAAATTCACTACAAAAGCTATATCAGGTCTTGTACAATTTGCAAGATAGGATTAGCGCTCCAACGACATTGCTGTACAGACAAGACGTTATCCTCTTTCTTTTCATTTTCAACATTGTTGTTCTACCCATCATCGAGTACTTAAAGTGGTTCGCTTTATCCATGTTAAACATTTTCAATAATTCTTCTCAGATAATTGATCGTACACCAATATACCATTTTTAGTATACTCAATTTGTAAACCAAGACAGAACTTAGTTTTTCCCAGATCTTTCATTTTAAATTCTTTCTTTAAGTAATTCATTGCTTCTTTGATTTCTTTATTAGTTCCAATGATATTTAAGTCATCAACATAGACAACAATGACACAAACCGGATGTTGTTTTTTATTATCAAAATACAAGGGCAAATAAGATTATTTTACATAGTTTTATTTAAGTAAATATTCACTTAATCTATTATACCACATTTGTCCGACTGCTTTTAACCTCAGATAATGATCCTGCAACTTAATTGTATTACATTTTTCTCGATTTTGATGTCTCGCATCTTAAGTTCTTCCTATTTTCTACGTATATTTCACTATCAAGTGATTCATATAAGTATACAAAGAATAACATCCATATGATTCATATAGATTATTATACTTAAACCAATTAAATAACGGTAAAAGTAATCGTGATCCATAATAGAGAATAAGCACTTCATAATCAATTTTTGGCTTTAAAAACCTCAACAAGACGAGCCTCAGATCTTACAAATTTTTCATTTCGTTTTCTTTTTGCCAAAAAACCCACTTGCATTCAATGTGCTTCACACCTTGTGTATAGTCACAATGTAATAACCCGTCTCGCATTAGTATTATTGTAATATTATTTCCGTAAGGAAATTCAAATTTACAAGAGTCAAGGTGGTTAAACCGAGACGGTAAAACTAAACCGAAAACCGAACGAGAAAGTGAGCAACTTCTGAGATATTTTTGAAAGGACTCCCCACTGACCTCTTATACCTATCCAAATGCCTTGTCATCATTATCATCATTTTCTCCTTCTTTTTCATGGTGCTGTACGAAATCCCCTCCCCATTTTCTCCCTCGATTAGTTTCCTCCAGCTCTCATTCTAATGCAGCCTTTCCCTAAAATTTCTTTAGCTCTGAGTCATCTTCACATTTTAAGATAAGAAAGTTCGAATCTTTTGAAACATTTCTCAGCCAAGGATGACTTTTGGGGAATTCGAAAGGATTTCTGAGCTTTGATGTTTATTAGTGTTATAGAATCACATCTAGCTTAGAATATAGATACATAATAATCGATTTATTAAAATTTAGGATTAGTTGACTTTTTGCTGAATTTTGCTTGACTTTTTTCTAAATAGCTTTTAAATGATGTGGGCGCACTCATGGACTTTATTTAGATCGCTTTTCAGGTAAAGCTTGTGATTTTTAGCTTATTAGAAATTTTGGATATTATGAGTTTCAGAAGTTGGAATATGTAACTGATTCAGGATTAAAGACGGTTGGGCGTAATGATTAGTTGTTAATATCGAACGCTAGATCTTGAACTAAAGAATTGAACCCCGATCATTAATAGGAAAGGCGAAACTCAAGTTGGAATAAGCTGACAGGGGAACTTTTTGTCAGTTTTTGGGAGGCATCAATATGAGATTTATAGTATATAGTAGAATGTGTTATATTACTAGTCAGTTAAGTATAAGTAGTAATTAATTTAAATGTTTTAGCTATCATGAGTGTCCGCCTGTGATTGAAAGAGTTTAATAGTTAGTTTGTGTGAGTATCTATCTCACGGGTGTCGATTAATCCATTTGATTACGATATGTGTATGTTTATATATATGATTGGTGGGGGTTGAATTATATGTTGATTACAAGGCTGTGGGTCGAAGCCGCTTACAGTTTGTGGTCTTATAACTTCTTCCAATTTAAGCTTTTTGAGGAGTTGTCGAGTCGTGATAGGAAGAGTTGTATATGAGTCGATCTTGTCACCTGAGTTGTTCGTCCGGCATCTTCATTCGCTCCTAGTACGATTTAAGGAATACATTGCACCTAGTAACGCATTCGGTGATCGCTCGCACTTGTTACGATTCGGTGATAGCTATGTCGACGGGCATAAGTTTCTCCTCAAGCAGTCGAGGCTGATTATATGCGCATTAGTTGTAGAAACCCGACTTATATCGAGTTGTAGGATTGTCGAAGCCGCGAGTTGCCGAGTCGATAGTAGCTGTCGATACTATTGTTGAGTCAGCTGAGTTGATATCATGAGTTGGTCGGGTCAGCCAGCCATTTAATCGCTGAGGTCAAGGTTGTCGTCAGCATCGCGTGGGATGTAGTAGGGTCACATTTGTTGTGCGTGTTGTTACGCTTTTCTTGAGATATACGTATGTTATCATTGGATTGCCATCATTTGGATAATTTTGCTAAAGAATAATTTATGACCATATGAAATGATAAATGAACCCAAGTAAGGACTTTATATTAAGATCCTAAGTTGAATAATATCATATTCACACTTATCTATCGTATGAAATATTAATCCTTTGATACACTATCATGCTGACAAAGTTGATTTCATTCCTCAGATATATATTCACTAAGTTTCGCAGCCTTCAGCTTTAGTTGCTAGGGGTCAATTGTGTGGCGTTGTTCTTTCGACGGGTTTCTTTTCGGTGTTTGGGCAGAGTTTAGGTGAAAGGGCGGGTGGTGTTGATCTCATGTTTCTTTATTTCGTTGATTGTGGTTGTTGTCTGTAGTTGCTATTTTGAGATACTTCATTGCCAGAGGTTGTCAGATGGTCCTTTGGAAGTTATGTTGCATGGTTGTCGTTATGTGGTTGTGAATAATTAATGATGGATCCTTTTTCTTAAAAAGTGTTGTCGTTAGTTGTATATTATTTTGATGAAGTTGTTTCAAGACAAGTTTCCTTCAAAATTGTCCATCGATTGGGTGACTCGTGTCTGTGATTCGGGGACGATTCTAACTCGGGCGCATTTAATTCGGGCGGTCGTTACACACAGTCCAAATACTGATTCGTAAGAGAATTCAACCAGATCTATCAGATCTTTCAATTTTTCGAATCATGTCTATTTTGACATTCATTCACGGATATGGGTTCAGATCATCACTTATCTCTGTAATTACGCAATGTAGAGAATGAAAATATCTCATCAATATCCACCTTTTCGGCTCCACAAATTTCCTCAGATTAACATAATTGTTGATGTAAATTTCGAGATCACTTATTTTCGCCATTGTCAATGATTTTATTTTCATCATCTGATCTCTTCAAGATCAATGTTTATCATGTGTACTATTATTATTTAGTGTCTTATCCGGCTGTGATATTAACAATGGGTACATGTGACTTGTCACTCTTTTTCATATCAAGAATGAATCTCTGAATTGATTTGGTTAAACCTTTATAAGTGCATAATTTTCTTTTTACATTTTCCCATGATTTATTATATGGGTCCGTGAGTGTAATAAAGATGGTACATACTATGTTATTCTCTTTTTTTCAAATTTATTTATTTTCTTTCCTATCGTTGGAAAATTTGTCTCACAAAATGACAATAAGCAATTCTGTTCGAAAACATCACCGTTAAAGGTTCAAAATATCAATAATAAGGAGATTCACCTACATATATTCCCAACCTCCTTTCGAGGTCCCATTTTTATTCTTTGCAGGAGCTTATCAGGACATATACTACACAACCAAAAATCTTTAGATGGGAAACATTTGATTTTTACCACTGCAAGTTGATAAGAGGCACGCTATGATTAGTACTGCCTAGGCGAATTTAATGATGCAAAGATAAAATTGCATGATCCCAAACAAGGATGTGTAGCTTTGTTCTCATTATTAATGGTCTAGTAACGTATTGAAGACGCTTAATTAATTACTTCGCTATACCATTTTGTATGCAATACGAGCAACATGACGTTTCCTAATAGTAATTCCAATCGACACGCAATAATTATCAAATGATTCGTATGTAAATTCACCAACATTGGGTCAGTCTAACTTTCTTTATAGTATAATCAGAATCAGCCTCAATTTAATTATTATTTGTGCAACAAATTTTGCAAATGTCATATCACGACTGACAATAAACAAATATTTGACCATCTACGTAGATGATCAATTATCACTATAAATACCAATGGTCCTGATGGGTGGATGGATAGTCCACATATATCAAATTTTTAAATTCTTTCAAGAAATGTAGATGATTCTCAATCTTACGGCGAATGCCTTATTATTAGTTTACCGAGGAAACATGCTTCACATGGTCTATCTTCTTTTGTAAGATTTAAGCCTTTCAATGGATGACCATGTGTACTTTCAATTATTTTACACATCATTGTCAACCAAGTACTCTAGGCGCCCATGCCATAAAATCACAGTTTTGGGGTCTCCTTTTACTACCAAATACATTCAATTTTATGTATATATGTATAATGTAATCTCGTATGTAATTTCGCGCTTTTTCTAAGATTTTCTTCATTCCCAAAATAATAGTAGCTTATTATTAACGTATTTCATATTACCTTCTTGGCCAGGCCAAGATCATATCCTTGATCTATATGTCATTAAAACTCAATTTTATGTATATATGTAAATGACGATATATGTCATTTAAAGCATAATTAATGACAATTTTATCCCATTTGATAATATGAACATGGCATTCACTGCCTTTCAATCAAATATGCGTGTGACTCAAATTGTGTTTATTACTTCTTTTGTAGGATTTATGCCTTAAATATTTCTGCATTTCGAGGATCGCGTGGATAGTTTTCAATCGTCTGAATGCAATGTCTCTGACATGTTCCATGTCTAACCTTCTTAAAATGAAAAACAAGATTTAAAGAGAGAGTAAATTAACACAACATACTTAACATTACTAGTTTATATAGATAAGGAGAACATACACAAATCGTATAAACAATAATATCATAATTTATTGTAAACATAAAAAGTAGTACAAACACACCACACATTATTCAAATACATAATCTTAAGTAGTTTAATCCATTCATTTCATTCGGCCCCAATATGAAATGTTTACCTCAAGGTAGGTGGTATCATCAATTTCATTGAAATTCACTTCTTTTTCCTTTTCCTCTACAGATGCCTTAAACCTTTTACAGAGATATTCTGGTGTCCTACATGTTTTAGACCAATGGCCTTTCTTTCCACATTTGTAAATTAAAATCATCATGGGGTTTCCTCGAGGACCTTCTTGGATATATCTACCGGCTTATCGACAGCATATCTTGGTCATTTCGAGGCCTTGTTACTATATAAACTGCCCACGACTTTCTACCACGAAAGTGGTTAATTAGATGGTTTCGCCCGACCAATAATCCATTAAATCGACTCATGCGACCACCACGCCTCTCGTAATCTAATTATAACCACCACGCCCTTATTAAATATTGTATTTATTTCTCAGATATGCCATCGTCCCTCAAGTGGGATGCAATTGGTGGTTTTATGAGAATATCATTATTTGCTATACTCACTAGAAGAGTCGTAATCAACCGTAGTACTTAGTAAACTGACTATATTATTGGCTATAGAATAACACTTCGATGTATGGAAAGTTGAAAATATTTTTTTCAACTTTTCTTCTTCGTTTATAGTTATGTCACAAAATTCTAATTGCGCTATAATTTGGTGCATGGTTGAGTTATAGGCAACAAAACTTTTATAATCTTGGAACCTTAATTTGTTCCACTGATCATCAATTATACTATTTGATATCAAAATTGACTTAATCTTGTCCAATAATATTCTTGACTTTATCTAAGTAACTGCTTGTAATCCATCATCAATGTGGTGCTTGATTATCCTATTTACTCTCGACCTTTTCATTAACAACTCTTGTGGGTCAACTGTCGAGGTCCCCATATTATTGTTGGAAATTATGCAACTTGTTCATAATATAAAATCATATACAAAGCACCCAAGATCGAATAAATGTATATAAAGGAATTACAACAAAATACATATATACAAATATGTATAAAACGAGTACTTACATCGCATGAAAATTCCAATCCATCTTTCACTAAGCTTCCTTTGAATTCCTAAAGAACGGAAAGCATCGAAATACAATGCCTCCGCTTAGTCCACACCAAGAGCGGTCAATCACATCGATCGGCTAGAATCCTACTAGAAATCGGGGATTAGAACAAAACGAGTCAAAAACTTGACTCAAAAATGCTAGAGAGGGAGGCGGCGTGCTCTCTCTTTGGGAGAGGATGAATGAAAACTATATTTTTCATTTTCCCATCTTTTTTTCCTTACATAGTCCTTTTAGTTTTGGTCAATTATTTCACTGTTTACAAATAGCTAACCTTCCGTTAAGCCAAGTAAAATAATTTATTACTAAATCCAGTAATTAACTTAACAAGTTACTAATAAGCTTCCCTCGTTAAACCGTAAATTGAAATAACAATTTAATTGGTTGGTTTGTCCAACGTTGTATTTACATTAATTTACGTAAAACTCTCGACAGTATCTCTTTGATTTCAATCAATTCCCAATTTAACAATCTCGATTTAATTCCATACATGGAATATAACTCAACTTCATTGTATGTGTGTGACCTTCTGGGCTAAGATAATATTAGTCTTATAATAATATAATCGACCATTACGATTATTATATCGATTACGCACGGGATCTGTTAACTGCATAACCCCGATATTATCGTGGAGTTCCATTTTAGTACTTTACAATTACTATTTATTGAACACTTAGTTTGAGTAATCTCATTTAACTAAGACTAGTAAATGAATTGTTACAAATACTGTCGCAATCTAACGATAGAAATCAAATACTCGATTTCCAAAATTATCGCCTCAAGGATTTTGTCGAGTCCCTCACATGCAAGGTACTCTATTAAGTTGTTGTTCCAAGTTATGTAGTTGTCCCTAGTTATGTTTAGAATTTCCAAATTGATGCTTAATGTTAGATGATTATATCTAAACACAAACAAACTCTGATCAACATCCATAATATATAAGATATGACAAAAAATGTCATTTTATTCAATATTGACCCACAAATTCAATACACAAATCGAGATCTTATTCAATTACAGTCACCATGCTTACTCTTCATGGAAATTTATCTAAAAAAAAAAAAACTAAGCTAAGATTAGAAATGTTAAAATGCTGGCAACATAAATGCTACATTTTCCTTACCTATCTCTTCTACATTTATAAAAATCAAAGAAGAAAAGAGAGAAAGCAATTATAAAGGATAAATACTAGAAAACATCCTGCCATCTTGAAAATGCTTATAAAATTTTGAGAAATGATAGTTTAAAAATATGAAGAGAACGAAGCATTTATACAGTGAAATTTTTATGTTGTTCCATTAAGTTACCGCTTGAGGATAATAATAAAATAATATTAATTTTAGTTCCTTACCTGCTAGAAAAATAAGGAGGAAAATATTTTTAAGTGTGTTAAATATGATGTAGCCAAGTAGGAATGCAATATAATGCATGATCATACGATAAATGAATACATATGATAATATAATACATATGATTATAATCAAATAATTCATGTCAATAACAACAAAATAAGATAACACCAATAGTGAGATAATAATATGTTGGAGTGTTTTCCACAATGTAAGATATAAAAAGTTAAACTCCACACGTAGTATGAAAATTTATCAATAATATACGCAATATAAAATGAAGATTTTAATTTTATTTATGTCCATGATGTTATAATGTAAATGGAGATGAATTTTATTTATGTCCAAGATAGTGTGAATGAGGATGAATTTTATTTATGTTCATGATCCGGGTAAATTTTATTTATATCCATGATATTATATGTAAATAGAGATTTTTAAACTCACAAAGAGCAATCTATGATTACTACTTAAATTATCTTTTCAGATATGCATTTCAAACTCACATAATTAGTAAGCAAATAAACACGGTTATCAGATTTAACTTTCCACACGAAATATCCACGCTTTATTATGTAGAGCACTGGGATATAATAAGGGGTGAAATAGTAATAATAATAGCCACTCTAGTTATAGGTCACTTGACGGATTGCCAGTTTTCTATAACAGGGGTAAATAATAATATCCGCTCTAATTATAGAATACTTGACATATTGCCAGTTATCTATAATAGGGGAACATATAACAAAATGAATATCAAAGTGATAAGGATAGAAGATATACCTAGTAGTGAGTACTTCCGAGTAGAGGCGACTAAATGCGATAGCGTGTTATAAAAGCAGGATGTTAATAAAATTTAAAACTAATACGATAATATTCTTATATTATTACTACTACTACTATTGTATATATTAACTCTACTAGATGAAGTAGGCGAGAAAGAGAAATCCACACATATATGTTTTTCTATGCTCTGGTGTACTTTCATTTGTAGGGATGTAGGCATTTATACTACAAGAATTACCCATATATCACTATTCAATTTTCTAAATTTACCTAAGATATTTCAACATTACTATTTACAGGTTGAATTTTATAACATATAGTTCATATTCTTTGAATTTTCAGTTGTTATTTGTTCATGGCTAGACGACACTCTTTTCATATATACTACAAAGTACTTACTATTCTCCGAATATAATGCTCATTATACGTTGTTCAAAGAAGAAATCATGCAATACCGTTTCATGTCTCATTTTCGTCTGGCGAATAAGGGGAATTTGACATGTGTGAATATTTTAAGAAAAAATTGGCGACCACTTTATCAACATTGATTTACATTTTGACACGTATCCTTATATCAGAATTTGGTACATGAACTGGTACAAATGATCTTGTTGGAGTGTGAAACCATATTTGGATAATTTGGTGGCCAAGTTTAGATAACTTGATGGTCAAGTCTTTGAGGCAACTTGATAAACAAGTATGGATAACTTGATGGACATGTTTGGATAGCTTGGAGGCTAAGCAACTTGGATCCCAAGTAATAACTAGTTAGGTTGAAGCTTTTAGCCTAT
The DNA here is from genome assembly GCA_019722365.1 of Lithospermum erythrorhizon. NCBI lineage: Eukaryota > Viridiplantae > Streptophyta > Magnoliopsida > Boraginales > Boraginaceae > Lithospermum > Lithospermum erythrorhizon. The sequence goes on from JADFUC010001514.1 coordinate 253,221, forward strand.
AAATAGGGATCTATTAGTTAATTATTTGATGTACTCAAATATTAGAATCATAGAAAAATAATCTTGAGAGATTTGTGAGGCTTGTAATTAGAGTTTTCAATCATAAAGAGAGAAACATCTAATTGAGAGAGATTGAGAATAAGGGTTCATGAGTCACGTAAATAATTCTTCCTGAGAGTTATTTAGTGGATCTGCGGTAGGGTTAGCTACTCGCGTGAGGGTGAACCAAGATAATTCTTATTATTAAAGTTTATTCTTTCCTTTTTTGTTTGTAAATATAAAGGCTAGTATAAATTATCAATCCAGTGTGGTTTATCGTCGCAGATTGGAATTTAATTAATATATTAATTTTCGGTACCGCGAATTAGTAGTCTACTAGCGAGTTGCCCAAGATTCCCTAACAATTGGTATTAAGAGCCGGGTTGTGATAATCAAGTAATTAGGAGGATTATGGGGTGGGCGAAGGTGCTGCGATATTGCGAGGTATGAGATTGTTTGATGGAACTAATTTTCCGTTATAGAAGATGCAAATTTGAAGATTATCGTATGTGAAGGACTTAGGCTGAACCACTATATGAGAAGGCTGAAAGATGACTATAGAGAGTTCACGGGAGATCTCGATTGAAGGCTGGTACGCTATTGTGTCTCGTAATGCGGTTAAAGAGAGACCCCGCGTCACGAGGGGGCAATGAAAGTGCTATCGGTTGTATGAGAAGCCAGCTACTTTCGTAATAAGGTATGCGGTAGAAAAATCTATTTGAAGATGGTTGAAAGTACTTTTTGTGAACACACGCTTGAATAATATGAACAACATAATTAATCAATTAGCTATCGGTTGTTGTAGATGATGAATAGAAAGTATTAATTATTTTTGGCATCGTTTCAAATAGTTATGAATCTATGAGGGGTTCGGTGAGTCATGCTATTTGGGAAGGACGTTGAACTCTAAGGATGTTGTTGCTCAGTTTTGGATGAGGAAATTCATTGAAGGAATCGGTGTGGTGAATTTAGGGCCCTCTTTTTATTTGGCAGGGGATGGAAGTAGGAAAACGATCGTAGGAACAAGGCGACAATGGTAGATTCGAATAGCCAGGGGGCGGTTGAATCTTTGGAATTGTGAAGGTCACGTTAAGAGGCATTGCGGAGAAAAGAGTGTCAATGTGGTAGCGTTGAAGATGTCTTACGATGGTGAGGTGAGTTCGATTGACTCTTAGGTGTTAGATTAGGAGCATCGTATCATGCTCGGCGTGGTGGCATAATGGTAAGAATTATGTTGAAAAAGGATTTGGGGAAGATTCGGCTTGTAGATGGAAGGGCCCTTGATGTGTGTGATATGGGTGATGTTGATTTGAGGTTATTAAATTGTTCATATGGAAGATTAAGAAGGTCGAGATATGTGCCAGCGGCCAGTAATCTTATTTCGGTAAGTCAGTGGATCTTTGAGGTACATGAAGTGCATTTGGTGGTGAGTCTGGAAGGTGACAAAGGGAGCACATATTATTGTTGAGGGTGCCATCCCGGGTTATACGTATAAGGTTACTTGACGAAAGGGTGTTCTGAGGATCATTTGGGGAGGTTATGGCGTGGGAAAAGGCCAGCGGTAAGGGTCTACCGACCTCTTAATATTTTCTTCCAGGCGAAAGAAGGTGTTACGATCCAAGCATGAATATCCCGATGAATGGATCAAGCGGGAGGTCGAGCCCAGAAGAGAAGAGAGATTCATTGATGACCAATCAACTTAGGAGGATTTCACAGGCACGGGAAGAAGATCAAAGAAGGTTTGGCGAGGTGAAGAAAAAGAATATGATGTTAACTGGCAATTTGAGATAATGAGCGAAATCCAACAAGGCGATGGTTTTGGCTGTAACTAAATTCATCAAGTTAGTGACATTAAATGGTGTTCTTTGGATTGGTGAAGAGCTTACTTAAGTTAGCTTTAGCCGATGGGATTCGAGGATGATGAGCTCGAGAGTCTTCGCAATTCCAAGACTAATGGAAGATGAAATCTGAAATATGTCTTGGTAGAGAGAGATTGTTGGAATGTGAAACGTATTTTGGATAAGCAATTGGCCGAGGATTTAGATAAACGATGGTGAGAGTCTTTGGGGCAACTTAATAAACAAGTTTGGATAAACTTGATGAGGATTTGGATAGGCTTAGAGGCTAAGCAGCGCGGAAGCCCAGTAATAGCGGTGAGGGGTGTTAAGAACCTTTTAGCCTAAAAATAGAGAGTCTATTAGTTGATTAAGCGTCTCAAATATTAGAATCATAGAAAAATAGTCTTGAGAGATTTGTGAGGCTTCTAATTAGAGTTTTCAATCTATAATAAAACATCTAATTGAGATTATAGAATAGATTCTTTAGTCTTGTAAATAATTAACTTACAAAGTTATTAGTGGATGCAGCCGGCTGGATTAGGCTACCAGCATTGAGAGTAGGCAGGGGTAATTCTTATTATGTCGTTTATTGATTTATTTTTATTTGTCATATCGAATTAGCATAGGTTATCAATTCGATAGTAATTTATCATCCTGGATAAAATCTAATTATTATATTAATTTGAGGAGTATTGTAAAATTAATTTAGTAATAATGTAGGATTCTTAACCGATGTCATACCGTTGTTCGTTCAGTCATTGAATTCAAATAAAGCGTCCTCTAATTATTGCACGAGGAGAAATTCATCTATTTAAATAATGGAGATTGTACAGGGTAAGTTTAGGTCATGTTCTCTAAGAAGCAATTTTCATAGCTAGATCAATTTCATAGCTAAATTTATCTATTGCTTCTATATTCTCTATCGATCCTACAATTCTACAAATGTAACCATATACCAACGCCTCAACTCTGTTTATCATAAAATTTGTAGCTTTTATACTAACTAAAAATAAATTCAAGCCAATGTCGGATCTTGAATTAAAATTTAGAAGATCAAAAGTATTAAATCTATTTAAATAAAAGTTTTTTATTATTATATGAGGGATAACAATTACAAAATGTTGTGAGAAATAATTTATAATTGCAAGATTGACTTAAATGTTTAAAAGTTGTCTCTTTTTTAAGATTTGTCATTGATTCGAGATGTATATGAAAGTAATAAATCGAAGCCCCAAGAGTTGGCAATTGAAAATGGTGGCCTCCATTTCCAGGTGTTGGTTTTTCTTTGAGCAACTTGGCTTTAATAATTAATTACTTTTTATATATATTATGAAAATCATAATAAAATAATATTATGAAAATATTTTAAAAAAATTTAATTATATTATTTTTTGGGTTGGTGAATAAAAAGTATACGTCCAAAACAATTCACTTTCTGCATATCGGGAATAAAAATTTTAATCTTCAATTACTCTTTAATTATATTATTAAAAAAAATTAAAAAATTAATATTATGAAAATATTTGAAAGAGACGAATCCAATTATATAAATTTTATATTTTTTTTTTTTTAAAATAATGAATAATTAATAATTGATGGTCAAAGTTCAATTTCAAAGAATCAGCAGATTAATTGTTTGGATTGGAGAGAGTAATTTGTGATTAAAGTAGTAGCGCTTGAAATTTAAGCGTCAATTAATTTGAAATGAAAGGAAGTAATAAAATGTGGGGCTTCAATCTCAGTTGCGTATTTATTGTCTATTTATCACGTTATCATACATAGTTAAATACAATTCAGAGATCAAATTAAAGTCGTCTCCAATGGGTCTAGCAAGACCGGTAATGCCCACGTGAAAAGTAAATGTAAGTGATGAATATTCAATATATAATGTGACATCAGTAGGAAGAAAACGAGTGATTTCTTGCATTAATATTAATGATTGGCCTCAATAATTATTGATTCATTTGATTTTGAAGCTAATAATCACTATTTTTGGAGTGCATAATCAGTGGTTGCTTAATGCAGATAAAATTAGGTGTAATGGCAGATTCTGTATGGCGCTTTCAGATTCTTATCTGTGATGCTTAATGGAGGGTAGTAGTGGGATGTCATCTTGTTGATCGAGGAAGGGTAATGTTTTCAAACTTTTTAATTCTTTGGCTGCAGCCTTTATAAAAGTCGAGCCGCATTCTTTTTCAAAAATACAATGATGCTTGAAATTAGTACTTTAATTTTTGTATCAATTAAGTTATGTCTAACTTAGCTAGATAAAGTGTTCCCCACTCATGGAGACCAATTGGTTTAATCAATGTATATATATATGGACGTACTTCGGACTCCAAATCATTGACATTTAGTTATCAATGATGAATGACTTGCACTTTAACCAAAATCAATAAAGATAATATTGTAATAAGAACTTATAATGATACCTAATGTTCCTTCAATAGCATTTTAGAATGGAATTACTACTTAGAACTATTTTATACATGTGGATTCTCGATGAAAGGTGTACTTTCAGTTTTTTCTTTCTTTCTTTTTATTTAGGTCTACGTGATACTACATATACTGTTTATACCTCCAATGCATTTGTCCTAATATGTGGTATTATAGGAACATTTAATTCAGCATACACACAAGCATATTTCCATTCCAAATAAATAAATAAATATTGATCAGTTTTAATTATTATATTGCAACATTTGAACCACTTTTAGAAATCAAATGTGTGTTGGCATCATGGCTCATTGTGACCGAAGCGCTAACTTGACCATATAACATTAGGACCATATCCGCAATTAACCCAAAGATCATACCCCACCTTTTCACTTAGATAACACTATAAAGTGATATCTAAACCTTATAATATAAATGTTAAGGATAATTATTGATAAAGATTATTTAATGTAATTAGTTAGGATAAATACAATTATCTTTGTATTAGAGTATTAGTGTAACTCTAGTTTATGTTATTTAGATTAATGAGGATTGTTTTATATTTATGTCAAAAAAAAGTGGTGGAGTTTTATTCCAATTATATAATAAGGAAAGAGTCTGCAGATTGCAAAAAAAATAAAGATAAGGACTACGCTAAAAAACTGATAGCCAAGTTAACTCGATTAAAATTAATCAGATAACCCTAATAATCAACTTTAATTATGCATCTTGTGAGTTATCCGCTTTTCTTTACAAAGTCACATCCATAATCTCCCACCCTATGTTATTTATGATGAATGTCTATGAAAAGACTAAATTCCGCCACAATTTTGGCCACAAATAACACTGCCATATTCATGACACCCTCCGCTATTCTTATGGCCGAACTTCGCCAATCCCCATCCCCATCCCCTGTTGGCTTATTCTTATTTTCACTCTCTCTTACTATTTTTCTTTCTATTTCTACTTTTTTTATCAACGAAGCTTTCAAATTTTACCAAACGAGTGACTTCTTAAATTTTCTCTTTGGCTCAAGAAATTCATCTTTTCTATTATTGATTTCTCTCGTCATTCCATTCACGCCAATTTATTCTATTCTTAACAAATGTCAATTACAATCATCGTATTATTTTCAGTCACCTTACTATTCATTCTTGTTGTTTTCCTCGCCCGAAACAACAAAACCAAAAAATGATTTTTTCTCTCTCTTTTTCTCAACGAAATTCAAGAAAATCAAGAATATATTGGATGCCGCTACTTTTGAATTTCAACACGACACTCCATCAAGTTTAATGTTTTAAAATTTGCTTCCCAATCCCGACTAACCGAGGGAGGATATTGCAGATAAATACAAAGGTTAAGGATACTATTGATAAAGCATAATTTAATGTAATTTATTAGATAAATACAAGTATTCAGATAGAGCAATTTGTGTAACTTAGCATATGTTATTTACATCGATGAAGATTGTTTATGTTTATTTTATATTGCAAACTTATTCTATAAGATACAACCTGCCATCTTATTAGTAATCTAAAGTAGATAAAAACCAAGTAAATACTACAATAATATTTATAGCATCATTTATTTCAATTTTAACTCCTGTTGGCTACTAGTCAATAATACACTAGACTTTGCAACTTATTACTTTGACAGCAACTTCGTGAACAGTAAACAAGAAAATAAGAAAACAAAGATTAACACTAAGCCTGTGGTTCGCAATTTACACCACTAATAAATTCACATTGAATAATGCATTAAAGATTACAATCTTGAACTCTACTTATACCTCTATAGCTAATTATTTATACGCCGAATCAAGCGCATACGAGCAATGAAGTAATTCTATTCTATATATAGGCTAACTACCCAACTATTCTAAAGCTTTCTGCCTCCCAACTCCTAGTTACCCAACTATTCTAAGTTCTCAAGTCATAACCCTAGTCGATAATGCAATTTTATTTATAGTAGACTAGAATTACTCCAACTTGAATATATATATTCCATGATCATCTTCAATAACATCCAATGCTAGCTCGACACGACTGCTAGCCCGCAAAAACCAGAGCGAGAAATCCAACGATTCTCCCCCTCCGAAAGCCACAAAAGAGAACTGACAAAATTTCAACGCTTCTCTAATGTAACGTGGCAGTCGAACCATAACAGTTCAAAGAATTAACAACATTTATCAAACTTCCCTTTCGAAAAACTGCAAACACGCACGATCCATCACACAATAACCTTTCAATAAGCACCAACTTCTTCTCTAACACTTCAACCCAATGATACCTAACATCTCTCAAGCTTAATCTCTTGAAATGTAGAAGGATTTTTACTCAAGTGTATCGCACTTTGCGAATCACAAACCATAGTGAACTTACTTTGTCGAATCCTGTTCTAAACAACTTTGTTAAGCTGAGACCAACGTAGAATCGATTCCATTTATTATGCCCGTCATACAATTATGGTATCAATTCATTACTACGGTTAAATGTGGATATCGTAACTTAGTGTTCAACTTAGCAATTGTATATTGTCTAAAAGGGTTCTCAAGATAATTTAAGGGTTATGAGCGATTGCCAGATCTTACTATTATTATAATAGTAATTGGGTCAATTATTATTATTATGTCAACTTACTACACTGAGCCTTTAAGGTCACACATATACAATGACGCTGAAGCTATATTTCATATATGAACAAGAGAATCAGAGTAATCGAGAAATGTGGCTTCTAATTACAAGCGGTTCTACATTTTGGTAATATCTGATTGAACAAATAGAATTTTAATAAATAGTTATTTAATTGGTTCGAGTAATTTTAGTATTTATCAATAACTTGAAAGATTATTGATATTAACTCATTACTATTTGATTAGCTTAACTCAATAGCTTCAACTCAATAGTGTCTTAACGAACTAACAGTTAACGTCAAACTAATACTTAACGGAATATTATCGGGCTTGCTTTTAACCTAGCCCTTACATAAGCAAACTTAGGTTTTCATGACATAAGCTTTTAGAAAAACGCTTTTCATCAAAAACCTAGTAGTCACTTCCCTTGGCATCAATTCCCAAGAATTTTGGGGTTTTTGGTTTCGTTCATCCTTGTTTACCAGCATGTATCGGTTCCCCGATTCAACCTCTCCTAAATATGATCAACTGTAGATATCATACGATTGATATTGCAACAAGGAGCTGAGTCAATCTACTTGTGAATTTGAAGTTATAGGCTTGGCCTAATTTACTCTAGCATCGCTCATAATCAAAATTATATAAAGCCAGTATAATAACGAAAAGCACTTAAGATCTCCTGGAATTATGGATTTGTATTTATACCTCATATATCCAGTATTTACTTTTGTGGCATTAAATTAAAGTTGTTTTACATTATTTATTTTATGCTTGTTTTGTTTCTTTTTATCAATTTCTTTATTTGATTATTCTTTGTTCATATATTTAATTGATAAATATAGAGATACAAATCACCATGTTATTAATTATTAATTTACATGTGTTACAAGTTTATGATATAATAGTCATATTTTGTTAACATAGATTTTGTTTCATAAAACTAAAAGGACGATTTAATTGGTTTTGCTTCAAAACAGCTTAAAACGTGTTTGAGGCATGTAATTCTTGTAAAATTAAAATCTAATTTTTCTGGAATCTGATAGCACGAAGACTTCCACTAAAATTTCATAATTTTTGGATTTTCTTCAGGTGCCTCAAAACAATTTTGAGATTTCTCGACTGTTTAATTAATAATTAAATATAAAAAATTTATTTTAATGAATGATCAGTGGATTTGTCTTAAGAAAATTATTAAGTTTAAGGTGTTCCAATTTCAAAAATTTTTGAAAAAAATTTTAAAGCTTCCAAAATAATTTTACAAACGTATTAATTAAATATGTGAAAACCGAAGAATATGGTATTATTACTATAATCGGCCGACCGATTTCCGCGCGACTTTACGGGAGCGCCCGTGTCGTGGAACGGGCAATTTTGGTACTAAAATGATGGCCGGATTTTATTTACCTACACGGAGGCTACCAAGATTTGACGGTTGGCCGTCAGAAGTCGGCTGGGTCTCGAGCCCATTATGACGGTGCCTCCTAATTTTGAAAAACCCCACCTCGAATTTATTCCTTATTTTGGTTTCCAAAATTACAGACTAGTTATATTTCTCGGTTTTTATTGATTATTTGTTATTTTAATCACTCTAATTTGAAATCACTTGACGTACAATTAGTTAATTTCCTTTATATTATATCTTTAAATTAATTTTAAAAGTTGAGTATAAATAATTATGGTAACAATTCACTACTTAATATATATTTTATAATATATTTGTGATAAATATTTTCTACAATACGTATATATTAATAATTACAATTGACATGTCTATGATAATCGAGTTTTATATTAATTAATTTTAATATGTAATTACACGGATTAATTAATTTGATAATTACAAATATGCATTTTCCAATGCTATTTAAAATATTTATTAAATCTATTTATATGATTTAATAAAGTGAAACTATATTTTGCAGGATCGAACTGAGGTATATGATATGGCCCATTTATTTATTTTTCTCGTCCGCGAACTGTCCTGACTTTTCATTGTATTTTCTGCATTGCTTATTTTATTGTTTTACCCACAAGCTGCAAGTTGTCTAAGATGGGCTCAATATATAAATATCAGAATGCTGAAGATATCAAGATCATTTCACGGTGGTGGTATTTGGGTGGACTCCTGATGGATCCATACAAGATGTTAATTAGGGACTTATGTTAGTATTTGATAAATACTAGATATCTTCTTTAACGTAATTACTTGTTTTATTTTTCACGCCGCATTTATCGCTTGATTACGTGGGGTTAGCATGCATGAGTAAATGAAACAAAGTACAATAATCTCACCACCAAAATTTAAGCAAAAGACGGGGTTAATTTTTTAAAGCAACACCGCGATGGCGGCGCTACAATGTTCGCATTTCGATATGACAACGGATCATGTCGGCGATTTCACCAACGCCAGGCTTTCGCATGATCAATCCAAGTAACACTTTGGTTTAATTGCATGCTTAACCGGTTTTCTTGAGATACAATGTTGGGGTAGCATCTCGCGAGATGCTAATGGATAATAAAGAGTTATGTAGTTTCATATAATTAGTTGACAACCCTACTATTATGCAATCGGATTCAAATGTGCTAGCAGTCAGCTGCTTTTGAATTTAAGTGTAATAGGTCTTTGGTACTAATATATTTCTGTGAGATTCGCTATTAGTATTTACTTATATAATTTTATTTGTAAGTGTTTTTAGTATGATAGTTTATCGAATAAGTATTTTATTTACTTATTCTTGTAGAATTAATATGGCTACTACTATCATACTTAGAACTCGCTTCAAACTACATTAACTCAATAAGGTATAATGGATTGAATACGCCTTGTATAAAAGAAATTCTATAAGACCTTCCGGGACACCGACGGCACGCTGGAAGAAAATATGCCATGCTAAGGAAGGACTCTGTGCCGCCTTATGCTTACCGGACGGAGCCGGCTCTGTGCTCCGTATACGAGTATCACGATATGACATTTATCAATATCTGAGTGAATCATGAATATGAGAAATAATTTAAACTTCGCGTTTCATCGATCGCAGGCCGAAACACACGGCGCTTCCGATTACAAGATTTCGAAAGCTACTGATCCGCTAAGCGTGCATCCTTCGGGATGCATAAGCCTGGGCTAGAGCCTTACTCATGAGACTGCCTTTAGCCCATGTCTAGGTACATCAAAGGCTATAAAGGTGTACAAGGTCGATCAGCTCTCGCTAAGATTCATAAACAACAACCATTGTTGTGAATTTTTGACAAGAGGTCTCCCGCTCTACTGTTGCTCTCTAAATAAACGCCTTGAAGACAAAGTAGTAAGGAAAGTTCAAGAGCATTTACATTCCGCCACTATTTCAAACTCAAGGGTCACCGGAAAGGTCAGAGGAAATTCAATCGAGATAGAAAAATGGTTTAATAAACACCAAGCCTAAAGGGCGTGACATGTTATTAAAGTTTGTACAACTTAATTTACTTCGCCATGCTAGACACCGTGGGTTTGCGGGTTCTCATATTTGTCGTGAATATGCAGAACTCAAAGCCCAAGTAGAAGACTTGAAAGAGGGAAATGGATTCATGCTGAAATGTATACAAGGTCAAGGGTTCTCATGTAGGATCCATTAGTTTAAATTTGCCTAATGGCCTTGCCTTGAAATTCATTCCTGCTTATTATGTGCCATACCTGCAGGAATATTATTTCTATTTCGCTTGAACATTAGTTTTTCATTTCTTTCAATAGATCCCGATGAATGATCATGTATGAATGGGGCAGTATTGCACCTCCCTTCAAAACGGCTCATATCGCTTAGACACGATTAACGCAGTCATATAACATAAACTTAAACGAATAAGGCCTCTAACAACTTAAACTAAACATACCTATGGTATCGTTGTGACTAGGTCACATTAACGGTGAACCGACCAGAAACTCCAATTCAAAGCGGAATACTAAGGTTTGACATTTATGAATCATAATGAGCAGTGTTTTAGTCTTGCCTTCCGGCAAAATGACCAAAATGCCTTTCAACGCTTAAACGAAGTAAAAAGCTGATTTATCAGATCAGTACACACTCATGGGCCAATGAACATGACGTTATAACCACTTCATTACATTTAATGATGACTATTAAAGAGATATTATTTTGTGTATCGAGTACAACACGAGTCCTTTGAGAAATCAAGAGTTCCAAACGGCATGAAACCACCGAATAAGACAATAAAGATTCTGTCCGATAGAGGTGGGAGAATATTTGAGTCACGAAGTTCAATACTCATCTTGCATAAAGCAGTGGTATTGTTGCCAACTCACTCCAAATAGAAATTCTACAAAGATAATGGCATGTCCGAAGGAGAAATCGAACCTTCTAATGTCTGCTATATGATACTTCCATTTGATCTACCAGTTAATTCTCTCGTGATATGCACTCTAAGCCGGCACTTACCTTTTAAACAGATGTCCAACCAAGTCAAATAGATAAAACTCCCCATGAACGTATCAAAGATTCCAAGTTGTTTAAAGATTCAATGTAGCCTTATGTGCCAAGAGATTAACAAAAGATAAACTTGCTCAAATCCATAAATGCTATTTTATACGACATTCAAGGGAAACAGCTTGGTTACTTCTACCTCAAGCAGTAGAATAAATCATTGTTAACAGTATTCCTTGGAAAAGTGAATATTTGTGCGTAAGTGACTGTATAATGCATGTTTCATCTCTACTTTGGGCTCAAGTCGGGATGAAGTCAATGCCCGATGCATCTAATGCAAAGGTATCCGACACACCACAAGAATTGGAACCCTCTTCATAGAAGACCCGCCTGATCCACGTAGAAAACCTGGAAATAACCAACCCTTAGATCCAACAGGATCGCTACCCAACTGTGAAATGGTACGGCGGCCTTCATCATTGAAATGACGCAGCCCACTTCTTTCTCTAAAGAAGCAATGAATGAAACAAAACAAGCAATAGCCATGCCATCCTGAGATGGATTCTGTTACCAAACGAGGTTTATCCTTGTTGATTTAATTAAACGGGGCTCGCCCCTATCGAATGGAAATGGTATTTAAGCAAGTTAAACACGATAAAGACGAAACGTTGACGTTTTCAAAGAGAGACTTGTAGCTAAAGGTTTCAAACAAGTTCACGGAGTGACCATGACGAAACTTACTCGCCAGTTGGCTCATCCAATCCATCCGGATAACCTTAGCTACGCCGCATTTCATGACTATAAAATATGACAAACGGACGGCCACCCGCTTTCCGAATGGAAATTTAGAGGAAGATGTGTACATGGTACAACCTGTGTTTTACATGTCCTAAAGGACCTAAGTAGTATGCAAGTTGCAAAGTCCATTTATGGTCTTGCCAGTATCCCGTTAGCTGAATTTTGCTTTGGATGAATCAATCAAAGAGTTTGACTAATGCTAAATCTAAGAATGCCAGGTATATGTTAAGGTGTCAGGGAGTTATTCAAGATCATCTATAGTCCCGTATGTCGATGACATACTTATTTCATTGGAAACAACGAGAGTTACTAAACTCGCCCATGATTACTGCAATGTTTCTCAACGTAAGGACTTAATACATATACTGAACAAAAGATCCACCAGATCGAGGCGTATATTTATTGGACTTTGTCGATACTTATGTGAATAAGGTGATCAAGAAAGGTTCAACAAGAGTAATTCCAAGAAGTAATCTCCCTTAAGACATGAAGTTCAACTTCAGCAGAGCATGCTGTCCCACCAATACTACCGGGCCGAGATGAACACCGCGACATACCTTACGCCTCGACTATGTGGATCCATCATGGCGCCATGTCGCGCACTAGACCCGATGTGTCTTATGCACTAAGTAACCAAGAGATACTGCCAATCAAGGAAAGCCACCGATTATGTTGGAAGGCATCTTGAAGTATTTTGCAGTTAACTAAAGATGCTTTCTTGGTATACAGCGAGACGAAGAGTTAAGAAATGATGGCACACCGACGCCATTAACTGACAGACGACTATCATTCCTGGGCCTGGGTATGTATTTCTGTCCCCTCAACGTGGAGCATTATTCGGAGGAGTCCCAAACGTAGTATCATAAGCCATTCTAACTTAACTCAGTACATCGCAAACACCGAAGCCGCCAAAGAAGATGTCGATAAAGAAGTTCGCACTAACTCGTGTGGCAATTCCAGCATCGCACCCAGCTGGAGTTGCTTTGTGACAATACCTCAGCAATAGTTCAAGCTAAGGACCTTTGAATATTCCACAATCCAAGCACGCACTCGTAGCATCATCCGACAGAGCATGCCGATAGAAAGTGACAGCTAAAGTTATTTAAAGAGAACAGAGGCTGACTGTCGACTTCATTTTCAACCACTAAGGTCAGCAAAGCATGATTTATAAGATAAATGAATATTCAGACAAATATTTATGTAGGTTAAGTAAGTCAAGATGTATCTATTAGTTACGTGAACAAATATTTGAATATTATCGCTCTAATATTTCCAGTTTGTTCGCTATGTCTATATGCGTTTAAATTTACATATAATATACATGTAGTGTATCCTCGATGAGTGAAGAATTCTAAAGTTAGTCTATGTTTTCTAGACAAAAATACGGACCTGCTAATTACACCTCTCTGCAACACAGATACTAAAAAATTTCGTCGACAAATATAGTTGAAATGACAAAGATCATGATTCAATACGGTGTTTGATTAGTGATCAAGATCGATCACGTTTAGCCTCGTTGTGACTAGATCAATACCATCGGTCCGCGACTGGGGAGTCAGATGACCGAAACGAATTCATAGAAGATATTTATATCCGTGTCCTAAGCACATTTGTTTAAAATTTTAGGTTCATCAATTCTTAGACCTATTTATATATAACTATCTCGTGTTATACAAGCTTTGTACTTTCGACTATGACCAAACGCCCGCCTTTAAGCGGGGATTATAACGCATATGTCGTGTCACACAAAATGAAAGTAGCTCGAGATGTCAGGGATATATCGGGAGGATTTGTCCGCTCTGATATACAAGGAAAGATCTCAGCCTTCACACAGCTTGGTAATCGATTGGTTTAGCGACGCCATAACGCTTATTCAGCTTCATACTTAGTAAAGAAAGGCATGCTTTCATGAAACACTTACGGTTGTTTCACCACTAGAGATCGCTATAAAGAATCAGAAGATAATCGCCCAAGTATGCTCGAGCGTTGAATCAATGAATCGATTCCATTTATTATGCCCGTCATGACAATTGTAAAATTCATTTACCAAATAAGTTAAATGTGATTATCGTAACTTAGTAAAGCCCAACCTAGTAACTGCATAATAATAATGCTGGTTCTCATGATAATTTAAGGGTTACGAGCCATTGCCAGATCTTACTATTAATCGCTATAATAATAGTAATCGTCAATTATTATTATTATTATACAACTTACTATTATCTCGAAAGTTTCGTAGTCACGCATACAAAGGACGCTAGAGTTATATTTCGTATGTATGAAATTAAAGAGAATCGTGATAATCGGAAACGGCTTCACAATTATGGTTCTACATTTTATGTAATATCGATTGAACAATAGAATCAAATTAAATAGTTATTTAATTGGTTTCATAATTTTAGTATTTATCTTCAACTTGGAAAGATTATTGATATTGACTCATTACTATTTGATTAAGCTTAATTAAATAGTTCAAACTTATTAGCAACTCATTAAAGTGCCTTTAACGAACTAATAAGGCTAACGAAATGTTTAACATCTCTAACGGAAGTCGCTTATCGGGCTTCAGTTCTTTAACCTAGCCCTATATAAGCAGGCAAACTTTAGGTTTTCTGCTTTATTACAAGTTTTAGAAAACTTTTCATCAAAACCCAGCAGCCCCTTTCGCCGAAATTCTCCCAAGAATTTCGGGGTTTTTGGTTTCTTGTTCATCCTTGTTTACTAGCATGTATCGGTTCTCGATTCAACCTTCCCGACGCGACCAACTAGAGATATCATATCATTGATATCAGCAACAAGGAGTCGAGGAGGCCAAATTCACGCTACACTCAAGGTGGTTTTGGGTGAATTTACTGCATCGTATACTTTTTCATATAATTGTAATTATGGCTGCTTTTTGCATAACAATGTACTAAGCACTTCAAGATCCTCGGAATTATGGACGGTATTTATACTCATATATCCATAGTATTTTCCTTCGCTAAGAAGCCCTTTTACAACACTCGCACCGCAATATATTCAGCTTCTATTGTCGATAGAAAGAACATATCAAGCCTCGACAAGTTATGACACCGCTTCTATCGAGCTTAGGTTTCAGTTTTCTCATGTGTCCCATGTGGGTTATGTGTGCCTAGGTAGCATGGTCGTTGGGTGGTCGGTATTCACTTTCTTGTGAGTCTGGAATTTCTTCTTCTGATCGCCGATCGCCGAGGATGCCACTGAAGATTTTCGAATCAAGCGTGGTGAACACCGGGGTGAAGGCCGGTATTTGGACAGATTTATCATATGTCGGATAGGTTCGAGGAAGCGTTAGTAAATTTGATTTAATACACACTTACGACGCTTATCCTGGATTACGGTTCCCATTGAAGTCGGGTAGATTTTATTTTTCACTTTGGATAACAAAGAGTTATGCAGGACGGAATTCATGCAAAAGTTTGGAATCGAGACATTAAGATGGACGAAAGGGTTGGAATTTCATTGGGAGAAAGGAGATACCAAAAGATGTCGGGAAAGAAATCTATAATGTCGGAGTTGGAGTTGCTTAAAATGTCGAGGTATTTATGTAAATCTAAGAGCATATGCACCGTGATCGCGTATAACATTGTTGATCCTTAGACGCTGCTAGTTAAATCGCCCGAAAAATCGTGGAAGAGCGCTGCATAATTATGATAGCCGGGACCCAAAGTTGTTGTGCGTAGAGGATTAATTTAGCCGACGATCGACGGGCCACCTCGAAGATAAAAGTGAGTTAATGAATCTTATGTCCGGCTGGGTATGAATACGGTGAGGTGTTAAGAGAAGATGTAAGTGTCGTAATAGGTTGATATTGAAAATTCTATTTCACGGATACTAAGTGAATCGAGGATGTTCAAATGGGAATTTTTTTGCCGTGAAACCGTTGTTACGATTGGTCGACAAGGCGAGGTTATCGATCATCTGTATGTATCGAATATGTCAGTACATCCAAATATTGGAAAAATCGTATCAGCGGAATAAGCATTCAGTAATTTATTAAAGGGATAATAAGTTGGATTTAATGTAATCAACAGACTGGGATAAAGATGAATATTTTAGTTGATTGTCATTTTGAAGTTCTAAGTTGCTTAAGTTGTCAATCACAGTTTCGAGAATAAAGGAAAAAAACGAAAAATTTCTTTTAATTTATAAAGTTGGGGAAAAGATGTTTAGTAGTAATCTATTAATAAAACTTTGAGACTTGATACATAGTGTTGAATAATTTTATGAAATAAGGATCTAGCTGGATGGTGATATATTATTTAAATTACGATAAATAGGAATTTCAGAAAACATCTAGATGAGAGATTGAACGAGATGTCGTGGTTGATAACGTATTTATAAAGTTGCGAGTACGCACTAAGGGACAAACGAGAAAGACGGAATGTAACCATGGGAAGCGTATGATACGGGAGCATGTTAGGGCCGCGTAGATACGTGGAGTTCTAAATAACTGTTGAATTGAAAGGAGAAAGTATGAAATTAAGATATGAATTTGGTAATAATTAGTTTGAACATCAAAGATTTTATGGCGCAATTTGGTTGTTCGAGTAGTCAAGAAAAGCCAAAGTAGAAAAGAATGATGATTTCTTCAAGATTTGAGTATACATGTAATTATATATAACGAAAGATGTTGATTCGGGAAATTTAAATTTGTGGTTGTATTTAGCTTGAGTAGAAGCTATCGAAAGCTAACTTACATATTGGTGGTTGCTAGGACGGAATGTATGGTTGAGAAGCATTAAAGGTTAAAATGAGGAAAGGTAATGGATTTGATTTTCTTCGCCGTGAATGTAGGACTAAGTGACATTCAAGGTGATAAGGGGAGTAAAATGTTTCGATATCATACTGGTTACAAGATAAGTGATAACCGAACAGGTTCGATTGAAAGGCTGAGAATAATCAAGGACGCAGTTGAGGTTATAAATGGAATTCTCGTAAATTATAAGATTTGAAGTATCCGGCTCGCTGGAGAAAGTTGACTACAATAAAGAAGGAAAAATCAGGGAATTAGTAACGCATATCAATGAATCTCGATCTCCCTCTCAAAGAAAAAAATATGATGGTTAATGTATCGGGTCATAAATGAATTTTTGTTTAAGGAATACCACACGGAAACTAATGATGGTGATACGCTAATGTTAGTTCTAAGGATTCGACTCACTCACTAATGAAAGTGTATTTAAGGTTGACAAATTCCGGGCGGACAATGGAGTATTAACACAGTAGAATGATACGTGTTGCACACATAATTCAGAGCATAGCATGGTGAATGAGTCTACTTGTGGTATAATTTTAGACTCGTAGTTTTGAGGCGATTGGGAATAATTGGTATCATTTATATACAGATGTCGTCAATTCAACTCTAGAGGATAATCAAAAAAAAAAAAAAAAAAAATTTTACTCATGACTGGATGATGGATTTGGAGAAACGCTAATAAGGATAATAATTGAATCATAAGTGTATCTATTAAATTATAAGATTCTGTGGATTTTGTAAATGGGCTTTAGGACGAGTCAAGATGTTAAACGTCAAGCCATGTACACAAAGCGAGTATTTATGTCAATTAGAATACAATAAATGAATTCATGAATTCAAGGACAAATATTTGGGAATGTTATGTGTTGATTTATAGCCTTATCGAAAGTAGTGACTACCGTATTTGAGGGTATAAGACGTATTGAAGTAAGACCCGAGTTACTCAGAGATGATAATTTGGCAAGAGGAAAGTTGCTCACGGTAATACTAACTTCCAACCAAGCAGTTAGGATGGCACCATCGGAAGCTATCAAGAGATGTCGAAGTTCTAATATCATTAAACGATGAGGAAAGGAAAAATGACTTGAATTTGTTTATGGTTAACTCCGAGGGAAGAATGGAACTCGAGCATGACTACTACGTAGAATAAGTTTCTTATATGTTAAATTAACGGCTGAAACGGCATCAAAGTGGATAATGTATAATATAGCTAAGGAACAAAATTAGATTCATAAAGTACCATACGCGAGAAGCGATAATTAAAGGAAGGCAAGTAAGTTAGTTTCAAGTAAGGTCTAACAATTTTTTGGTAGAAGCACGTTAACAATACTACTGGGTATGGAAAGTTCTAACGTAAGCAAGTATGTCAAGAGGAATATAGTGATTGAAATTTTCAACTAGACTAAACCGAGACAACGGGAGCGAAGATTATAAAAGGGATATTTGATGAATGATCGGGTTAATATCAGAAAGTAATGGATGATATATGGGAAATCGGATGACAACCATGGTAAGACTAGAAATATATGATGTTAAATCAGCAGCCTAGGTATATATGCTACGTAAGTGAAATCGAGATAATGATAACTTTATGGTTAAGATGTTATGGCATGACATGGTACGATATAAATGAAAAATGAAAGGTAAAGTGGAAAAAAAAACACGATATCAATTTCCATACTTTATGACGAAATCAATGATGGTACGAGAATGGTAAATGAACGATATGAAGTGTAATATGGATAACGATTGATTTAGCAAATGGATGCTGACGCTATATATATACCTGGGTAGACTAATATGCATGTTTGTTAAGGCCGATATGACTATACTCTAAAGTGATGTTTCTCTTTAAGAGGTACATGGAGCATTTAAATGGTGGGGTTATCGGGGTGACGTGTTATATGTTAGTTGTATTACCGGGAAACCTCAAAGTATTTACTCATACTTGACGCTATGAGACTTAATAAATAATTTGATGAGTGGGGTTTTGATAAGAGAATTTACTTGCACATTAATGAACTGATAGTCAATAACGAAAGCGATATGATTTACACAAATTATGAGCGGATTTAATCGATACCTGATACGTATTGATTCTGCACACGATGGCTGATTTATGATATCGATAACATAATAAAATATGAATTGACGGTGTTAGTGTAATATGGGATATTAGAGGACGCATCGAAGTCATTTGCATGACATGCTACGACATGGGCTATGTCGAAAAATGTGATTGTGACAAGATGTCATGATATTCGTAATAAGAGCATATCGGGAAGGCGAAGCTGGAAGATAAAAACAAAAAATAAAAAAAAAAATCGGTTCATGTAAATTTCGAGGACGAATTTTATAAGGTGGGTAGACTGTGGATAACCTCGGGTTCGTGACATTATTGGTTATGAAATAGTATACTAGTTGCTCGGGTGAGATTTTAGAGAAATCAATTTCAAGTCAATCGCTTGGAGATATTTAATTAACTACCTGGGTTGTGCTGCTTCGCTATTTAAGATTTTAAAGTTGTAATCGAGCGGTATAATATTATTTGGGGATTAGAAGCAATTTTATATTAGAGTCATGAAAGAACAGACGAGAATTGCTCCGAAACCGAACGCAGTTGAGGAATTCTTGAGATATTTTGGCACGACCCCACGGGACCTTTAATCCTATCTTCTCATCATTTTCCACCACCAACTTCATTTTTCTTTCTTTCTTCTTCTCTTAGGCCGAAATGGTCATCCTCTCCCCTCAAATTTTTTCTTTCGATTTCTCTCGCCGATCACCAAAATCAAGAACAAACTTGTGAATCATCTTCTCCTCGCCATCTCTATCACATCTAGGTAAGAAAGATCAATCTCTCTCGGGATATTTCTTGAGCTTTAAAGAGTTGACTTCCTGATTTGCTGACTTTAGATCTTCAATTTATTATACAGAAATGTTATCCTGCACGTTAAGGGATTAGCAACGATTTCGAGTAGTTATCAGCTAGAAAGAGTGTAAGTGTTGAAGCGCTGATTTCGCGATTTACTTTTCTTAAATCACATTAAATGGTAATACGAGGTTAAAGGACTTTCATCAGCATTTGCTTTTAAGATGTAATTACGGCTTTCTGGATACGGATAGGTAGAACCAGTTTATGTCCTTGGGGGAAAAGCTCGTATAGCTTTTCGTGATTGAATCGAGGTTGTATTTAATGGATTAATTAGTTGTCAATCGATTGTCGATCGGGATTAGAATGCTGCTCAAGTTGTCATTTCGGGTAATAACGTGAATCTGAATATTAAAATGTAGTTGCTGGAATGTTAGAAGCGGTATATCACCTCGGGGATGTGGGATGACGTTTGCAGCTCGAACGAATCGCGAGACGCCAGATAACACTCGGAATATATATGATGTTAAGCAGAGGTTATTCCAACCAGATGTATTTATAATGTATAAATTCTTTAATGAGTCTTCCTGATCTAGTACTTGAGATCGGCCGAGAGTTACGACATTACTTTCAAAAGGGCTCGAAAGCAGTACAAATCTCACGAATGGGGACCTTTCATATATATTATGTTATATATTTTGTATAAAAGTTATCCTAGTATTTTATTCGATATAAAATAGGATTATGATTGATACTATGTGTAAACTTGATTTTATGATTCATACGATGAAATAATCTTTATTTTGGGTTATACATTAGATACCTAGATATGATTCATATCATGATATTAGTGATTATGATTTATATCACGGGATAGTTGTGAATATGATTCATGTTATGAGATTTTGTGTGGTCGCTAAGTCGCTGTGGCTGCGTATTTATGTCACAGATTGCTTTTAAGTGTTATTATGAGCGCGGTGACTTCACCGGTATTCAGCGCAGTATATCACAGGTCAGCTCTCGTGATTCGGAGGCTCGTGCGATATGCAATATCAGGCTAGCTCGTCGTGAGGATTTTGGCGCCGAGGCCTCTATCCGACATGCTGGAGTGACCTCATGTGTATTATTTGGAGGTGGATTCCTCACGTGTGTATTATTCGAGGTGATTCCCCTCATGTACGCTGCGGTATTATTTGAGGCTGATTCCTCTATGTGTGTGTATTTATTTGGGAGCGTATTCCCTATTCGATTTCAGGCGTCAAATCAAGTCCTCCAGAAATTTAATACAAAAGTATTTATGACGATAAGCCATGTGTATAGTTTTAATGTAACATCGTATATATCTTAAAAGTGAAGTCGTGACTATTATTCATTGTGTGGCCTCGTTGATGTATAAGTATTATATTATTTATATAAGTATGAATATGTATATGGGACCAAATCAGGGTATTTGTATTCACTCCCTTTCTATGGGCGGGCGTTATGCCTAGGTTCCAAGAGGTCGATCGCGAGTGTTGTTGAGAAGTATTGCATTGATAGGTCAAGTAGACAAAGATCAGAGATGATATGCGGTGGTATATGACTCTAAATTACTTTCATATCGATTTGTATATCGTTGTATCTGGGTATTGTATTTCATCGTAGGGTCTGGGCTGTCATACTTTCCCTATGTCAGATTTTGATTCTTGTGTATCTTGAGTTGTATAATTAAGGTGAATTTGTATTATGTTGTTCAGTTGTTTTATTGTATATGTTGTTAGTTCCACCATGACGGACAAAAGTGTATTTTTATTATTATTAATGTCAAATGAAGTCTTTTTATGTCACATCCATCGACGATTGTCGCCGGTGTTGTCAATTTACCTTTAATCCTCAGTATGCCGACTGGCATGGTCAGCGTTACATGCCCCCCGCAAAAAGTAAACAAATACCCAGAGGTGGATCGTTTCGTATCTAAATCCCCCGCCTTGTCGGCATTCGTGAACCCTGTTAGTGCAGTTCACCTCCACCGAAACATATACTCAAATCTCAAGTTCCCTTGAGATATCGGAACACCCATTTTACGGCCTCCCAGTGTTCTTTACCTGGTCGAGACAAGAACCTGCTAAAAAGACCAATAGAGTAAGCTAAATCTAGACGAGTATAGATTATCGCATACATTAAATTTCCCACAACAGAAGCATAAGCCACATTCTTCATATGCTTGTCATCATATTTGTTCTCCGGACTCAGTTTCGAACTTAGCTTAAAATGAGCACCTAAAAGACAACTGATGGGTTTCGATGATTCCATATTAAACCTTGCCAATACTTTCAAGATGTACTTTTCTTGAGATAACCATAACATCCGCTGCTTCCCATTCTAGTAATTTCCATCCCTAAAATATTCTTTATTTCCCTAAGTCTTTCATCTCAAACGCTGTACTCAATTGCCTCTTTCAACCTACACCAGCCAATATTCTTGCCTTACAATTAACATATCATCCACATAGGAGTAACAATACAATGAAATCACCACTTAAACTTCCTCATTCAGCATTTGATGGATCGGTTGTAGTACAACCCAACACATACTCCTCTCTATAAATGTTTCGAACTTCGTACCATTGCCTGGTAAGCTTCGTCAGACCATACAAACTCTTCTTCAATTCCCCATGTCCACGTGTTCCTTTACCCTCGACCACAAACCTCCGTTGCTCCATGAATATAACCTATTCTAAATCACCATGAATAAAAGCAGTTTTGACATCGAGTTGTTCAATCTCCAAGTTATATAATGCAACCAATCCAGTACTACTGACCAAGTAATCTTCACAATTCGAGAAAATATTTCTTCAAAGTCTTCTCAAGCCATACCCTTCACCAGAGTCGTGTTTTTATACCTCAGACTAGACTTTCCTTCTTACTTCTTTAATTTGAATACCCACCTATTCTTCAAGATCTTTCGATTAGGAACTCTATCAACTAGAATGTAAGTTTTATTCTTCATAAGTGAATTAATTTCATCCTCCATAGCACTTATCCATTCAAGTTTATCTTCCTCCGAATCGCTTCTTGATAACAAATAGGCTCGCCTTCATCCGTAAATAAATACATATTTGTGAGGAGAGTACCGAGAAGGCACCCCGAGCCTCGAGTTGAGACTCGAATCCTGTGTCTTGTTTCAACCTCGACCGAAGAGCAAGTCACGAGCAACTGGTCGCTGACGGGAAACTCGGCTCCAATTTCCTAGAAACCATGGAAAACTCGGCCCAATTTCCTAGAAACCGGACTTCTCCTCTCATTACTTGATCGATCCTTCAATAAAATCATCAACGATAATATTATTACCAATCTAAGTTCAAGAAATTTCCATTAGACACGTTAAGTGGTCAATGCTGTCTCACCTTTCATCATCCCAATCAAGCTCCACCAAACCTCGATCTCCCAAATCAATTTGAGCTTCTTTATCGAAATCTTTAATGTTTTGATCTTCAAAGAACACCACATCCCTACTCCTAACAACCTTCTTCATAACAGGATCATATAATTTGTAACCAAACTTGTCATCACCATAACTCAAATAAACACATTGTCTCGATATATTATCAAGCTTCGATCTTTCATTCTTGGGAACATGTACAAAGATCCGACAACCAAAAACTCTTAGATGTTTATATGAAACCTTATTCCTACTCCAAACTTTTTCAAGCACCTCTCCTTCCAAGATAGTCGTAGGAGATAAATTGAACCAGATGAACGAGATAACAAACATCTAACCTTTTCAACAATCGTCCGATTCATCCTCTCCGCCAAGCCATTATGTTGAGGAGTTTTTGGAACACTTTGTTCATGGAGAATACCATGGATCTTGCAATATTGATCAAACTCGCCAATGTATTCTCCTCCGTTGTCGGTTCTAATGCACTTAAGCAGTACTCATTCTTTCTACTAGACCGGCCATATGAAATTGTTTTAAAATTTCATAAACATGGTCTTGGTCTTCAAAGGATATTCCCACAACTTGCTCGAGTAATCATCTATGAATGTAGTGAAATAAGAACAACCACCCAAAGTCCTTGTTTTCATCGGACCACAAACATCTGAATAAATAAGATCTAACCACGATCCTTCGAAATAACTTGTTAACAAATACCTTATGTTGTTTTCCCATTAGACAATGAGTGCAATCCGAAACATAGTCATCTTCTCTCAACCTCGGGGAACGGCATAATTCTTAGCCAAAAACTTCGAGGCCCTTTTTCGTCATATCACCTAAACGCCTTATGCCATAGCTTAAACTTGGAATCAACAATATGAATGACGGTAAACTCTATGGATATATGATATAAATAAAAATCTAGGATCCGTGGATCTTGTAAAGTGCTTACTACATTATTCAAAAAGATTTGCAACAATGAACACCATCCTTAAGCAGTCAAGCCCAACCATGATCGATATAAAAGTGCAATTCTCTTTTGTGTTTAATGATCAACTTAGAGTCCTTAATAAGCTTCCATTGTCCATCTCCAAAAAAGTTCCAGTAGCCTTGGTCATCCAATTTCTCGGATGAGATTAAATTGAGACGAAAAATTCGAATATGCCTATTTCACCTCGAGCACCAACTCCTGCGACCGAACTGAATCCCCTATTACTACTATTTTCGAAACTCCATCGATACCTATCTCGCCCCCTGCACTTCCTATCTTATAATTATGAAAAATAAGATTTGTGAGGAGTTACGGAAACAATGCCCCGGAGTCGAGGGATTACTCCACTATCCTCGGACGCATATAGCTTATTAATACATTCGATCCTACCACAATCAAATCTCCACAAGGATTTATAACTACCACATTATTTACTTTATTCTTCTTACCCTTGACATTACCGTTTGCTATATCTCTTTTGAAGGCATAATACTTGGATTTCCAATGTCCCATTTTGTTGCAATAATGAAATTGATCATCTTTCTTTGAAGCCTTTGATTTTCCAGAATTTGTTTTAGTCAGTTTCTTGTTCCCTTCCGCGATCATAGTACAAAAAATTCACCACTAACTATACCATGATCGGCCGAACCACTTCTCTACGCCAGTAGTTTATCGAGGACGGTGTTCTACACCATCTTCTTCTTTGGTGAAGTTCCGCTGAGCATTTACTTAATGATACCGAAAGTCTCCCCATGAATCGGAAAGAGAACCAATAATCCACAAAGTCAAGTCTATCATTAAAATCGCTTCCCATTGCCGTATTAAACATGTGTTCAATTTGATTGAGATGTTCTGTTAAGGATTCACCATCAACGCATTCAATTTCTTTCGGGTTGTCTAACTGTGACTAACTTTTGTCCATCGGTTTTTCTTTGATATAACCCCTGCAACTTCGTCCAACAACCATAAGCAGTTGTCGATCTTTCCACGTGATGTATAACGCCAACATCAATATAATCACGAATATAGCCTAAGCACCTCGTCTAGTTCGCTCCACTCACGAATATCAGCACTATGTGGCCTTATGCCCAATTCCTCAATTGGTCTTGCTAACCTCTTTATGTACAAACTGCATAATTGTTTTGTCGCTAATACTTACCCATTTTTTGCCTCCACCCATCGATTGAACCGTGGCTCATACCACTTATTAGTAATATAGATAGACAACAACCAAGTAAATACCAAGTAATAATAATATACCTTTTTAGTCCTAACCCTAATTGATAATGTACTCCTTAATTATAGTAGACAAGAATCCTATTCCAACTTGAATATATATCTCCATGATCATCTTCTACCAACATCCAATTCCTAGCTCGATTAGGACTCCTCGTTAGCTCGCAAAACGAGAGCGAGGAAACCCAACACATCTGAGTTAGATGAACCAGCTAATTATATGTTCCTCATTTTTTCATATTCTCTCGTTCTCTCAATATTCTATCAATTATGCAATTCCAAACTTGTAGGCTCTATCGCTTTTATGTGACCAGGGACCAAGCCATACCGTGATTACTCTTGTAATTTACTCAAGTCATGATCAGTCTTCGTCACTTGAACTTTTTCCCTCAGTCGTCACACTCACATCAAATATTAGCATTATAGCATAACACTTGTTTGAACCAATTTGTTAAGTAAGTAACGTTTTATTTGAATTTATAAAAACGTAAACAACAATAATAGTCACCCAAGCCACATTCTTGACTGAACTTGGTACATACAAGGGAGCACTCCATACAAGGAATAGCGTAGGTACATAAGTGTGTTGATATAATTTAATTTATTCTATACTTTTGAGAATATAGTTTGCTCATCTGAGAATAATATGTCTGGTAATTTTATTCTAGGAATAGTATAGACAATAATTCTATTCGTCTGGGTGTAGTGATCTACACATTTGAGAATTAGGTTTGGTTCAAGTTTGTAATTTGTTCCTCCATTATAGTAAAAACTATTATGTGGCTCAGCCCGTGGATTAGTTCTAACACATTGTTAGGGATACTACGTTAAAATATCTATCTCTTTATTTTCAGTACTTCACTTAATTCATTATCTTAAAATTGGCAATTGTCTGTTATAGCAAATTTGATTCCATTGCTGTAACACATGTATAGTATAGAAGAAATTGTCTAAACAATAGCCTAAAAACTTCATTGTTTCCCATCTTGCTTGCGCTACATGGTTAGCCTCTTATGCCCACCGTCGAGCCCGATGCGAGCCTTATAGTAGCTTGATCTTCTTCCCCCTTTGCCCTTGTTTGATTCTTGATGAAAAGCACTCATTACTACACATTTTAACTTAGCTAGCATAACTTTAATAAAAAAATTATGATCTATCTAATAGATTACCTTATATAGCACATATCAAATAGAAGAATAAAACAAAAAATATAACTTAAATAGCTCATATCACTTGTACTAACAATCACTATATATGCATGTCATTTTTTAATATTTAACATTTAATTTGTCAAGATTGATAGAGTTAATTGTATATATAGTCCTAGTAAATGTGATCAATTAAGTTGCATTTTGATCTCAGTAAGTGGCATTGTAGCACATTTTATTTCGGAAGTGTACACAACTATACAAGGTCACTTTTGGTCCCACTTAAGTGATAAATATTGGTCACTTTTAAGGATCATATTGCAAATTTATGTTATTTTTAGGGATTAAAATATAACTTGACTACATATTACTGAGACCATATTTACAATTAACTCAAGATCGCTGCCTAATCTTTCGCTTAGACAACACTTATGAAAAGTAATATCTAAACTCCATTATTATGCAATCCCAAACTTGTAGGCTCTATCGCCTTTATGTGACCAGGGACCAAGCCATACCGTGATTATTACTCTTGTAATTTACTCAAGTCATGATCAGTCTTCGTCACTTGCACTTTTCCCCTCAGTCGTCACACTCGCATCAAATATTAGCATTTAGCATAACACTTGTTTGAACCAATTTGTTAAGTAAGTAACGTTTTATTTGAATTTGTAAAAACCAAAACAATAATAATAATCACCCAAGCCCCATTCTTCAATGAACTTGGGACATACAGAAGTGTACTCTAGCTAGCTAATAAGCTTATGAATAATTGATAATAATTCACCATTACACAATAACAAAAGAACAAATTATCACTAAAAATAGTCTATTATTGCTAGATATTACTCCGTATCAACTGATTATCTTAGAATACCGGCGATCCAGATTGTAACGTCACCGAATTGAGCATATTGTCCCAGTAATTATTTTTTACTGCAAAATCTTCTCCACAGTTACCAATCCCATCAACATTTGCATGTTGTTCAACATTGGTACTAATCAAATTGTTGGCAATATCTTCATTTCCTGAAACAAGATCATCAGAAAAGTATTCCATAATACTTGGAAGCCTCAATGTATCAGAATTATAAGTGGCATGATCCAAAGAAGGGTAGGCCATTTCTTGAAGCTCCAATTTTTGATTCCAATTATTTTGGACATCTTCAGTAAATTTGAGGGCAATTGGGGTATTGGACATCATATTATCCGAGGAGTTTAAGGTTGAAGTTGGAGACTCTAGGGTTCCATTGGAATTGATAATCAAACTTTTCAAAAGTGTTGCATTATTTTCTTGAATATCTTTTGTTGTTGCCCATGCACCTTGCCAAGCTTTCAGTACATCAAGACAAGGTGGCATTTTTTGTGTGCATGTCTCGTTATTGAAGAGTTGATGATTCCTAGGAGTTGTTAATGAGTTGAGGTGAAATGATTGGTACCGATTAGAATATAATAACTGCTTGGATTCTCGAACGAGCCGAGCTTCGGCTTCAAGCCGAGCCGTCTCCCATTGAGCCATGTGGCTAATGTTTGCAGCATCTTTAAATTGGCCTGATCCAAGAGCATCACTTTTTGGCTTATGGGTGATTGGATCAATTCCCATTTTGGTTAATCTCTTCTTCAAATGTGTATTCCAATAATTCTTGATCTCATTGTCCGTTCTTTTTGGTAAGTGAGCTGCAATAGCTGACCACCTGGAGTCATGAGGGGTAGTAAATATTAGGAAGTGGTATACTGACATACTATTTTAGTAACAACACATAATAAATTTTTGTGGTTAAAATTTAAATACTCCTTCACCCAATCTACTTGGAAGGTAACCTACTTTTGAACTAACTAGTAGTTAAGACGCATTTAAATCTAGTTACTTAATCGATTTTTAAACATTTGATAATGAGTACATTTTATGTTTAATTCAAATAATTATAAAATTAACGTAAAAATTAATTGATTCTTCAAAAATTTCTAATTAATATTTTTTATTTTTTAGCGGAAATCCTCATCGATCACTTAATAACTTCTTTAAATATAAGATGAAAATTACGCTTAAATACGATGATTAAATATTTTTGTAAAAAGATCCTTACTATCAATTTTATAGCACTACTGCATTACTCAGGATAATATTTATTTTATTTGCTAGTACATTTTAAGTATCATTTTATTGCACATTACTTAAATTATTAATATATACGATTATTAATAGATATTCAACAAAAATAATAAGTTTTTATAATATATGAATTAGATGTAATATATTTTTAAGAAAACATTAGTAATATAATATTAATATCCAAAATTACATTATTCAAATAATAATCAATCAAATACATTTACACTGACAAATAGAAAATTAGTTTCAAAAGCATTTAACGATCTCAATTTAAACATCTCAATTCTTTCCTCTAACTAAGAAGAAAGCAATACTCCCCTCCTATCTCCCATTTATGTCACTCTTATGTTATTTTTCTTATTTTTAAGATAGTGAACATTTGACAATTTTAGGCTTCATTTAATAATAATTAATGATCCAAAGGTTTCATTTTTATTTTTATAACTTATCATTCACTAATTTTATCAATTTAATTACACCTAAAATAGTGGAAGAAATAAAATTATATTTGGAAATATTATTTTATAGGAAATAGTTCATTTCATTAATTAAGGGCATATTAGACAAAACATAGTGTAAAATAGGTTAAACGACTTATAATTTGAATAAATAAAAACAACCTGAAGTTTCACTTTAAACATGATAGTGTAGGAGCAACTTTTTTACATGACACATTAATCATATTATCATGTTCTAGATCTCTTGATGACTTCCACCAATGTGAACACGTTATGGATAATGATAATATTAAGGCCAATTTGTATTCCACTTGTGCGTTTTGTAATTTTATGATTTTGTTACCACATAAAAGTCAAAGAGAATGTAAGAAAATTTGTTACTTATTACGACTAAGGCCAAATACTGAGATATTTAGCGTGCTTCAATTTTATACACGGAGGAGAAATAATTTATCGGGGAATTTAATACTGTGATAATGACTTTATCATTATTGTTAATCGAAACTAAAATTATATATTAGTAGTTAACATCTATTATGATTCAAAATGAATAATTAATAATAATAATAATAATAATAATAATAATAATATCAAAAGCATATAAAGATATGTTACATTATTTGTCACCAAGAAATTGTGCCAAATTTCCAAGAATAATAAATAATAATATTATCAAAAGCATATAAAGATACGTTACATATTAATTTGTCACCCAAATTGTGCCAAATTTCCAAGAACGTATTACATTTGTAATCATAACCACAAAGATGACATTCAGAATCAGCATTAAGAAAGATATATATATCAACTATACCAAATCGCGATGTCCATGTGATAGATACAAATACAATTTAATAATTTGATGTCCTTCCTCGACTAAATATATCATTTAATTGATCAATATAAGATCATCAATTTATTTTCTTTATGTCAAGTTAAATCGGTACGATTTAAAAAGTATAATTTAATTTTCTATGGATCTCAATATATAAAATTCATATATGTAGGGAATTAAATAATAATAATAATAATAATAATAATAATAATAATAATAATTCTACACAAAATATATGATTATTTAACTAATACATATTAATACATTAATATTTAATACTTCCTCCGTTCCAATTTACTTGATCATGGAAGTAAAAAATATTTTATTAACGGATTGAGTAATATTACTAACATACCCTAAAAAGTACTTTATAAATAATATTTTAGTTAATCATGAAAATGAAAATTAATTTTATTAAGGGACAAAAGTGTAAAGATCAATATAAAGTTGCATTGAAATCTATATGATCAAGTAAAAGAAAATAGAAAAATTTTATATATGATCATAAATTGACTAGTATTAGTTAATTCCTATTAGAATTTTAGTTATCAATTAAAAGTGAATTATTAATTAAAATATAATATTTTTACCTAAATTTTAGATTTTTATGTTTTAAGGATAATTTAGTAATTAATTGTGTAGAAAATGCAAAGAAACTAAACACAACCCTTATTCAACTTTTATATATGTTAATGAAAATGATAAATATTTATTCACTTAACTTTTATTATATGAATAGATTAGATATAATTGCACAAATATCCTTAAGAGTTTTGTAACCGTTGAGACATAGTCTCCCGAGTTTGTGTTGATACAAATTAGTTCTTGGAATTACACAACTACACAAGTATTGCACATATAGTCGGTGATGTTATATAATTGATGTACATATAATTTGTGAGTATGTAAATATGTAACAGATAATAAAGACATACAAGACCATAATGTGTACTCTGCAATATACATTTATATAACTACAAGAAATAATTTGTACTAATGTTAATTTTGAAAGTTAAGTATTGAGTTTTGTCAAATCGAAAAATTATTTCTACAATTATTTATTTTGCGATATCAAATAATACGTGTTATATATTGAAAAATAAACATTAGAAATCATGGTGGTCTGAGACGCACTGAGTACATTTTAAATGATGAGGGATCTCATTGTAAGAAGGTGAGTAAATTTTGAGGGCTCTCATTGTAAGAAGGTGAGAAGCAATATAATGATGCTATAATAATTGCGATAAGAAGGTGAGTACTATTGTCTGACCAATCTCAGTATTAAATACAGAATATAAACACACAAAGAGAGAGCATAACGTAAGAGTACTAATTGTTTACTGTCCTGTAATGGTCCTGCTTGCAAGCAATAACCAAAATTTAGTCACTCAAATAAATCACAAATAATTTAGAATATTTCATGTCTATTTTCTTACCAAATCAAGAGGAAAAGGCTGACCATTGCCTAACACTCATAGGTGCATGAATTTAATTAGTGATGCGCATCAGAATGAATGTTTATATATGGTCATATATTTTGGACCAACAAGCTACTCCTGCATGTGACCTTAGAAGTCTCTTTTCGTATAGAATGTTTATTTGTTATTAGATTGTACTTCAATTAACATTTAATTTTCCCAACCTAATTTAAATCTAAATATCCAAATTTTGATTAAGAAAACGTCATAAAATCTATCCCATAATAACCACCATAACATGAAATCATTTGAGTAATAATAAGTGGTTATGGATACATATTTCTTGTAATGACGAGGTTAGAGGTCAAGTCAATACAATAATAATAATGAAATAATTTTGAAAAGTATCCCACAACTACAAGGAGAGAATTTGGTGATATATATGGAATTAGAATATATACATCAACATTTTAAGAAATAACAATATTATAAGAAAAAAGAAGTAACAATATTATTTGTGATACATAACGAAATATTTATAGACACAGTAATTGAAGTTTCATCGATTTTTACCTATTTCCAAGAAGAGCATGAAGTTGAATGATAGTTTGTTCGTCTTGCAAACTGAATTGTCCCCTCTTGATATCTGGTCTTAAATAATTTGTCCAACGCAACCGGCAACTCTTTCCACAACGTTGAAGTCCTATAATAATTTAGTAAAATCAAAACTCTGTCCTAAAATCTACGTGAAGCCACAAAAAAAACTCATTTCTCATCATGCATATATATTCCATATATTTCATGAAAGGTTTTTCTTATTGTTTTTTCATTGTAATTTGAAAGGACTCGAATAAGAGATAGATGTCATTATTATTTTTTTATTATTTCTTGTATTTGAAAAGGATCTGAATTTGAGATGTCGTTATTGAGAGTATACAATTCCTCTAGTTATAATAATAATACACCAAATTAAACTGTTACCAGCTTTTGATGGCAAAGATCGCCAGCTCCCATGACCATGTTCCTCAATGAAACTCTTTAGCTTTTGGTCTTCCTCAGTTGTCCATGGTCCTTTCTTCAACCCTTCCTTCTCACAGCATGCTGACCTCCCCATTATTATTGTTTATTATTAGGTACTTTTGTGTCTCAAATTAGAAATTATCTATAATAAGCAACTAAAAACCTATCCAGTGAAGAATCTAGCTAGCTTCAATGGATCATAGAGATGCAAAAGAGAGAGAGACTATAGAATATTGAGAAGAAGAAAGATTTGGAATGTGTGAAAACTAAAGTGGTCGTGGTATTTATAAAGGGGTCAAGAATTAAATAACAAGATCAGAGTCTACCAATAAGACTTGTGATGGAAAATTGAACATTATTTTTATATCGTTATTATTTTTTTAATTTAATAAATGGAAATATTGTTCTACTACGCTTGGAATTTTCAGTCTAAGCTTTGCATGGTTAAGTAAAAAAAAAAAATGAATTGAACTCTTTTGATTAAGACTTTGATCATGCATTTCATGCACGGCTCTTGGGAATGGTCGGGCTCGATTGCACTTTGCCCCCATTTTAAGTGGGTCTCAATTTTCAAAATTGTATTACTATTTGTTGGGAGAATTACCAAAATGGTCTTAGAGAGTTGACACACAGAAGCCATTCCTCGATACAGAACGCATTATTTAGCCTGTGAATTGACACTTTCGTGCGTAATGGTCCTCATCTTAATGGCAAGATTAGTTACTATTTACTTTATCCCCGATAATGCAGAATCGTTACTATTTAGTTTCCCTATTTTTGGGCCAAATCATAATTTTTTATAGTTTGAGGCTAACCAATACTTGTTTTCCTCCATTTCACTCCCCTCTCATGAGTCATGACTCTAATGCAAAGAAGAATTTTTATTATTTATGCAAAGGGGTATAAAATAAAACCCACTGTAGAGGAAAATTCCTCAGTGTATAAGTTTTATCAAATCGAAGAGATCAATCATTCAAACTATAGATCATTGCTTGTTGACGATTTCAGGAGATGCTTACTATTTTGTTGAAATGATTTGGTCAGAGTCGCTTCGATTCAGCCTTGATTTAGTTTCTCGACTTGATTTGATTTGAGTTGATTTCGATAGAGCCTAGCCGGATGCCCCGGCTCCTCATGACCGAGACCGGCCCCGAATCTCTTGGATACGGTCCCGAGCCGGGAGCTTTAGCGCTGCCCGCCGCGTCAGATGGACTCGACTGTCTGTGGCTGACTTGGCCTATAAAGACTTGATTGACCTACCGCAATTGTCTTGCGCTTGGGTGGTCACACTTACCAAGGGACTTGCCTTTAAGCAGACCGGCAGCGAATTTCACTGCTCATACGTGACTTTGTACCTCGACACAGACTTGTCTTTGATGGAACTCTATTGTGATAACTCCAGCCTTCATGTCATGGGAGCGACGGGCAAACAAGTTATCAAGAATGCACGCTCTTGCTTGTACTATAATCTGGCCCTTGGGCAG
Organism: Lithospermum erythrorhizon; assembly: GCA_019722365.1. Taxonomy (NCBI): domain Eukaryota; kingdom Viridiplantae; phylum Streptophyta; class Magnoliopsida; order Boraginales; family Boraginaceae; genus Lithospermum; species Lithospermum erythrorhizon. The sequence goes on from JADFUC010001514.1 coordinate 287,148, forward strand.
CTGTCAGAGAAATTTGCACTTAAAGCGAATTTAGCCCACTTTAGATTTGATTTAAAGTTTTCAAGCAACGTGACGCTTCTACTTTTATACTACGTGCCACTTTGGAAGCATTGCTGATATAAATACGGAAGAAGACAGGCTGAAAGATCCCAAAAAATGTTTGATGAAATGAATAATAATAATAATAATAATAATAATAATAATAATAATAATTTATTGATGATTTTTTATTTTAAATTTTATGATCAATAGTATTTGTATATCTTTCTTCATGATATTGATGTTCTGTTTTATTTGGATATTGACATGAATATGTTATTATATGAATTATATTTATTACTCGGTATTTGACTGAGATTGTGAAAGTGGGCTATTAAGTTAGGAAAATTTTTTCTTTCTTTTGACTTACATTTATTATATAGTTTCAATTATTGTTTCCCTCCTTTTTTGAAAATTGAATCGATGTTATCTCATTTTGAGTGTTTGTGGTTGATGATTTGTTCATATGTTTTTCTGCAGATAGAGGTTTGTACTGTTCGATCACATCAATTTATATCGAGATCCTTACTGTAATGCTGCTAAAGAAGAGGCTGATTATGCGGATACCGAAAGGTCCAAGATCAGTAAGAGTAAGTTCTTGTTGAATTAGTAATTGGGTCTTCTAAAAATTGTGAGTTATTAATCATTAACGATTTTATGTGTCCTCCTTCAGAGACGAAGGTCTTGTAAGAGATTGGGAGAGGATAGCCAGATTTGTGCATTTGAGTTATTAGCAGCTGTAGCTGGCAAGTGAAAGCTCTGCTTCAAGTAATGCCGAGGGAAGAGGCCCGTTTGACATCCATCGAGATGATGTCAAATGTGAACAATTTGAAGGAGATAAGGCTTTCGGATCAAAGGTACTTGATCGAGGAAGCTGTATAGAAAGTGACTACTCCAAGACCCTGCCGAATGCATATATTCTAAATAGCCATTCCTCGCCTCGAACTCCAGCTGTATGACCGAATATTCAGTGTATTTCTTATATACTAACTTGACGAATCAAACCTGAGAATTTTCTGCGCATTATGCAAGATTTACGAATAAATGAGGTGCTATTTAGGTTATTCTAATATTCGAAGCGCTCTTGAGAAATCAGTCGATTCTCATCGTGTTTTGCTTCTAATCTTGAAGAATTACCGCTTGTGCAAGAATCTTACTCTGTACCTATTTTAGGCTACCAAGATGTTTTCCACCACCAAAGTGGTGTTTCTGCTGCTTAAAAGATTTAACTTGGTAATTTCTGCAGGTGTCCTCTATTTTCTCAGTGTTTTTTAGGTATTTTTAGAATAAGAATGGGATCATATTTTGAAATATGGGGGTATTTATAGCTTCGGCCAAATACTGCTTCATTGGTTGGTTTAATTTCAAAGTGATCATGATTTTACTGTTGAATTTTGAGGTAACATTCATCCGCCTGGAATTTGAGCACTACTTTGTCTCTAAGAAAAGAAAAGGGCGCTTTATTTTGGAGGTAGAGAAGGTTCCGCGATTTTTCTAGGTCAAACACATTTCATATCAATTCGACCTTGGAGCCTTTATTTTGATCCCGGTGTTTCACATTAAATTTTAGGGCTCGATCGAGAACTCCTAGCTATGTCATTTTTTAGTAGCCTCGATTTAATTAATTTGATTAAGTCATCTTAATTATTTCTTTAATTATATTTTAATAAATTTTCACTGCTTCATGCATTGCCCCTCGAACCGAGTACATACGTAGTGTGTGTCGGGTTGTAATTCGTGACGGTATTTATTTTCCAAATACGAATCAGTAATGCTGTGAGATATTTAAGGGTTTTTACCTACCGCTTGTTTTCCTCGATTATCTCGGCCTTTTGACTTATCGACGGTGTTGGATCATTGATTGAATTTATTACTGCCTCGATCCATGTTATCACCGGCTCTCTACGGTAGGTCCAAAGCTAATGGTTAACCCACTTCGACTTGTTACGTATGCATTTAAGGCTAATCATGGGTCCTGTGTCATCCATGTCATTTGAGGACTTTAGCGATGATTACTTGTTTTAGATTTGCTAGTATGCCTTTTGATCAAGATTTCTCGGCCAATTCCCTAATTTATAGGCGTTTGACTAATTTTATGGATTTTTTTGTAACATACTTTACATGTCACGAATTTCCAACTAAGTCTCCTCTCGTCCGAATTTTGACTTAATGAATACTTAATTACGTGGAGATTTAATGCCAACTCACGTTGGGGATCCATTTAATTTCTCAATTCATAAAGAGAATTAAATTATCCGACTTGATGTTAACATGATGTATTATATGTTGCCAATTCGCTCAATCTCCTCGATACATAGAGGATTTAATGGGAGTTGATTTATTTTGATTTAAGATTGACATGAATTTATTACATGTCAAGACCCTATTTAATTATCAATTTATTAGAGAATTAAATATTCGGCTCGATGTTAACAGACGTATTCCATGTTAAGACTATATTTAATTATCTATTTATCGGAGAATTAATCGGTTTGGCTTGATGTCAACATGATGTATTACATGTCGAGATCCATTTAACTATCAATTTATTATAGAATTAAATTATTTTAGAGGTATAGTACTCTAATTTCACTTATATTAATCCGAATCCATATGGTTTTGATGGAGCCAATATCTTCGACATGAATTTATTACATGTCGGGTATATTAAGATGATTATCCTTAATCCTATGAATTTTCATAATTAATCATCTTAATTTTAATCCCATTTTTGGAATTTTCAGAACAATTTTGGGTCTAATTTATTTGATAATCAAATATTTGGGATATATTTTCATGTAAAAAATTAATCATTCTACTCATATATATGAGAATTTTTTTCAACATTGTCATTAATAATAGTTAGTTTCGTTTATTTGCCTTGCAACTTAGAACCTTCTTATCCACAAGGACAGGCCATTGGCTTTTAGGAATAATTCTACGCTAGCCTATATAAGGCAGATGAATCAAAATCAATTCCATCATCTTTCTCCCTCCCCCTCTCTGCTCTCGCTGTGAGCTATCGAGGCGCTTCTCCTTCTTATTTTTTTGTTTGATTTTTTCTCTGTTTTCAAGTAACATTATGTGATCATATATCATCATTAACGTTTTTTTTTTTATGTTTTGCAATTATTTTGAGTTGAGTGTAGATAAAGTTGCATCCTTTGGGATTTTTGCTCAACCTTTACAAAGGTATTACTCTTGACCTTTACGCAACGCGCAGCTTCTTGATGAACCTGCTGGCGATTATGCTTGTACATGCTTAACTAGATGCTTAAATATTCCTTTTCAAATACATAGCATAGCTATTTTTCTTGATTGGATGATTTTGTCTGTCAAAATTTTCTAGCTTGTTAGAAAAACTTCCCATAACGCTTTCAAGTATAAGTCCGTTTTTGAGCCAACCTTATACGTTAGAAAGATAATGAAGAGACGGTTCTTTCGGTATCGTGAGCTCCCCAAACGCCTGTAGCTCGAGTTATGACTATTTTAAGATGCTTCGAAATTTTCGCTTTCTTACCTTTTGTAGCTTCTTGTACTTGTTTCTCCCAACCGGATGTCTCGATTGAACGAGTCTGCCTGCATCAGATAATGCCTCAGTTTGTGGGTAATTGTTTTCCGACTTTTCTCGCAATTAAGGTTGGTCTTCCAATCCCATAAGCATGTAGCTATGCTCAATATGTTTTATTTTTGAATTGTGTATTCTCATAGGATAGATGACCTGAGCATAAGCACATGGATCCCAGGGACTTGTTGCATCCCTTTCCCTACGCTTCGAAACCCCGCGGCTCGTCGTTGATTTATTTTTCTCTTGCTTTGTAGACTAACTAGTGAGGTTGATGACTGGCAGGTCTTCTACTACCTTTTTGTTATACTTGGAGTTTGTCTTTAAGTCATCCTTCGGGGATAGATTTTAAATTAACATAGTTATATTATATATATTAGATTTAGGCACAGATCGTCCGAATGACCTCGAGTATCGATGGTATTTAGTTGTGCGCAGGATGTCCTCTTCCTCTCTATCAATTGCCACATGCCCATCGAATCATTCTATTTATGCTTTTTAGTCCTTGTCTTGGTACATCCCTTGGTTTGAGGGACGTTGGCAAGTAGGGGAGGTCCCCTTCTTGTTCTTCCAACCCTTGGGATTGTCTCAACTCTGGCCTTTTCTTGCTTTGATAAATACGAAGAATGCATGACTCAAGACGGACGCCCATGTCCTACTCTTTACTTTTCTTTGATGTCGATGCTTGCTTGTTGATGTGAGGCGACGGGCGCCTTGACGACATGATCTCGAGTCGGTGCTCATTTCTTTCTGAAGCATGGGCATGCACTCTCATACTTTCTCAGGTATCGACATTTGATTTGTTTTCAGTGCTTTGATGTTTGGACATAATGTTGCCTTTGACCTTTGCTTCCTCTTTACCAGCCTCACGTGATGGCTTTAGGACAAAAGAATTTTTGATAGGTTATGACTGAGCCTGTAGCTGCCTAAGCCGCTTACGCATTTCGAGGATCGCTCCTCGAGGATCAAGTCAAACGTAGTTCATTTTGGTGGATAGTTTAGACTTATATGCTAGAGTTTTTGAGTTTTTATGCTCTTTATCCATGTTGTTAGCACTTTACGCTTCTTTACTGTGGAGCCGTGATCCTTAGTACATTCAAAGGATAGTATCGCTTTAGTTGATTTACCACTACCTTCTTTCCTTTCCCCTTCTTATGAGTCCAATACTTGTATATATTCTTTTCGGGATATGTCAGGTTCTCGATTTCCAACAAGGCGAAGACATCATGTGTGTTGTGGTATCGCTTCCCCATTCTACACTTGATACTTGGCTTTCAAGCACGTACGACGCGTGGTAAGACTTGGATATTTTCCTTTGTGTCGAAATCAATGAAAATTGATTCCTTTATTATGTCCGTTGAGACACCAGGTATCAATTCATTTACCGGGGTTGGTTAAACGTGATTACTGAACTTTAGTGTTCACCTTAAGACCAGATATTACTGGGGCTGCCTCATGATAATTTAAAATATGAGCGCATTGCCAGATCTACTATTAATCGTTATAATAATAGTAATTGGTCAATTATTATTATTAGACAACTTACTATTATCTAAGCTCTGGCGTCACACACATACAAAGGACGTTGAATTATATTTATGTATGAAATTAAACTACATTTGCTAAATTGAGAGTTGACAGAATCAACGAATATTAATTGAGAATTTACATTGATAATGTAAAATATAAATTGATGAACCCGACCAATCCAATTAGTCAATTGAATTAATTCGATATTAGTTGAGCTATAGTACCCTGTTAGTTACCGTTAACAACTTGTTGCCTCTGATTTTACTTAAATCTGCTTAATTAAATCAAACGAAATTTACCATTAACCGTCATGAAAAAAGAAAATAAAGCTCTTCTCCCAAGAATGGCAGAACACCAAGGAAGAATTGAAATTCTTCTTGATTTTTCATCAATTCAATCCATGTTCTAGCAGACGCAAATGTAGGATCTAACCCTCCATGCTGACTAACTGTAGGCACCACATTTGAAGTGTTTAACGATAGAATTCAAAGGTGCTTCGTGAAATATTTGAAGATAGACTACTGCATCTATGTAAGTACTCTATTCATGTAAGTCGTTATATGAATTTTAGATTAATTTATATCATTTTCGAGGATCCTGGATGTATGAATTTAGTGTTTTATCAAATTTAAATCCATATTTTAGATTCTAACACCTTGTTCGTATAGGGACCTTTTATTTTTTATCCTCAATATTCATAGCCATGAATCGCATGGATAGATAAACGTGGTACCTCTATCCTTCAAGTGTTATAATTGCATTCATCATGCACTGGGTACATGCTCGCGCGCTCTCTGTGAGGCTATCACCGCCTTGCTCTCGATCTTTTATCTTACCCTTCATGTCTTGTCCATTTGCCTACATCGACTTCCAACTTGACATTAGTCCTCCTGCATCCAAAGGTTTTAGTGATGTTCCCTTGTATCTATCCGGCATTACAATCTAGAGCCTTACCGGCGAAGCCCCATTCGAGATCGCACAACCTCTAAGCTTCAACAACTTTACTCGGTGGGTTACTAAGGTCGTGAGGCTTGTGCAATACTACAACCGATTAATCTGGGCCAGCGGCTTCAATTGATCTTGAGACGGTTAGCCCGATTAAGCACTGATATATCCTTATGGTTTCCTCGGCTCGGGCCGGATACTACGGATATGACGACCAGCCTTGTAGGCTCGTGGTCAAAATGCCTTTGTCCGGCTTTTTGTGAGCCATATTGACAAGTCATGTTCCCCGATCGCCTTAGGCAACTTAGTAGTCGTAATAACTATGTCCGGCTTAGAGGCTATTGACATAATGGATATATTCTTGATCGTCTTAACATCTAGTAGTCGACTTGCCTTCTTTCTCTCTCTCTCTCTCTTCTCTCTATATATATATATATATATATATATATATAAGTATATATATATACTATGGAATATCTAGAGGCTTTGAGAGTTTGTATATTTCAGTGTAAGGATCTCAACTTTCATGAGAGGATGTATTTCTTCTTGAACCTCGATAACTCTACAGGGAATCATTTGATGTATCACCTGTGATTTAACATCCTCAAACTAATGACCTCGCTCTCCGAAAGTTTTAGAGATAAGTACGAATAGAAAGGTAGCTTGCTTCCTCCTCAGTCGTATTCGCATCTCGTAGGGTGCCGATTCTCGCTTCTTTCACCTATCCATAGAAACTTCATTTATCTAGTTAAATCGATGTTGGGTCTGGAAGCCGAAGTTGTGAACAATTTATACTCGCCGGTAGCAGTGGTCGATAGTTTAAGCTCATATCAACGAGCCGCAAGGGCAATTTATCATTATGCTTAGAGGGCATTTGAGTTTATTTATGATATTCAACCTCGGTTTCGACCGCATGCAACTCACCCTTGTTTTGATAGTCTCTTGTCGAGCTTGAAGTTTCAACCCATCAACCGCGATGTAAGATCGGGTGTTGTCAATTTGCCATAGCTGCTACATTAGCCTTCGAGGCGACAATCGCCTTAACGCCTCAAGCCATGAACGCATTTCTATACGGGGTCGCCCCACGCCACTCAAGAACTGTCGAGAACACTACCCGATTTGTCCTGCATAGAGTAGCCCTGCGATTTGTCTATAAACATGGCTGACCCCTAGCTCCTCTCGTTTCGTTTGGGCGAAATTTACATACGAGACTTGTATCTTCGGCTCATATATCAAGTGCTCCCATCTTGTTGTCCTCCTTACCGATAAGTACGGGAAGAGACATGAATTTTGCCTCATCAATTTCCATGGACGCAGGTCTTTACGCTCGCTGAGCCAGGAAGGTAAATTTATCCTGCATAATACCTTCCTCCGTTCTTGAAGTCTAACCCCTCGATGTTGTTGATCTTTCACTCTGCTACAATTTTTGTGAGGCGGGTAATCATTCCACAAGGCTTACTCGTGAATGTATCTATACCGTGTCATTTCGACGCCGAGAACTTGTCCAAAATGCCGCTCTACTGCCACACCCGAGTATTCCTTTAGGTTTGTCAGGATATAACGTTGAACTTCTATTTCACATTTTCTAGGGAATACTTATTTTCAGTATGGCTGCCTTTGAATTCACACACTACTTCTCTCGTTTTCTCCGTCTCGCTATCGATATGCAATGGGAGAGCGGGTCATGAATCTTTCTTTATCATTTCCAAGGATGAAGGTCCCAGATGTAATTCTTGGGCTAGGAAGGAACCTCGCCTCAGGTGTCTTGTTTCTCTATAAAATAAACACGAGGCGAAGTTTCTTCCTCCGATTTATTCTTTCACGGTCTCTCGAGGCTGCCCCTCCCAGTCCGTCAAAACAGATTTCTAAGTTTGGTCAGGGCCCTTCACATTTGCCCCCAACCCTCGTGAGACCGATTTTATCTTGCTTTTCTTTTTGGGAGTCAGATTGCTCTAACCCGAGGAATACCGGTGGTCGCCTCATGTATTTGGTCCGAGGGTTTTTTCGCCAACCTCTACTACAAAGCAAGCTACCACCCTTTTGATTAGAACAGTAGCGGTGGTTTTGAGGCACCCAACCCCGTGGTCAGTTCTGATAAACATCCCTTTTTCCTCATCATGTTTTGGGTCTCATTTAACCCATGTATTTTGTCAAGCCAGGACCTCGGGAGGTACTTGTCCCTTGGCTTTGTCCTTAGCAGGATCATAGCCACTCTTTAGCAAAGAGGTCATGCTTTGGACCCATGGTTCCATGCTCTATTTCTGGTCCTCTTTGGGTGTCACAAAACCTTTAAGGGGTGACGTCACCACCTTGTCGGGTCGAGCGAGGATGAGTCAAGCCTTGAATGCTTGAATTAGCTCTTCCGCTTCTCAGAAAGTTCTATGTAGTCAGCTTAAGATGTCGAGGTACTGCTTTGGCCCTTCCTCTCGTTGGTACTTACCCTTTTCTTGTAATGTTTAGCATCAACAAAGTGGGGATTCTACCGCAAATGGATTTCATCTCGCTTACGCTTTCTTCATCCCATCTTTGTAGCTGCTTTTAAACACTATTAAGTAGAGGGACAACATTACCGATGCTGATCCAAGGTCTTCAGTAGGATATTATATGTGACATTGGCATCTATTACTTGGAAACTGTGAAGTGGTTTCTAGTTCCTCTATCACCAAGCGCATTTACTTTTTTCGAGCTGCCTGCCTCTCGCCTTAGTTAAAACCTGAATTATAACGCAGATCATAGTCTTCAAGGCGATGCTCTAGCGCCAAGAACCGGAGTGGTAGGATATTTACAATCCATCTCCATCTACCAAAAGATTCCGCTTATCCGACTTTCGTTTATGTAGCCCGACACATGTAATCGGCTCTAAGTACCATCTTCAGCAGTCTCTATCAAATAACGCGACGGGCCAAAGTCTCGGGAGGCTACCGGCAGTGTCATCACCCCACGCGCTTCGCAGTAGTTGAGTTGTCGCCAACTTCAACACATACATGGCATGTTGCAGTCCTCATCGCCCGAGTAGTTTCCATGCTTCGCTGTGTGGACGGTTTTTCTCCTAAAGTCGCGCACGCACACACTCTTGTGCGGGTCGGACGATGGTGAGGCGTGGGTCGAAGAGACTTTCTCTTCCAAGGCAATTGTCCCCAGAACGAGATCCATTACCGCTTGAATATGAAGCATTTTCAACGGGACGCCTAGTATACTACGATACTGGCAAATAGCCCATGCTCGTTTTCCTCCCTCGTCTCTTTGACTCGGGAGTTCTATGAGCTTTGCTTTCAATAACCTAACAAACATAGAAGAAACGCTGCACTCAAGGAAGTGGATAGCCCTTTCTCTCATCTCTAAAGGTAAGACGCCTCTTCTTTCCAAGGTCAAGTCCTCCTCAACTTTCTTAGTTTCAATGAAAACTTGGTCGCTTTTTTAACTAATAAATATGTTTCTTTCTTTTTCGATCTTGGAAGCATCCTTGGCTTCCTTGAATCATATTTAGCCTTCAGTAAAGGTCGAGAGGGTGGTATATTCCTTCTTTGCAAAGAATGGTTCCATATCTGAGCTCATAGTCAGTCAAGGTTTTGTGAAGTATTCCCTCGATAATGTACCGCAGTCCCAATGCATGTCTTGAATACACATATTAGTTGGGTTGATGACTCGAGCCTATCTTTGCATTTCAAGTTAAGACTTCTCCATCGGTCAATGTAAGTCAGAATCGGGCTCTTCTTTCTTTGTTTTGTAGCACTAAATTTTATCATGCTAATTGTCCTCTCTGCATCAAGAAGGGTTGGACAAACTCGCTCAACAGCCCAACTATCTACTACGCGAGTAGGCTCCAAGTTAGCGCGCTGCATTAGTCCAACTCATTCCTCTGCAGAGCGAACGAACCGCTTGATATTTCACCCCTTCGTCCCAAAAAGATTGCTATCTCGATCTTCATGACCCATTATTGCCCCTGATATATTCCTTTAGTTATACTGCTGAATCATTCCATCTACTGTAATGATAGAAGTTTCTATGATAGCTCGTCGGTCCATTTAACCCGAAGCCTTATAATATTTGGGATAAAGCGGGATGTCCATCTCCTATTCTAGAGGTCATACGTTTCTTCTGCTTTTAGAGAAGCTTCAAATTACTCTTGCTCTATGCTCTCGTCATCTTTCCCGAGCATTCTGTTTCATGTAGTCATCTTCGATGTTGGAATTTTTTGTAATGTTTCTAACACATCCGGCCAGCCCATCTACTCTTTTCAGGGAGGCAATACTGCCTATCATTGCCGGTGCTAGGTAATCTATAGAGCCGGTGTACGAACTGCATCGGATTGTAGATCCCCTCGTAGATGTACTAGGTTTATAACCACAAATGCTGAGTTTTCCTCTCGACGCTTATCCGTCAAGTCCTTAGATATTGATAAAAGGTTCATCAACTCGCGCTATGCGCCTAGTTGCTTCTCTTGTTATGCCTTGTTCTTCTTCTGTGAGCTTCCGCAATATGTCGGCTCGAGACTTCAAAGACTATCGCGAGGGATGTCCCCACCGTCTCAGGTATTTAACGGACTGTCTTGTTGTGACTCATTCTCCTTGTAGTATCCTTTGATACATGGAGAGGAGTTGAGATAGTCCCTTTGGAAATATCTCTGCTGTCAACAGATTTAGCAGAAGTTGATAGTCCCAATTGCGTACGCTTACTGCATCGTAATGATTTAATATTATGAATGGAAAAATAAAACCCACTGCATGGAAAAATTCTTCAAAGGTACAAGTTTCTCTTATCAAATCGAAGAGGATCGACCGGCCCAAGCTATAGATTCCAAGCGTTGCCGACTTCATGAGATGTTTCCGCTTGCTTCAAGCTGACTTGGATTGGGCTTCGATAGAGCCTGCATGAAAGTCGACTCGATTCTGAAGCTCGATTTAAGCCGGAATTGATTTGATTTGACTTGGATTTTGGATAGAGCTCTATGAACTGAATATGTGTCCGTGTCTTGATAGACCGAGACCGGTCCGACTCGATATGGTCCGAACCGGCGAGCCTTAAAGAAGATGTTTCCGTGTCGGTTTGAAGCGGACTCATCTATGTTGACTCGACGGAACTACATCAAGTCTCTTACGCTATGGTCACACTTTGTAGGTGGGACTTCGGTTTTAGCACCGGGCGGGACTTCACCTTCGCGAAATGACCCAAGAGATGCCATTTTCTTAGACGGACCTCGTAATCTTGATACACCGGCCTCGATGAAACTCGGCTCAGATGTAACTCTGCCTTCAAGTCATGCTGAGTGACGGCAGCAAACTTTAGTGAGATTTGGCCTCACTTGGATTTGATTTGCTTTCAAGCAATGTACGCTATACCTTGTACTATAGCGGCCTTAGCAAATTACACAGAGCGACGATCTAAGATGAAGTGCCCAGTATCCCAACCTTGTCATTTATTAATCGACGATCGCATATGTGGCCTTAGCAAGATATGTTTCATGCTCGACTCCAGCTTATGGGGGATTAAATATTCGGCGTATTTCCTATATCCGAACTTCATTTAATCAACCCGAAAATTTTCATGTGTTCATGCAAGATTTTATGAATAATCGTGTGCTATTTAGCTTATTCCCGAATATTCGCCGCTCTTGGTAAATCTATGTCGATTTCAATGTATTTTTGTTTAATTCAAGAATTACTACGCTTTGTGTAGTAATTTTAATTTCAGCGCCTATTTTAGGTTATTCGAGATGTTTTCCAACCACCCAAAAGCGTGTTTCGGTCGCTTAAAAGATTTAACTTACGTAATTTCAAAGGTATCATCACATTTTCTAAGGTGTTTTCTGTATTTTCTAAATAAGAAAGGGACTTATTTTTTAAATATAGGGGGTATTTAGGCTTCTAAGCTCAACATTGCTTCCGATTGGTTGATTTAATTTCGCATGGACTGGGCGATCTTAACTGCCAATTTCGAAGAAAATTTGAATCGCCGTAAATTTGAGAATTACTATGCCTTAAAAGAAAGTGGGCGATATTTTGAGGTAAAGTAGTTAAGGTTCCTCCGGATCTTTCTAGGCTTCAAACACGCTTGCTATTGAGCACGGACCATTTTGGAGCCTTTTTTATTTTGATCCCCATAACTTCCGGATTCCATTTTGAACCCGAAACTTTCGTGAATATCAATTTGAGGCCCTGTACAATTTTTAGGATAAAATTATAATTCTACTTTCGAACCCTAAATTTAATGAACTATTAAATTTGAGTTATTTTCCCGAAACTCTTTGTTCTGCATTTAGGTTTCCATATTAAATTTAGGGCTCGATCGAGAACCTAAATAATGCAGTCATTTTTAAGCTTTATTTTACCACTTTGATTAATTCATTTTAATCATTTTAATTATATTTTAATAAATTTTACTGCTCTACAATGACTAGCAAATAAGCTTATAGTTCGAGGCCACTAATACTCGATTTTTGAGGAAACATGCGCTTACCTACGAAGTGAAAGGAAACGGAAGGAAACAAGTATTGACTGCCTAAAACTTATAAAAAAAATTATTTTAACCCCAAAATGAGGTCTAATCTCGCTAGACGTGAATAATTAACGCCTAAGATGGGATCATTCAAAATCAAAAGTGCCACTACGAGGACCAAATAGTAACGTTGGACACTATCTCAGGACCAAATTGAAACCAGCACCACTATTTGGGACCATTTCGCAATTCCTCACTATTTCGTTTGTCTATTCACTCCTATATATCATCGACATCTTCGATTACAACGCCGATGACAATGTATGGAGTCCAAGTGTAATGCAAAGAAGAATTTTTATTATTTATGATGGGTACAAAATCAAACACACTATAGAGAAATTCCTCAAGGTATTGTGTTTTATCAAATCAAGAGGATCGACTGTCCAAACTATGAGTCCCCTTGGGCCGCTTACGATGATTTGGGGCGGGAGTCCTGCTTGGCTTTCGCTGACTTGACTCGAGCACAGCTATATGAGTTCTGCTTGACTTGATCTTGCTTTGTCTTGATTTGAGTTGATATGCGCTTATTATGAAATCGGATACGTGTCCCGGCTCCTTACGGAGCTAGATCCGTCTCACTTCTGGATACGGGTCCGAGGTGGTTCTTTAGCAAAGATATACCCGTGTCGTCAGGTTCGAATTTGATTCGGGTCACGGACTTGGATCCCAACCTACTTAGACTTGGTGGACCTACCGCAAGCTTGGAGCGTTAGATTTATGCTATATGGACTTCACCTTCCAAAGAGGGACTTACGAGGCCGAGAGGCCAATGTCTCTAGCAACTCGATTGGGGATACGACCGAGCCTGAGTCAGAGTGAAGCGATAGCAAGCAAGTTGATGAAGCAAGATTAAGCCTACTTGTACTATATAGCGGCCTTAAGAGCTTGTTACCAGAGTGACGACGCATGAAGCGTGGAGCGCTCCCAACCTGTTGATGACATCGATCAACTAGATGTGACATTAAGCAGCTGGTGGTTTCCGCCTAGTATCCAGCTATGTAGACCTAACGCTTATTTTATTCCTATATCTCAGAATTTGATGATTATCACCGAGATTCATCAAATGTTCATTCAAGTTTTTGAATAATCGTGGCTACGTGAACCCAACTCCTAAATAATCGAGGCGTTTCGAAATTTTCGTCGATTTTTATCAAATTTGCTTCAAATTTGAAGACCATCGCTTGCGGCAAATACCTTTTTAGGCGCCTCTATTTTGGCTACTGAGGTGTTTCCAGCACTCATGTGATGTTTTGCTTCAAGGTTTAAAAAAGATTTAACTTAGAGAAATTTTTGAGATCGTTTCCGGAAGTTTTTTCTGTGTGTTTTCTTCAATATTTCTAGATTTTTCTCTCAATTTTCGAGTGTGAGTTTTGGAAAATAAGGAGGTTTATATAGGCCTAGCTTCAAAATCCTGTTTATAATTGGTTGTCTGCTGCGAATTACGATCTAACCATTGATTTTTCGACGCAAAGATTTGGATCAGTCGGATTTTATGGAAATTCCTCTTCTCCAAACTAGCATACGTTTATTTCTCTTAGAAGATTCTAGACTTTTCTGTGCCAAATATATTTTCATATCAACTCCAAAAAAACCTCCCGGAGTCTTTATTCACTACAAGAAAATGGTTTTTGTTACGGATTTTTTGTTACATTAGTGAATAGAATAAATGGGACCTTTTGCTACGCTTTTGTGAGGTAACAAAAAGTTAACGTAATTGTTACGATATTTATGGTGTAACAAAAAGAAAAATGTCTTTTGTGACGAAAGTATTTGTTACGCCTCCTTTTGTAACGATTGATAGTTATTTGTTACGATTATTATAGAATAGTAACAAAAGGTGTTCTTAATTGTTACGCCTATTGTACAAGAACAAATGCCCCTCCATCCTTAAACTCTAATACCTTTCAAATTATTTAAATGTCATTGTCTTTTTTCAGTGTTAAATTTCGATCCTCAATTATTTTCTATTTCTCATTCTAACAAATATAACATTGATATCGTTGGATCTGTCATTAAAAAATATTTTTATAATATAATTTTGACATGAAAAAATCACAACCACAATTAAAATGGAATGAAGAATAAACGTTAAAGAAATATAAATAAAATTTGAAACTGAAGTTCAAATTTGAGTTATGAAATATATTTTTTAACCTTTTTTTCCTTTACTAAATTAAATATTTGATTATTCATGTTATAATAAAATAATAAACTTGAACTATTAACTTAAAATTTATTACTTATATTGGTGAGATAAGCAATTTAATCCGGTAATTTAATATGAATTTTGAATTTGTTTTTTTTAATAGATATATTGGATAATTACTAAACCATTCCCCATTTTCCTTATACCAACAGCAACCAGATATCGAAACTTCACAACTGCCACCATCCTCACCACCTGCTGCCTGCCTCACCGGCCTTCGTCACGGAGGAGGTACTACACTTAATTACAAAGGTACCACATTTTCGAATTTGATTTTGTTTAATTAGTGATATTATTTGACTCAATTGAATGTCGAGGACGTCACTCCTGATGAAAAGTTTGAGCTTGACGAGGCTTTACATAGAGAGGTATGTTTCTTAATTGAAGTACAATTTTTTGTTCCTAGTATATTAACAAGGTAATGCTATGAACAATATATCCAATACATATGTGTAGGAGTAGTCCTAACTCTCCGCTGCTTCCTTATAAGTAATTCTTATTGTTAATCAATTATAATAATCTTCTATGTTGCTTTTAGACATGCTGCTTTCCGCACTGATGAAATTAGGAGGGATCCTCCAACCCCTCAATTATAATATTCTTTTAAATACATGAATTTGTCTGTGTGACCATATTACTTGCACTTCTTTTGAATCCACTGTTTTATTCTGATTTTGTCGTGATCATTAAGTCAATGCCTTCTATCTTAACTCATAAGTCATACCTGTGATCTATGCAGATTTCACTTTCTCTTACTTTCCATGGTCACGATCTCAGTTGGATTCTGAGTTGGAGCTAATCTATGGCAGGTTTGTATATTACGGAGTATTTTCGTTTCCATGAGTTCCAACAGATGCCATATTTATTTTTTCACTCTATTTTCAGACGTTATGGTTTGCTTGGATTTACCTCAATTCGATTTTTTTCAATTGATTTTAGAATTTCAAATTTCGAACTTGTCTTGATATTTATGAAATTTGAACTTTATGTCTAGTTGATCAACTCAATATGAAAGAACTTCGTAGCCTAAAATGATATCCATTATATTGATATGATCTTTTAATTTTTATTATTCTTGCTCATTAAACCAAGGTTGCATTTTGGTGTATATGCATAATATTTTATTCAAATGTTGTTTTACAGGTTTTACCTATCGAGAGTTCTTGGTTGTGATCTTGTCAAATGTCATATTCGTAGATTTACATTTCAAGAAATGGGGCTGACGCTTAAGCTTTGGGCGAATAAGATCAAGATATAATTTTTTTTAGTTAGATTTATGTAATTGTAGAATATCCATGTATATGAATAATAAATTATTTAAATTGTAAATTAAGTTGAGTTATTTGATATTTATTTAATTATATTTTGTATTAATTAAATATTTATTAATATGCAATGGTAAAAATCTAATAGATTTCTTTATTTTTCTTAAATATAAAATATCTTTTGTTACGACCATTAGAACGTAGCAAATTGAGTTTTTGTTACTATCGAATGACATGTAACAAAAGACTTCTTTTGTTACGCAACTTAAAAAGCGTAACAAAAGTCATTTGTTACGGAAAATAAGTGTAACGAATGCTTTCAAGGACGCCATACTTTCGCCGGCGCCGAAAACTGCAAATAAAAGCGCTGTTTACCATTTTTGGTGTTTGTTACCATTTTACTATTGTACGTAAAGCCTTTTTTGTAGTGTTTTAAACTCCTGCTCTTTCTGTAGCCTTTATTTTCGTTTCACGTATTTCTAATCTCACTTCGTGCCTAATACCATTTTAATGTAATAAAATTGTAATTGATCTCAAACCCTAATTTTAAATTTAACATTTATTTCGGTGGGTTATTTTCTGAACCTCTATTCGATCGTAGGTTTGTTAATTAAATCGTATTCAACCGAGAAAGGCATCGGCATTTCTTTAGTAGTTCGATGACTAATTTGATTAATTCGTCTTAATCAATTTAATTCTTATTTTTAATAAATTTTAAATCTACTGGCCCATGTAACTCCCATTTCAAAACATCATAATCAATATGTTATTAGATTTGATGCATTAAAATCACAAATTATCATTTTTAATTTCCAACTAGTTTTGTCTCACACGTATTCCCTTAGAAGTTTCCAGTGACCTACACATCTCATAATTGCTCTAACAAGTCAAATACACTTAGCCTTATAATTCTTATTAGGCTAATTCGTGATTGCTCCTAAACACCGAGTAGTTTACGCGATCCCTGACCAGGTCAGCCTGTGCCGTCCTTGCAACTATTTTTCGTTGCGCCACGTGGGTCTCAGAACTGCTTCTGCTGTATCATAGTCCCTAAACAACTTTTGTTGTCCTCAATCGAGCTTTTAACGATTGTACATATTTTTCAGAGAAATGTGACTATTTTGCCTCTTAACATTGGGTCAGTGACAGTGAGACACATTTTACATAATTAAAATAACCCCATATTTTAGTATTTTACATAATTATAAACGTGTCCTCTATACTTTGTTAAATACTAAAAGTATGGGGTTCTATTTTAATTATGTAAAATGTGTCCCCTATACTTTTGTTAATGTTGGGGCAAATAGTCATTTTATACCGAAAATGTGAATTTTGATGTTAAAAATCAATTGAGGGACCAACCTAAAATGAAAAATAGTTTAGGGACCATGGTCCGAACAAAAATAGTTTAGTGGACCATGGCCGAAAAACAAAAAATAGTTTAGTGGACTTAATCTGAACAAACTGATAGTTCTAATCACATAAAAAACCAACGCTGACAGAGAAACGGAAGAGCGAGACCAATCGAATCAACCTATCAAAAGCTTTAATATATTTCGTACTTCTTTGTCTCTTTCAATACCCCCGCAAGAACTCGGGAATTGTTTAGACATTTTGGTAAGTCATCACTGCATAATAAATTAATCTTGAACGATTCAACCGTACTTTAAATGCGACAACTTGATTTGTAAAATATGCAGAAAATTAGTAGCTAACTCATATATCATCAACATAAATAAACAAATCATCCTTCGGATTCACTCATGAGGTGAGTATGAAAGCAATTCGCTCACATTTTCACAACTGGATCAGAATCCTAAAGTTGAAAATCACAAGCATTAAAAGATCAATCCTAAGATTGCAACAAATAAGATAAACCATTTGCATATCGTGAATTTAATCTTACGACAGAACAAAATAACTTCACTTTATCAAGGTGTTTCATCCTTCTCTTAATCAGTTGTAGTCAATTCTTGTCAATAAACTAAATGCATAGCATTTTCAATATCTTGAGACTTTCGTTGCAATGCTTTGCATAAATCATCTATTATCTCCAATATTTCAATCATCATATGCAAAAGAAATATGAACTCAAAGGAAGTAATCTTATCATAAACTCCATCGGCTTCACTTTCAGCTGTAATATAACTTCCACATTAGCGTTTTCTCTCCCCGAGTCAACTTATATGGTAATTCATCACACTCAATCGATTCAACTCTATAATTTTGGATGCACATTGATCGAAATCTATATGTGGTTATTCAATATTAGGAGTCAAAGGCGCAAGATCCGTCTCAACGACACTTTCAATATTTGGAGACTCTTTTCTTTTAAAATAAGATTTAATTGTGTTCTTCCCCATATGAAATTTGTAATCTGAAATTGTAAAATATCGAATAAATTTAATAATCCTAACATAAATTACATAAAATAATATTGTATGACTTAAATTTTAAATTAACTTAATTAAAATTAAATCATACAATATGTATATTAACAAATCGTTTTAAACTTAGTAAAAGAAAAATTATAAAATAAATAAGGCATATTATAAAATAATACGGCAGTACCAATACATTAAGTAATATAATACTCCATGTCTCCATATATTATTATTATTATTAAGCAGCGAAATAAGACAAGACTAAAGTCAAGAAGCCGATTTTCCAAATTTCAAAGTGTAAATTGGAGCTTTTATTGTTTGTTATATTTAGGTGAACTCACAAGCCGATTGTTTTGTGAATTGTGCAGCGTGTCGTGGGGTTGCGAGTAGTTTATTATATTTAGTTCAAACTTATTTGAATCATGTATTTGTGAGTTATAAGTTTTGGGCATATTAATTATACTATCCAATAATATTAATATTAACTCAATAATTAAACTTTAAATATAAAAATTAGGAGAGGGAGAATGATATAATTTTTGAAAAAATATATAATATTATAATTTTTTAATGAAGTATCGCTCTACGTAGCCCTCCTAATTCTCGATCATTGATTTACTTCTATATTATAACAAAGTACACAAACAACCATTCGGGGCGACGGAGGGATCGTACTATTCGAGCCGTTTTTTTCATGCTTTTCCTCGAGGTACTGAGAAAGTCGCAATCAATAGGATTTCATCCTCCCTTCCTTCAAAGGAAAGAAGAAATAATAAATTCTTTTTCCTTTCTCATAGGATCGAGATCGATCTAGCCGTAAGGTTAATGCTTGCATAAATAACTCACTGTTCGACCCACTCGGGCCATCATTTACGCTGGCAAGGCCTCATTAATTTATGTATGCATTGCTATTCGGAGATAAATGCTGACGATTGGTATTCAATTTGGTCCACAAATAGAATTAGGTTGTCATTGAATTCTTAAAGTTTGTGTTGCAAAGTTACCATTCGAAGTTAGTATAACCAAATTTTGTAACTTTGAACCGGCTAAGACTAAATGGTCACTTGAATCCATTATTTGAGATTAAATCGACAATTAATTACGTTATTTGACTTTATTTTTCTAGCTAGTCTAAATGAAATGATAATTTTTTGTTGATTTCATAATATGTTTGTTGTGAATCACATGTGTATACAGGATTGAAATTTAGGAGATCAAATCACCACTTACATTTGAGTGACATCATATATATTATATTTTTTATAATCATAATAAATATTGTGTTATTTTTATTTAAATTATAAACATAAACTATTATGACCTAAATAATTAAAGTATAACATATAAAATATCATATAATAAATACAATATAACATAAAGTGTCTTATAATAAATATAATATGACACAAAACTCAAAGTGAGGTAAAAAATACTTCATGATTTTAGATATTATGGATGATTAATTCGTATAAAAAGTAATTCTTCAATTTTAGAGGGGGAAAGTTGGTGCAAGATATCTTTATCTTTTGATTTTTATAAACAATTCCGTACATGTAATCCGTTTGACCAACGGATCGGATTTACATGTGGTTTTAATTGGGATGATTCATGAAACCATACAAATAATTTATGAGGGTTTATGTTAAGATCAATTGATAATTGATAAAGAAATTCATGTCTTATTGATACTTTTATAAGGTCTTAATTTTTAATAATATAAGATCAAGTGTCTCAATATATATACCAAAGTCTCAACCCTCGCTCTAACAAAACAAAGTACTTACCTAAATTGGTTATATACGGAGTATTTGATTTTGAGTAGTAACATCCAAAGGCTTAATAATCCTACGGAGTATTTATGATAATGAACGGAAGTATATGGACCAACAAAAGATTCTGTGCCTACGCAATAGAAGACAGACTCAGACCACCAATAATGGCTGTCATTTAGAGTATTGTGACCTTCAACATGCATTGTAGTGATACTATTACTACAAATTAAAGACGATGGCAGTTTTCAATACTAAGTAAAGGAGGGTAGAATGAGTCATTGCATAACCCATAAATTTGTTTATAATAATGATCATATTTACTCCAATTGGAGTCATTCAATTAAAGAAACAACTGCTCATGAAGAGGACCTGGGAAAGATTTAGTAAAAACATCCGCTAGCTGTTGCTTTGTGTTAACATGATAAGGTTTAACAAACCTAATTTCAGTAATGTTCTCTAATGAAACGACACCTAACTCTATATGCTGCTTCTTTATGAAAAACTGCATTTTCTATTATTTGAATTGTTGATTTGTTGTCACAAAAAAGATCAATCGGCTTGATTACTTCAATCTGCATATCTGATAAAATATAGCTCATTCATTTTAACTCACATATTGATGTGGCTGCACTCCTGTATTCTGCCTCGGTTGAGGACCTAGCTATAGTAGATTGTTTCTTAGATTTCCAAGCTACTAGAGCATTACCAATCAACACACAAAAACCTGTGACTGACTTCCTTGTTAATGTGCACTTGACCCAATCTGCATTACAAAAAGAACTAACCACCAGATCATTCTCTGCTGGATAGAAAATAGTTTAGTTGGTAAATATATTATAAATTTATTCTTAAGATTTTGGGTTCAACTCTTAGTAATGACCAAAAGTCTTTTTTACCTTAGTCACTTTAGCCATTTTAAATTAGTTTTGATAGTTTATTATGATCGAATCACAATATATACAACGTTTGAAGTATCAATTTAAAAAACTATTTATTCATTTTAAAAAAAGTTTTTTATTCCATAAGAGGACTTTTTTTGTAAATTCTTTATTAATTGTACAAAAATTATCCAAATTTTTTTAGTGTATAGTTCGAACCATCACCTCTGATTGGCTAGATTCGCACTCGTAGATGATATACGGATCATTTATAATGGAAGAAGACGTCGTTTTTCATACATGGCGCAAAATATAGTGGAGCCGTATTTATAGTGATCTGTGTGGCAGCTCTGGAAATTGCTCCTCTTGATAATTTTCTTTTCCATGTCTCAACTGAACATACATTATAGAATTCTAAAGAAAATTAGTCTAATACACATTAACATACTTACATTTAATCTAATTGATACTCCGTATTTTTTATCTTTCATTTCTAAATTGGACCAACAATTATTTTTTAAATATAATATGAAAAAATAATATTATGAAAATAATTTTAAAGACAAATCTAATGATATCAAATTTGTAATTATTAAAATAGATTGATGGTTATTAAAAGTATTGATACAGAAAATTGAAAGCGTCAATTTATATGAATCATTAACAAGGATCCTTGCTTTATTAGTATTAAGAGACATATATGACATGGTCTCCTTAAATCTATGGTAGAAGGAAAATAAAATAAAAATATAATTCAAAAATCTTATAGTTGTACACACGTACATCAACTTATAGAAAATATGGAAATACTCCGAGTAATAAATTGCATTGTTCAATACGTCGCCAAACCAAGAACGATTTGGTAGATGGTTGTGATATTGGTATTTCCAATGTCTTTTTCGAAGCAAATTTTGGAGTTATTATATTTGCATGCAATGATATTCAATTTATGAAGGAAACAATAAATATTCTTTCTCATTGCTAGTTGGAAACTATAATGTTGGAGGCAAAGAATAAATCCCTCAAAGAAGTTTATTTACTCACCTTTGATTGTGCTTTAATATGTTCAGTCGTCCTTACGTTTTCTTACCTAAAATATAACATACTGGATAAATAATATATATGACAGTAAATAATATACTGAGTAATATTCAATTCATCAACAATTACAACAATGCGCAATTTAAGGTCCATATAAACTGTTTACAATACATAAACTAGTTCTCAATAATAGAGATATAAAATTATACTTTTATGTTTAACAAATACAGATCTTTATTAATTCTATAGTTTAATACTCCGTAATTTATATTGTCTCCTATATATGTCTTCAAAACAAGGTACTCCGTATATATTTTCATACATGGATGGAACCAGTAATAATTTTATCATTTAGAATGGCGAAACAATATAATAAGGAAAAATAAACAAACATAGGTGTTGGTGGTGTTGGGGACGAAATAGTTCTTGAAAAAGGAATAGTACAATTTTATTTTCAGTCATAAGATTATATTTTATTAAAAATTATAGAATCGTTTAGTTTCAAATAATTGTGTTATTGCAAATTAGTCCCGAAATGATATAAATGATGATGAATTTTTCTAGATGTATATAATCCAATCCCATAACTTAGTACGTTGTTTATAATAATTAACAAAGTTATTCTGCGGTATATCAGCCTGGTCAATGCATGATACCACTGAGTATGGCATGCATAAATAAATATAAATACTGTTAGATATTAAAACTGCAGGCATTGTCCTCTGCTACAGTATTGCTGATGAACAGTAACAATATAATTATTAAATTATCAGCTTTATATTATGATCCTATATAATATTTCGTTCTGTCAGTTAGAAAAAGTAGTTAATATCATAATACTTCTTCTTACAAGTTTGCACGTTGTGAATGGGCTAAAAAAAGGGAAAAAAATAATGGTCAATAGTGTCGAAGCAAGAATTTTATTTAAGAATAACGAATGAACTAATATTAAATCAAGTAGAAAAATTATAAGAATTTAAGGAGTGAATAATATAATTCTTAAATAAATGATAAAATTTTATTTTTCACTAGTAAAAATTTATTTTTTCAAAATCGAGGGGACGACTGCCTCCTACTTCCTTTAATTCCTCCTCTACAATAAAACTCACACCGAAACTAAGAATTACATGCATATAGTATATGGCAACAAAGAGCAATTCCTCTTCTACAATAAAACTCACACTGAAACTAAGAATTATATGCATATAGTATATGGCAACAAAGAGCAAAGAAGTTAAATAACAAAGAGAAAGTGCATTAACAAATAGATGAATGGGTAGTAGAACATATTTGATGATCATCAATATGGTCTGGGGGGAATAACTAATTGTGTTGTGTTTAGATGGAACATCACGTGGTGGATGGGATCCAAAACGAGTAAATTGAATACACAATCTTAATTCATTGGAGTTACACCATTACCAAATACGAATAATAAGTCTACTCTTTTGTTGTAGGACCATAAGCAATTTCTATCTTTCATAAATTATTTTCTTTGATTTACAAAAATGATAATCAAATTTTGATTTTCGTTAATTATATTTATTGACTAAGTTAATTGCCGATTTAGTCTTAGTAAGTGTAGCCAATTCAAGTTGTATTTTGGCCTTTGTAAGTGGTAGTGTAACATATTTTTGGTCGCTAAAAATGTACACACGTTTTAACGGAGCCGTTAGCTTGTAATGTTTTTACTCGCGTAGACACATGCCTTTACCCGACTTTCTAAACGCGAAAACTAAAGATTTCGTTAAAACAAGCTATATCAAAATACACTGTGAACACTTTTAAGGACTAAATGCTTACACTATCACATTTCGACCAAACACACTCAATTCACACTTATTACAGAATAAATCGACAATTAATTCTTTATTGACGCCCTATTCATATAATTGGCCTCAGTTACTTGAATAAAGAGCTCACAAACGGAGGTAGAGTTTATGGATTAAACATATAAGACATTGTTGACACCGTATTCATGTAAATGTCGTCAGTTAGTTGGATAAGGTTCGAGTTGATTTGATTTACGACTTTATTTAGGCAGAGTGAAATTTTGTTAATGACTTTCTCTATAATGCCAGTCTAACACTCCAACTACCAAGCATTGAACTCAGACTCTGCCACTCAGGTAGTTTCCTATGGGCCTATCGTTTTGTACTCCTGGAGTCCTGGATCAGAAATCGGTCAAGCTACACCGTTATGGGCTTCTGGAGATGTCCGTTCACAACTTAATGTATTTAAATCGAGTCAAGTCAAATTCTACAAAATTCGATCTAATTTCTCTGGTTTACTATTATAAATTTATAATAGTATTTGTATTGTTACCGGTCCGGTTTTTAGCGTAATTACTTGACGGGCCTGCTTAAGATACCACCGGGTCCAAACCGACCGACCGATAAACTTTGGTTTTTTTGGGACCGGTGACCGACCGACTAACCGCAGTGGTATCCGTCCACGGTTCGAACTGGTAGGTAACCTACCCAATCTCGGTTCAATTTAAAATAAAAAAACCGCTTACAAATAAGTAGCTATATACGTAAAATACGTAATCACCAATCAACATATATTAGCAGTTCAAAGAATCCAGTATCCAAACAGCTTTTTAAACAGAGCATCAGCTCAAGATCGCTTTTTTAAACATGATTATGTGGAGCATCAGCTCAATGAACAATCAACAAATGTATCCATTGCTCGATATTTATCAAAAGTTCCCCGTGAACAAACTCATCATACGATATCAGAACAGTAAATGGTGCAATGTGGCAATGCAGTTGTAAGACCTGAATCTGAAGAGGCAATTTAGGAACAGACAATGCGAATAGATGCTTACCTAACGCTTCAACAGCATTACAAATGTAATTGAAGCTTACTCAAGCCTCAAGAAGTCGGTAATGGATTGTCCCCACCCAAAATGATATCAGGTAGGTCATCAAAGGTTGCTCGCTGCCAATCAGACAAACACAACAAAAGAATTAGTCAATCAACGACATAATTATTTGAAAATGAATACATAATAATAGAAATGAAGAAATACTTAGCTAACTTACAATATTTTGTCCAAGCGAATTTCTAAATGTTCATACATTTCTTTTCGACTCCAATCACCTCCACAAAGAAGATCTCAACTGCTTTAGTGTTCATGTGTTTTAGATCACCTGCCTTTTCCAAAGACTAAAGTTGATTCTCAAGCCACTGGGCTGTGATCGAATAGAGAGAATGTCTTTTGCCATTTTACTAAGGACTGATATTTGGCTTCATTAGCCATCTACCAAGTCAAAACATCAAACTTAATCCCCATAGCACATTTCAATGGACCTCCTTAAGATAATGATCAAGCATCCGAGGTCGTGATATTAATTCCATCAACAAATTTTATGAATTTTAAAACTTCTCTTTCCCAATTCGAACCATCATCATATTCTGAGTAACAGATGGTCCTTTAGACATGTGGATCTGCTCATACATCTTAAATTGTGAGAATAATTTGTTTTGGTAATTCCTCTTATACATTTTTGCATCATCACCCATTAGATACAAGAACGGATAAATCCATTTAATGACATCATTTATACCTATGGCATATGACAATTTAACCTCAAAAATTCATGTCATCATTGGAAATAAAGAACTAACAAGCATAGCATATGGCGTAGTAAAAGATACGGGTATACGGTAGAAAAGCTAAGAACTGGGTGAAAGATAAAGCAATGTCAATAAAGAAGTGAAGCATAGTATTTAAGTAGTTAAGCACCCAGCAAGCAGTTAATAAGCATAAAATGTGAAGTCATCATTGGCAACAATAAGCATAGGCAAATAAAACAATAAGCATAGGCCTGATCGAAGTCATCATAGGCAACAATGTTGTTAAGCATGCTATAGATAACAATAAATATAGGCCTCTGGGGACTCCGAGGTCATTATAGGCAACAATAAAGTTACAGCAACACAAAGAGATAACAATAAGCATAAGCCCCGACTCGAGGTCATCATAGTAACAATAAGCAAAGAAAGACAAGAGATAAATAATAAAGATAGGCCCCGACCGAAATCATCATAGGAAACAATAAGTTAGCTAGACAACACAAGAGAGATAACAATAACTCAATGTGTTGTTGTGCCTTTAATGGAAGTCATCATAGGCAACAATAAGCAAAGAAAGATGCTAGATAATAATAAAGTTGTTGTGCCCGTGAATTAAGTCATCACAGACAAAGACAAAGAGATAACAATAAGCAGTTGAAGCATCAGAAGATAGCCTCAAATTCTAAAAGCATCATCAGTAAAAATACGGGCAAATATCGAGATAACAATAAGCAGTGTTAGCACAATAAGCAGCAGACAAAGACAATATCAGAATAGGTATAGTCAAGATAGACTAAACAGATAACATAAAAATGCAAATGACAATGCTTAAACATATAATAGTTACCATAAATAGTATATCATAGTTACCGGATCAAGTATCGCCCCATTTCAGATTAACACATTACTACACTCAATATTTATCGTACTTGATTTTCATTTCAACTCACAAGATTCCTAACTCGTGATTTGACGGGCTTTGACATTCCTTATCCAATAACACTTTCACTCTATAAAGCCTCGCCGTGAAAGAGATTCATAGTCGATATGGCCCCACCGATTATCTCACCACATCGTAAAAGACCTTCAAGAAAATTGCATAATGTATAGTATCCCACTCTTTGGGGATCGTAAGAGCTGCCAGAAGCTACATTCTCCGCATATCTAGCCACACATTTCTATACAAACAAGGGCTTGACAAGATCAACCAAAGCGGAATTCCACCTAGTTTCGTATCAAGAACCCGTGATTCTCGCCTCAAGTTGTAACTCACTACGATTTCTTAAATGCTTGCAGATCTAGCCTCGTAGTTCAAGAAATACTTTAACCATTCCTAACCTTATCAATCACATGCTTAATTATATCACATCCATCTTGAACTAGCAAGTTCAAGATGCTGCGACAACACCGCATACGAAATAGTCAATTAACAAGAGGCGGTGTCTGTTCTGACTGTAAAATCAAATTTCAACCTAGCAATGCAGCTTATCATTAGCAATCAGATTATCCATTTAAATTGAAACTACTTTTCCCCTTATATTCCAAATTGTCTATCACCCCATAACTCTCTAGCTATAATTCTCCGTAATTGCTGCGGTACATTAGTAAATGTTATAACTCATTTGCTGTTTGCCATTTAAAGATCAATCTAATGACAAGTAATGCATATATAACCTATTTTTGTTCCCTGCATCACCACAAATCGCTGGTTAAACTAATCCTATCCACATAAGATGATAAGCCAACTTAATAATTTTTGCATCATAGAAAGTTTCACAATGTTTCGACAAAGACGCCTAGCTGATCCTAATATAATAAGTGATATATCTCTCTCAAAAACTTATTAAATATAATACCTTCCATCATAAAAAATAAACACTCATGTCCTAAAAATCATAGCTTGTTGTTAAGTTCTCCTAACTTTTGCATGATTGTATTGCCAAGTACTAAACTAGTACTAGTATCGCAACACTCAACGATTCCGCGTATGATTTTCATCACCTACATCTATGCTCAATTTCCTTTCAAACAATTTTGTAAATGTTTCTAGCACTCATGCCATGATACTTTGAATCTACTATGCATACACTCCACACCATTTGCATTTTCTTTTTTTGGTACCCCCGTGCATTACAACAACTCTTACTCGCGACAATGTATTTCTTTCGTTCGAAGCCTTACTCATATGCATTCATCTCCTGGTCATCTAAACCTTCGATGGCACCGGGTACCGGTATGGGTCAATCTGCCAGCCAGCTTCACTATCGTTAAAATCCCGCAGCCCCCGATTTCAATTTCCTAATCTGCCTCATTATCATCATAATCATCCATTCGACAGGAATCGACGTAAGAATCTTGATAAGACATAATTAAAAAACAATTAATTAACAATCACATTTAAACGTATCAAAACTCAGCACCTGACATAATCAATTAATCATAATTACAATTCAAAAACGTAAGCTAAAACCCAATTTAATCAAGCTTCAAATCCTAATTTAATCAAGACGTAAACCCTAATTTAATTGAAGTCAAACCGTAATTTAATTGGAACCTAAAACCCTAATTTAATCGTCGTAAATTCTAATTCGATTTTCATTTTATTCAAAACCCCAAGTTAATTCAAAAACCCTAATTTAATTCAAACCCTAATTTATAAATCAAAAACCCCTAATTTAATTCAAACCTTAATTTATAAATTAAAGCCCAAATTTAATTCAAATCCCTCATTTATAAATCAAAACCCCTAATTCGATTCAAAACCCTAATTCAATTCAAAACCCCTAATTCGAATCAAAACCCTAATTCAATTCAAAACCCCTAATACGATTCAAAACCCCTAATTCGATTCAAACCCCTAATTTAATTCAAAACCCTCATTCATAAATCAAAACCCTTTATTTTTTACAAGAATGTATAAACCGAAACAAAAGTGCCTAAACCGAAACAAAATTGCCTAAACCGAAACAAAATTGCCTAAACAAAAATAAAACATGCAAACATATCTACATATTACCTCAAACAAAGATAATTTGAAGCTTAATCATGACTAGACGGCATTTGTAGACCTAGAGCATGTAGGGACGCTAAAAATAACAATGATTTAGTATTAATGCGGTTTGTAGCCATTTTATATACCAAAGCTACCGTGTCTAAAAACGGGTTACCGGTCCGGTGAATTTAACGGGTTACGGTCCGTTACGTAATTCTGCCCACGGTCTGTGTCTTACCGGACACGTTTCAATATCTAATTGGGGCCGACCGGGGTCTTATCGGGAAGGACTAACGGCCGGGTAAAACTCGTCCGGTTCACTTCGGTGGTTCGCGGATTACCTCGCCTAAAGAATGTACTTCTAATAAATATCCTATTTACATGAGGAATTTTCAAATATAATAGGCCGATTGTCATCACCAAACTGCTAAAACATAGGCTTAGAATTTTTAAGTGCATAAGACATCAATATTTAAGAGGAGTAAGCCCATACTGAATCCTATAAAAGAGGTTTTAGTATTGAATATTCAATGCACCAATAGCTAAATGGGAGCTATATGTTGAAAGTACTTATTATCGAGTGTATTCACGATTGTAATTCATCAATTATTTAGTAATACTATATCTTCTTTCTTCGTGACTGGGCCTCTGTGATTACACGTGTAATCCTAAGAAATCATGTTAAATTTTTCGGGGTCCATTTCTTTATAGCTCAGGCCCGTTGTCTATTGTCAAGTAGTTTTATTGTCTGCAGCTTTCTAACTATCTGTCAGAAGCTTCCGCATAACAAATCGCATCGAGCCAAAGTTACGAATAAAGCATGTAGAATGATTTAAGTCAAGCGAGGTCTAACGGAACTAACAACTTCGGAACGGCAAACAAGGAAAGCTACGAATGTGCTCAATCAACAAAGAGCTAGACGTCAGACTAGAAAACCTACAACAACAAATCTGATGAAGAATCTAAATAAAATAAAAAATAGGCTGACAATAGATTGTATTCGAGAAGCGACATCAAGATCACGAAGCGAGACAGAAATTTAAACTCTAAAATAAGCTCGGTGCAAAGATACAAGGAAAATCATTGAAAATCGCTTCATACATAAAGAAAAGCTATCTTATTGGGGTTCTATAAAGTATCACCATGAACGATCACCCTAACATGTACAATAAAATTTTGTTGCATTTTGTAAAATTTAGATGTCGAAATTGGTGGACGAAGACATGCCTGTTGTTGCCGAACTCGCCGCCAGATAAAGTATTTATCACCTTATCACTACTTTATTACAAAAGGGATAAGATCAAATTTGAAGACGCTACAAATGTACTTCATAACAAATTTAAACAAAGATGGAATTTGTGGGAATATAGCATCAAGCCGTCTGGGGCACCGATGCTTAACGAAGGAAAGAAGAAATCGCACGTAAGTCATCTAAAAGTGCACTACAAAGTTAAGAAAAATTGGTAAAGATCAATGTTCTTTTGTTACGAAAAGACATCGAAATCGGATTGCCCAAGGTCAGTTAACAAAAGTGGTGCCGAATGTGAACATAAATCAAGCATTTTAGTGCTCGAGACAAGTTTGTCTCGTAGGCTCCGGTGAAGCTTACAAGTCGCGAATGAACGGATTCGGCTATGGATTCGAAGTTTTCATATCACATGAGTCCGCACAATGAGTTATTTTCTCGACTTCACCGAGTTCACGCGAAAGGTCTTAACGGGCAACAACAACGCTGCAAAGACCATGTGGAGCCGGAAAAGTCCGCTTGGCCATGAAACGAATACGGTACTACCGCATCACGGAAAATGTTCAAGTACGCTCCAGAAATAACTTGATTTCATTAGAAACTTTAGAAACCCGCGGTCAGAAGTTGTACTGCGTGGTTCTACTGCGAGCAAGCGGCTTACAAGCATTTTTCTACAAGTGAGCGAGGCGGGCAACCTTTATTATCTGGGCGCAAATCGTTAATGTTCTGCTTCAATGGTCGTATAGCAACAATCAATCTGCTCTATGACATCATCGCTGGGGCACTACAAAGTAAGTGCACTTCATGGTTAATCAACAAGCGGCTAATAAAAGTGCCAAAGGAGGTAAACTCAGTTTGTGAGCATCGCATCGGCGGTGCAAGACTTCAGACAAGCTCATGGTGCCGCTCATCTAATTCAAAGTGAACGCTTAGGACTAATGCTTCATAAATATGTGGGGACTTATCTCGAAATGCTTCTTCGGGAGGTAAATCATACTTCGTAACCTTTATCATGATTTTTCAAGCAAAGAGGCTGAAGCTACACAACAAGAATAAGTACGAGGTCGCGGATATCTTTCGAGAGTGAAGAAATTAATAAAGACTAAAACTAATCAAAATTGAAGTGTTTCCGAGGTCGAGAATATGTGAATACAAGCTCTGACTTTGTCCGATGTAGGTGTAAATAATGGTATCAAGTAAGATATTTTTCTGTAAGACATACTCAACAAAACGGATGACCGGCAACGAATCGCACATTATTAGAAAAGTTGTTTGTTTGTATGCTTCCAACCTCGGGTCAAGTTAATATCGGGCCGAGGTAGTGACGCACGCTTATCATCTCATCATCAGCCTGGGCCAACGCGCTCAAATGTCCTAATCTACCTTGGGAGGCTGTCAGCGCACTGCACGACTACCACCGATTACATATATTCGATGTCCGAGTTATTATCATACGACGAGTCCAAATTAGGACTCAGAGCCAAGAAAGCCATCTTCTTGGATTCAAGCAGCCAAAAAGCGGATATCGATCATGTGTGTCCGAGTCAAAGAAGATATAATAGTGAGGGACGCAGGCGGATGCATTTAGCATGCCGACAACGAACAATTGCAAGTAGGTTCAAAGTGAACTCGACGAGTGGTACTCCAAAACCGTGGAGTAAAGCTTGGTTTGTATGTTCAAGAGGACTATCATAGCTGAAGATGTCATGTCTCTAATTAATGCATTTAAGCTTCATGATTTACGGAAATTTATCAGACTGCAGAAAACCCAAAAGAAACATCGAAACCCAAAAGTTCAACGATATCGCAGCATACGACTTCCAATCGTAAGTTATATATTCCATTATCTTACTTAAAGTTCGCTATAGTTCGGAAGCGACGCATCGGATAAGGATCATGCAAGAAGAGATGGATTTTTTATCAAAGAAACCGGCTACTGGATTCGTGGAGCTCTAGCAAAAGTAAAGTTGTCGACGAAATGGGTTCGCTAAGAAAGCATTGTATCTCGATTAGTGGCGAAAGGATTGCGACAACGCCAAGGAATCATTACAAATAGTTTTCTCCGTCGTGAAACACTCGCCTATTCTTGTTTAATTGGCCTCAGAAGTACAACGGGACCTCGAAGTTAGCTCAACTGATGTAAAAACATCCTTCTTACATGGTAATTTGTGAAAAAGAGATCTATATGACTCCAACCCGGCGGGGTTCAAAGTCATGGAAAAGAAATTGGGTTTGAACAAAGAAGTCTTTGTAATGATTGAAGTAGTCGTCAGCCAATGGTACAAGAGATTCGACATCAATTTACTACAAAGGAGCAAGGTTTCAGTATATTCATATGATCATCAAGGTATACCAAGCTTCGCGGCGTATTAACATTTATCTTCTGCTGTCAGATGGCCGATGATACGTTAATAGCCTCGTTTCAGAAAGCGCGGAGGTGCAAAACATGAAATACCAACCGAGTAAATCCTTCGACATGAAAGATCTTCAAAGCGGTTCGAAAATACTTGATACGTGGAAATAAAGTCGATCGGGTTAAAGGCAAAGGCCAATTACGTTTCCCGATACTTAGAAACTCGGGTTAGTATGTTTGACTTAAATGAGAAGTCAAAAACGTGAACACAATTATTGATCCGCATAATTTAAGCTTAAATAAGCCATTATCACTTACAACCGCTATGGCATCAAGAAACGCCCAAGGTTTCGTATACAAATGCACTGGATCATTAATGTATGTGATGGTTGGATAAAATAAACATCTCTGCCATGTCATGGTACGGGCGAAGTCGTTATATGCATAGTCCCTTGAAAAGGACATCGCGTTGCTAAAGTGGACTGGCGAGATACTTACGAGGTACGCAGGAACGGAGATTAAGGGTCAATACGCATTGCATGCGGACTCTGACATGCTGGGTGATTGATAAAGTCGATGTGTCCACTCTCAAGTTACATCTTTTACACTCGCAAGCAGACCGCTTAGCTGGGCGCTCAATGCTACAATCAACGGTGTTGTTTTGTCTACTAACAGGCGAGCGCATGGCGTCAATCGCCGCAAAAGGAAGTTGCGTGGTCAGGAAATCTAGTTGGGGATTTACAGTTCGCAGGCAAAGCCACTATATTTCAGGATAGTCGAGTGCTATTTGTTTAACCAAGAATCCAAATGGCACTACAATTCCATGAAGTACGTCAGTCAAGTTTAATTATGTTCGAGAACGGTCAAATAAGGGATATCAATGTGATAAAGGTCGTACGAAAGCATAACCGCAACATGCTGACAAAGAGAAGTTACACGGATCAAGTTCAATAATTGTTTGAGCTGGGACTACCTCAGATTTAGTGCCTAAGTGGCACATATTACTTCTCTCAGATTTGAAGCGCCATGGCACATATATCATAGAGGAAGAGAAATTTTGTACAAGATTACTATTTGAAGTCGAGGATACGCTGTTCTAAAAGTCAAGCCTGTATTTGAGATTTGTTAAAATATAGGCTTAGAAATTTTAGAGGGCGATCACATCGAATATTTGTTATGAAAGAAGTTTCATACTTAAATCTATGTGTGGTCTTAGTATTGTTTATTCCTCACCAATAGTTAAATGAGTTCATATATATAAATGAAGCGACTCTTGTTATTCTCGGTTCGTATTTACGATCAGAATTCTCACCATCAAGAATAATATTTCTTCTTTCTCCTGTAATTAGCCTAGGATTACACATGTAATCCTAGAAAACCACGTTAAATTCTTGTGACTATTTTTTTATCGTCATACTCATTGCCTATTATTACTGCTTACTTTTTTTTTATTGTCTTGATGTTTCTAACTATTTGTTGTAGCTCAAGATAATACAAACCAAAACATAATCTGCTAAGTACTTTTTGGATGAGATCTACACAATTGCCAATATTTTACTCATATTATATACATGCACCTTGGATACTTCATATTCTTTTAGGTGAGCAAATTAAGGTGAAATATGATAAGTATGAAGAAATAAGAATTTTGTAGGAATTAAGTCAACATCATCACTATTCCCATCTCCGTTGAAAGAATTATTTGCCTAACAAACCATTTATTTGTATTCTTTGACCAGTATGGATAACCATGTCGATCTTCACTTATTGAGCATGCATGTGAATGAATAAAAACATTTACATTAAGATATTGTGAAAGTATAAGTGGGATCTTATAAGATCTCAATCTCTCCTACCATCAATTAATTTTGAATAGAACCTCATGCATTTTTAATAGAATCACCATCTATGTTAGTAATAGCGTAATCAAAACAATTTATAGAAAAGCGAAATAACTACACATGTGAAATAAAGAAAATATACAAAAATTAAGCATTTAACAACTTAATTTCGAATAAATAAATAGAAAAATTCTATTTTAATAATAAAATAATTTTTAAAATTATAAAGGAACGACTGTCTCTATACTCCTCTGGCTTCCTCCACCGTATATTAACCCACTTTAATTAACCTTCGCTTCACCCAATAGGATGTTCTTGAACATTCTTCACAGAAAATTTCTTATGTACAATCAGGGCTCATATTATATAGAAAGCTTGAATTCAGTCTGAGGTTATATTATCTTTTAGCTAGAGATGATTTGTTAAATATCGTCATCAATAAATTATAATAAGAATCTATTCAAGTTACTCTACAACTTTAGAGATAAAAGTATTTGCAATATCATCATTATATTAGTCAAAAAATTGTTATCTACATGTGACCATAAGTGTGGCAGCCACACGCCACGACACAAAGATTCAAAGGCGTCAAATCTGAACTAGTGACAACGAGAATAATATAATAATGGTAATATATAATACGGCTTAAGTTCGTAACCATCACCCAACTTCATCCAGACCTACTCATCACCTACCTTCATACCCACCTTTCGATCACCCAACTTCAAATCGATGGCAAAATTAGACCTTGCTGCTAATTTCCTTCCAAGAAAACTCTAAATTTCATGTCACTTGCCTCAGTCAATGCGTGACTAACGATGTGGCTAATTTAGTAAATCCAAATCTAAAACCACCTCCCATTCACTATACCTCAAATCATTCCTCCCAACTCAACTATCATTCCTTCCAAAACTATATATCCATCGAATTAACCCGCAAAAAGTAGCAATCAGGCCGATGTCTTCTGGTTTACCAAGTGTTAAAAGTGTAACACAAAGAGATTATCGGTACTCTATACACAACAGAACTTTTGTTGAACAAATTTTGGGATTTCATAGGGGATAAATTTTAATTTTGTTGTGGGGATAAATTTTGGGGGTTTTGTTGCTGGGATTTGTCTTCAGTGGTCCCTTATACTTCCATTTTAATTCCTTTTTGCATTTTTCTATACAACAATTTAGGTTTCAAGTAGACACTAATTTGTTCGGCCTTGTTTTTACTTACAGAGTGCATATGACGAGGAGTCTGCCAAATTAAGCTTCATATGGGTACTTTTTGCGCAAACCTACTCTCGAACTATGTGCGGGTGGATATGCATTGGTCAAGGCAGCTATTTGACATTGGGACTCTAATGAAGTTTTCAGTCTAACTATCAAATGGGTCTGCCTTTGCCACAGATGCATATGTAGAAATTGGGGCGGGGTATAATGATTGGATCTCAAAGGTTGTCGAAGGATTTAGGAAATTGAAGTTTTTAAGAATCACAAAGAAAAATAAGTTCTGGGATGCGCTTATCGACTCTACACCAAACAATGACGTTTGTGCATTATACACAAAAAGTGGACGCCTCTTAGAGCGATTCGTAACAACATAAAGGTCTAAAGAGGGATAATAGCTGATTGGCCCCGAAATATACGTAACCCTGAGAAATGACGGCGGGAGGTTCCCTTTTACTTAGCAAATGAAAGCCTACATTTATTGAGCTCAGAAAGCGAGGTACGAGTTAAAAAGAAACGAATGAGGAAGTTGCGATAGATGATGATGATGATTTATCATGGTATAAATAATAAGACCCGGAAGAACATAAACGACGATTTACAATTTTAGGTGTTAAGATGTTTCACGCTGAAATAGATGATGAAACTGTCAGTCGACGTAAACTTGGAAGAAATTAGGTATCTCAACTCAGCAATCAGAGAAGCGAATCTTAACCGCTGCTCAGTCAAGAAAGAAGGAAGTTCGAGCCGATGATGCGTGCCATATGGTGGTCAGACACCTAACATAGACGATATAGTACACGCAACAACTCAGACATGCTGCTGTTGTACTGTATCATACGCAAGGCACGGGTGACTTTTGCCGGGAAGCGAAGGTGGATATAAAGAAAATGATATGACGCTAAAGAGGGATCACAGCCCCCAAATAACTGCATCCCGATCAGAGGCTCAAGAGTATAAATAGATCTCTAAACATTTATGAGTAAATAAGGATACGTGATGAAAGTTAATGACAGTATGTTCATTCTCTACGAAGGACTACAAGAATCCAAAGTTTTTTCCGCCTTGTATCTCAAGAAAACAAAATGAAAGAGGTTACGCACGGTACTAAATATTGCATCATAAGCCTTATGGTTAGCATCAAATGATAAACGCAAATATGTCAGCGAGACGCGAAAGATCCTTGCAACTTTTCTACGGATATCAAAAGAACAAGAGGTTATCACCAACCGAATGGGTACGCTGCGGACCGCACAGACACATAGCGGATGTCCCGACAAAGTAGCTAAACTTTGTACGCACTTTTCTTGCTAAGTGCTTGCAGGAAAGTGCTCAGTCAAGTACTAAACCTTAGTCTCGCAGTAACGCTTGTGTTTTAGGCTCAGAGCTCTTTTTTTTTGTATATTCACCAATATTTTCTAATTTCAACACCTGTAATTTCTGTGCTTTTGTCGATGAAATATTCTATGCTAAGATCGCCCAACAAGCAGCAAGAGCAAAGGAAAAGCTCAAGAAAATTGATGGGGACCATGTCGAACAATATAATATGGTCCATACATATTGTCAAGAGTTAATGAACACCCACCTTGGATCCACTTGTTTCTTATCAATCCGGTTTAACAAATTTTTGGAGCCACATTTTAAGAGGATTTGATATGTCCAAAACCACTCAGTCAAGTGGTTTCCATGACGGCCGCAGTAAAAGTCATCGTCGATGGTTGTCATACCAAAGTGGACGCATGCTGAACACATTCTAACCGTCAGAAGCACTCGATGCGAATAATGGATATTGGCCCATCGCTTCGGGCTGTTGTCGAAGCGGAAAAATGCCGAGGACATGAAAATTGTTCCAAAGCAAAGCATCGGTAAGGATGTCAGTATTTACAATCGCAAGAGTATGTCTTCATTTTGCATGTGCCAGTGCCGTGATTAACAATATACACTCTACCTTCATTTATTTACGTAGAAACGGATCGAGTGCCTCATTTCTAACTATATGTTATTGAATCGAGGGACAAAGAGTGTAATCTACGCAGCTCTAACGCGCACACGTAAATTATGTCCAACATATATATGCCAAACTTCAAAAGGAGAATCGAGTGACAACACTTAAGCGGACAAAAGCATGGAAGTGTCAACTAACAAAGAACAATTCAAGAAAGCTATAAAGTCCCTAGTTGGATGGGCGAGATCGCTTCATACATGGCTTATAAAACCACGCGTAGCACTATAAATTAGCGTAGAGCACACTTTCCCATGAATGTTTATGTTACATGTCACAAGAACAATCTTAAAGCGAGTCCTTTAATTCCTTCATCTTGTCTCACAGTGGACAAGCCCATAATAACTATGCTAGATATGATTAGGCCTAAGATCAGCCGGTAGAATTAAGAATAAAGAAGTTGGCGAGTAGAAAATCGATCACTCTATGTAAAAATTTAGAAAATTATTGAGAAAAATCGAAAGCGATCTATCAAACATGGTTTCGAGGTTAAGGATCAGAAGTGGGAAATCGGGCCACCGATATCGAGAAAATGATGTGAAGTTATGGATCATGGCAGCGCTGGGATACCTCGCTCATGCTATACTGCCTATATGAAATGAAAAACCACCGGATGAAAGAATGAGCGTTATGTATAAAACATTTACGAAGGCATATGATCATGTCCTCAACCCAACAACGGGACGGGGATCTTTGGGACAAAGATGATGCAATCTTTCATTACAAATTTGCACCTCCACATCTCTGCCAAGAAAGTGTGCAAAAAAAATAGAAACAAGAACATCAAAACAAGCCGAAAAAGAAAGTGGGAAGTTGTTAGATGTTGAAGAGTTGGGTCATTCATCGCGCTTAAGGCCAAGAGGGCCATAACATCGTGGGTCAGTCTCTGTGGAAAAAATGGAGAAGAGGCTATCCAAGTACATCAATTTTTCCATCTGTAAACATTGCTACATTGCTACTAAATTGTTTTGACACCTAATAAATTGTAATACTCATTTCAAAGTTGGAAGTAGCAAAAGCGTAGCGGAAAAACAAGCCAACTACACCCGAACAACCCGCCTAATCTCAGGCAACTGCACCAAAGAAGAAAAATTTCAGAAGTGAAGCCAACTCCAACCGAATAACCTCCCTAACCTAAGAGGCAACCGCAATCGGTAAGCCAACACCACCCGGTAAGCCAACTCCAACTAAAACAACCCGGCTTCAACCCAAGCAGGCAACCGCAATCGGTAAGCCAACACCACCCGGTGTCTCAACTCCAACTGAACAACCTGCTCAACCTAAGAGGGCAACCGCAATCGGTGGCCAACACCACCGAGGCTGCAATTATACCTAACGGGCGCCTATATACGATACGCCCAAGGGCCAACATCACCCGAGAAGCGTACCGCAAAGTCATGGCACTCAATCTCCCAAATTCTAGCTAATTCACAGAAAGCTACCGCCAAGTTAGGGAAATGGCGGGGCGTGAGGCTTCTCTCGCACTGGGGCGAAGGATACAACCACAGCTGCAAAGAAAAGTACAAATAAAAGGGGAGCTGCTACTACATCAAATACCAACGACTATCAATTTGTTGAGCATATGGTGCCCCTCGGGCATAACTCTCGACTTAAAGAACCAAAGCAAATATTAACACCCTTGCCTTTCATACGCAAAGAGTTCACGGCGGGCATAATCATCCCATTCCATCCATTCATGACCTCCCTATAAAACTATAATAAAATGTTAGTATATCATATATGTTAACAAGTATAATGTCAAAATAATACCTACCGATTCCATTAGTAAGCCTTTAAAATTCGACCTGGATTTCCACAAATCTGGGTGTGATGTCTTCCTTACGCACCTATGGCCACAATACTTACATAAAATCATTCGTGCATCTCCTCCATCTTTTTAATCGACTTCAATTGGAGCGATACCTGATATAGAATTAGGGCTCGTTGTGGTATAATTTGAATTGGGAAAATCTGATTTTGCCCCAAATCGTTTTTACATTTGTTTTTGATTTTTTTTAAATTTAATTAAGATTTGAATTTACTAAATTAACCCTGTCATTAGTCACGCGACAAAAAGCGACAACGGAAATTTAGAGAGTTTAACGGAAAATTAACGCTGGACTAATTTTGCCATCAATTTGAAGTTAAATACGGAAAAGCGTCATTATGAAGTCAAGCATTGAACGAACTCCTTGAGTGTATAGTGGATTGCTAGAGCCTTTTAACCTTATATAATATGTTTCACTTTGAAGTCTTCTTCATTATCCACACATTATTTTAATTATCCTAATGTTAATTTTGATCCCCATCCACACAGTCCGCAATGTTGTAATAGAAGTATCTTTAATCACCCAATTATATTTGCTTAATGTGAGCAGCCATCAAATGACTCACATAATTCAAAGTCTAAATCTACTTCTACCAAGTATTTTGCCTCATCACCATAAGATTAAGCACTATAATAATTATGAGATTAGCAATGTCATCTTTAGATTAACACTTAACACGTCATGAAATTAAATATTTGGACCATGCAATTAAATTGACATGCCACCTACCAGTAATGGTGAACAAATTAATTAGAATAGAGTAACTGACCAGATAAGAAGAATATTCTCACTTATCTCCAAGAAGATCAGAATTTTCGGCTGAAGGTTGTGTATCTTCCTTTATTGTTTTATCATGCATACTCCATTCCATTGTGTACTTAATTTGTGTGTAGCTACAGAAGTATGGTAATGACATTATGAGTACATATTATTATCTCATACATTTTCGAATTAAGAGAGATATAATTAATTAATCAATAAGAATATAATACTAATAACTTTCTTTTTAATCATGATTTAACTTATCTTTTTATATATATATAATTAATTGCATATAATAACAATTTA
This sequence comes from Lithospermum erythrorhizon, assembly GCA_019722365.1. Classification (NCBI taxonomy): domain Eukaryota; kingdom Viridiplantae; phylum Streptophyta; class Magnoliopsida; order Boraginales; family Boraginaceae; genus Lithospermum; species Lithospermum erythrorhizon. The sequence goes on from JADFUC010001514.1 coordinate 327,398, forward strand.
TACATATTCTCAAACGAACTCACGACCTGATAGACACCAACAAAGCGGAACTTAATAAAACATATATAATATTTAAAAAACTTAAATTAAAAAACAATAGTCGCAACATCCAAGTCTCGAGAAGAATTCTTTCATGAAAAGCATTGTAAGCTTCCCGAATCCAAGAAACTCAAACAAGCATCTATAACAACAAATATTAAATCACATTTTTAATGACTTTGTTTCTCCTCGATAAAATATAAAGAAGAAAGAGTATTTCGGGACCATATAGAAAGAGAGTAAGATAAAAACTAAAAAGAATTTCGACATACGAACAAGAGGAATTCAAGATTCTCTTAGTCAGGAAATTGTTTCAGTTTTATCAAGGGTTGACTATATATGCATTTAAATAAATTAATTTGGGTAGATATTCGACATGGTTAGTAAGAGAAAACCGCGCTTTCTACCAATTTATGTCAATTTTGTGCACATCGATAAAAAATCGACTAGATTTGTATCCTAAAAGAAATTCTACAATGAGAAGATCCACTTAATTTTAACTCCTAAATTATATGAACCAAATATTTAGTGATTATATATGAAATAATATTTGAAGTCGTATAATAAAAAACAAAGAAAATAACCAAATTGCTTAATACTCCCCCTGCACGGTTTGATATTAAAATTGATCAGTCAAGCTTCCAAACCTCTTCCATTTGTGTAATAAATCGCCATTCTATCCCTGATCAGAAAACCTCCGCTAAACGCACCATCCATAAAAGCCATTCCACGCCACCATGTCAATATCCCCATAAATTTGATTTGCTAAATGGATTCGATTTAATCAAGGAACCGCTCTTTGAGAAAGGGATCTTGCAAGAATGAGTTCTGCATGTGAGCAACAACTTTAATTTCTTCTAGAGTTGAATTTTCAATGTATCCATGGTTGACTTTTGGTGAATTTTATCCTGCTTTTTCTCGATATCAGAAAGACTAAAGATGAACTTCATGATGTTTTGAAAGCAAGTTCTCTTTCATGTTAGCCTTCCAGCTTCCAAATCACCCATCCGATCATTCCTTCCGTATTCCTTCATCTATACCCACGCCAACTTGTACCTCCTCGCCGCCCACTTTTTGTTCGAGTTCTATGGTGCTATTTGCCATGGTAAGAGGCTGCTCTCGAGTTTGTCTTAATTTTTCCCAATCCATTACAAACCTCCTTATCAGACCTATTACTATGAACATTCGAGGTTGTTGTATAGTAAATTGCATCCTTGATCTTGAATTGTTGGTTTGATGATTCGTAGTCACCATACCATCGCCGCTACTATCTTCACTATTATCTCCTCGGCCAAGCGCCAGTTCCTTCTCCGCTCCGCTCTTCCGAATCTTGACTACGTTATTCTCTCTTCGTTGTCTACCTTCATTAGCATCCATCATCACTTTGTACCGCCTCCGATTTAATGTTATTTCTTTCTCTGCCGACCTTAGATACATGTTTACTCAAGCCGATTCATCATAAATCGACTTTCCGCTAACAAAGAAATTGTTCCTCAGAATTTGCTTTTGAAAGTCCTAGAAGGATGAATAGAGTTTTGAACATGGTGGTTTGGATGGAAAAGTATTTTGACGATCGATTTGGATGGAATAGTTGTCAGGCGGTACGGGTTCCAATCCGAGCGTGAAACTTCAGACCGTCATATCCTTGAAGTTTGTTGTTTTTTGTGATCGAGACCACACAAACTAGTCAAGGATTCCGATTCTAGCAAGCAGAGCCGATGAACTTCGATAGCCCGAAGTTTCTTCAAGAATCGATTTAATCCTTTATCTTGATTCTCCGTAATGCTACTTTACATCATTTCGCAGTAATATGTAAATGTGGATTTTTTTTTTTATATAAACTTGAATTAAGTAATGAATTGTTATTATATAAATGTAGATGATTAAAGTGGGCATTTGAAACCTAGAAGTAGAAAAATACTCTTTAATAAGAGACGGACTACATACCTCTTTAATAAAAATTCTCATCGAGCATTGCTGTGTGCCGGTGCGAGATGGATCTGTTGAGTACTATGATGTTAACTCACAATAACACTTTGGATTGACAATATAAATCGATGTAAAGTAAAACAAAAATAAATAAATACAGAATTTAAACACTACGATTGTGAACTCCGCTCGTGCCACTGCAGATATCTGTGTCCTAAAGGGCCTTTGCCCAAATAAGGATTCCACTATAAATTTGAAGAAATTACAAGAGTGGACTTATACGAATATTGCCTCCATATTCTACTGCCCTACTCTACCCCAAAATAGCTTCTAAGACTATACCCCTTATCTTCTACCTTCACGCCAACACCTCCCAAATTGCTCGAATTTACAAGAATCAAATCTAAATATTTTCCTCAAGCATCATATAACAACGAGTCATAAGAAATCGTACATTCAGCTTAAAAGATTAGAGACCGTCTAACACAAATAGCCCACACTAAACCTCTATGACAACATAACAATCTCCGAATAGTAGAATACGAAGACACTTCATAAATTCCGTGTTTGAGCTCTTTATATAATATAGACACATCAGTGGTTTCTGCCTCCAACAAGAAAGCGATTTGAATCGGGCTCAAAACCTTTCCAAATAAAAGGAGTCCCAACCGACTCCACCAATCGCTTATACGCCCACCAACTCGATCTCCAAGAAAAAACATTTTATAGAACGAAAATATCTCTTCTAGAACTTACAAAATCAAGAATCACGAAAAATATTTTTACACATGTCATAGCAATGAACCCGGGTTCTTCCAACTGCTTGGCTTGGTCCGACACTACTACTCGCTTTGCCTAATAACAAAATAGCTACCAACACCAAACACTAACAAACTCCTTAATTTGGCTGATATTTTGCTGGCAAACACACGCTTCCCCTTTAATCACATCTTTCCCCTTCTTTGCCTCAAAAATCAATCCACCTTACAACAAAAGATGAATTTTCAATTCATCCTCACACTAGCGATTAACACTCAAGTAATCTCCGCCCCGACTATCAGTTCCACATGTCAAGCCTCACTCATTTAACATGTACATTCTGACAAATGGCTAACATTGACTCTCTCCATCTCGACGCACATCCCCCTCGATCCTCCACACTTTTACGCTTTAGCAATACAAGCAATTCTCGATAATCGCTCTTGGATTCTCCATTCTTCCGTTGAGATACAAGAATTAGTTCATTCGACACTCCATTCCTATATGATAAACAACTTGCACCTGGGAATATATGGAATCCCGACCTTGTCAATTTAATTGCCCCTACCATGAGCTCAGAACACTATAGTCTTATGTGACCCTTCTTTCCACAAATCTATTTACAACCTATTTCTTCTTCTTTTGTTCTCGAGTTGCGCTTAACATGAACCGACTCGTGATATTGTAATTCGTGATGTTGTAACACTCTGGCTTGACAAATTGGACTCCGTTAGCTTTGGCAGTGGAACAAACTGGATTCTTGGCACCTTTTCCAAAGAACATATCCTGTAAACCCAGACGGTCATTTGAGACTGACCAAAAGAGAGAATTTCATCCAGCCTTTTAAGTCTCGCACCGAAAGTACATGGACGCATTTATTCATGGATTCTAATTCAGCAATTAATCCCTCAACTTTCTCCTTCAACCCAGTGTTGACAATTAGCATCTCACTATCTCAATGTATATGCTTATTTTCCTTCCTTATTTTGTGTGTACAAGCATGTCAACTTGTTACAATGAGCAAGCAACTTTTCGTACATCTCCACAAGTTCTTCATAAGTCATCTCTTCATCATCACTAATCGAATTTCTTCATGGCACGTGACAGTTACAATTTGATCTCACTCGCAACGCTTGCCTCCGCCTGATACTACTTCATTGGGTGCGCCGAGACGGATCTCCGGAGCACTATTATACCAACCGGCTAATAATACTGATCGATATAAGTCCCATAAAAAGTAAAAAAGAAATAAATAAGGCATAATGTAAAAATACCACAACGGTAACCCGCTTCTAAGGTCAACGTGAAGACGCAGTGGCCCTGAGGCGTCATCAACAAGCGATTCCACCTTATAAATTGTAAATTACAAAGTTAGTGACCTATACGAATATGCTCCTACATTCTACTACGCCCTACTCTACTCCAAAATAGCTTCTAAGACTGCGCCCCTATCTTCCACCCTCCACGCTATTATCCTCGTTTGTTCGACATGTAACAACTCAAATTGAAATAAGCTTCCTCACGATCATATAACAACGAGTCATAAGCAATCGTACATTTAGTCGAAGATTGTAATTTAATACAAATAGCATATACCAAACTCTCGATAATAACACACAACACAAAGAATAATCTCTCTCTAATAATGTAATACGAGGCACACTTCATACCTTGTGTTCAGATCCCATAAACAGAGTGACACAAGAGAAGCCCTGATCTCCAATAAGTAAAGCATTTGAATCGGGGCTAAAAAATATTTTCTTAATAAAGGAGTCCCAACCGACTCCACCACTCATTATACGCTTTGAACTCGATTCCGTTAAAAACCTTTTATGTGGGCCGAAATATCTCTTTAGAACTTACCAAAATCACCGACTCGGGGACCAGAGACAAGGCTTGGCTGCGAAATAACCTGCCCTTCCAACTGCTTTTACACTTCGTCACCGCTCAGCTTTACCTAATAACAAAAATAGCTTGGCTTCCACACCAAACACCAACTCGATACCACTAAGCTATTAGTAAGTCATCGATTCAATGGAATCAGTTGGCTCGTTAATAAGTTGTTAAGTGAGTTTGGAGCAAAAGCTTCCATATTTGCTCCATGGTATTTGCTATGTATTCAATTAGATTATTAAGTCATTCGAATTTGATAGTAAGTCTAATGTGAATGTGATAATAACCAGGAAGAGGTAGGTAATCAAATAATGATCTTAATCCAAAGGATAGTTAGCGTACCACGTGCATCAAATTATGTTAATTAAAATAATTGTATCATTAACAAATCGAGGTGCTGATTTGCTCCAATAAAGGCCCATCTTGTGAGGTGTATAGATAAGAACCACAAGTAACCATACCTATATTTTTCTTTCCTTTTTCTTCTCCAATGCTTATTCTACCCTTTTAGCAAGAACACGTGTCTCTTATCTAACTTGCTTGTCTTGACATCTTTGCAATGAAGACTTTTTATTCACCAAGTAGTTTTAGTTTAATTTTTTGTCCTCATTTTGAATGTTAATGCAAATTCTCGAATATTATAGGAGGAGAAAGTAACATAGTTCCTTTACGCTATTGACTGGAAAGAGGATATTTGATTAGAGTATATGTAATCGTTTTGCAGTTTCACGAAGTTACATTATATACTTTCCTAATCAAGAAAATCAGGGAAAACAATTTATTAAAACAGATTCTTAAATATAAAACTTTTTAATACCAACTTTTCAATCATTTTGTAAATTGTATTGACATTTGTAACCAATAATATACTTCATCCGTATATTATCTTGGGTACTTTGTCTTTTGTGTATGTTCAAATTGGTGGCAACATAAAAAATTGTGTTGTGGTTAAAAGTTACTATTAAGAATCGTTTTAAAAGCTTTAAGAACTGTATATGTTCTTAAGAATTAGTTACAAATATTGCTTAAATTGAAAAGAAATATATTGTGCCTTATGAATAATAATCTGAATTGGACCACACAAAGAGGAAAAATGAATGAAGGAAATGTTATGATTGGACAAAATTTAAAGTTGTTCAACGACAATATGCAATTTCCTATGAATATGATGCAAGTTTGAGCAAATTCTTGTAATCTGGTCATCAGTTGAAAGGTTTTATTGCTTGCACACTTGAAGACTTCTTGACTATGGCCCATAGATTCACTTCCAAATTTAAGAAATACTTCGTAGAAAATAAAAAATGTACTCCAAATAACAAAAATAGTGATTTTAGATCATTATTTGTGATTGAAATGGGGAAGTAATACATATTTGACATGCATGCACCACAATTACCCATGCTAATTAACCTCCTTCATATTAATTTCATTTCCCTTTTTCTCTTTTTACTCGTCTACTTCAATCCTCCAAACTTTTATGCTACTTCTAAATTCTTTATGTCCATAGTTGTCATCCAAAAGTTTGATTATTGATAAGAGTCTATGAAGTTTTATTTTAAAATTAATTGACAATAAAAAAATAGCCCAAAATCTTATATATTAATTCAGAAAGACACTGAATTTAAATACGGGACATGTCACTTTTAACAACTATATTCCCCAAAATATAAAAGGATATTCCATAAGCATGCATAGCTCATCCTAGGTATAAACTAAAGTGAAAAACAAATATAATAATCAAGAATGATGTCATAATTAGATGAGGACAAAATCAATCCTCAATAAAATGCCTAGCATTCACCATGTAAACATTTCACATACTCTTTCTTTCCCCTCCTTTTCTTGAATAGTATTATTACCTCTCCTTTCTCTCTAAAAAAATCAAATACTACTTCTTGTTAATTAACTAAGACCAAGAAAAGAAAAACAACTTTTCAATACTTCAATTTTTTTTCGAACTATATATATACTAGTACTTAGCAACTTTGTTTTGGAAAACTCCAAGATGGTAGGAAAAACTAACACATTATCTGAACTCCCTCCTGGTTTTAGGTTTCATCCAACTGATGAAGAATTGATCATGTTTTATCTTCGAAACCAAGCCACTTCCAAACCCTGCCCTGTTTCAATTATCCCTGAAGTTGATATTTACAAATTTGATCCTTGGGAGTTGCCTGGTTAGTATATATATTCAACTAATTAATACTCTCTCCGTTGCATGAAGATTGTCCATTTTCAGTTCTTTTTTCAGTTTCATATTTTGTCTCATTTGATCAACATTTGTATGCGTTTTTTACATACTTTACTTTAATTGATTATCTTTAAATTTTTAGAAAAAGTCAAAAATAGTCAATATTCATGACATGGAGGGACTAGGGAGTAATAATTACTCTTTTAATTCCAAAATTATATAATCTGTGATTCATGCATGGTTAATTTGCTGATTATCCACATTGTTTCATGTAGAAAAAAATGAATTGAGAGAAAATGAATGGTACTTCTTCACACCCAGGGATAGGAAATACCCAAATGGGGTGAGGCCTAATAGAGCAGCTGTGTCTGGTTATTGGAAGGCCACAGGGACTGATAAGGCCATTTATAGTGCATCAAAATATGTGGGTGTGAAGAAAGCTCTTGTATTCTACAAAGGAAAACCACCAAAGGGGATCAAGACTGATTGGATTATGCATGAGTATCGTTTAAGTGAATCAAGATGCACACAAAACAAACAAAATGGATCCATGAGGGTAAGCAATCAAAAAAGTAAATTATTACAAAGTATTTTAATTAGGTGAAATTAGGGGACATACGGATTATTTTTTCTAGAGGACAAACAAAATTTTATTTGACCAATAGGTCCTTGTGATATTCCAGTATTGAGTATACCATTAAATTTCTAATATCTAAATATATATAAACAAAATTACAATTATAATTCGGAGTTATATGGATCCTTGTGGTATTTTAAGACATCATTAAATTTTTAATATCTAAGCATATATAGTATGAAGTAAAATTACAATTAACTATAAGTTCCAGTTCAATAATTCTAGTTGGGAGGAAAATAGTCTTCTTTATTATTTCTATAACATTGAATATGATGTCTACATTTTAGGATACAATTAGTCAATAACTTCATAATTCTTGCTACACATTGTTAGTTGTTCATCAAGATAATTTTAAAACTATAGGGTGACCTAATACCATATTTCTTGAAGTTAAAGTCAACAATATGGTAAAACAAAAAAACATTTTCAAAAATTTATAGCCTCCCGCATTATGCTCTGTCCCTGGTTAGAATCTGAAGAATTGGTCAAGTGGTAAAATAATCTTGGTCTAGAGTTTATCTAGTGAATTTGAAAGTGACTAACCATGTTTTCTTCTTTATGTGTTGTAGTTGGATGATTGGGTTCTATGTAGAATTTACAAGAAGAAGAACATGGCAAGAGCTATTGACACTGATATCAAAGCTGAAGAATCAAATGCCCATTTTGTATCTTCACATGATAATACTATTGGTGGACTTGAAGAAATGAAATTACCAAGGACTTGTTCATTGTCTCATTTATGGGAATTTGACTATCTAACTTCAATGGCTTCAGTTTCTCAACTTTTCAATGACAACCCCTATAGTAATAACAATGCAACATTTGATGATCAAGAAACAACAACTTTCCCAGGGAATAATAAGCCTTCTCAGTATTCTGAGGCAATAAAGTTTCAAGTGAATAATAACTACCAAGGGAGTTTATTGAGCCACTCCAATTTATATGAACCTTGGATTTGATTCTTGAAAACAAAGAATGAGATGCCTACAAAATGGTATAGGAGTTGTGATGGGCTAGCTCCAATTGTGCATAAGTTACTAGTATATGATTTGTATGCAAACTTTGACTTGCAATGGAATTACATATTAATCTTTTGGGGTTTTAACACATTCTTAATATCACCATTCAGATGGGAAATAAATGGGAATCTGACTTGGGAATGAATGATCTGACTTTTAGTTTTGAAATAATCTCTGTACTGCCAGCATGGGGGGTGGGCACAGACAAAAAGGACTAATGAAACATGCATGGTCAAAGATACTACAAATCAAATTATAATAAATTTTCTATTTTAAATTAATTGATGTTTTAGGATTTGCGTTTGATTCTGAGTATTTTTATTTCTTAATTTGAAAATTATAAAATTGATATTATTTGAATTTGGTTTCAAAATATTTTATAATATTATTTTTATAATTTTTATAGCATTACATAAAAGTAATTGATGATTAAAATTATATTTCGAAAATTGAGAAAGTCGATTAATTTGAAATAGAGGTAATATAAACTTTGAATATTAATTGTTTAATGAGATAAATTTGGAGTTTTAATTATACTTCTGACTTTTGAGTGAGTGATTGGTTAAATTGAGATAGAGTTGATATCAAACAATTTCATTCATACAATCTAGATTGAAGAATATCGCTATGATCTTCCGTCATAATTCCAGAGACATCATTATGGTGTTGATATCAATAACAATTTTTATGTCTAGCTAAGACATGATACCACTTATATTATTGGATCCTTAAATATAGTATTTTTGCTAGCTTGGGATGACATGAAATTAAGTTAAAAAAAGTAATATCGGATAGAATCTCTTGAGTATCCTATCCTCTGCTAAGAATGATCCAACCACACTCACTTCTTCCAACTTCCTTCACACCCAACAAAATCTTAGCTACCAAAGGGACAACCTTAAACCATGTCAGCACACGTGGACAAGTACAAGCTCACTTCAAGAAATGTACCAAAGAATCAGGACTTTGCAAATGTAATAGAAGACATTTTATTGAAGCATTTGGGACATCACTTCTACCTATTAGCAATGCTTCAAATGCTGTAGAATTACTCAATATTGATCCTATGGTGAACATTTCGACTCTGTACTTCATGTTTCTTATCTAGTTATCATTGGCTTTACAGGATTATGTTTATTTATTTAGATTGACATATGTAGGATGTTTTCTTGAAGTTGTTATATATGAGTAACGTTATGTTCTCATGATGTTGGTTATTTGTACTCTTGAGATCCATGATAACAAGGGAATGTCACTGATTATTTATGAGAGTTGAGTCCAGTTAGTTTAGGTACATTAACATGTCCAAGGCCTCTCACTCAAGGAACACCTAAGCAGTAAAAGGGGTCGGACAGTAAATGCTTCGCTACACTTGTTTTACAATTGATCAGAGTGAATTGCGAAATCTTATCCCCATGCAATTATTTCACAATAGATAAGAAGCAAGCATAGTTAGTGTATAATACTTAAGCTCAATCCTCTGATGTTGTGTCTCGATATCGATTTGTACCCAATTCATCTACGTTGGTGCCATATGTTCAGGTATAACTATGCACAACTTGTACCAAGTTAGTCTACATTATGTGGTAGGATATTATTATAGGTGCCAAATATCAAGTTTAAGCATTGTGCTTGTGTACCTAATCGTACCTTTAATCTAAAGCCCTGAGAGTCGGATAATCATTTCTTGTGACTTTTCTAATTCCTTTTGGTAATTGAACTATTTATTTGAAATAAGATTTTACATAGTTATTAATGGACAATAAGAAAACATTTTACTTTCAAATGGAAGAAATGGTATATGTTAGAATGTTGGAGTCTGGAGGGATGATTTGATTGTATATAAATATGCAGAACATGTTGGATAGAGTTCATCCTCCTAGGCCAGATTGGTATGAGGAGTTTTATGCATCAGCAATGGACAAGACCATGAAGTCCTATGAAGCTGAGGTTAGCGGTTTCTGCATAAAAGCAGACTATGTATTGGACTATTATCATTTATTATAGAATACCTAGTAGTAGAAATCGAAGAGGATGTTCATTTCTGCCTCCATAAGATTGCAGGATATAAATCACAGCTTTTCTCTAATTTGAGAGGAAACGTCTTGGAGATTGGTATTGGTACAGGTCCCAATTTGAAATATTATGCAAATGGCTCGGATATCCGTGTTGTTGGCATTGATCCGAATAGGAAGATGAAAAAGTATGCACTTGCAGCTGCTAAGGCTGCTGGGATAACCTCAGAGAATTTTAAGTTTGAGCAAGCGGTAGGGCAGTCCTCTTTTTCGTATTGCACCTTTGAGTTATTAATCAATATGAACTTTCCTTACTCAAATGTCACAATTTAAGTATTCATTCAGACTATTGTATATGGAATTCTGTGTTCGCGTAGTTGCCTTACTTGTGTTCATGTGGACAGGATAGAAAGATATAAATGAATATTTTATGGACTAATTAGGAATTTGAGACGCGATGTTGATGATGAATATGACACAGGTTGCTGAGGCATTGCCAGTAGATGATGCGTCCCTTGATGTTGTCATTGGCACACTCGTATTGTGCTCTGTTGAAGATGTTGACTTGGTTCTACAAGGTACATATTTGCAACCATAATAGTTGCCATCAGTCAATCCTTCTTCCTAAAGTTTCTATGTTTAATCTTCATTTTTGGTGCAACAACAACAAAGATTATCGCATTTAAAATGTATCCCGATCAAAGCCTATATGAAGTTAATCTTATATTTCAAATTTTATATTCTCAACCCTCAGGTGATTGGAAATGGCAATTGAACAAATTGCCCTCTGTTCTGACAGCTATTGTTCATAGATTACCTTGTAAGACTGGAATAGTAAGAAGTCAATTAATGGTCTTGAAATAGTATATGAAGTTTCTAATAGAGGCATTTCAATACTAGTTACATCAGTATCATAGATACATTTTAGTTCTTCAAATGTAAAAACTTGTTCCCTGGAAGTAAGGTTAGTTCTATAGGCATTCCTAAAGCACGACATGTGTATAATCATCAGTCCTATAATACCAATGTTGTTACTCAGTCTATACTTTGTTGATTAACCAGGTAGTTAGATAGTTTCTGATATGGAGTTTTTCATTGTTGTTAGAGATCAAGCGAGTGCTTAAGCCTGGTGGCGCTTACCTGTTTATCGAACATGTAGCTGCACAAGGTAATAAGAATCATTTCGAACAATAGACCTTATTATTGTCAAATTTACATATTTCTCGTTCATATCCTTCTCGCGAAGCATTAATTTGAACTCTCAAAAATGATTTACTAAGTAATTAATTGAATTTGCAGATGGAACAATTTTGAAATATGTTCAGGGAGTTCTTGACCCTTTACAACAATTTGTTGCTGATGGCTGCCATCTCAGTAGGGAAACAGGAACCAGCATCTTGAATGCAGGGTTCTCTACAGTTAATGTACATAATATTTTCTTGTCTTCTGCTTCTCTTATAAATCCTCATGTCTATGGCATAGCAAATAAGTGACCACATGAAGCTTCATCATTGTCCACGGATCACCTGATACATAATGTGTTTCGTTCCTAATGTTAGACGTGTTACATAATATATGTTGTTTGTGACACTAGACGTGTTATTTTATGTTTGCCTTATGTAGCATCTAAATGTATAACATGGCAACTACTACTCTACAAAAGAAAAAGATCAATATGGTGGATACTGGATAGTGATAGATTGCCTGAACATTACATTTTCACTCATTATATTGAGATAGAAGCACATGTTCATTTATTGGAGAATTAATTTCATGTCTAATGTCATTAAAGGAGTATTAGAAATCTTACAAAAGTATGCACTTCAGAAGTCAAAGCATTCATCCCTAAGAGACTGTATAGTTTAATTTTCAATGATGAAAATTACTACGTAATAAAATTTATAGTTTTTAATTGATCTTTCTGTTGAATAAAGATGTGTAGTAGCTAATTATTATTGTGCAATATTAGTTTTAATAATAAGCTTGAGTCTTAATTACTTATTATTCTGTCAGTATTTGATATTACGCACATAAATATGGAATTTAGTTTCTTATTATATTTAAATGAGTTTATTGATATAATTTCACATTCTTTCTATCATTCTTTATCGTGGTATGGGAAGCGTAGATCACGAGATTTTTCAGATCTTGCCGGTGAGTTTTTACGCCAATGTAATCTTCCTTCGTGAGGATAAAAAATCTTGTTTTCTCGTTGTTCGTTTCGTTTCTTTATCATGCAGTATTCTCCTTGGCAATTTCTTCTGGCTATTCTGGCCCATAATTACCATGACGAATTTCGTTTATTTATTATTATTTGTTACTGCCATGAAGACATACTATTTTATCGGTTATATAGTTAAATCAAAGTTTGGCGTATTATACAGTAGTATTCGTTGGGCATAGGCTTGTTATAGATTTGGTAATGATTAGTTAAAATATGGTAAGCGAGAGCTGGCGAGTATCGAACAAAGCTATTATATGCTTTATGTTTGACCCGGAGAAGCCGATGATCTATTTATTGGTTGTGTTATTTTTGAGATGCGGTGCTATTTTTCTTGTTGTTCGACCTAGTTAGAGGTTAAAAAGTAATCGAAGAAGAAAAATCTTACGGGCTCATATTTTTTGTTTCTAGAAAGATGGATTACGAATTTGAAGGGTAGATCGAAAGTGTTCTTTCTTTGCGTGATATGTATATAGTATTGGATGATGGAGAAATTGGTGTTATAAGTAGGAGTATTGTATGAGGAGGAGGTGTGCATCTATGTTAATCCCCGATACCTTTAGTAGTCTCGTCATGAGACTAGTAGCCAGGTTGTTGATTATTTAAGCAGCGGTTTCTCCCTTACGACTTGCCGGGAGAAAGTTGAGAGAGCAATCGATATCACGAGGAAGTTGCGTGTCGGTAGTTTTAGCGTAATTGGCATTCCTGCAAAAGTGATTTGGTTTTTGCAATATTATTACAATTTTTTCTGAGGTCAGAAAGAATGGCGTTAGATTCGTCTTGAACTACAGAAGGGTTGAAAAGAAAGGCGTTCCGCATGTTGAAGTACGTGAGGTTCGAGAAAGAATGGCGTTAAAGCGGTATTGATTCTTAACTCGGTGAGAGTATCATCTGCCGATATATTTTACCGTTTGTTTCCGACCAAGTATAATAATGCCATTGATGATTAACGCTTTTGATTCTTTGAAGTTCAGATACTTAGTTATGTTTTACTTTCATTAGCGTTATTGGTTGTTGAGTGGGCATTCACTATCAGCGACCCAGTATTGATATTGGTTTAGGCGATGGATGATGTTATCAATCGTGTTATTGATGAAAGTCTTAGTATTACATTCATCTTGTGGTTGATGAAAGTCTTGCAAAATGGCGTTCGTTGAAGATGTTTGATTTTTGGTTATCTTTGTGATTGAGCTTTTCCATGTTGGAGAGATTAGTTTGATACACTTCGAGTTGGAGTAGAATACGTTTATGATGTATGTTGCGGCGGTTAAATGCAACATAAGCTGATACGGAGTTCCTTCGAAAGAAAAAAGAATGACGTTCAGCCATGATACATGTTTTTAGTCGCTGGCGATGTTCTTTCGCCCGATGTTTTTAGAGTGTTAGTTCTTTGGCGTGTTAGCCGTGTTTTTGGTGTTTTGATTTTACAGTTCGGTCCACTTTATTTCCTACTCGTTGATGGTAAAACCCAATGTATATCTCACCGTGTTTTTCTTATTTCGCAAACGCATGGCAATTCTATCAAATTGTCGCTTGAGTTTGAAATGATAGAGTAGCGAGATGAAGAAGTTTTATGAAGATCCCAGAAGATCGACTTCGGTGCTACTACGAGCCGCCACGGCGATAATTGGTAAATATCGGCGCTGATGAGCCGGCATTATATTTGGCTTTTACTCGACCGGATTTGTGTTTTTCGGTGCATGTTTTGTCTCAGTTTTTACAGGCACCGAAGGAAGATCATTGGGCAGCAGCCTTGCGGGTGGTTCGATATCTCAAAGGGTCCCCGGGGCAGGGTGTATTCTTTGGGCGAGAGCTGTGATCTACTTGTTATGGGATAGAGTGACTCAGTTAGGCGGCGTGTCCTCGAGGCAGACGATGTCCGGTTACGGGGTGGATTGTCTATCTTGGTTGCTTCGCCTATTTCGTAGGTCGAAGAAAAGTCACGGTATCTCTTTCCTACCGTGCAGGCGAATTATCGAGCTTTAGCTGGAGCGTGTGAGCTAAAATGGTTGAAAGGTTTGTTGGCAGATTTAGGTGTCGTAGGTGATGCTTTTTTATGCGAGGTATCTTTGTGATAGCCAGTCGGCGTTGCATTTGACTAGGAATCCAGTGTTTTCATGGCTGCATTTCGAAACATATCGAAGTGGATTGTCATTTTATGCGGGATGCGTTCTTGATGGGACCTCTCTGCGTCTCATGTATCGACTCGGTTCGACTGTTGATTTGTTCACTAAACCCTTGGGACGTGATAGTTTGAGTGTCTGTAACTTGCCCGAGTTGGGCATTCATAATTTAAATGCCTTGGCTTGAGGGTGGTGAATAAGATATTATTAGTATTAATTATTATTATTACCATATTAGTTTTAGTAATAACTTGAGTACCCAGTTATTATTATTAAAAATAAATGGCTGATATTGTCACGCATAAATATGGAGATAGTTTCTTATATATTTCGCAGAGTTTATTGATATAATTTCACATTCTTTACATGATTCTTTATCGCCTCATATTTTTACTTTGAATAAAATATCATATTCATCTGTTCACATTTACAAAAACAAAATTTGTATTATTTTATTTGTACAATTAGACTTATTTGGTGATTAATTGACACTTTCGTATTTTTTATTTTGAATAAAAATATCATATTTATTCATCTGTTCACATTTTACAAAAACAAAATTTGTATTATTTTATTTGTACAATTAGACTTATTTGTCACCAAAACGAGAAGCAAACAACAACAAAAAACATAATATTGAATGGTTGATTAACTACTAAAGTAATCGGATCAATGATTTAATGCGTCCGAAACGTCGAATGGCTTTAGTGGTTAGGAGGCGCTTTTCAGTGACAAGTGCAGGTTAGGTGCCGTTATAAAGGGGAGCGGTGGAGTGCGTTTAAAAAAAAAATCGACTCAATGATTTAGGGAGACAATTAAAATGATTGGATACAACAAAAAGAAACTTCTGTAAAAGATAGTAAGACTACTGTACTATTAAAATAACTGGGATTAATTGAGATATAGTTCCTCCGTTTTTTTTATTTATCGTTCTAAGCTAAATTTTTGTTTCAAAATATTTGTCATTCTAGCATAGAAAGTTATAGTTCTACATTTCTAATATAATTTTTGACTAATTTTCTCATGAAATTATCAATCAACCAATGTTATAGTTTTAAATGATTGTCGTTACGTTTCAATGTATTTTTGACTATTTTTTATAACAATCTATGTATAAATTCTTAGAGCGACGAATAAAATAAAAGCGAAGGAAGTAGCTTATAGTGATATGTGAAGCAAGACGAATATCATTATAGTCTTATGGTATATAGTCCTTTGTTAGGATTTAGACGTAAATCAAGCTTTCGAATTCAACCCGTCGATAAGAGCAGCCAGAAATTTAAGTGCGGAAATAAACGGGCAAATTTTATACGGGTTCCCTCGCGTCGTATTCTTCCTTTGTAGAATCATTTGTCAGCATCGGAGAAGATGATACAGAAGCCCTACAGCTAGCTATAATTTATGTTGACTATTTTATTATACTGCGAAATCTCAATATGTAAAGTCTATCGAAACGAATAAACTCTCTAAGTTCTTCCAGAACAAAAGCATGTGCTGATAATATTAAATATAATATTATTACAGGATGAATATTACGATACAGTATTTGTGTGATGATTAAAACTTCGTAAAAAACTGACCTAGTATTTATAGGCAAAGAGATATAAACTTAGTTAGACTCAAATTGAAGCGATAATTAGGCCATGCACTTAGTCGCTTTAGCCGCGTCGGCCGTCGCGAGACCCCATGGGTCTCGACAGCTCACTGATCCGCCGCCAGGGCCCTATCGAGACCTTGGGGTCTCGATGGAAATCTTTCAATAAACGGCGGAAATGGCTTCATTTCCAGCGGTCAATTTAAATAAGAGTTGTTTTATGTAGGATCCTTTTTGCACCGTCGTTATGGGTAATGCATTACGTAAATACATTTGTAGTTACATTATAACTATTCACGATATTCATAATACATGAAGTACAATCATTTATAGTAAAGATACATGATAAATGCAGTCCATTAGAATAAGCTGGACCCGCAATGTCAATAGAGTTCTGATAGAGGACTTTGGATTCTGATGTATTCTCTGATCTGAGTCATTTTAGTTGAAATAGTCTTCTTATTCTATTTATTTGAAAGCTTGTTCCTCTTGCAGAGCCATTTGGAAGGTCTTTGGGGTGGTTCTGATTTGAAGTCTTTGGGGGTGTAGTTCTTGATTTAGAGTCACTGAGTCAGCTTGATCCGTAGTAATGCGCGAAAGCATGATCTCGAGGTGCGTCCTTGGCTTATTTCGACGATCGAATCGATGTTCATATTTTAGTAGATATCTTATAAAATAATAAATTCACCGATTAACTTGATAAAAGTCTTATGAGTAAGGTATTATTTTTAAGCCTTAGTGAGTAATGAGTGCCAGCCTCTCTTTGGTGTAGCTTAACTTGTCGCCTGCGGAAGTTATGGCCATTGAGGGCACTTGTAGAAAATGCCATATATCGATGCGTAATAAGTAAATGATTATACGTTTTGTTTGAGTCTGATACGAAACAATCCAAACAAAATTATCTTTACTTGACATACTTCATACTTTAAACGAGGTTATTTATGAGCGTAGACAATAACGTTTTACATTATAATTTCATGTATCACCAAATAATTTCCAATTTCTATCATTAGTGAAAAAAAGTCGTCATGAATCAAGGTCCTAAAGTTAAATATATACAAACTATGACCACAAAAAGTTTTCAAAAAAATATATGAAGGACTAAATTGCAAAAATCCAAAATAAATAATAATGTTTCCTCCATCAAATTAGGGTTCTTCCACTAGCAGCAGAAGCACACTTCCTTCATTTTTAATAATTTCATAGTAAGTCCTCCAACTTCTCTTGATTATATATTCATACCCATATATATTTAAACAATTTTATTGTAAGTCTATTGTCCAATTTGTACTTTATATTTGTACTTATTGTTAAGGGGTTTTATTGTTAATTGGTTGAATTTATGAAATTAAGGAAAAACCCCAATTCTTAATTATTGTTCTATATTCATAGTATTATTCAAAAAGTGTTCTTGTAAGTATATTGTGTAGTTTCTGATTTTATGTAGTTATTTTTAAGTGGTTTACTGTTAGTTGCTTGAATTTATGAAATTAAAAAAAAAATTATTTTTGAGTTTTGGATTGTTTTAATGATTTCTGAAGTAATTCAAAGTTGGGTTTTGGGGGGTTTTTTGTTCAATGCTTGAATTTATGAAATTTAAAAAAACAATTTTTGAGTTTTGGATGGTTTTAATGATTTCTGAAGTAATTCAAAGTTGGGTTTTTGGGGTTTTATTGTTAAATGCTTGGATTTATGAAATTGAAAAAAAAAAACCCCCCAATTTTTAATTTTGGAGTGTTGAGTGGTTTTAATGATGTCTGAAGTAATTTGAAGTTGCGCTTTTGGGGTTGAAGCTAATAATTGTCCACTTCAATAAATACTCCCTCTATCTCATAAAGTTTGTTTATTTTTGAGTTTTGATGGTTGACTTTTTAAATTGAGTATTTTGTATGTGTTGTATATTTGTATCATATTTGGTCAAAAATATGAAAAGGTAGTATTTTTAACATATTTTACTATGACCATGATAGTTTTGATTTTAAATCGAAGTTGTGTGTGTTGATTAAGGCCGAAAAGTTTATTAGTTTCTAGTAATGAAAATCAAACTAGACAATATTGGTTTTAATGATTTCTGAAATAATTTAAACTGGGGTTTTGTGGTTGAAGCTAATAATTGTGGCTTCAATAAATACTTGTTTTTAGATGGAAGCTTGTGTGTATATATATTCTGTTGTGAAATGATTTGGTGGTTGTAGATTCTCTTCAATATTTTATTTATAAAGATTAAAATATAGCTATTTGATGAAGTTGAAGTTAGTTTGCTGTTCCTTAATGTCTCTATCCTAGAGTAGTGTTAAAGATGACAACTTTCTTGCCGGATTAACTCAAAAGTTGAACCTTTTTCTGTTTTGTTTCATTGCGTTTGCTTATTTGTATGTTTACATGATTTTGGTTTTTTCTTTATATGGATTTTTCGTTTGATTGAATATCCTATTGTTGATGTCAGGTTTTCTTTTGCTCGAGACTGCTGTAATAGGTGGTTATAAACTTGTAGGTTGATGCGATCTATTTTATGAAACGAGAAGAATTGTAAAGCTATTGAATCGAAAGTTGGGTGAAGTTGTCTGATGATCTTTGTTAGAAGTACCGAAGTTTCATGCTCTGTTTGAAGTTTGACTCGACTGAATGTTGTAGTTTCTGTGGTAGGTTCAATAAATTTTTTATCCTGAGAAAGTGATTGATTACCACAGCTGGTATAGTGTTTGGCTTCTTAGTAGAAGCTGGTGGGGTTAAGTCCGGCGTGGTCTCTAAACGATAGCTAAGACGGGGTCCCTCTGTTGTGTGGCTGCAAGGCCACATGGATCAAATGGAACCAGTAGGGAGTGGTCTATGGGGCCACACGAACCCTATTGGCGCACGAATACTAGTTTCTCACCTCCTCCATTTGATTTTCGATTTCAAGGCGAGACCCTCTCATTTGGGTCTAACGACGGCAATCAGTTATATGGCTCATCAGCATCATCAAACAGTAGAGAGAGTAGGAGCTGGCTAAGAGGGAACCAGTTGGCTACTCACCAGTATTTGGTATCTGATGGAGCTGGCACAAATTACAGCAGTCCATCTGACATCTCCCCTATGCAGCAGTGGACACCCCCAGCTATACAAGAGATTAATGTTAATGATTATGATAGTTTTGGGAGGGGTAAGTTACTCGATTGGTCATCTTATTTTTTATTCTATTTTGTCTTAGACAGTTGATTCATTTGGTTCCTTTTTATTCCTTGTAATTTATACGTAAAACACCTTGCAAGTGATAACGCATTCGGTCTCGGAAAGCATTGTGACACCAATCTGGTTCACAGTCTTAGTTTACATTTCAATTAACAACTAAAACGAAGTATCTAAGCATTTTCTTTGTTTACTATATATAAGTCTCTGGATCCTCTTTAGCGACTAGCTGTTTTATGAGA
The DNA here is from genome assembly GCA_019722365.1 of Lithospermum erythrorhizon. Lineage (NCBI taxonomy): Eukaryota > Viridiplantae > Streptophyta > Magnoliopsida > Boraginales > Boraginaceae > Lithospermum > Lithospermum erythrorhizon. The sequence goes on from JADFUC010001514.1 coordinate 347,228, forward strand.
ACATCTGTATTAGGTGAGTCATTGATGAAAACCTGAAGCATTCGAACATAAATACATAATATGCACTTGTAAAAGCAATTCTTATGATACTTTGAAAATTAGTGTTTTTTTAATGTGTCTCCTGCAGCCTCCTTATATGTGTAATGTCTTGCTGTTATTTGGTAAAGTATATATGTTTTACTAGCTTCTACTTCTTTTGCTTTCTATATGGATGCCAATATCAAATTTCTCCTTTTAACCTATATGTAGGTAGTAATAAGAGTCTTAATCTTCCATGTCATCAAGTATCTTAAATGTTCTGTTTTAATATGGTGTTATTGTATTTGCACTCCATGACATGTTTTGGGAGTATTTCCTGCCAAGGGAATAATGTTTGTGAGAAAAAAGTGGGATAGAAAATCGAAACTCTATTATTGAGAAAACAAGTAAACTTGATATCGAGCTCAGAGAACTCTTGCGTGTCATTTTATGAGTCTCCTGAGTCCTGCCTCTAGGCAAAATTCTGTTGTCGTGATATTATTTCATGTCCCCGTTGTTAGACCAGAGTTATGGACTCATCTATTACTATAATAATTGAAAACTTGCAGTAAGGTATAAATATGCTTGTTATTGAACCTTTTTCTCTGACTTTCTGTGGAAACAATAGAAAGTGGCTTGAATAGTTACGACCCTGTAAAAGTACTGAAGAAGAAAAGGACGAGGTAGACAGAAAAAGAACACGTCATTCTTAAAAAACAATTAATTCATGGGTGACACTGACTAGCTATGGCCATTCTTCAGAAAAATTTGCACCAATCTGGCATGTGAAGTGACAAACAGTCATTAGAGTTTCCTGCTTCTAGTTTTATATCGTATTTAATGTTTGTTATTCTTTCCTTGCCAGATGCGGCTTTAAGGTCCCTATCATTTTCACCTGCAATGGAGGTATATGCTATGTTTTTTGTCTTTTTTTTCGTATATGGTTGTGTTTGTTAGTTCCATGAGTCATATCCCATTCCATCTCTTGTCCACATGCTCATTTCAAATTGTCCATTACAGGAAACATCAGTTGATCGGGATAGTGCTGGATCCACTTCGTCCCGATCAGACAATACTGACTATGATTCCGTTGCTAAGTCACATCCTTCTCATCGAAACTACTCTAGCCGCAGGTGCTTTATGTCCAAACCCATTCACCCCCTTTCGTTCACATCCCAGATGCCAAGAAGAGAAGGCACGAACAGCATGCCAACTGCATTAGGAGAACTTGATGCCAGTACTTCTCAAAGGGAGAAACATCGATTAAGCAGTGCTAGTGGCAGTCTTGATCTAACAGATGTTTCTGAGCAATTTGAATCTGAAGTATCTTACAAGTCTTATAATCTGTCGGAGTGTTTCAGATGTGGATTATGCGAGAGATTTCTTTCACAGAGATCGCCATGGAGTTCTCGCAGGATTGTCAGAAGTGGAGACATGCCAGTTGCGGGGGTTCTTTCATGTCGTCATGTGTTTCATGCTGACTGTCTGGAGCAAATCACACCGAAGGCACGTAGAAATGACCCACCCTGCCCTATCTGCAGCAAGGTTGAGGAAGGAAGCTCTCCTGATCAGCGAGCGTTTTCAAAGTTCTTCCCTAAGCTTAAGCATTTTGGTGAAGCTGGGCCATCAAAGCCGTGGGGCTGTGCACATGCAGGTGATTGTGTTCAAGGAGCTTTGCAAGGTCCACAGCGAAATGCATTGCTCTCGCTTAACCGGAATAGGATGAGAAAAAACCTTTCATGGAAAGGCAGTAATCCAGGCAAGGAATTTCCCGGGAAGCTTCGTAAAACCAGTACATTTGCTTCGCCACTACACATTGGATCTTCTGATCATGCAGCAGTTGGTTCTTCAATGAAATCGGGTTCTAATTTGAAGTAAATTGCAATCTTTGTGATCAGTTATGTATAAAAGTTACCTGTCGACTTATATTATGTCATATTTATTTGTCGGTAAACTTCTTGTACTTTATCATATTTATTTTAATGAATGTTGCCTGTCAACTTATGTCAGCTGAAGAATGATTAGATCAAATTAGATGAAAGGAACACTTGAGCTTTGCTAAGGAAAGAAAAAAAAAAGGACCCTTCTTAGTGTTTATATGTTATTCTACAATTTTAGGTTGAATTTATTTTTTGTCTATAGGTTATTGCTTCAGGATGGTATGAAAGTAGCATGCACATTCTCTTAACTTCTTAATAAATGGGTTCATCTTTTCTCCCTCATGAGTATGTGGGAGATTTTCCAATGCAGTACGGCCACTCGATAGAGAAAGGTACCAACCACCGAGGGAGATGCCTCGAGGAGCATCTCAGCGTGAACTCGATCCAAGCTGGAGCTCGACTTGGTATCGACTACCGAGGAGAATGGTTGGTAGTGATTGGCCATGAGAATATATGATGGCTTCTTGATTGTGCTCTAATGTCAATCCCTTGTTTTATCCATTGGCATTATTATCAGCCAAATTGCTTCAGTGGGATTGTGACAATAATGTTTTCACAACCTCTATCAATTCTTGCATGTTCAGTCCTTTACTTTCTGCAATTTGCTTCAATGAGATAAGAACTACTATACATTCGTCACCATATATGTTATCGATGGAGACATGTTGATTTCTTAATGCAACATAATCCTTTTTACCTTGGAGAGGTAGGAGACTCACAAAAAGAACTAGCTATATGCATTTAAACTGCCAACAAAATCTAAAGGAACTAATAAGGTTTATGTTTTTTCCATTTCCTATTTAGTACCAAGTTCACATTTTATTGTATGATCAAAATTAAATAAAATCTAAACATATTTAAGACTGCAATGCATTTGAAATAAATTGTTTGCTGGTGGTCAAGTCGATCCTTAAAATGATATTGAGTTTATTTTTAGGAGAAATTTATTGTAGAATCTGATGTGAATGGCGTAACGCTTTCATGCGAACAACTATTCATCATGACAATTCGCTACCCATGCATGTGCTTGAGCGACAATGCTTGTCTCCTCACCACTTCTTGTGGTGATGGGAAGCTGTAAATTATTTTACCAGGGGATGCACAAGTCAAAATTGGACCATATCGTTGGCCAACAATTAATTATAGTAATTATAAGAAGAAAACTACTTTTGATATAGGTTTTAAATTTTCAAATAAAGCATCCATAATTACATGCAAATTTTCCAAGACAATTAGATTAACTTTATGTCACAATACTTACATATGGTACGTTGGTGTTTCCCATTTTGCACATGATTTAGGTTGAGTGCGTGAGCCAGCAATTCACGTGAAGCTTTATTATGCACATTTCTTGACCAAATGATTACACTTTTTAATTTGTTAGTTATCTTCAATAAAGTTTTACTAATGGTAAATACCAAAATTATTTATTTCAAAAATGTTATTTAATAGGTGAGGGGGTTTGAATTTCAAAATAATGGATATTAAATTGGGAAGAAGGATATTTCTTCATCAACATGTCTCAAAGCTATTCGATATAATAATTCAAATAAATGTGAAATATAGACATTTGTCGCTACTTAGGTTATTAGTAGGAATTCAAGATAAATGTGAAATTCATTTTGTCGCTACTTAGGTTATTAGTAGGAATTCAAGTTGTATAAAAATAATTTGAGTATGTTTGTTGAAATTTTGATAATAAAACCTAAAAAACTTGATTATATTTGTAGTGTTATAGAAGTCAAGATTGTTGAAATATGAATTCAAATATATGAATAGTATGTGTTGAAATATTTCTTATCTTCTATTTTCACTTGAGTACTAATAATATTGCAGCATTTGCACAATTTAAACGAGTAGTATCATATTACTCCCGAGCCATTTAATACCCTAGCTTTATAACACGCACAAGACGATCGGCCTCTATAGGTACTTACTATTGTGGGTATATTATATATCCTTATCACTTTTGATATTTATTTTGTTATATGTTTTACCCCTATTATAGATAACTGGCAATATGTCAAGTATTCTATAATTAGAGCGGATATTATTATTTTATGTTTTACCCCTGTTATAGATAACTGGCTATATGTCAAGTATTCTATAACCAGAGCCTATTATAGATAACTGGCTATATGTCAAGTATTCTATAATCAGAGCGTTTATTATTTATTATTGTCGTTATTAATTTATTATTGTCAAGTATTTGCTATCAAGTATAAGAACTCAAGATCTCGTCGAGTGACCTATAACTAGTAGTTTTTATTATTGTTATTCTTTTATCTTGCTCCTGTTATAAAGAACTGGCAATCAGTCGAGTGATCTATAACAGTTGTTTTTATTATTTTTATTTTTCTCTTTTATGGAAAACTGGCATCCCGTCAAGTGCTCTGTAATAAGCATGGTTATTTTGAGTGGAGAGTTAAATCTCCATATCGTGTTTATTTACTTACTAACTTGGTGGAGGTATAAAACACCCACTTATATTAATTATCTCACTGTTGCGTCATCTTATTTTATTTGTTATTGACATGAATTATTTGTTTATAACCATGTGTATTATATTATCATATGTGTCCATTTATCGTATGATCATGCATTATGTGCATTCTAACGACTACATCATATTTCAACACACTTAAAAATATTTTTCCTTCCCATTTTTCTAATGGTATGAACAAGAAAATTAATATTTTTTTCCTTAATCCAACGGTTTTAAACAAGAATAAACGTAACAATAACGGACACTTCTCAAAATTTCACTCTATAAATACTTAATTCCCTTCCACATTTCCACACATCTTTCTCAAAGTATTTTATAAACAGATTCAAAATGGCAAAATGTTTTCTAGTGTTTGTCACTATAATGGCACTCTCTCTTTTCATAATGGGTTTTGTTAAAGTTGAAGAGGATAGTATGGAATGGCAAAGATTTTTGTAATTACATTTACCATTTCTAATCTTAGCTTGGATTGTTTATTTTGTTTCGGAGCAGAGATTTCCATGAAGAGTGAACATGGTATTTGTAATTGAATAAGATTTCAATTCATGTATCACAAGTAGAATATAATATTGAATAAAAATTTCATTTTTATTGATTGGCGCTTTGTTTGTGATTTAGATACAATGTCCAACTATAAGCTCAACTTCGCCTCCTCTAAACCTCAAAGGAGACAACTACATGTATTGGGCAAACAGTTATGGGAAGATATCTCGTGATGTAAGGGCTTGAAAAAATTTACTGAATAGATACTTAACAAACATCGAACGATTGAAAAAGAGAAAGAAAAGCAGAAGAAGAACTTTACATGAAAAGATCTAAAGCCTTAAGATTAATGATGGATCATTTTGATGATGCTCTATAATTAGAATATCTGAATGTAGAGGATCCTAAGTTCTTATGGGAAGAACTCAAAGAATGATTTGGATACCCAAGAAAAGTTCTTTGCCCGCAAAGAACGATCAATGGAACAACCGATGTTCCGATAAAAACTTAAAAGTGTTATTGATTACAACTCGTTTTCTTTTAAAATTGTATCACAATTAGAATATTGCGATAAAATCAGAACCGGCGTGGTGCAATTAGAAAAAATATTTTCAACGCTTTCATGCATCACAAATATTGTTGCAAGAACAATATAGAATGAGGGAATATAATAAATATTCGGGACTGCGCATGCCCTTTGATGGGCGTAAAAGAATAATGAAGTCTGCCGAAACCATCGCCACGCCCCCATCGACAACGGTATTTCCAAAGTAAATGCAACTACTTTAAGGGTCGTGGTGGTTGGTGATCGATCTGCAGGTCGAGCCGTGGGTCAAGGTCGTGGGTAATTTTCGTGGTCGAGGCCGTGGACGTGGTTTCGTGAATTATAGTAGACCTACTGTAAATTACCCGACCGACAAGAAAAGGGTAAGAAAATTCAAGAAGGTTCATTGAAAAACAATGACAATTTGTGTTACAGATGCGGAAAGAAAGGTCATTGGTCTAGGGCGTGTAGAACGCCAGAATATCTTTGTAAAAGATATAAAGCATCTGTAGAAGAAAAAGGAAAGGGAAAAGAAAAGGAAGTCAACTTTAATGAACATGAACCCGGTGGACGACTTCAGATATCTCGAGGCCGCACTTCGTGACGTGAACAAATGAAATGAATTTAGATTAAAGAAAATTTGATATGATGAACTACTTTATGTTTTGAATACGTGATGAATAACCTTCTTGTGTCTCAGATATAAAGCGACATTAGTATGTAATGTTTGCTTTATATCTATGAAATAATAATGTTGATTAGATGTTGTGTTGATTTACTCTCTTAAGTCTTATATCATTACATGTTTCGAAGAAGGTTAACATGAAACCTGCTGGAGACATTTGCATCCCAGACAGTGGAACAACCCACACAATCCTCAAGAAGAAGACATATTTTACTGACATAAATCCTACCAAAGCAGTAATTAATACAATTTCAGGTCCTGCAGACTTGATTGAAGGATCAGGTAATGCCATGTTCATATTACCAAATGGAACAAAATTTGTCATTAATGACGCTTTGTATTCTCCAAAGTCAAAAAGAAACTTATTAAGTTTTAATGACATATATCGTCAAGGGTATGATACTGAAACGATAACTGAAGGTAATATGAAATACGTGTTAGTATTTTGGGAAAGAAGAAATATTAGAGAAACTACCAAAATTACCTTCCTGGATTACATTACAATTTATATTCTTGAAATTGAATGAAACTTTTGGGTAATAAAAGAGATCCCAAAACTATATTCTGCGGGCATGATCGCTTAGGTTATCCTGCTCCACAATGATGAGAAAAGCACCGGAAAGCACATGGTCATCCCCTTGAAAGGTTTAAAGATTAATAATGCACATGTGAATCTTGTTCTCTAGGAAAATTAATAACTAGGCATGCACCATGCAACCACACGGAATCACCGCATTTCTGAAAGAATTGAAGGTGATATATGTGGACCTATCCATCCACCACCATCCGGATCATTCAGTATTTTATGGTATTAATTGATGCATCTAGTAGATGGTCACATGTTTGTTTATTGTCAAGTCGAGATATGGCATTTGCAAGATTTCTTGCTCAAATAATCAAATTAAGAGCACAATTTCCTGATTATACTATAAAGAAAGTTAGACTTGACAATGCTGGTGAATTTACATCTTAATCATTTAATAATTATTGCATTTCAATTGGAATTACTGTTGAACATCCTGTTCCTCATGTGCATTTAGCCGAATCATTAATTAAACGTCTTTAGTATATTGCTGGACCATTGATAATGAGAACAAAATTACCAGTTACTATATGGGGTCATGCAATTTTACATGTCGATCATTAATACGCTTAAAGACCAAGTGCTAATCATAAACATACCCATATTAACTTGTAATTGGTCAAGAACCGTATATTTCCCCATCTAAAGATTTTGGTTGTGCGCTTATGTACCAATAGCTCCACCACAAAGAACAAAGATGGGACCTCAAAGGAGGTTGGACACATATGTAGGATATGAGTCACCTCTATTATTAGATATCTTGAACCTTTAACAGGTGATGTTTTTCAGGCAAGGTTTGTTGATTGTCATTGACGAGATGCTCCTCCTCTAGAGGAGAAAAGAACAAATGTAAAAGGACATAACGTGGTATGTGCCATCTTTACTGTAACAGGACCCGTATAATAAATCATGGGAAGAAAATGTAAAGAAAATTGTGAACTTTAAGGCTTAGCAAATCAATTTTACTGATATGAAAAAGAGTGACAAAGTCACATGTACCGCCTATTAATACCTCTTCTCGTATTGAAATTCCAAAGCAAAATGACGTGAGTACATCCAAGGCACGCCCGAAGTCAAGTGGGCCTACCAGGTTCCAAGGATAAAAATCCACCTAAAAAGAAAAGCGGCAAAAAAGATTAATACTTAATGAAAGTGAACTGATAAGACACTAAATGATAGTTCGTGATAGAAAACGTGCTCAAGAAGCAAAGATGATGAAACAGATCATTGATAATGAAACTGAAAATAAGAATGATCTCGAGATTTCTATCAATTATGTTAATACAGGAAATCTTTGGAACCGGAAAAATAAGGATATTGATGAAATATTTGCATTCTCCATTGCATATGAAATTATGAATGAAAATGATGATCCTGAACCCAGATCTGTGGTTGAATGTCAAGGTCGACTTGATTGGCCAAAATGGAAAGATGCAATAGATACTGAATTGAAATCTCTTAAAAATCGAAAAGTATTTGGGCCTATTGTGACTATTCCTGAAGGTATGAAACCTGTTGGTTATAAGTGGGTCTTTGTGAGAAAACGAAATGAGAAAAACGAGATTGTAAGATACAAGGGCTCATCTTGTCAGACAAGGTTTTTCTCAAAGATCCTGGAATTGATTACGAGGTAACTTATTATCCCTGCTATGGATGCCATTACTTTCGCTATTTAATAAGCTCTGTCAGTATCTAATAATTTTGATATGCATCTTATGGATGTTGTTACTTATTTATATGGATCTACTTGATAGTGATATATACATGAGTATACCCTCGAAGGATTTAAATGATTGAAACATCTAAACCCAGGGAAATGTATGTAATTAGGGTCAGCAAATATCACTTTGGCTGGTTAAAACAACCGCACTTAATGTGGTATAATAGGCTAAGTGAATATTTACTTAAAGAGGACTACGTGAATAATCCTATTTGTCCTTGTGTTTTTATAAAGAAAACAATATCTGAGTTTTGTAATCATTGCTGTCTATGTTGATGATCTAAATATTATTGGAACTAATAAAGAAATCAAAGAAGCAATGAATTACTTAAAGAAAGAATTTGAAATGAAAGATCTGGGGAAGACCAGGTTCTGCCTTGGTTTACAAATTGAGTACACTAAAAATGGTATTTTGGTACACCAATCAAATTACTACGTAAAAGGGTATTAAAAGGTTTAACATGGATATGCAAACCCTTTAAGTACTCCGATGATGGGCAGAACACTTAATATTGAAAAGGATCCCTTCCGTCCTAAGGAAGAAAATGAAGAAGATCTTGGTACTGAAGTACCATACCTCAGTGCAATTGGAGCCTTAATGTATCTTGCTAATTGTACAAGACCTGATATAGCTTTTGCAGTGAATTTACTAGCAAGATTTAGTTCTTGTCCTACAAAGAGACATTGGAAAGGGATAAAACATATATTTCGATATCTTCGAGGTACGTCTGATCTTGGTTTGTTTTATCCTAACAATACAAAACCAGTTTTGCTTGGTTATGCAGATGCAGGTTATTTGTCAGATCCACATAATGCTAAATCACAGACAGATATGTATTTACATACGTGACACCAATATCTTTGGAGATCCTAAAAGCGTACACTTGTAGCAACTTCCTCAAACTATGCCGGGTAATAGCTACGAAGCAAAGCAAAGACATGGTTAAGATCGGTGACTACATATACAAGATAATGCCCTGCCTAACAACCCATAAGAGTCCAATATTGCACGAAGATACTGCCGCATGTGTTACTCGCTGTGATGAAAGAAGGCTATATCAAAAGTGGACAGGACCAAACATTATCCCCCTAAGTTCTTTCTATTCACTCAAGAACTTGAAAGAAACAAGGAGGTGTATATTCGCATATCCGCTCATACGATAATGAAAGCGTATCTCTTCACAAAGGCTCTTCCGACATCGCTTTTTCACATTCAAAGATTTGAATGCTGGCCACTTTCTTTGCATCTTTGAATAAGACCTATGTTTCATCGGCGGGAGCATCGCTGTACTCTTTTCCTTGTGAGGGTTTTATCCCACTGGGTTTTTCCTTATAAGGTTTTTAACGAGGCAACATATGCCTCGGGCAAAATGCTGAAAGATATTTCAAAGGGGGAGTGTTATAGAAGTCAAGATTGTTGAAATATGAATTCAACATATGAATAGTATGTGTTGAATATTTTAGCAAAGTTTGGTATTTGTCGGGTGAAGTTTTGCCTATAAAAGGCATATCATTTGCATATGAAATGTGTACCAGAAAATATACCTCTTTCTTATCCTTCTCTTTTCACTTGAGTACTAATAATATTGCAAAGAAGGGTGAATAATTTAAACGAGTAGTATCATATTAATTCTGAGCTATTTAATAATTCGGTTTTATAACATGTAGAATTTATTAGGGATTGAATAATATTTTTAAAGCCAACATATAAAGAATAGTTAGATAAAGCATCAAATACAAAAGTTGACTAGTATACTTTTGTAGGGCTAGCCGAAAGAAACTAAGAAAAGGATGAGGAGAATAAATTTGCATGGCCGATAAGTTACTTTTATCTGCTAGAATGAATGGAAGAAAAGGAGTATGTGATAAGGAATAATAATATGGATGCCCAATGAAGGATGATGAAGAAAAATTTAAAAAAAAAATCCAATAGATTTAGAAAAGAAAATGAAAGGTTTCGGATATAGCTCAATTGGTAAAAAATTAGAGTGTTAGGTACCAACAACATCGCTTCTTCACGTAATGTGAGATTGACTTTCATAAAGAACAAACCTTATGTCAAGAAGTAAGTTGTTTTAGTCCACGATCAATCGGCATATCTTACAATTAATTCTTCATACACTCCAAAAATGGATCTCAGCGATTGTACCGTTCGTTAATGAGACGGTTTTGAAAAAGAAAAAAAAGGATAAAAAGGGGAATTTAATTGCGGCAAATTGTCGAAGGTTTGCATGTGCTGTGGCTGCGAATAAACGACTTTAGGGATAGCCTAGAATAGGACGTTGGAGAAATCAATTGACCCACTAGGATTTTGAGAATTTTCAATGTTGAAAGCTTTAAAAGAGAATACGTCAATTAGTTAAATCATATTAGATAATTCTAGTGTGATTTTGTTTATTAGTAAATTTGGATGTAGTTTTAGTAGGGATTAATCATGATGATACCATGTTAAAAATTTGTAAGAGCTATATTAAAATCAATTAATTATAGATAGATATAATACATTACTTTATTAATACATCCTAAAGATAACATGTCTAACATGATAAATAAAATCAGTTAGGTTTCTATAGCCAAACCGTTTTTTGGTCCCCAACAAACAGTCTTCAAAACTGTCACAGTAGTGTTAGTATCCCTAGATTTCAATTCCAAACTGCTATTTATACCCTCATCATACTCTTCCTATTTCTCACTACACTTCAATAAATTATTTTCTTCAGTGTAAACTATATACTACTTAGGAGTATAGGACCCTGCTCTGTAAAGTCAGGAGTACAACTACCTTCATTTTGAATTATTGTTTCAACTAGTTCTTGCATTATAGGTAGAATTCTTGAAATGAATTTCACTAGTATAAAACTTTGAACATTTGTTACATGGTATGCCTTCTTTTTGCCACCTAATGGTTTATATTTTCACCTAATGCAGGAAAAAATGGCTATGTTAGGGGTAGTATTGGTTTGCTTGCTATCAATGTGCTCAATTGCTCAAGTCTATGGTGGTGGTGGTGGAGGGTGGATTAATGCTCATGCCACCTTCTACGGCGGCGGTGATGCCTCAGGCACAATGGGTAAGCAGAACTTTGAGTACATTTCTTAATAAAACTCCTACAATCAATCACTAGGAGAATGTAGCCTAGTGGTCACGGATATTACTCAATGACGATATCTCGGATTTGAGTACCCTTATCAATAAATCTCCTACAATTAACATATTGTGGTACTTATTTGAAACATGTTTGAAATTGAATGAAGGTGGGGCATGTGGTTATGGAAATCTTTACAGTCAAGGTTATGGAACAAACACAGCAGCATTGAGTACAGCTCTATTCAACAGTGGGTTGAGTTGTGGTGCATGCTTTGAGATTAAGTGTGTGAATGATGGGAAATGGTGCTTGCCTGGCTCCATAGTTGTTACAGCCACCAATTTCTGTCCACCAAACAATGCTCTGCCCAACAATGCAGGGGGGTGGTGTAACCCCCCAATGCATCACTTTGACCTTGCTCAGCCTGTTTTCCAACACATTGCTCAATATAAAGCTGGAATTGTCCCTGTTGCATATAGAAGGTATATATATATATATACATGCTTCAATTGATATTAATTCATGATTAAAATTCTTGTTTGGTGATAGTATTGAAATAAGAAAGATGGAAAATATATGGAATATAAGCATTTAGTATATCTTTATTTACGTGAATTATACATTAACATTAACATGTGTCAATGTTATTCAAGAGTGTCCCATCCCACCTAAGCGGTGCAAGGGGATTGGATAGTATACAACCATAGCCTGTTGATAACAAGGAAGTTGTTTCCAAATTGATCAAGAGTGAAGTTCAAATACTATCTACTACTTTATCATAGATAAGAGCATACGAATAGGTGAAATATGAATATTTGTGAACAAAATCATGGAATTTGAGTTTCCTTTTAACAAGGACCACATTGTAGGTTCATTATGATCAAATTCTTGTGGGACAGATAGAATTCTTATTCAATGCAAGAAAGAACAGTATAATTGTTATTTTTATTCTACTAACTTGTAACTACATTAATATATTGGTCATGGTCCCCTGAGGAGTTTTTGTACTATTGTCAATTTTCTGTTATCATCAGTGTAGACAAACCTCTTTACATATTTTACATGTTATATGAAGTCAAATATTTTACAAGCTAAGATTACAAATGGTCGACTCTTCTTACCCGACAACCTCTTCATAAATACTAGAACATGCTGATATTGATGTATTGCAGTGTAGACAAAGTTTTTCCATGTTACATGTTTCCCTCTGTTACATATTTAACCTTACAAATATATGGAACTAATTAATTTTGGTAAACTTATTTATTTTTGTAGGGTACCCTGCAGAAAGAGGGGAGGCATAAGGTTCACCATAAATGGACATTCCTATTTTAACCTTGTATTGATCTCCAATGTTGGTGGTGCTGGTGATGTTCATTCTGCAGCAATTAAAGGTTCCAGGACTGGTTGGCAGCAACTGTCAAGAAACTGGGGGCAAAATTGGCAAAGCAATAGTTACCTTAATGGACAAAGCCTCTCATTTAAGGTTACTACTAGTGATGGTCGCACTATTGTGTCCAACAATGTTGCCTCTGCTGGATGGTCATTTGGGCAGACTTATACTGGAGGTCAATTCCATTGAGTGTCCCAAAAATCATGTCCTTGAAACACTTACATATATAATATATACTAGCTAGTAGAATAATTAAGAAGTAGTGTGGTCACTAATTTAACGCTTCAATTGCTATTACAATCAAGCACGTTGCTTATTATCCGACCCCCTTATCCTACTTAGCGGGAGCCTCTTTAGAGATATTTGGGGCATGTTGTTGTAGTATGGTCACTAGTATTATTATTGTGACCTGTAGTCATCAAGATGAAATTGGGATTCATCTCGAAATGTTTTTTTTTTTTAAATTATTTATAGATGATTTGAGGGTACTTGAGTTTGCAAGCTTCAAGAATAATTCTTTGAGGCCATTTTCACCTGTTTATTTCTTATGGTGTTTGTCAAAGGTGGAAGGCAACCACCCGCCCATAGTAAAGTTTGTTTATTTAGAAAGTTTGAATGTATTTTGCTTCAACCCTTTTGCTGGAGATGATGAACAATGAATTCCTTATTATTGTAGAGGTTTTTCTGATTACATTTATCTCAATTTGTTCATAACGTAAAGCCTACATTGCGTTAAATTCGGGTAGACCGGGACCAGACTTGTAATATTCGGTTATATTAGTGTTGAGAGCAATTTTACGTATGACTACCAAAGTAAGCAGCTTGCTTACATGAGGGTATAATCGTAATTTCACACTGTTCCTATACAAGATGATAAGAAAACTGGTGGGAAATTTGGAATTTTTTAATAAAAATAATGGGCTAAAATTACAATTACACTTACTTTCATATGCAAAAGCTAATCTAGCCCCGCTTAATCACGTACTATGATCACATTAATTCAACTAACCGCCAAATGTATCCAACAAGCAGTTAATTGGTATAAGTACCGTAATAATTCCTTGGAAAGTAAGATAAACAAGGCTCATTAGTGTTCTACTCCCACTCGTCCATTACTCTCTCAATGAAATTATAATTGTAAAATATGTTTTATATATCCAAGTTTAATGCGGGTTCCGAGTTGATTATTCGAGTGCCCGATTTCAATAAACGGGCTAGAGCCAAGTATGAATCACTCTACCCCTACTTCGAGTTAGTTTTGATTCTACTTTTCGGATTTGATTCGAGCTCGGTTTTGAGTCGGCTTGGGAGTGGCATATAAATATTTTTGAAACTGGCAGTTAAGAGTAAATTGCATCATTTGCATGCAAGCATTGCACACATTATAAGAAATGGAAAAAAAATTAATAAAAAGATTATTTGTCAACGAATTGTACAATAGATGGATGCAGTAGTTATATGTAAAAAAAAATATAGGGATGATGCGGTTACAAAAAATTCAAAACTTATCCATTGTTTGTATATAAATGATAACCGTATCCCAATGGAAATATTTAACTTGTTCATGTTTTTCTTTTAGTTGTTAGCCTTGAAATTCTTTACAAAATAATCTGTGCGAGAACATATAGTTTCTTAACAACAAAAACAAGAAAAATGGAGTCTCAAACTGAAGGAGTCGGCATCAAAATCTATAGTCCTTCCCCTCAAGTTGGTCCATCGAAATCTTCTTCCCCGAAACCCGTCCTGGATCAAGAATTGCCTCCTGTTGGTGGTGGTCCTGGTGATGGGGGTCATCGAAAACGGAAACTAATGGCGAATGGGGTGCAAAAAACACTCTCAAAAACATCAATGCTAGTGAATTTTCTGCCAACAGGAACACTTCTCACATTTGAGATGGTACTTCCTTCAATTTATGGCAAAGGAGAATGTTCTCATGTCACCACTATGATGATTGATATCCTGTTGGGCATTTGTACTATATCCTGTTTCTTTTTCCACTTCACTGACAGTTTCAAAGGCCCTGATGGGAAAATGTACTATGGATTCGTTACGCCGAAAGGGTTAGCAGTTTTTAGGCCTAAAAGTGGAGTGGAAGTGCCTAAAGATGAGAGGTATAAACTTAGTCTCTCTGATTTGGTACATGCTCTTATGTCTGCATTGGTTTTCGCGGCTATCGCGTTTTCTGATCATCGTGTCACGGACTGTTTCTTCCCGGGACATAAGCAAGAATTAGATGAAGTGATGAGGAGTTTCCCATTGATGGTTGGTATAATTTGTAGTGGCCTCTTCCTTATCTTCCCAACAAATAGGTCTGGCATTGGTTGTATGTCTGCTTGACTAGTTTAAAAGTAGTTATTTCAGGTTTAATGTAGGATTTGTGTGTTCTGTTTCAGATGTTTAGCAAAACTGTTGTTGATCTTGTATTTAGTAACATTGTATGAAATTTAGGAGAATCTCGTGTATCTTTTATGTTGTTTCCCATAATCGTTCATAGAAGTGGTTCATCTAACATGGTATATATGTCCATGTAAACAACAATTATTATAAAATGATAAGTGTTTATTTTCATGTACACTCTACTATCTTTTTATAAATATAATGGCATATTTATTTGCAATATATAATTAAACTTAGACAATTGCTCCCAAATGAATTACTACTATTTGTCACAATCACTATTAGCATTTGTTATGCACACAAATTGATCCTACACTACTTTTGATGGTTAGATCAAATATGTATTTTCACTAGATACGTTGATGTTGGTAATTTCGGAAATCCTTTGTTTGGTTTAATTAATGTTATGATAGTACATATGGTGAATTATGGAGATCATGAATGATTATTAATATGCAAAATAAACGAGTTACATAGAACATAGAAAGAAACAAGTAAAAAAAGATCCATTTTATTTTTGCACCACAAGATATTCTGCTTACCAACTTAAACTTACAATGTGTGATAGTTATGCTAGCTAAAAAGTAGGGAACTCAATAGTAGAGGCACACTTTCCATTAGGATAAACAGGACACTTAATGAGGTTGGAACCAGAAGTGTCTACACAAATATAAATTTGGTACAATTGACTATTCCCAGATGTATCAGTGTTGCATTCAATCCCAGGTGCATAACCAATCCCACTCTGAATTGCACTTTTGATAGTGCTCAAACTGTACCTCTTCCCATCTGGCCTAATTCCTACATCATCATCAATTCATAATAGTTAGTACATGCATGTACTTGTATAATGTCATTAGACACAACATGTTGTACCCCTAGATGTAATCATCACTTAGTTTAAAGGGGGCAATATTTGAAAAAATTGGCTATGGTGGACGAAATTTAAAATATCGTCTAATATTTACTCTGCGCTTGGCGGGTGTCACAAGTTTTTTCAATTCTTTTTATCGTTGAAGAATGTAGTTTATGACCAAAATGGTATCTTTAAAGCTAATTTTTATATAAAAAATTGTCGATTTTCAAAATCTAGGAGGTCGCGCCCCTTGCCCCACTTGTTCTATCCCTGATTGTTCTTATTTATGAATATGATCTACCTGCATTCGCCAAAACCTGGAGGATGTTTAGCTTGTTTTTAAGGTTAAGAGATGTTGCAAAATAGCTATGCTGATCAAGAATAGATTCTGAGCAAGTCCCATGTTTATTCCATTCATGGGACCAGAATGTTGTGCCGGTGCCACTCGGACAAGCCAACGTTGGCCATTCTTGCTGCATTCTGCTAATCAAATTAGACACCTGCAACAAATAAAAACAACTCAATTTACTATTGATTAAAATGTCAATTATTAAAATTTAGACAAGTTAAAGGTTATAGATGTACCTCAGATTGATCATAAGGATTGTTACTATCACAATTAGATGGATAAGATCCATCATTATTGTTAGGCCATAATCCATGAATGCCAAAATCTGCTGCAGGCTTGCCTGTTGTAGGGTAGCAACAACTCTGTGATGTATCACAATATGAACCAGGCCACTACAAAAATCAAGAGAAATGTGAACTTTTAAAGTTGCGGAAAATAATTTTATGTACGAGTAACGAATGAATGAGATATAAAAGAAATAAGGAAAAATGTAAAAATATAGGAGGCGAATCAAATTTGTGTTTGAAGAAATGTATGTTAATTTTTCTTGCAATAGTTTACATTTTTTTTTTTTAAATATCGTCTCATGCGCCTCCTTTAATTCCACCACTGAATAATTAAATTTAACCAATTCAATTCTTAAATTAATCTTATCAATCTTATCAGGTAATCAAAAAGCATACCTGTAGAACAAAATAGAAGAAATCAAAGTCTTGAGCAAGACATAAAAAGGGTACAAACTGAATTAGCAATAAGGTGATCAAGAATGAATTTTGAAATGCCATTTTTCTATGTTTTTGGACTGTTTAAATAATTAAACTCATGGGGATAGATGAGTGATATTTATAGGAGTGTTGAAAGATGTGAACACATAGTGAACTTCAATATGAAAACGGTGATAGAGGTCAACTTGAATAGACTAACGCAGTGTGAATTTGATGAGTTGTATAAATTATAATCAATTTTATTTGGCATTGAATCTTGATTGCTAAATTATTGCTCATCAATGTAAGTTTTAATTAGTTCACAATTAGATAGAGATCTTCGAATATTCTTATGTATATGTGCTTGTTTTATCGTCTTGTCATCTAAAAGGTCAAATAACATAAATAATAAATGCAGTTTCACCAATTATTGATGAATTGAACCGAGTATATCCGAAGGAGACATTATTTACTACTTGTTCAATAAATCATACATTCTATATATAAAATCAATATTTATGGGTTTTACTTTAATATAATGATCAAGAAAATAATTTGCAAATCTTTTTTAGCCTTTAGACTTATTAACGTAACCAACAACCGACATAAGGAGTTATTGGTGCTATATATTCTCTAGTAATAAGTATATTCTTCAATCTCAACTTGGTTGAACCTGCCTTATAATATCTCTCATAGAACTATAAGTACCAGTAGTCGCAAGTTGGCCATACAAACTCCAAAGACTAAGATTGTTACATTAACAATCAATTCTATTCCAAGCTTTCTTGATGATTTGTTGAGCTTGAGGTAGCACAAGCAAGGGAATAATATTGAAACAGTAACACTTAAAATGCTCCAGAGATTCTGTCGAGTATAAAACGTTATCCAGAATATGAGGGATCGTGTGATTAAGTCTAATCTAATCATAAGCACAAGCGAGGCAATGATACTTGACAGTAAATTGCGGAAAATAAATAACGCGATTTATCTGGGGTTCCCCTGATGTTAAGGTACGTCACCCATTCTTCTTCTTAATCATTACTCATCAATTTGGAAGATTATTACAATTACCTATCAAGCTAGAACACTCAATTGAGTAATACTTTATAACTTAGTATTCTCAATTACAAAACCTCACAATATTATTGATGATGATTCAATAATATTCTCTCTAGAAGTTGTTTTGGATGTTTATTTTTGTGATGCTCGAACCTATAAAACGCGTATTTGTAAATTACAAGCCTGCTTGAGTCAAAATAGGTAATAAAATAGCCCAAAACGCCTCGGTGCACGTGGCGTCTGGCGTTCATAGAGACCCCGTCGAGGCGGGGGGTGCCGATGAGCCTCCCGAGCAACTCTCAGAGAGCTCTCGAGCGACTCTATACGGAGAGCCTGTTTGGTGCATCGGGGTTGTCGTGACCTCGGGTCGATGCCCTCTCGATGCGGCGTTTTCACGACCACAAAAATGGTCTTGACCTCAACGATACCCACGGCAGAAGACATTTTTCAAATCGCCCGTGTAAGCAGTTTCTACGGCGGCCTGCGGATTATTCGTGCAGAGATTAGCGAAGTTGAGCACAGCCGGTTTCTTCTTCATTCACCACTTTCGTTAACATATCAGCTGGATTTCGTTCCCCTGGAATCTTACCGAGCTTGAACTCGGAACTCTCCACGTCTGAGACCGTATAAAATGGTATCTCAGTCCTATATGCTTGGTTCTAGCATGAAATACGAGATTTTTCGCCAGATAAATAGCACTTTCATTATGGAGTACAATGCATTACTACCGTGCCGAATTGACTCTTTTCGGAAAAGTTTGCAACCCGTATCATCATTTAGAACGCCCGGCCATAGCAACATATTGACTTCACAACTTCGGCGGTGCTACTATAGATTGCAACTTTGATCTCGACTAATACATACGATGCCTCGAAATGTGAACACATATCACTAGTAGATTTTCTACTTCAGCATCCACCGCCATTTAATACGACATCATATCCTTGACCTATCGGATTTTTGGAAACACAAAGCCTTTTCAACACTACCATTCAAGTATCTTAAGATCCACTTTACAGCTTCCCAATGTTCTCTTCCTGGGTTGGACATATATCTACTAACAACTCCCACTGCATGTGCAATATCAGGTCTAGTGCACACCATTGCATACATAAGACTACCTACTGCAGAAGCATAAGGCACCTTATCCATATGCACTAATTCATCCTCAGTCTCAGGTGATTGTTCTACAGATAATTGAAAGTGGCGACTATCGGTACCCGGTTTGCATCCAACATGTTGAACGACGATCACCTTTTTCGAGGTATTCTTCTGTGTCTCGAGAGAGAATCGATATCTGATTATTCATCCCTAGAATTTACTTTGCATCCTTCGTCTTTCAACTAAACTTCGCGGTAACTCTTTTTCAACATATTTATTTTGTACCATCGGCTCCCAGCTATCAGCATATCATCCACGTAAAAAGGGTAAAATTACATAGTCTTTTCAAACACTCCTCATGCTTGACGGTGGAGTCGATGCAAAATCGCAAACTTAGAAACTAACATAAAATTATCAAAGGATTTATGTTCGGCTGCACTTGGGCTTGTTTGAAGCCATACAAGCTCTTCCGAGAAGTTTGCGGACCAAATGCTCTTTCCGCTAACCTCAAAGCCTTGAGGTTCAACGTAGACTGGCCCTACCAAAATCCGGATCACCGTATAAAAAAGCGATTTTTACATCATGCTGTTGAAGGTGCGGGGTATCCACTAACTATAAACCCGAAGCAGTTAGATTGTCACTAGCTTGACCACGGGTGAGAATATTTCAGTGTAGTCAATGCCTTCCTTCTGTTGAAACCCTTTGACAACGATGGGCATGGCGTTTACTACCGTCCTGTTCTTCCCATGATTCGATAGACCCATACATTGCGATATTCTTTTACATTTTATTCGGTAGTTCAACGACTCCGTATCATATTTGTCATCAATGACTCCATCTCTTTAGACACTAACTCCTTAATTGCATCATTATGCTTGCCGTCATAAGCGGCGAGGCTCGCCTTTGTCGATTAACAATAAGAGAATGCTTGGATGGAGAATACCTTTGAGTTGAGTGCCTTTGCTCTTTTCAGATCTTACGGGACTGGGTGTTTACACGTCTCTTTGTATAGTGTCGGAAGTGTTTTCAGCGTCCTCACGAACTTCCTCTTAACCCCGTGATACTGACTCATCGGCCGGTGGCATGTCAATGAGATCTTCGAGGATTATTTTTGGGTAGAGGGGCATGTCCCCAGATTATGCCGTTTGGAAGAATCAAGTGCTGTTTTCCTCGGAATTCTGTTTGTGACCTTTTCTCCCTTCTTTCTCAGCCATGCAATACATCTTTTATATAATACCTCTTGTTAAAGATCACATCTTTACTACGTATAAGTCTTACAGTTGGATTAAATTAAGTAGAACGATATCCCCGTCTCGGCGTTGCCATAACGATAAAATAACAAATACTAGATTTTGCATCCAAGCTTACTTCTAGAATTTGCATCTACGTAACATACATTCTGTGACCGAATACTCTCATGAAGATAAGTTTGCGCTGCTTGAACTTGAGCTTCTTTAAAATTTAGCTCTAGAGGCTGGGGTCTATTAATCAGAGGCTGCGTGTGTTGCATCGACCCGAGAATATACGAGGTAATCGATGTAACCTCGTACTCAGCCTTTCATTTAGCGTTACGGTCGTTCTTTCATTACTCCGTTTTTGTTAGGGGTGTTCGGAATAGTCATACGCATTCGATTCCATTACCCGTACGGTATTGTTTGAAATCACTATACGTATATTCACCCCGTTATACGTCTGAAACACTTCACTTCGGCCCGGTCTAGATTACCGACCATAGCTTTCGATTCTTGAAGATTTCATAACTTGATTTATGTTTTCATGAAATAAACCCAAACCTTCCTAGTTGCATCATCATTAGAAAGGTTACATAATATAGTGAACCTCACAAAACCAACGTGCGAGTCCCCGTACATACGTGTGAACTAACTACAGCCTATCGAGACTTGGAAGCGACCCGATTTAACAAAAGCGGCCTGCTGCTTTCAGCCTTGCCCAACTCGCGAGATATGATGATGACAGACTTAATCGGTATTAAATTATTCGAGACAAGCAATTTCATACGCTTTCTCACTCATGTGACGATCGATTGTGCAGCGACTTTGTGCTTACCGAGAACTTCAGCGGCTATGTCATACTTTGAGAACCTCCAGTTAGGTACAACGTTGTACCCATCTTGACCAGAGCTACGATTCATTTGCTCCACGTGCTACTTTCCAGTTTGCCATCACCGAACGTTGTTCGATAGCCATCTCCATCAGTGACTAACGAGATCAAGCTTTTACTTGGCTTTACTAAATATCTCAGCTTTTATCGAATTTACATAGAAATAGTTTGTGTTTGAGTTAAACATCTCGTACCCGCAATCTTGATTGGTTCACCATCAATGAATGGAGCAAATCCCGTAATCTCAGGCTATATAATTCATCATTATATCATTGGGAGTAGTATGAAAAGATGCACGAGAATCAAAATCAAGAATTAATAGAGCAATCAGCCCGGCAAAGAGTAGTGCGTCTAGCATGAGTAAATCAGCAACGTTGGCGTCGTTTATGTTGTTACATAAAACCTCGAGAAGAACTGCGATGCTTCTTTTATGTGACCCATAACGCGTCCCGGTGACTCCAGTGCGATCTCAGTCTCATTTTACTCCTTCTCTGATTTGACCTCCATTTATTCTTGTTATTTCCAGCTTTTGTCCCGATTCACTGCCTGCTACATATTTAATGCAGAACTCTTTATCTCACATTATCGAGTCTTACGAACTTCTTGGACAAGCAGGCGTTCTGCACTACGCCCAAGCTCCGACTTATCATTACTACTGAGTTCTTAACCGCGATACTAAATCGAATTGACTATTTGGCAAGATGCCAATAATATCAAATGCTTGTAACTAAATGCATCGAAATTCAAAGCTTGATAGATAATTCGTTTATCAAACTATTGAAGTCATTAAGGTGCCTTGTTATGGGAGTATTTTCCGACATCCTTAAGTGAAACAAATACAACTTCGTTAATTAAGTACTTATTGTTGATTGATGGCTTCTCATATAGATTCGTCAACGCCTGCATCAGACCTTTTGTTGTAGTCTCCTTGGCAAGCATTAGCAATACGTTTTGGACAAACATGAATTACGTCGCACCTAAGACTGTCGATTACAACTGCTCCATTCTTCGCCGTCCATCTTCTCAGAACACATCACCTAATGGTTTTGTTCGACTTTTTACCGTATAGACCAATCTCCGTATTCATCTTCAATCACGAGAAATCTATTCCGTCAAACTTCTCCACGGCATGTGTCATCACTCCTTAGTTCTTGACATTGAATCACCGATTCCAATCAAGCCTAAGCTACGATACGATTGATGTGATTAAAGGCTTTAATCTAATCACCAAACTGCTTGAGACAATGATAGCAGCGGAAGTAAATTGGGAAAAAAAATAACACCGATTTATACGGGTTCCCCTCGATGTTAAAGGTAAATCACATTGGCTGTTCACTTGAAATCCTTATAAATCAATTTGGAAGATTGTTCTGATTCTGTCAATTTGAAACTGTTCGATTGAAGTAGCTACTTTATAACCCAGTATTCTCGATTACAAAACTTCATAATATTATTGATGATGATTCAATAATATTCTCTCTAGAAGTTGTTTAGGATGTTTATTTTTGTGATATCGAGCCTATAAAGGCGCATCTATTTGTAAAGGAAAACTTCTAGCCTAACTTGAGTCAAAAAAGGTAATAAAAAAGCCCAAAACCGCCTCAGTGCGTGGCGTCGCGTTCATCGAGACCCCGTCAGGCGGGGGTCTCGATGAGCCTCCCGAACAACTCTCGAAGAGCTCTGAAACGACTACATCTGAGAGAGCCTGTTTTGGTACGCTCGGGACCCCGTCGTGACACCGAGTGCCGATGTCCTCGATGCCGGCGTTCCCTTTGACCACAAAATGGTCTTCAACCTCAGCCAGGATCCTGACTTAGAAGCGAGTTCACTTGAGAAGGTGGGATATGGAGATTTGGCACACATAGGTGACAAAGAGGAATAAGCAAATAATGTTTGCCGATTAGTCCTTGTTCATCCATAGTGCGATTTGCGGAGAGAGATTACGAAATCTCACGTACAAATGCATTTGGATAGTACTGCGTAGTGAGAAAGTGATTCTCCAAAGGCAGGCCATGGAAGCAAGCAATCTCACAATTATAGTTGAGAAATGCTTCAAGAAGAATGTTTGAGATCCGTACGTGTTTATGATGAGAATTAATCAATGGATTGTTCAGCAATTCCTCTTGGAGAAGGAATGCTAATCTGGAAAGATTTGTTTCCAAACAAATGCTTGGGCTCTGTTAGGTTCGAGATAGCGACAAATAGCTCCGGAGATTAAACCGGTTTTGGCGCCGCCTCTCTTATCAAATAGAAAGTATATATGGGATAATGCTTAGCATCTCGGACACATGTGGGTTTGTTGTAAAATCGATTCATCAAGGATGGATGATTAATTTTCAGAATGAGTAGAGTGACACGAAATATATTTAATACTCACCAAGCCTGATATACGTCATTTTAATTAAAATGAGGTTTACAGTGTATAACTAGCTGATGGTAAGATACACATCAAACAGAGAAAGTTGAAAAACATAGCTAAATGATAACAAGATACAGATCAACCCTGCAAGCTGAGGAGATGAGAACACAGCGAGTAGTTCCGCGAAAGCGTCTCAAGGCAATCACACACGCAAATTCGTCTGCCGAAAATGATATCTAAAACTCGGGCGGGGAATCTTTAGTGCTACATCTGAAACAACTTGTCCAGTCGTATACGGTAAAACTCTATAAATTAATAATGTTAGAATGATAAAATTTACTATTAATTTAGAGAGTTATTAATTTATCGATAAATTAATAATTTATTAATTTAAAGAGTTGTTTGCGACATAAAGATTTAATTTACTTGACATGAAGAGTTTGATTGATGTATATTAAATTTGAGCGTTGATGTTGCAAGAAATTTAGATAAAACACTTTTAATGAACAAATTCAAGATCTCGTCTGAAAGTATTGAGATGGATTCAAAAATTCACGAAGATATTATTAGTATTAATTATTATTATTACCATATTAGTTTTAGTAATAACTTATTGTACGAAATTTTATTATTACCATAAGTATTTGATATTGTACCTATAAATATGGGTAGTTTGTCGTATATTTTCGTGAGATTTATTCAATATAATTTATATTCTTTCTGTCGTGCTTATCGCGATGATCAATCAATGTGGCTATCATAATAGGATATATATAAGTAATAGGATACTATCGTGACAACAATATTGTTGAGGATTGATAGAAGTAATGGATGAAAAAGTTTTATGAAGATCTAGAAGATTTTTTTTTTTTTAAAAAGTAATGTAAATTATATTGAATAAAGTCATGAAGTATGGGCGTAGCTAAAGTATTTATAGGTACAATATCAAATGCTATAGTAATAATAATAACTTAATACACAAGGCCAATACTAAAACAATATGACTAATAATAATTAATACTAATAATATGTACAAATTCTACAATCATCTCAATAATAAGCCTCTAGAATAGCGAATACTTTTATACAATAACTATTCAGAAATGAAGTGTACAATATATTAAATTATAGATATATTGAGATTTGTCCCCGAGTCCAAGCGATGTACAACAAATTCGAGAGCCAGGAAAACAATGCTATAAGAGAGATTGATTGTCAATGAACACTAAGTAATCAATATAGATTACTACATTCAATATTATTATTAATATGATTAGAAAAATAATATATTTATCTCAATTATTTTGTAGATTGGAAACAATGAAGATGGTTTTATGTGGTGGTTAAAATGATGATTATAGCTATATCATAAATCAATCTTATAAAAACAACTACATCATAAATCAATCTTTAAAGATCATAAATCAATCACAAAAAACCGATGGTTTTATAGTGGCTAAAAAATTGTTTCACTTTGGAAAAAATAGTTGACAAAATGATGATTATAGCTATATCATAAATCAATGTTAAGGAATTTAGATCATTTGATAAGAATAAATTAAATCTCACCAAATATTTAAATATCATATCCATTATTATTCACTCATATATATATCATCAAATATCTCTATAGTATTTTACACTCTATAATAAAAAATATTTCAAAAATTTATTAAAAAAACTTTATCTTAAATAATGTCGTTTTCTCTTTCCCTGCATATCGTTAACCTATTATTTCATTATCTTTTTTAATGAAAGAGAAAAAAAAAATTAGTGTCCAAAATCAAAAAAACTTAGGCTGTTATAGTGCTTTAAAAATAAAAATATTTATGAAAAAAGTTCTATAAAACCATGTCAAAATACCAAATAATAGGAGGGATAAATGATAAAATCGTAGCACATGCGCGACAGTGGCTATAAAACCCCTGCAGAGTGCAGTATGTCGTGCCCCTATTGACTAAATTATTTATAAAAATTATTCAATAATTCTTTAAAAATAATCAAAAAGTTTCACCCCTCCAAATATATGGTATTTGAGGCAACACTATTTTCTGTCAATCAAATGAAATTAATATTGAACCATAGACTATATACTAAATCTAAGTAAAGTAATGCTTCATAATTTTTCTTATTTTAATACTCACTCATGTTGTTTTGGTGGCGTAAGTATTTTCTGCTTTTGCTTCTTCTTCTTTTCCAATTAATTTCCTATTTTCGTTGCATATTACCATATAATCACATATAATTAATTAATCCCTCCATCTCCTTATTTAATATTCATTTACTTTTGTACAAAATTTAAGAAAAATTCCAAAATATCTCATAAACAAAATTTTTCCTCCAATTTTTTTACTTAAATTGATAAAAAAGGAAGTTCTATTTTGGAAAATTGGTCTTTAGATTAAGGGATGGAGGGAGTACTATTTGTAGGTGAAGTACAACTACAAATAACATGGACTTCTATTAAAGAAATAAATCCAACTATCAAAGAAGCGATAAAAATGTTGAATTGGTTTGAAGTAACCATCTTATTTAGACAACAAATTTACCCACTTTTAAGAAATGCGTTACATTATATAATTTTACAATTAAATTTCTTTCAGATACAATACTTTAGAAGAAGGGGCAAATTTTGAGCATCTAGCCATGACAAAAATATTAAACATGACTCAAGAAGTTCAACTCCATTTAGTTATAGATGAAAATTCAATACTTATAGATGTAAGTCGCATAGAACTGTATATTTAACGTTAATAAGGTATCTATCATAGTATATATAATGTGTAAGGGGTGGATTGGCAGTTACCAAAGTGAAGCAAATTAATGTATTTCTATTTTAGCCTCCGATAATTTTTTTTATTTCGTTTTTCGTAGTAAACTAGCCCGTGGTTTAGCGAATCCCCAACAGATAAATTAGCCGTAAGTATCTTTTATAAATATTATCGACTACGTAATATTAAAGTAATTATCATAAGACTAAATAAAAAATTATTTCACAGATTATCTAATTTTTATTTAGGCTTTGGTAGGCACTTATCTTATGATTTTAATTAATACATGTGACTATGTCTTATTTTTAGTGTCTGGGCTTCCTCAGTAGGAGCTCACATCTTTTTTTTTAGTGTCACAGGCACTTGCGACTCATGCAGTACAATTTTCATTAGTAAAATAGCTATATTATCCTTAAAATAGTATTTGAATTAATACGATAAAATGGCCCATTTTATCTACAACACTAAAGTATAGGGTGTGGGAAATGGTAGTACCTTGCCTCCTATTTGCAAGTGTAGTAGTTAGGAAGTTTGCATTAAGAGCGAAATTGTCATTTCCTTTAAAAGCATGTAGTGTTGCCCCACCCCTACCCCTACCTCACAGCCCCCACCCCATCCCTACCTGCTTCCACCCCACCCCTATTACAAAATGGCGGCGCTACAACAAACACACATCACATTCCGTCCCCAATCACCACCTACCACCACCTTGTCCTTCCCAAAAGCAAAATTGCAGAAACTGAATAAAGAACTAGGATTTTTGTATTATATACAGCCAGAGCAATCCCAATCTAGGTAAGCCAAGAATCATACCAAAATCCCCAAAATGACAAAATTCATACAACTCTTTTCTCAGTCCTTCACAGTATAAATTTCACATAATTAGCGCTTCTTCAAACTATTCAAATGAGTATAATTAAAAATGAAATTAATATTTTTTGTTTTAAGGAAAATAAAACTCATCACATTGTCATTATTATATCATCTCTCCATCTATCATAATCTTTTGTCCTGCATAGAAACTCACATAGTGGAATAGCCTTCATCCTCTACATTAATAAGAATCTGCTAACGTTGACCCAAAGTCCTCATGAATGCCAACGTTGACTGTTTTGAATCCACCAGCATCCTTCACTGTTTGGCCTTTCTCAAATTCTTGATATCTACAATTCTTAATTATTCTTTAGTTTTCAAATATGATTTTTAAGTTATGAGTTTGAAAGCTTGAGATCTGAGCTCTGTTTTCTGAGTTTTTTTTTTCAAAATCTGATATCGAAAATTTGATGTATGAGTTCATTTTTTTGAATTTGTGAGTTTAATTTAGCGATATGAGTTCTCAAATTTGAGATGTCAACTCAATTTTCTAATTTATGAGTTCAGTTTTGGTAGGGGTGGGGGTGGGGGTGGAGGCAGGTAGGGGATGGGGGCTGTGAGGTAGGGGTAGGGGGGTGGGGGTGGAGAGCAGGTAGAGGGGTGGGGGCAACACTATCACGTTTTTTGAGTAAGGCTGTGATTTTGTCGTAATAAAACTACAATTCTTACTTGACTTTGAATGGGGGAGGGGTAAAATAGTCATTTCACACCTATGCTTTAGTATTAGGGACAAAACGAATCATTTCTTTGTGACTCAATGTGTATTTTAAGGGTAATATGAGTCGTTTCACTAATGAAAGTAGGTGTATGGGAGTCGGGTCTTGGAGCAAAAAAGTATAGGAAACAGCAGGAGGAAGTTGGTGTGCCGGACGCTAAAAGCAATGGGGCCACGTAGACACTAAAACTGCATGCTAAGGCTTCAGTAGCGGCGCTTTTATTTTCTTGAGTAACTTTATTTATATTAAGGTTTTTTAAATTCATTTTTTAATAAAATAATTTTGCACATATAACTAGTATTTAATAATACACAATCATCGCTTTAACACAATTTTTCTGGGTAATTCTTCATTACTTGAGGATTAAAGAAATGAATAATGATTAATGGATACATTTCTTGCGAGATGGAAGAAAGCGATAAGTGAGAGCATTTGATGGAGTTTGAATCACCAAGTGCGAGGTCTTCAGCGTAATGTCCCGATATCACAAGAGGTAATTTATATCAAATCAATCAATAAAGTTCGATGCATAACAAGTTCATAAACTTCTTACATTATAAAGACTACATTTCTATGTTATTGGGTAGGAACAAAATTGAATATAAATCAGGCTAAAAATGTATTAATAATAAAGAATGTCATAGGTTAGGATGACAATAAATATCGAAACTGGAAGAATATTATTCCTTCAAATTTATCTTATATATAACGAGGTGTGAATTAGCGGATTCTGATGTGAAGCCGAGAATTAATATATTTTACATTTTATCTATCTGATAAATTTTTTTTATTTTAATTTTCAGCCTTACGTAGTATACTTAAGCTAACAGATAAATTACTCCCATAATTCTTATAAATATTATGTCTCTTCACGTATCTTACGTAATTATCACAGAGAGAGAAAATAAAGTTGTTTCGCGGTCACTTATCTTTTATTTTAGCGATGGTATTTTATCTTATTTAACTTGGGATTTTTTTAAAAAAATTCATTATAGTTTTATTATAAAAATAATAAAATAATTTCTGTAACCAATGTAGCATTATAGCCCAGATTAAAAATAATAAGGATAGGACTACTTCCTCCTCCTTTAATCTTATTCTCCATTTTTCAACTTCCTTTTTCAATTTTGCTATGCCACCGTCCCTATTCCCCAGCTCCTTTTGCCCCCACTTGTTGGAAATATTGAGAAATTGATTCGTTTATTGCTCTTACGTTGCGACAATTGTGTATCAATTCATTTACGGTTGGGTTAAATGTGATTATCGAGAACGAGTGTCAACAGTAATTGTATATTACTAGTGTGGGTTCTCGTGATAATTTAAGGGGTTATGAGCGTGCTAGATCTTACTCGTGTCGTTATAATAATAGTAATTGGTCAATTATTATTATTATCACAATTTCTTATTATCTGAGCACAGAAGGTCACACACATGCAGTGGCGTTGAGTTATATTTCGTGTAGCATGAAATTAAAGAGAACTATATAATTGAGAAATGTATTTCACCGATTACAAAGGATTCCTACGTTTATGTAGAATATCGATTGAACAAATAGAATCGATTAAATAGTTATTTAATTGGTTAGAATAATTAGTATTTACTCTAGATAACTTGAAAGATTATTGATATTGACTTCATTCTTATTTAATTAGCTTAATTAAATAGTTATTTTCATTAACTTGACTTCATTGGTGTCTTAACGAACTAATAGAGTTAGCGAGTGGTATCTTAGCAGGTTCTTTATAGAACTGTTTTAGCTTTATTACATAACTTTAGGAGTTTTTCATCATAAGTTTGTAAAAACTTTTCACCAAAACCTAGTAGTAGCCCCCACCCCCACTTTGGCGAAATTCTCAAAATTTTGGGGTTTCAGTTTTTGTTAGTCCTTGTTTCTTAGCATAAATTAGTTCTTAGATTCAACCCACGTCACGGTGTGGAGTAGCCCCAGAATATGTGATTGATATTATGAGGCTGAGAGGATGTCAAATTCACGTTGTGAATTTGAAGCGTAATGAATTTTAATTGGAGCTTTTTACTCCCGGCTACCCAGTAAGTCCTGCATTCGTATATTTAATTATATGTTTTGTATTGAACAATAGTAGTATGCTGGCTTTTAAGGTCTAGGAACTATGGATTTGTATTTATACATATATCCATATTAATTTTTTCTTGATGTGTCATGGTAAAATTAAAGTTCTTTCACGTTATTTATTTTAGCCCTTTGTTTTGTGTTTTTATCAATTTTTTATTTGATTAGTGCGTTCATATATTTGAATTGATAAATATATGATGAGAATAAATCACCATGTTCTTGATTATTGATTTACACATGTTGTTACAAGTTTATGATGATGTATTATCATATTTTGTTAACATGGATTTTGTTTCATAAATTAAAGGACGATTTAATTGGTTTTGTTTCAAACAGTTTTGTAAAACGTGTTTGGGGCGTCTAAAATTTTGTAAAATTAAAAACTAATTTTTCTGGAACCCAGATAGCACGTAGAAGATCTCAATAAATTTCATGTTTTTAGTTTTCTAAGTGCCTCAAAACAATTTTGTAATTTCTGGACTGTTTAATTAATAATTAAATATGAAGAATTTATTTTAATGAACGACCAGTGGGATTTGTTCAAGAAAATTATGAAGTTTAACGTGTTCGAATTTCATAAATTTTGAAAATTTTTAAAGCCTCCAAAACTATTTTACAAACGAATTAAATTAAATCACGAAAACCGAAGTTAAATATGGTATTACCGTAAATCGGCCGACCGACTTCGACCCTAGGGCGAATCTGTCGGATCGAGGTGATTTTGGTACCAAAATGACGGTCGGACTGACGGCCTAGGCGGAGGGGTGGCGTGTCGGGCAAATGTAGGCACCAGCTAGGCCGATAGATCTAGAAACCCGTTATGGCGTGTGCTAATTTTGAAAACCACAATTCGAATTCCTTATTTTGGTTTCCTAAAATTATGGGACTAGTTATATTCCGGTTTTTATTGATTATTTGTCATTTTAATCAACTAATTAATTGTAATTGAATTATGTGATGACAATTAATTAATTTCCTTTATATTATATCCTTTTAATTTAATTTAAAAAGTGATATAAGCAATTATGGTAACAATTTCACTACTTAATGTATTTTAGAAAATATTTGTGATGAATATTTTTTCTATAATATGTATACGGTTAATAATTATTGGTAATAATTATTAATTGACATGTGTATGATAATTGAGTTTATATTAATTAATTTTAATATGTGTAATTACATGGATTAATTAATTTGATATTTTAAACATGCATTTTCGATGCCGTTAAAATATTTATTAAGTTAAATTTATGTGATTTAATAAAGTGCTATATTTTGTAATGGTGATTGGAATGGAGGTATATAGATATAGCCCGTTTATTTATTTTTCGATTACTTGACGAAGTAATGTGTTGTAAATGACCTTACGATCGTATTTCTTGTATTTATTTATTTCTTGTTTTCTTCGCTTGAGAACGCAGTATGCAAAGATGGGTTGGATTTGTAAGAAAATGTTGTAACAAGTGAAGATAGTGAAGATCATTTCACGGTCTTTGTCTTGGTGGACTCGGATGGATCGAGGTACAAGATGCAAAATTAGGACTTATGTTAGTATTTGATAAATACTTGTAATAATAGGTTCTAGAGACCATATCATTATATCTCTTGAATGTGCATTACTTGTTTATTTTTTTTCATGTTGCGTGTATTGCTTGATTATGTGCTAGTATCGTGAGTAAATGAAAACAAAGTAATAATAATCTCACCAATTAAAATTTAAGCAAAATATGTGGCCCGATTTTAAAGTTGTGCGATCATTGCAAATCGATTGGGCACTGCGAAGTGATGGCGGGTGTTACAATGTTGCATTTTGATAGCAGCGATGAATCATGTTGAAGTGATTTCCATAGCGTTGTGGGCTTCGGATGATCGATCAAGTAGCGCTTTGGTTTAATTGAGTATGCTTAACCGGTTTTAGGAATCTAGTATTTGGGTAGCGTCATGAGATCTTGTTAACCTGAAGTTATGTAGTTTTTACATAATTGGTTGACAACCCTCTTATTATAAGCTGGATTCAAAATGTAGCCGGTGTTGCCGTTTGAATTTAAGTGTAATGGAGTCTTGATACTAATATATTTAAATTGAAGTTGAAGTATTAGTATTTACTTTCTGATTTATTTGTAAGTGTTTTTAGCATGATAGTTTCTTGCAGTGCATTTATTTTATTTACTTATTCTTGTAAATTAATATGGCTACCCATTATTCTTTACTCCAAAGAACTCGACCGCTCGTGGCTTAGTCTGCAATTTGGGCTCTTTGAATTTGGGCCAGTGGTCTCGAAACTTGAAATCGTTCTCAAGCAAGAGAGGGCGAATCGTCTTGAGCAATAAGGTTCAGCGAGAAACCTAATGATAGTGCCTCCCGTCGGAAAAGGGATCCCACAAAAAGCACAAGTCGATGCTGTGGATGTCGATATGCAAGTACTTGCCCGATATGGAACGCCGTTCCAAATTGATATGAAAGGTGGCGACATATGACATATACCGGCAACTTGAGGAATTATTCCGAAAGGAAGCTAGAAACGAGAGATATGACACGTCATGCTCTCGTGGACTGACATCTTTGAGAGCGGACATGCATGACCTAAATATAAATTAAAATGATTGGGCACAGTGATCGCTCAAGCATACAGGCACGGTGTCTCCAAAAGAGCGTTTGTGGATCACCAAATCCACAGTCTCTTCAGACAAATTCTCGATTTGTCATGAACTGTATACTAAGCAGGCTGGTGATCGCGAATCTTTGAGGCAGAACACAGGTAAGACTAAAACTTCTACTCTCATACATTTTGGTGGTCAAAACAAGAAGAAATTCAGAAAGAAGAAGAAGTTTGCCCCGGCAGACCAAGGGTTCGAGTAATCCAGGTTCTTTGGAAGGGAGGAGCTGGAAGGATGACAAGTGTCGTTATTAAGGAAACACAGATCCCTGGAATTCGACTGCGAGGGAGTTCACGGATGATGGAAGAATGGTCTCGCTGACATTTCTGACCCTCTGAGTATGTATTATTGAAGTTTGTACAACTTCTAATTCTACTTAAGTGGGTGCTAGACACCGGTTGTGGTTCTCGTATTTGGCAGCCGTAATATCACGGGAACTCGAGTCAAGTAGAAGACTTCGAAAGAGGGGAAATGGATGCAACGTGTGGAAATGGCGAAAGGTTGCGGCCGCTACGTCCAGGATCCATTAGTTTAAACCCCTTACGGGCCTTGTTTTGAACTTATCTCCGGTTTCTTATGTACTGCCCGATTTGTAGAATATTATTTCTATTTACATTTTTGAATAATGATGGTTTCATTTTCAATAGATCGATAATTTAGGATGCGGGAATGGGGTAGTATTTGATACGCCTCCACTTCAAAAATGGTCTATACGTTTTAGACATGATTAATGAGTCATGCATAAACTAAAGCGGAATAAGCCTAACGACTTAAACCAAACATACACATGTTATTGCGGAACTAGGTCACGTGCGAGAACGAATCAAGAAACTCCGCTCCGATTGGAATACTTGAAGAGTTTCGATTATGAATAAATACGATAAGTGTGAGTCTTGCTTACGGGTAAAATGACCAAAATGCTATTTGGCTTAAATGAAAGGGCAAGTGATTTATTGGGGATCGTACACTTGTTGATGTGGGCCCGATGAACACATCTGAAGGTTATAACTACTTCATTACATTCTGCCGATGACTCTGATGAATACGGTTTTGTGTATCGATGGAGACCTGAAACACGAGTCGCTGAGAAATTCAAGGAGTTCCAAAATGAAGTACAAAACCAATTGAGCAAGGCAAATAAAAGATTCTCGTCGATAGAATTGGAGGAAAATATTTGAGTCACGAGTTGATACTCGTCTTAGAGAGTGTAGTATTGTTTTATGACTCACTCGGCGGAAGCGCCACGGCATAATGGCGTGTCGAAAGGAAAATGGTCCCTTAGCGACATGGATTCGATCTATGATGAAACCCTATCGATCTACCCGATTAATTTACGAGGATATCTTGCGCTTCTAAGCGGCGGCACATAAGCAGAGATGTCAACGAAGTCAGCCAGATAAAACTCCCGTAGGCGTAGTTTGGGGAAAGATTCCCCAAGGATTCGGTTTTCTAAAGATTTGGGGTACATGAAGCTTATGTTAGGAATTAACAAAAAGATAAACTTGCGCCCAAATCGATAAATGCTATTTCATAGGATATCGAGGGAAAGCAGGTTGGTTACTACTTGCAGGCGGGGGAGAATAAAATCTTCATTGCGAGCAGGAGTATTCCTTGAAAAGAATATCATCGAAGGACTAGAAGTAATGGTGTTCATCTTGATGAAGCTCAAGGCGATGAAGTCAATATCGATGCATCTAATCACGAGGCATCGGCCAGCGCCGCGAAGTGGAACGCTTAACTTTCATAGAAGACCCGGTTCTTGATCCTGAGGAAAACGTGGAAGAACCAACCCTTAGGAGATCAACGAGGGATCGCCACGAACGGTATTTGTATGGTGAAGCTTTCATCATTGAAAGTGACGAGGCCACAGCTTCTTACAAAGCTGACTGAATAGCAAGGATCTTTGACAGAATGGCAAATAGCCATCTGTCGAGAATGGATTCTATGTACCAAAAGCGAGGTTTGGTCCTTGTTGGATTTACCAAATGGGGCTGGCCACATTGAAAGAAATAAATGGTATTTAAGAAGAAACATGATAAAGGCGAGCGTTGATGTTTTCAAAGCTGACTTGTAGCGAAAGGTTTCAAGCAGTTCCGCGAATTGAATATGGCCAGCTTTTACTGTGAGTGGCTAATAGCAAATCCATCCGGATAATCTGCCAGCCATTCTTTGCATTTCATGACTATGAAATATGGCAAATGGATGTAAAGACCGCTTTCTGAATGGAAATTTAGAGGAAATATTGCATGGTACAACCTCGGGCTTTACGTGTCTAAAGGACTAAGAAGGTATGCAAGTTACCAAAGTCCATTTATGGTCTTAGCGAGCATCCAGCGATTGGAATCTACGTTTGATGAATCAATCAAAGAGTTTGGTTTCATCGAAACGAAGAAGAATGCTTGTGTATCTGAAGGTAAGTGGGGAGTTATGTATCGTTTCATAGTCTGTATGTCGATGACATACTTATCATTGAAACAACGTAGAGTTACTAAGCTTCGGTCAAGGATTGGGCGTACGTGTTTCTCAATGAAAGGGAATTTAGGCGGCCCATAAATATATACTTGGAATAAAGATCCACGGGATCGGAGCCGGGAGGCGATTGGACTTTGTCGGGGATCTTTATGTGAATAAGGTGCTACTTGAGTTCAACATGAGTAATTCCAAGAGGGTGAAATCTCCACAGCCCAGAGACATGGAGTTCAACTTTCGGCCCAGTGATGTCCCACTACCGTCTTTGAGATGAAACAGAGATGAAGGACATACCTTATGCTTCGGTTATAGGATCCGTCGTGTATGCCGTGTTATCTTGGGCTTTGATGTCTTATGCGCTAAAGTGTAACCCGGTAGATACCAAGCTAATCCGGTGAAAGCCAGCAGTTGCCGGTGAAGTCGTCTTGAAGTATACGAGAGAACTAAAGATGCTTTCTTGGTATATAGTGGAGATGAGGATTAACGTGGCGAGGGGTACCGGCGCCGGTTCAAAGCCCGGCAGAGGCGACTATCGTTCGGTTTGGGTATGTATTTTGTCTCGGCGGTGGAGCCGGTATCTTCAGGAGGAGTTCCAAGCAGTCGCATTTGCCGATTCTACCACGGAGTCTGAGCACTGTCCTTGTTGTCTGAGAAGCCGCTAAAGAAGCATGTTATTTGGATAAAAAGAAGTTCGTGACCGAACTTGGTGTGGTACCTAGCATTGAGGGACCAGTGGAGTTGCTTTGTGACAATACTGGGGCAATAGCTCAAGCTAAGGAACCCCGAGCACATCACAAATCCAAGCACGTACTCAGAAAGTATCACCTGATTAGAGATATGCTTGATAGAGGTGATGTCAAAGTATGTAAAGTAGAAACAGAGGCCAATCTGGCCGACCAGCACTACTAAACCAGCAAGTCGAGGCCAAGCATGATGAGCATGCGACAAACATAGGTCTTGGAAACCGGATGTCGCGCTGATGGTGTTATTGAGTTAAGTGGGGTCGAGTATGTATCTATTGTGTTATGTGAACAAATGTTGAATATTGTACTTCTTATATTTTAATATATTTGTTTGCTATATTATATGTTTGAATTTACATATAATATACATGTAGTGTATCCTCGATGAGTGAAAGGGTTAAATCCACCCCAGGATTTATCTATGTTTTTCTATAAGAGGTATGAGCTGTTAATTACACTCTTGAGCCTAAAAACATAGGATAGCCCAAAAGGCCTTGGTTAGATGCTTTGATAGTTAGGGCGACAAGCATCATATGACTAACATGGTGTTTTGATTAGTGATCGAGATTGATCACGTTAACTCTCGAGGACTAGATCGATACCGTGGAAATTTGCCGATGCAGTGGCGGGGAATTTGAGGTATGGCCGAAAGCAATTCATAGAAGATATGTATATATACGTAATCCTATGACATTGTTTAGAATTTTAGGTTAAATCGATTTTTTAGACCTACGATATATAACTATACGTGTTATCTGAGCTGCTTTGACTATATTAAGCGTGCACTTAGCGGGGGATTATAACGGCATATGTTGGGTCCGCAGCGGTGAAATATAGCGATAGATGTTGATATATTGGGAGGATTTGTCCGTCCTTGATATACGAGGAAGATCTCGGGCCCTACCAGCGCGGTTAGTGCTTGGATTGGTTTATGGGGCGGCGCCATAAATGTGACCGATTCCTTTCGAGTAAAGAAAGTTGTGGGTGTTTCATGACACACTTAGCATAGTTAGCACTACGACTAGAATGTCAGCGTGATAAAGGAATTGTAAGATAATCGTCGAAGGGCAGAGTGGGAGTGTTGGAAATCAATGAGAATTGATTCCATTTATTATGCCGTTGCGACGGTGTGTATCGATTCATTTACCGATTGGGTTAAATGTGATTATCGAGAACTTAGTGTTCAACTTAGTAATTGTATATTATTACTAGTGTGGGTTCTCGTGATAATTTACTTAAGGGGTTATGAGCGGTGCTAGATGCTTACTCGTGTCGTTATAATAATAGTAATTGGTCGATTATTATTATTATACAACACTTCTTATTATCGAGCACAGAGGTCACACACGTACGGTGACGTTGAGTTATATTTCATGTATGAAATTAAAGACATATAATTGTATTTCTCAATTACAAGGTTTACATTTTTATAGAATATCGATTGAACAAATAGAATCGATTAAATAGTTATTTAATTGGTTAGAATATTTAGTATTTATAGATAACTTGAAAGATTATTGATATTGACTCATTACTATTTAATTAGCTTAATTAAATAGTTCCTTCGATGCTTGACTTCATTAGTGTCTTATGACCCAATAGAGTTAACGAGTCAGTATCTTAGTTCTTTATCGGGCTTGTTGCTTTTAGCGCACATATAATGAGCTTTAGGAGTTTTTCATCATAAGGTTTTGTAAAACTTTTCACCAAAAATCCTAGTAGCCGCCCACTTTTACAGCGAAATTCTCCCGGAGATTTTGGGGGTTTTCTGGTTTTGTTGTTCGTCCTTGTTTACTAAGCGTAGATTAGTTCTTGATTGACCCGTCACGGGTATTGAATTTGCTTAGAGATATCATACGATTGATATTACAACAAGGAGGCGAAGGGAAGTCAAATTCACGTTGTGAATTTGAGCGTGTGGATTTTGGTGGAGGCTTGCACTCCCGGCTATTTGTAAAGTCCTCTGTTCATATATTTAATTATATGTTTTTGTATTGAATAAAGTAGTATGCCTTTAAAGGTCCACTGGAACTATGGATTTGTATTTATGCTCCTTATATCCATAGTAATTTTTCTTCCTTCACAGCATAAAAGCTCGCCCGCCCCTCTTTCCCTTTAACGTCAGCGCCTCATCGCTCCCGTCTATCTTTTACTTTCCTTTCTCTCTGATAAATTAGTTGTACTTGATTAGCCCTTTGTTGACCTCACAACACCGCGTGAACCGCCGACTTCAATAGTGACCAAGCCCCCCCCCCCCTTCGCCCCGATTGGATCACGTCATCGTCTACTTGATTAACTTAACTTTCATGTTTTTGTGTTAAAAAGATCCAATTTTACGTATTACAAGGTGAAGAATAATTACTATGGATATATGAGTATAAATACAAATCCATAGTTCGGGGATCTTTAAAGTGCATACTACATTATTCAATACAAAACATATAATTAAATGCCCAGTCGGAGGACTGCGGTGCGGCCGGAGCAAAATCGCGCGAGCGAAGCCAGCGGCGTGGGCTCACCTGTTGCGCAGCCTTCGATAAATCGATATCCGGTTAGTCGGCGCGAGGTTGATGAAACTATGGCGCGAGATGAGCAGAAACATTAACGAGGCCGAAAAATGCTGCTGGTGAAAACGCAACATGATGAAAAAACAAAAATTTAACATATGAGAACTGGAGTTAAAACCCGATACTTAGCCGTTAAGTAACAGCTGACTGGATAACAACAGTTCGTTAGGCCTGTGAGACTAACTAACCGAACTAACAGCTAATACTTAATAATAAGTCGATATCAATAATCTTTCAAGCTATCGATAAATACTAAAATACGAACGGTAAATAACGGCTGGTGATTCATTATTCATCGACCGTAAATGTAGAACACTTTATGGTGAAATGCGTTTTGCGATACTCGGACGCAACGGACCATGGTCGCTTCCGGCGTCTGGAGCCTTTAGGCTGGGATAATGGCTAAGGACCCAATATAATGTAATGAATGATATTATTATAGCGATTAATGAATCTGTCGCTACAATGGCAGTAATAAATTACTAGGGCTGCAAAGACCGCATTAACAACGGCTAAATGCTACATGACCAATAAAGCAATCCATATCTCGACCGATTAAATTGATTCGATAACATTTTTTTAATTGTTTTAAGTTAAAGATTCAAATAGTGTTATTTTTATGTTGAAGTTCCAATTTTATGTGATTTTTTATTTATTGAAATTGCAACCTTTATGTGTCTGTAAATGATCAAATATCTATATATGATTTGTATGTTAAAATTCAATGATTGTCGATTTTGATGTTAGTGAGGGTGGAGCGTAGTAGGAGTAAGAGCGGAGAGTGCGGTGGAGGTGGGGCCGAGAGAGAGGCCGATAGTGTGGGGTGGGGGGAGAGGGGAGTAGTACCTTAGAGGCTTACACAATTATTATAACCAATTAGCTTATACCTTTCTCTACCGTCAGATTAGTTCAGTTATGTCGGATTTCTAATCTAACAATTCTGATAAAACATAAAAGGCCATATTTGTCTTTACCATCTTTAAGTAGGGGCTATTATAGTAATTTCACCATAGTTTATTAAAAAAAATCAGAAAATCCATAATCATAGCATTCCATGAAACCACATCCTTCTCCGGAATTTCATCAAATAGTTTGTGCGCATCATCAAACTGCCCGCAAATAAGCATATTATAAGCAATGTGGTTCGGGTTTTCGATAGAATGAAAGATGGCCAATGCATAAGGGAGGTGATCAATGGCGCAAAATTCGAGTAACTTAGTGAATGCAAATTGGGTATTGTGGAGGTCAAATTTGATGAATTGGGAGTGGACTTGTTTGATGTTTTCAGCGATTTTTGCATCGGTGAGGAGGAGAAGGGTGGTGGGTTTGGAGGATGCTTACTAATATGATGTAAGCACCTAAGTTAATCTCGGGGATAGGGGAGTGTTGTGGGTGGTGGTATGTGGTGGTGGGTGGGTGGTGGTGGGTACAACAAAAAAGAAAAAGGAAGTTGAAAAATGGAGAAGAAGGTTTTGGGGGATGGAGGAGGAAGGATTGGGCTATTTTTTTTTTAATTAGTGTTTTTGTATTTTTATTTATGTTTTAATTAAAATAATCATTTGGGGTTAGTGTTTGTGAGCAATTTGGCAATTGAATCAAATTTCTTAAATTATTTGAAGTTGGGTGATTGAATGAGACACTTTGAAAGTTGAGTGATAGAATGATAAATATGGTGAAAGTTGAGTGATAGTTACTGTTTGGCATTGAATATTCTTATATATATGTGCTTGTTTTATCGTTTTGTCATCTAAAAGGTCAAATAGCATAAATAATAAATGTAGTATCACCAATTATTGATGAATTATATATCGAAAAAAGTGTGAAGTGTGTCATTTTCTAGCGATCACTTAAGTCTACATGCGAGATTATGAGGGAGGTAAATCGCGGGATATTATGTAATTAAGTACGCTTTGAGCCTTTAATACGATACATCGGCTTGCGTGACTCGTATGCATGAAGAAGCGCAGAAGTCGCGTCATTTAAGCGGCTACTCGTTTATTCTGGGATTGAAATTTATGTTTGGGGACAATGAATGAATCATGTATTATATTTACAAAATCAATATTTATGGGTTTTAACTTAATATATAATGATCAAGAAAATAATTTACAAATTGTTATTAACCTGTAGACCTTATAACGTAACCAACAATGGACATAAGGAGTTATTGGTGCTATATATTCTCGTCCAGTAGTAAGTAGACTCTTCAATCTCTCAGGCTTTTATGGTGTGGTGTCTTATTTAGGTAAATCGCTTGTCCGGCGTAATAAGCTAGTAAATTATGCCGGTAGGATAAATTAAGTATTAGGCAAGTCGCGTGTGACGGGTTGGTGAGGAGAAATTAAATTCATGATGCTACGATTATAAGTTAAATTTCTTTCATGAGCAGCCAGCATATTCTCTTGATCTCCAACTAGGTTGAACATGTCTTATAATATCTCTCATAGAAGTATAAGTACCAGTAGTTGCAACACAAACTCCAAAGACCAAAATTGTTACACTAATAATCAATTTTGTTCCAAGCTTTCTTGATGATTTGTTGAGCTTGAGGTAGCACAAGCAAGGGAATAATATTGATACAGTGACACTTAAAAATGCTCCAATGAATGCCATCACATACCCAAAGAATGGAATAACTAAGGCAACAAAAATAGTGCTCACCACCAAACTTGTCCTAAAGAGGATGCTTATACTTCTACTTTTGTTGAAAGAAAACTTGTCTTCAAGAGCATTTGTAATGGGAGAGATAACCAATGCATATTTTGTTATTGGATTTACCAATGTAATGTAAATTGCAATTTTTGAGCTTAGGTAGTTAATCGGAAGGTTTAGAGTGATTTGAGATGTTAAATGTCTTCCGTACATTAGGTATCCGAAAATCCCCATTGATCCATACAATAGAGTGCTTAGAAAAAAACATACAAGCAACACCTACAATAGAAAATAGAAAATGGTTAATATAGAATACAAAAAAAGAAAAAAAAATCAACTTAACAACATATAATTGTAGTAATTATATATGTAACAAGTGTATTGATTAGACCGATTTGTGGTTCGGATCCTCTACCTATTTCTTTTTCCCATTATTATGCATCGTGAAACCGCTCATAGTATTGTAAAATTTGTAATCTTTTTAGTATGTCATGATGGAGAAATAGTGAGATATTGACAATATAGTCCCGATAGTGTGATTGTGATACAGTTTGGTCCTTATTAGTGACAACGTAATAATTTAGTTTTCAAAAGTGTTATATGTGTTGCAATATGGTCCTTAAATTGACAAATGTTGCATATTGGCCCTTGTTTTGGATGTCCAAATCAGGAATCAATATGCAACATTTGTCACTTTCGGGGATCATACTGCAATGTTTGTACCACTTTCAGGGACTAATCTATAACAATGCCATTATTTGAATTAAATTACACTAATATTATATTATCTGAGACTATATGACAATTAACTCGAGAAATAGTACTAAGAATTTACCTTGGGAAATTTGTGTTTCTCTTTCATGGAAGTGTATAGTGTTGGAAAAACAGCATGACCACAATAACAAAAGGTGAACAAGCTTGTTGAAGTTGGCAATCCACTCCATTGCCAAAGCTCACCTTTTTCATGAAACCCCACTCCATCAAACACACCAACCCACACAACAGAGCAAACAAGAACTACACAAGCCACAACACCCCCAGCAGAAACATAAGCAAGCAAACCTAAATTCCTTAGCCATGTTGTAGGTAAAATTATAAGTCCAGTAAGCAAAATAAAGACTTGTTTGCCTTCAATATTATGACCATACACATGAAGATTTGCATTAGGGAACAACTTGTGCAAATTATCTCCTTCTAAGATGAGAAATTCAACTGAAACCAAATAGAGCTCTAAATACATAAAAGTAGAGATGAATGTTCTTCCATTTCTACCAAATGCTATCTCCCCTATATCAGGATATGTTTTAATCAATTGATTTGAGTCCATGCAACGTTGCAAGAGCAACCCTGTATAACAACAAAGGGCAGCTACAAATAGAAATATTGATACACTTAACCATCCTCCTTTTGAAAGTGCATAAGGAAAAGATAAGATTCCCACACCTGATAATAAAATTAATACAAGTAAGCATACGTTATCATGGTTAGTATATCATAATCCATGTTGCCACAATATAGATATTGTAACATATGCATAGCATGATAGTGAAAAAGTTGGGTACTTAAATTAAAATATTTCCATCGAGGGTGTTTGGTTACATATAAACATTTTTTAGAGAGCTAATTGTCAAAATAGTCACATATACAAGTTGTGTTTTGGTCCTCAATAATGACAACGTTGTATTTTGGTCCCTGATACTGACACAGTATTGTACTTTGATTCCCGATAGTGACACAATTGTTGTACTATGATCCCTAATAGTAACACAATTTTTCTATTAAGTTTAAATGGAGACAATAGTTTGGAAACGAAACGCAACAATTATGTCACTATCAGAGACCAAAGTCCTACATTGCCATTAGTAGGAACTAAAATGCAACTCATGCCCATTATATGGAACCTTTTGACAATTAACTCATTTTCTAGATGTAACAATTAAGAATAAGGTAAAAAATATTCAAGTCAAAACTTTATTTTCTCAAAATTATGTGTAAGTTGACGTTTATTGAAGGAGAATATTCTCGTCACACACAGCATGCTGAGACACGAAATAATGAACCATGAAATGGATTATTTTTTAGCAGTTTAATTTTCTTCATCTGAGTCTTCTCGTCACACATAGCATGCTGAAACATACAGACTCAATCAAGAAAGTGTAAATGTTAGTAGGAGAGTCGAACTCAGTATCATCTTGCACATAAGCTTACCTATTCCACCAACTTGACCATCCTCACATGTTAGTGTTTTTTACTCCTATTACTATGTATAAGTATTTACCTATATATTGCCTAGAAGTACTAATGCAAGAAACTGAAGTTTGAAAGTTAACACTAAATAATTAATTTAGAAAAACCTGCTAGGATATTAAGGCCATTGAAACATGTTCGGACGAAAGAGGCTCCTTGTTGAAGTGATTGTTGAGGCTCGTTTTGGCTTTCAGTTTTATCAATGTTGAAAGAATCCATCGTTGAATTTATTTCTTCTACAATAATATTGTTAATAATATTTAGTATTCTTATTGAAAGTAAAAGAAAAAGAGTGTGAGGCTTCAAGACTAGATATGATGGATAATGCACTATATATTGAAGGAAGAATTATTGGTACATGTCCACATAGAGTGGGAAATTTAAGTCTTTGTCTGATGAGTAGGAATCGCAGGATTATAAAAAATTATGTCCAACTCAATGAATCAAGAAGCATTATAGAATAATGAGATTCATTAGTTTTGCTTTAGGCTTTAATTTGTTGAATGAGCAATTATATTACTTACGTAGTGCATCCACTATCAATTTTGATTGCTCATAAACTACACGCAAGATATTAGACCTCCATCAAAATTATCTAAGTGGAAGATTTGACTTAATAATTTAAATTATTTTATGTTAATAATAAATTAATCTTATTCAAATAATATTTGTTAATATACAATATATTATTAGCTTATACATGTGTAGTGTACTGTAGTCTATAGACAATATATATTCAATAAATTATTACTTCAAAGTGTTAGATATTTGATGAAAATACCTCTTTTATAATGAAGCATAACCATTTATTCGTTGGTGCACAGGTAGTGACAATCTGATTAAGCGCAAGCATGACACTTAGAGTAAGCTATTTAAGCTGGCCGTGTGAAATCTTTGACCAAAAAGTGTTGGTAGGAAAATGGCTTCGTGACGCCGCGTCGCTTAATTTCGCTCTTTCCTGGCTTCCTTGGCAGGTTATTACAAGTTCCGACTACTTTGTTGAAAATACCTCGTATTGACTACCCTTGTTTAAATGTTATACTATATGATGAAGGGAGTTCAAAGGTGTAGAATTGATATGATTAGCCCATTTGTCTATGCCTAAATTTGTTATATCTAATTGAAGAAGGTATAAAGGTCCATGTTATCCTGGAAACTAACATGTTCCTGGTTTTTTTCTTTACTATGTTTGAGTAT
Organism: Lithospermum erythrorhizon; assembly: GCA_019722365.1. Taxonomy (NCBI): domain Eukaryota; kingdom Viridiplantae; phylum Streptophyta; class Magnoliopsida; order Boraginales; family Boraginaceae; genus Lithospermum; species Lithospermum erythrorhizon. Next base: position 392,118 of record JADFUC010001514.1, read on the forward strand.
ATTTAATGTTTAATTAAATTTTCCTATCTAAAGTTGTTAAGCCTCAACTTATATGTAGTCTCCTTCTTGTGGTAATCACCATGCATCATATCATATAGTTTTATTTGACAAACTTCTACTGTTTTCCCTTTAATGGCGTCATTTTCTTTCTCTTCAAATAAACGTGTTATCAATATTATAAGACATGTAAGGTGTTAATACTCTTAACAATATAAAATGTTTTAACAAACTCTATCCAGTTTATTAGATTTTCATATCACCATCATTCCCAAATTATTTGATGCATTGTAATACCATTATTCAATAGTTATGAAATTTAATTTTTTAAGCATGATGATCTAGCGATAATCTAATTAGGCTAATTTATCGTTTTGTCTCCTAATACTATCGTTTATTTCAAATACTTTTGTTTGATTCTTGTCATTGTCCCTAAAGTATTTATCTTCTTTGCCTTGGCCCCTAAACTATTTTTCTTGTATCAAATGTCTCCTGAATCCCAATCTTCACATTTAAACAAATATAAATTCATTATAAAATACAAAAAGTCTAGTTTACCCTAAATATAACTTCCTTAAACATTACACTTAATAATAGGAGGAAATTTTGAAATATTTAAAAAAATTAATTAAAAAAAACTCCTCCAACCCTATCCAACTTCATCTTGGCTTACCAGCACCTTCCCAGCGTCCATGATATTCAACCTACCCCGCTACTCAAATCCCTCCACAGCTTGCCCCGTCCCAAAATCCATTAAAGCCACTTATTGGATTGACAAATCAGAAGCCAATTTGATCACGAGGTCACAGCAATGGTGTATAGTTAATTCGAATGAAGGAGCTTCATAATTTCTAGAATTGGGAAATGAATTGGTGGTATATTTCCTAAAATTTATTTAGCGATTTTTTAATTGTGGTAGGGAGAGAGCGTGGGGAAGAGAAGACAGGGGTTGTAAGGAGAAGGGGAGCGATTGAGGTAGGGGGCTAGGATGGGAGGGGTGGGGAGGCGTAAGGGTGAGCCGGTAGGGTTGGGGGTGGCGGGTTGGAAGCGTTAAGGATGGGGAGGGCATTTATTTTTTATTTAATATAAAATATCCTCATGTATTAAAGTATTTGAAAATGTACCCTTATTTTCAAATGTAATATTTAATGAAGTTGTAAGTAAGGGCAAAATAGATATTTTATATTTTTAATGAATTTATATATTATTAAATGTGTAAAATTATGATCAGGTGGTATTTGAGATAAAATAATTTAAGAGCCGAGGTAGGCAATTATGGGAAGCGAGGCGGATAAGGCGAGAGGGGCAGATTGAAAATAAAGGTATAATTTAGGAGGCAAACGGTAAATTATTACTCTAAATAAGACATAATTCAATAACTTAATAAAGGTTAAAACATAACAATAATTATCAGATTAGCAAAAGAAAAAAATCATACTCCCTCCGATTTTACGTATTATGAGTTATGTGCATGCCCTTATTTTAAAAGTGAGATATAATTATCACACATGTATATAAAACGGAAGAGATCATTAGCAAATTGATGATCCCTTTTTTTCGAGTTAGTTCGAAAAAGTTGCAAAAAAGAAGAAGATAATGTTCACTCAACACAGGAAGATCAATCAATAATAATACATATCGTTTTCGATATAAAAATATAACCGTAAGAGTGTGGGTGGGTTAATACATTTCACAATGTTTATGAGTTGCTTTGAACCACACCATGGTTTGTCGTGTATGCTTTAAAATTAAAGATTAAAGCCTTTTCCCACTCCTTGTAAGATAGTCCATGCTTGATAATTACAGACCTTTTTTTTCCACTCTTTGTAGATAGTCCTTTAACTCCATTTCTTAATAATGTATCTCTCTGCACCTTTTATTAAGCAAATATATTATGTATTTCGTGATGTTTAGCTAAAATGTAGTCTCCATATTCTATAAAGGAGAACAACAAATTTAAGTGTCAAAACTCAAAAGAACATGCAGAGACGCATGTTTTTCTAGGAGTGCCGAGTGTATTAATATCATATACGGGTAAATAATGGAAATATAAAAGCGTTAGTTTGGGTATGTTGAATGAAATGAGATGTAATGGAATGGAATGAGATTTAATTCCATTGGTATGTTAGGGGTGTTAAATCATTACCCCAATGTATTATGAAGGTGTTAGTCCATTACCTTATACAAGATAATAAATATAAATAAGATATTAATATTATAAATATAATATATATAATAATAAATAATTATATTTATATGTCATATAATAATAAATATATATTGTGTTATATTAATTATATTAATATGATATATATATAATTTTTTAAATTTTCTAATAACATATATAATATTATAATATTAGTATTCAAAATTTAAATATTAATATACTTTAAAGTAATAATATCTAAATTACGTAAAATCTACTTAATTTTAATGAATATCTTAATATCAATTTACTTTAATTTTTTTAGAAAAATATATGTAAATTAATATTTTATAATATTATTTTAAACTAAATATATTGTATTTCAAAACCTTTAATATGTTGCAATATGAATCTTAATATATTATTTGCTATATAATTTTGAAAGTACTACTAATTACTTTAAAAACCTTATGCAGAAATAGATATAGTAACATTATTTTATTATATATGAAATATGTAACATAAATTATTTGATTTCTATAACATACCAAAACAAAGTAATTGAATTGTTCAAAGTAATTCATTTCCTATGTATATTCCATTTTCACATTCATTCCATTACCTTTTAATTCATTCCTTCATACCAAACACATCCTTAGAGGAATAGACGAAATAATTTATGTAATAAATGAATAAAAATAATTTATCTAGAAAAGTAGGTGGTGATTATTGTCCTCTCCAAGTCTCCAACCCCTTAATTTCACCACTAATAACATATTAGGCGACGATTGTCCTCTCCAACCTTAGTTTCACCACTAACATATATAAGGAGTATGATGTAATCTCGTTTCCTCTTTCTATGCACTTGGAACTCTTTTGATTCTAATGGCCTCAACCATTCTCTACAATTTCATATTAATAGATAGATTTTGTTGATTCAGTGGAGGACATGAGTGATATCACCGTGGAAAGGGTAGTTATATATGTATGGACATCAACTAAGAAAACTTCAAATTTTCACCCACCTGGGATCATTTTTAAATGTGAAAAAGTATTAAATGTGAAGATGTAGGATCTAGGAAAACCATAAGAAAGAATCTACATAAGTGCAAATGATGAGTCCAAGTTCCTTCATCTCTTCAACATTTTGAGAATCATGTAGTCCAAACCTTAATAGTTCCCCTTAAAAGTCATGTTCTATCAATATGGGTCGAGACTCTTCAAGCGTAAAATTATACAATCAAATAATCAATTCTAATTCCAAAATTGTACAAAGTCGGATACCATTCCAATTCAACTTAAACGAAAAAACCATTAAATAACATCAGAAGAAGTAAATTAAGCGAACATTTATATGCTCATGCATTGTAACAAATAGATATTTGTCTTGGTTCCATTAACATTTTCTTAATGCTAAGGTAGTCTTGCTTGCTACATAAGCAGATTCTCAAGTAAACTTTCATTTTGTATAATGTGGATATTGTTAAACGATGGCAAAGAGCAACAAGCATCTCCTTTTGAAGTATGCAATCAAGACATTCTCATTGCAGGAATCAACCTTTGAAATAGATGGAATCCTTTGCATTTGCTTCCAGCTAGAAAAGAATATCATAATTTGGGTACGAGGGTTATTGTACATTGTTTGGCAGTGGTCCACCAAGGTAGCAAGCATGCAAATATGGATGCAATGCGGTCGAGGTGGTGAATTAATTTCACAATAATAACAAGTGCACGAATGGTAGTAAATACAATAAGTTATATGAAGGAACAATCTAAAAGAGACCTGATGTATCACTTAACTTACTACTACTACTGCAACAACGATAACATGCCCCAACACCTCAAAAAGAGGCTCCGACCTTAGCGGGTAAGGGAGCCAGACTGTATGTGTGTATTTAGCTTTACATAGAGACTGTTTTTGAATTATCTTCTAATCATATACTACTGCAGTACTTGAAATACATCCATTTAGAAGAAAAAAGAAACATCAAATGGGAGCTATTAAAACAGGGATAATAATCCAAGAATAAAAATAAATACAAAAATCAAAGAAAGCATAAAGAAACACAGGTAGCACAAGAAACCAAAGCTGTTTTTTTTGTTGTATAGGGAAGGGAGCTTGGAATTCTAAAGTGAGATATCAAATTGGCATAAAGCTAAAGGTTTGTTTATTTTTAGGAGGATGTTCTATTCTCTCCCTCCCTTTCTTTCTTTTCCATCTCATATTGCTTTATCACTGCTTACCAAAAGAACACACCATCAAGAATTGGCTCATTCTTAGTCTTCATAATTTGAACTTCCTTAGCACCTAAGGAATGCTGATCCACAATTAACCATCATTTCACCAACATAATCCAACTTAATAATCCACATATGCTATTCAAAATGGACATGTACATCATCGTGCCATGGATGACGTGGCAGTCTAAGCTACAGATTTGGTCTTCGTTGGAAAGGCGAAAGCAATGCAAATTATAAGAGATGTAGGGTAACTTATGAAAAAGATGCTCAGCACAATTAGCCATCAGTTCCCCAACACAATCCAGATTAATTCATCCACGCAACACAATCCAGATCAATTCATCCAAGTAGATTAAACAAGTACACATAAGTATGCCGTGATTTTGAATAATACAATGACTTATTACAAAAAAGTATGCAGTGAATGATGTGGCGGTGCAAGTAAAAAATTTGGTCTTCACTAGAAATATAAAAGCAATGCAAATGATAAGACATATAAGGAAATATGTGAAAAAGATGCTTAGGTTCTCAAAGATGTTCAAACTCCAAGTACTACCTTTATTAATCCTAGTCAGATTCTTCCATGACAGCTTTAGTATACTTATATAGTAGAAGATTTATGATTGGGCCATTGGGGTGAATCTAACACTGTTGTTCGGATTCTGGGCACTCCTTTCCTTGCTTTAAATCCATCCTATCTTAATCCTGAAACAAATAAATTAAGAGGTTTTAGGTACAGGATCGATTCAGAATTGCTTCATCTCTTAATTCCTTGAAGGAAAGAGGATACACATACATTGTTCTTGTTATCTCAGTGAGAATAATTATTCTTGCTATAGATAAACAATGTTTTATAGACGCGACAGATTTCTTGCTATTCTTTTTTGCATAATGTGGCTCGCTGTTCAGCTGGACAGAGTTTCTGGCATGAGACATGTAGACATTGCTTTGAAATTGAGCAAAGAAGATAATCAGCTAATGCTGAGGAATCATCGCCTTCTCAAGGCAGACGTTAACAAGGGTCTGTATGCAAAAGCCAAACCTGCAACTGAAAAAAAGAGGTTTGATCAATATAAATCAAGCGACAGAAGAGTTAAGAGAGGATCAGATCCCATCCACAACAGATCATAATATAAAGCATGTAATCTCCCTAAACAGGGAATATAGTAATGTGGTTGGCATCAAACGAGATGATGTCCATGCAAGCTTAGAAGAAGGTGGCAGATTCCAACTGCAATACAGTGCTTTCCAAGCATTCTGGCGAGTGGCGAAGAAATTCTATTTCCAATTTTGACTGTTTCGACTAGAGGTATGTATATATTTCAAGAGCTGTAGCAAATAGCAGGCATATAGAGAGCCAGATTTCTCAAAAAATTATCTCTATACTCTACAGTAAATTCAACTGAATGGTACATCCTCTACAACCAGATGTACATGTAATTCTTGAATATAGAGATCAGATGTCACTTCGATTCTTTGTTGACTTGCTTTTTTTATAGTAAATTGATTTACCTTATATTATATCTGACAAGATACTCGCTTAAGAAATAAGATAGACAAAGACATATTTGGATATAATTATTTTATAGACTATAGTACATGTGAGAAACATCATCTTTTCATGAAGTTTTCCAAGAACTTCTCACCAGTTCAAGTGCGAAACATCATCTTTCTATGTGAAGGGGCGATATGAAAATAGTAATTCCTTGCGGATGAATCCAAATGTATTTGAGAAAAAACTGAAACTAAATTAGCAATGGGAGAGATATGTGGTTACAGGAAGTACCAACATAACAGCCAGCTGAAAAAAAAATAGTTAGCTAGTATTGTTTCGTAGGTGAACACCTTCACCTTCACAAATCATGTAACCAGTGGACTAGATTACAGGTCCAACAACATGCACTACCCTGTTACACTTGGCTCAAGTATCCAACACTCTCTGAGTAGCATGAAGTAAGGTCGAACACTATCCACTACTTGTCAAATGCTCAAGTACCCAACACTCTCTGAGTAGTATGCAATAAGTAAATCGAATCCTTCAATGCACTTAGAGCCATACAATGACTTCACCTAGAACTCTCAAATTACATTAACATTAACATGTCCAAATGCCTTTAAAGAGGCTCCTGCCTAAGCAGAGTAGGTTGGGGAGGGGGTGGATAGTAGGCAGTATTTTACCCTTGTGATAACACTATCTACTACTTTTTTTTTTTCTAATAAAAAAAAATCACTCGATCTCGAGACCTCATCATATGAGTAATATCACGTGGCCACTATCTACTTGTTTACAACATATAAGAAGCGTAGATAGTGTAATGAGCCCTTTGATGTATTCCCTATATCCAAGAGCCAAACAATTAAACAAAATCCTAGGATACCAAAGCTAACTGATACCACATCCTAATAGGCTAATACAATCTCCTTCAAAATGCATATCCTCATCAGTCACCACTAGCAAGAACACTCCCTTCCACTAAATGTGTACACCAACAAGGCAACAAGCATCTAAAACACACAAATTCAAAAAATCAACACACCCAACCATAGTTGTGAATAGTGTTTAACAGTCCATAGCGGAGAAACTCCAAAAATGCAGACAGCGCTACGCTCCACTATTTACTGATATTCACAACAATGCACCCAACATATACCACAGCTATCAAATTTAGATTTATCATCCAATACCAACAACATATAATCTCAGAAAAAATACAAACATGGTCATCAAACATATAATCACAAATAAAGTAACATGAAAGTTTAAGTTCACCAAAAACAAAGTAATAATTCAAACATATTCGTTATACATATAAATATACATTCACAAGTAAAGTAACATTAAGTTTAAGCTTACCAAAACATTGTAATACTATTAATTCAAACACGTTGATGATTATTTGAATAAGAATGAGACTTCATTGAAATCACAACAACTATCAAATCATTGATCACTCTTAGAAATAAAATTGCTTGCTTACCATTTATGGATTTTACAATAAAGTCTGCATTTTTTTTAACTCAAAAAATCAAGAACGCAACTTGTATTGCTTCTGAAGTGAGGAATTCATAAACAGCATTAAAGAAGTACTCCGTATTGGACAATTTTGGTCACGTGCGGGTAACTCGAACCGAAAAACCGGTTTTATTAAAAACTAGTTCTTAATTTAAATGGGTGCACTTGACATGGTTGAACATTATTTCACACCTAATCGAGCTAGATCCTGCATATTTTGATCCTCAACTTTCGAACATTATTTCAAGCCCTAATCGAGGTGTAAACCCAATAATGTTCTCATCCAATTAGTCACAGATATTATGAAGGTGAATGGACCTCTAGGGGTTATAACTGGCGTCAAGTCTAACGAAGATCGGGCGACCTTGAAAGCATAGCTTGAACCGGACCGGCCACTCTAACATGTTTAGCGGGCCCCCAGCCCATTAATGAACCGGCACCGGCCCGACCAAATTAAGGGAATCTTTGGACCCCTATTCGGTTTGAGGCCGTGTATTGGGGCAAGCGTGGCCTCTTAATTTGAATTTGAGGTATCACGTTCTATATTATAATATTTTTTTACTACTTGATTTTCACGTTGGTACTTGATGTCTTAATTTTAGACCTTAAAATTTGGTTAAAATTGGACAAATAACTTTGCTTAGAAGTGAACAAATAACATTTCCTAATGAAATCTTTTTATTAATAACTTCAAATAGCTAGTTTAGATCTGAGGCCATTGCTTTTCATATGACATTCATACTCCCTCGTACAAGCGGACAACGAATACAATGCAATGATTACGTTAGAGTTTCTTTGAGGATGAAACTTGAAAGTGACAAAGTCACCAACGATTGGGATTTGTGACCTATCAACAAGTCGAGCCGCCCCGTCGTGATATACATGGTGTGTTGCGTCACCATCCTAAGACACTTGTTTAGATTTCCACGTCATACAACTCTTGTCAACAACTAGCTTACAATCACCTTGCAAAAAAAGTTGACACCTTGATCAAGGTGGGAAGTAGCACAGTTTCGGCATTCGATACATGATAACCTTGAAGAATCTCTTACATGACACTCCCTTTGGAATTTCTTCTCTTGGAAGCATAGTGAACTTGAGATTTGTGAACTTGTTATTAAGTTAATACTTACGATTTGTGAACTTGTGAATTGTGATTATTAAACATGAAAAATGGAATTCTGTTATAGATCAAAAAGAAAAATATTCTGGCAGCATTTTTTAAAATCTGGTATACCTTTAAATGGCTTGTTATTGGTAATTCATAGCGAGATGATTAACGACTACTTTGCACAACCTACCATTAGTACCGTTTGGATGGAACGATACCCACGTTAATGGTCACTTGGCTACTTTATATGAAGTTACATGATTGGGCATTGAATACTTGGTTGGATTAAATGTTACCCAGCTAGTTTCCAAACGACTACTTTTATAAGTATATTATCACCGTTTGGTTGAATGTGATTGCCGTATGTTTCACACCACGGATACTAATTGTACCTAAAGTGATGCATTTCATCAAAAGGTACCACACGTTTGGTCCTATGATACCATCCTTAGAACTATGACTTCCACATGAAGCTCATAAAAGGGCAACACCTTCCTTCATTTCTCGCAACTCATAATCATTCTTAAGCAATATCAAGTAACAATCACTTTCTAAGCAATTACAATATTCATTACTTGTTTGGTTTAAATTATGATTCTTTTTTCAAGTTGTGGAAGCATTTAGTTGCAATCAACAAATCTTACTTGATCGTCTTCGGTGTTGATTATTCTCTATCAACTTTTTATAAATTGTGATATTTGTTCTTCTAAATTAAATGGTATCAAAAGCGTAATCTTGTTAAAATGTTCAAAGTGATAGTCTTAGTATGTCTAATGATTATGTTAATTTAAGAGGATATTATCGTATGGATGAACTACACATTATTAACTCAAATCTAGTGCTTTCTGATACTACTAAGGAAAAAAAACTTCATGAATTTGGAAATATTTTCATGGAGCCATTAATAAGCGGCAACTTATTTAAATTATGTAGAGTACTACATCTTGAAAAAGCGAATTGGGGGTAAAGGGAACCGGTCATCTTGCTGCTGAACCTTGGGTGGTCATAAAATCACTAAGATAGCGATTCAGGAGGGGTGGTACACAAAGGAACTCACGATACCCCAAGCAAAAACCTTTTTCAAAATATTTTGCCTTATAAGTTGAAACTACTGAAATTGTCGGTAGTTCTTTGTCTTTTTTAATCATTGTGATGGATGGTGTTTCACTAAATGGATTGAAAATGTCGTTAATTCCCGAGCAATACATGTCACAGTACTACTTTACAGACCCTATACTTTTAAATATTTTAAAAATGAAAAGATCTTCTAGGGAAAACTCTTATAATTTGCCTTATAAAATGTGTTTGACTAATGATAACCCAATTGTCTTTTGGACTTTGATATAATATCGACTCCCAATGATGCCCCGCCTCCTCGACCATCCCTCTTACAGTGATGCCCCGACTTTGTCGTTGAAGAAGAACGTGAAAACACGTGTGAATGTGTTTATATATTCATAATAGCCATGATGTTGTAGTGTTTGAACAATATTTTTTATTTACGTACTTTGATGTATGAGCGATTTACATTTCATGTTATGTTTAGAACTTGTTTTAGATTTGAATTATTATACGTCACGTTGAAGTTTTGAACAATATTTATGTTACTAGTGTTGCTTATTAACTATGGTTGTGGTATGTTTAATATCTTTGCTTCTACATTAGTTTGATATGTTGTAGATATACGATATGTTGTGATTTGTGAAGATAGTGCGCAGATTTTACTTTACGCTTTATAAGCGTGTGTTTGGATGGGCATTAGCGTTTATAACTGAAAAATCCGTTGTCTTGGTATGCTGTAGCACATGGTGAGGCACAAAAGGGCCTCGAAGGAACGGGCTTCCCGAAATCCTCTTGAATGAGTGGGCTCGAACCGGGCCCAATCCTCACGGCCTGCACTCTCGGCCCACTAGTTGCGCCGGGGCGTTGCGTGGAGCAGGTGGGCCCAGGGCCGAATTCGGGCAATTGGGCACGAGGCCCGTTCCATATACACGTCTAGTTTATAAGAGAGTTATTTAGGTATGCCTATTATTTAATGGGTTCCCGGTAAGGTCCAATAAGCCCACAAAAGGTGGCATTTGACACGTCTTTATGAATTTCACGAGCTATCGAGTTGAGTATTTAAAATCAAGTTCCAAACAAATAACAGTATTATCAGACTGGTTTCAACTGTTTAACACAAGGTGAATTTATGATTTAGATCTTGCCATGAACACCTAATGTTATTATTAATTCAGATTCCATATAGCCTAAATATATTTTATTATAGCATTACACAAATTATAGAGATAAAATAAAATAAATATGTAATTGTAATTATATTGAAGTCCAACAACTTGTACATGTAAACACATAATTATGCATTATCATCGTGAAGCTTTATCTACTGCATCTAATCAGTGAGTTCCAACCTTGAAAATAAATCTTATTGCGTATTTGAAATGACGTACTATTCAATTGGAATAATAATTGCTAAGTAATTTTTAATTAAAGCTACAAAATGGCCTAAATTTTTCTTTTTTATTTTGAATTTCTTCACTGTTAAATAAGCATGCGCAAGAAGATATGATCCAAATTCCAATCCCAATGATGTAAACACATATTTGATAGAGATTTAGTCTTGAAAAGCCAATGTCTTTCCTTAATAAGGCAGAATATTATATCGATTGGACAACCTAGCATCATTTGTATAATTTCCTTCTCATTAATAGTAATGCACTGCATAAGTGCGCACATTGGAAAATGGATATTGGATTTAGATCTACACTTTTATAATATATACGGTCATACGGAGTAATATATAAATAAACTCATATTACAAAACCTTATAAACACCCCATATAATATATATAGCGTCCCAGGTATCCCAAGTCTATATATCTATATATATCTAATAGACATTCACACACGAACAAATAATATTTAGAATATGTTCATCACACATGCGTTTTCTGAAACTTTCCAAGGACATACTCATATAAGAATTTCTTCAATTCAAGCTAGCTTAAAAAAGCTTGACCTAAGAGTTCTTTGGAGTTGAGTATTCTACATATAGATAGATCTTGGTGGTACTAGTAGTTGCAATCAACTCATATCAACTTTTACATCCCATTTTCATTCAAGAGTTGAATAATCTTGGTTTGAGATCCAATCTTATTCATATATTTTAACATTAGGGGTGCCAACTTAAGAATAAAAAACTAGGCAGTTAGGCCAGAACCGAACCCAGAAATACTTGAGGAGATTTTTTGGGCCATTCAGACGAACCGATTTAGGGTTAATAGGAAACCAAAATAATTTAGGTTCGGTCTTTGAAATCTTTCCAGACAAGTTCTAAATTTTGTGTGGGTACACAAATTTCATTATCTTTGAGATGCTTGTAGTATTCATTGTACATTTTAAGAAGAGGTTTATATTTAACTTTGTTCATTGTTAATTTATAATGAAATAAATATATATAATCTTTCTGAAACTAATAATATAGGAAATACTGAATATATCAAAATAATGATATTGTGTATTGAATGTGTATGTAGATTGTATAATTAATCTTAAAGGAGTTCATTAAAATTAAGGATTAAATCTAGTTGGAGCTTGAAATTTTTGATTCAAAGGCTTGATAATGCTCAAAAATGTCTCAAAATGGAAATTTAACCCGGCTTAGAACCAGACAAATTAAAAGAACAAATAAATTCGTTTTCGATAAGAACGAACCCGATTAAATAAGTTAGATTCTAAATTTTGGCTCAAAGCAGTAAAACCAAGCCGAACCATTGGAACCTATTCAACATCATCAATTAAAACGATTTCAAACAAACCTTTAGAAATAGTTTTTTTTGGGTTTTCCACCAAACTAGAATAGAAAAAATATATATAAAAAAATGCTTATTATAAATTTGGTAGTTAAAAGCTAAGATTTGGTGAAAGAAATAAATGCACATTAAACTTGGTGATAGAAATGAGATAATCTTCAATTTCTCGGCTAACCCTTATCTAATACTCATGTGTTTTCATTACAAGACAATAACTTCCAACTGTTGAATATAAATCTCATCATGAACTTCCAACAATTGCCATAAATAAGAGAGAGTCAACGCGTTGTTGACGTAGTTGAATTTGAAATAAAAAAGCATTTAGTGAGAGTCATGGCATCAAATAAATGTACGTTAGTTCATTGTTAACAATACTAATGGCAATTGATTGAAAACATTGGCCGACATGGTCAATAATATGACATATTTTAATGTTTGAATTATTGTAAGCCTATGTTGACAATAAAAAGAATCATGGGTACTTGATTTGGAGTCATATTGGTTTGGTTTGGGTGTTAATTCAATAGTGTATGTATTTATGTTCACATTTAAGTTTGATCTAAGTGAATGTTTTTTTTCTCTTTAAATTCCCAATTACATATGATATTAGATAATAATTAAATAATAACTTTAAGTAAATAAGTCTACATATGATATCGATAATAATTAAATGCAGGGGAATATAGCTGTTAAAATCACGAGTAGTGCTAAACTAATGAGCAACAGTGAAAGTCTCACATAGTGGGTGCTAAAGCGAAAAAAGTAATAAAGAGGCTCTTGAATAGAGGTTCGGGTTGGAGTGCCAATTAGCCCGTTAGATTACGGATATCTAGTGAATGTGACTAGTAAATTTTAGAACAATGCTTACACTATCTCTTTCATGTTCAATTTATTTTTCTTAGTCAAAATCTTTTATATATGTTAATTAACTTATATAATTTGATTTGAATCAAAATTATCATATTACTATTAAAGTTGGTCAAAATTTCATATTCATCAAAATATAAAATAAGATGATGTTCCAAGGATGATGGGAGTATTGGATTATATAGCATGTGGGTTGATTGAGGTGGTGGGATATATGGGTCTCATTATCTTGCATAAGTGTTAATTTTTTGTGTGATACATAACTCTCAATTAAATTAAAACGAAGAGTTATTATCATAAAACAACGTATCATATAAACAAGAAACTTAATTTATGTTTCTTCTAGTTATTAACAAGTGGATTATACATGTTTATTCCATGTGTAAAAGTTGAAAAAGATCTGTCATTTGTGCAATAATTGTTCTTATCTTGAGAATTGAAAGTAACACATATACTTTACATTCATATAATTAGTACTCTCCTATCTTTAATATAAATTATTTATATATTTTTTTTAAAGATAGTGAACATTTAATAATTTTAGATTTCATTTAATAATAATTAATTATCCAAAATTCCTTTTTTATTTTTATAACTTACCTTTTATAGTGAAAGCGAGTAATTAATTGTCTTAAAACTGAACATTTTATTAACTTATGGGAAATATTTAATTTCAATAATTAAGGATATATATATTTGAAACATATTATATAAAATATATTAGCACGACTTATATTAATAAAATAAAAATTGGTAAAATTACTTATTTTAAGGATAGGAGGAGTATTTAGAGGATGAAATTAGCCACATATTTACAGATTAGGTTCCTAGCCAATTTGTGGTTGTGCGTTTACTCTTTCTGTAGAATTAGACCAATTTCCATTATATTCATCCTTATTTGTGATGAAAGCTAAGGGAGAGAGACAAATATGTCAAACATCTAATTAATAGAATCAGATTCCTAATTTTAAGACTTCATTATCTTAACTAAATCGACTTCCACATTTCTCAAGATGTAGAGGAATTGAATTTGATAACCATCATATAGAGTTTTTTAAAATAAAATAATTATATGCTTGCTATTTTGAAATGATTTTTCATATATATATATAGTACCAATTTTCTTATACTAATAGAAAGACTAATACTGTAGTACTGTAGTAATTATGATTGTGAATTTGAAATGCCTTTCACCCAACAACTCTTTCAAAATATTGAGATATGTGTCTGACAGGGACAAAATTGAGGGGCACAATGAAAAAAGAAGAATGTATGTTTAGGAGAATTAAAGTGTCTCTGGGATTACCATAGAAGTTTATGTCAAGATTAAAAAAAAATTAATAAAATAATATTTTTTCAACTCCTTTAAAATAACTTGAGCCTCTAAAAATATCGTTTCCTATTATTTATCTTTTTGTTTTCATTATTGAAAATTTTAAAATATTTGATTTTTATCTTTTGAGTGAATAATAGAAAAGCTATTAAAATACAAACATAAAAAGCTAGTCCTTAAAATAAGAAAAATGATAATTGTTATTATATTTTAGAGAAAATTTTAAGAAAATTAATGTACATGCTCTAATATCTTTGTGATTATTTCTTATAATTGTAGATACCATACAATTGAATAAATCATTTTTTAACAATACAATAAATCTTAGTCACTTTTCAACTTCCACAACCTCAAAGTCTATTTTTTAAATTTCACCCACATAATAATTTGTCTTGGTTTTGCTCTTGTAGATGATTGTAGACATCGAAAATTTATCAAAAGAATAATTAAATTGATTAAGACGAATTAATCAAATTAATTGAGGTCGAGCCACACCTAAAATACCCGCATTACCTAATTAAAGGTTCTCGATTAAACCCTAAATTCAAATCAAGCCACCTCGGACGAGCGAGGTTCCCGGAAAATCAAGGCAGGTTAATCGAGAATAAAAAAATAAAGGAGATTCTACATTAATTAACCCTAAGTTTGAACTTCGAAATAAGTTCCAGAAAACAACTTACCGCATTAAATGTCAAATAAAATTAGGGCTCAAAACCCTAATTTTATTGGTCAGAAAATAAGCCATACGAGGTGTTAGAAGTGGCGTGGCTCAAAATGAAGAATCCCCTACAAAACCACGGGTTTAAAATGAAGACTCCACAAGTTGTATGTGGTTCAAATCAAGGCTACAAAAATTTGTGTAGTCGAAATTAGCGCTCAGGAGAAATTACAGTGCTTAATCGAGGCTCCCAAAGAAGGTCGGGGTCAATATTTAAATGCTTTTGACTACAGAAAAAGAACAGGAACCTTCCCCACTTATAAAGCGCTAAAGTGCTTGCTTGGGAGGGAAAAGTACTTAAAGGTATCCGACCCGGTCCGAATGTATCAAAATTCATGATCGAAGATCGTGATCTACCAATCAAACCGGTCAATCGACGAGCATTTGGGCCAGCTCTATAAATACGTATTTTGGCTTAAAATCAAGATATCACACAATTTCATCATTCACCCACCATACAAACCCCACGAGAAAATACTGACGATCTTTTGAAATTTACTGCAAGTTAGAAATCTTTGGAGCCGCAGAATCGAAAACCCACGTGATGAGGAAAACACTGCTCCGGTGGCCCAGAAAGGGCGATACGGAATTGGAAGTTAACGAAATGCTGAATAATCATTTAAGAGACTGAAGCAAAATACGGTGAGAATCTAACCTAAGTTTCTCAAAGGAAACGCTTCGAATATTCATGATTAAGCTATGGCCCACTGATTATTCAAAACGGATGAACTGATGGTTGGTTTGATTAAATCCAAATCCCAGATATAGAATACAGCGGCGTTAGTCATATGCGTGAATTACTGTGCTAAGGCTCTTGTCTTCAGTTGATCGGTATACGTTATGAGTTGGAGCGTTCCGCTTCATGCGATCATCATTCATATAACAATTTTAAGGCCGTGTAGTAGAAGCTAGAAGTGGCTGACTAACTTCAAAACCCCAAATCAAGTGGTAAAAGTCTAGCCCAGAAGTCCCCAAGTGAGTCAGGAAATCTCCTCACTAGAGTCTCATCAGGTGTGTCCTCAATCCACTCTCTGACAGTTATTAAGACCCATTTGTAGTACCAATGAAAGCATCGTTGTATGACGACTTTCTTTCTTATCATTCAGCGTCAATTTCCCAGGCTACGGAGTTACATCCCCAAATCAGTGTCATATCAAAGGCCAGCAGGGTTCATCAGTGACTGTTATCTCCGAGCCAGTCCCACCACAAAGATTGAAACACTAAATCCCAAAATCCCACATTTGAGAGAATTTCTCCTTTATCATTTCTGATAAAAATGACGGTCTTCAGCAGTCCCACACTATAGCGTTTGATAAGTCTATTAAGTCTAAAAAATAGATCGAGAAGGTCGAGTGTAGGCAAGAGATCGAGTCAGTACAACCAACACGAGAATCTGTTCAACTGAGAACATAGGTTCGGATAAATATCAGTCAGGGGCCAGATGCACCAGTCAATCCAGAGACCGTATCGGCCACCATTAGAGCTTGTATCCAATCCAAATCAAATCAAGTTGGCTGGAAGTAGTCGAGCTCAGCTGAAATCAAATCCAAATCAAACCAAGTCAGCTTCTATCAAGATCCAAATCAAACTTAAGTCAAGCAAGCCGGACATCTCACAAATAAATTCATAAAGCTTGCTCCCAGGGATCTATAGTTTGAATGATCGATCCTCTTAGAATTTTAAAATACTATTACTGGCAGAAAAATTTTCCTACAATGAATTTTATTTTGTACCCCTATAATAAATAATAAAAATTCTTCTTTGCATTACAATGATACTCATTAGCTCACTAATCTAAGGTTCTAAGAAAGGACTTGTTTATTTATTTGTAAAAATAATGGCTTAAAATTCACTTTTAATATTTAGTGGGAGTCGGAAGATAGGATATCGATCCTCTATTTACTGGCAAAGGGAGAAATATATGCATATGGATTAGCTTCCAGTCCACTCAAAGTTTGATTCAATCCAACTAGAACAATATTACTATCTTCCATACAAAAATTTGTTTAATTTATTTATCCAGTTATCAAAATTATTAAATTTCATGATCTTAAATAATAATACATAATTTTGATTTAAATTAAATTATCATATTAATAATAAAATTGGTTAATTATTAATATTATATTTTAATATATTTTTTGTTATATATTAATAAATATTTAATTATAAATTTAAAAATTAAAACTGAATTCTTTTAGAGATGAAGGGAATATTATGCCCTAGAAAGATAAGGACGATGTTCATTAAGGGAGAACATTTTTGTGGTCTTGCAGGAAAAAGAAGGGTAGAGAATCGGATATGATGATAAGATAAATCTAGGCCGTAAAATCCTAGATTTGAAAGAATATACTTCGCAGAATGTTTTGATAAATAATGATGAAAATTCACATGATTTTGTTTGGCGATTTCACTTGCCATGATTATATGCTAAAAAGTTAGAAATATAAAATGAAGCATCTCATCAACAAATGCCTCTAATTTTCTGATATGCCACTATACAATACTCTAATTCGGACATATGTCCTTAGTTGAGTATTGAGATAGAAGCGAAACTTCACCATTGATACTTTATAAATTGTGAAAAAAAATATAAAAAAAGAAACTGTGATGATTAACATTAGGATTAATTGGTGATGATAGATAGTGAGATAAAATTATGAATTGATTAGTTCTAGAAAATTTAAAAAAAGTTGAGATTTAGTATTTAATAGTGGTTTAAAGGTTGCGTTTGATCACATAATTTTGTATTAAATTTTAACAACATGATACCATACTTATGCATTTATCTAATTTCAAAAATCACAACGCTTTTAAAAACTGCAGACCAATTCTCAATAAATCTGTGTAGAACTGGAGGCTAGAATAACATTAACATTCATCCCTATTGAAAATTTTAATTCTAATCAACAACAAACATTAATCTTGTAAAAGTAGCACTATTAACGGATACGTGTAATTATTAATACTGTATCTAATAACATCAATCCAGATTTAAATTCATGACCTCGACTTTATCATATCGCATGAATGAAAGTTTCAAATCACTCGACAATTACTGTATCCTTGAGAGAAATATTTTATTATTTATATTGCTCAAAGAATAAACTAAAATCTTTTTTGGGAAAATCTTTTTGATCTGAAAGTTTGTCAACGGTTGGAGTTGGACTATCAGTCTAGTACTTTCCCTCGTATGCTGACATCTTTAATATGGATTCAGTTGATAATAATTTCATTTGACTTTGGTCTTGGATAATAATCGCAAGACAGACACGGGAAGAGAGAACTTGATGGATTACTTTGGATATGGTCGAACGGGTGCTTGGCCCTTGATCTAGGTAATAAGTTGTGCGGTCGTTGTCTTTAAAACTGGATTCTTTGAGATAATATAGGTGGATAGAGGGCTTGAACCTCTCTTAGTTGGATAATTCAGGCTAATTTGGGCCTTGTCTTTGAAACTTGGATAAATTCTGGATCTTTGGATACTTGCCCGCTTCTTGGATATGGATTTGTTGGTGGGGTTTTAATGAACCTTAATTCAGGGCTGGTGGCTTTACAGTAGCCAAGGCTGCCCAGGCTCACTTATATACGTGTTGGATGTAGAGGAGGAGAGCACGACAGAAGCTTGTTCCTCTCTCTTTGATTTGACTTGGGGGTTGGTGTGGCTCGGCTTTAAATCTGACTTGTGAGATGGTCGCCTCTTCTCTGAGTTATGTTCCCAAAGCGCCTGTTTGATGTAGGTGTTAGAATCTAGTATGAATTTAATCATTGATAAACTTGCAATTCTTCCGGATTCTCAAAATAATATAAATTAATCTAAACACTAAATGACAAATGCTGAATAAAATTTTACATTGCAACGGAATGGATTGAACCCCGATTCCCCATGGTGCCTGGTAGCCCCTGAAGATCCTCTCCGAGCTAGCATTGGCTTACCGACGAGATGTCCTCTATATTGCACACACGAGGAGGAATCAGGCAAAACTTCTTTGGGGATTTAGTGACGATGTAGCGTTGAAGGAAATCTTTAGATTCTCACAGAAGGAGAGCGTATATCTTTTTGAGGTGGAGGTTTTGTGATTCTTGTTCATAGAAACCTAATCCCCTCTTTAAAGCTCTAAGAATCTCCCAAAATTTCAACTCAAATTGAAAGCTGGGTTAAATCGGTTTAACTCGTTAGCAGTAGACCGTTTATGACTTCACAATTAAGGCAATAGGTTACTAGTGAGATTGTTCTATTTTAATTAACTTAACAAGTCAGATTCAAAAATACTAACGAAATCTTATCAGATAAACTTTATCAGTTATTCATAGATCTCAATTGCTTAATTGATTAAACTTGCAAGTTTAACCAATTGATGTTCATCAACATATATGTTTGAAAAATAGCAAATAAATAATATATATTTCTCTAATATAAGTCTAGATTTTAAATTTCATTCATGACATATTATTCGAATATCATTTGTATAATTTATGACCTTAGGCTCGGATAATGTGGTTATATAATAATAATAATTGACTAATTACTATTATTATAATGAATAGTAAAATCTAACTGTCGCTTCATAAACACCAAATTATCAAAACCCACTAAATGTACTATTACTAGTGAATTGCTAAATTCGGTAATCGTTTAACCAGCCGGTAAATGAGTGTTACCTGGTGTGCCAATAAACATCAAAGGAATCAATTCATTGATTTCAACATTGGGAGGTAGGGTTTAAACAATTTGATCCTCTCCTAGATTTGATTAATAGTGAAGGGACTTATTGACGTGTTCTCATTTGGTTAGGGATGAACTGACTCACTTCTTGTAGAAGATTCAGTTGTCATGTGAGGGGTTGGATAATGTCTTCTTCTTGATGTAGGAGAGGTAGGGGCTTGGCTTGACTTGATCCTCCTCCCCAGTTTGATGTGAGGCTTGACGGCGTGCCTACTGTGACTTGTTGGAGGAGACTTCTTTATTTATTTGAGACTACGGATTGGCCGCCTTTCTTGATGTGGTTTTAGGGCCCATCACCTCTCGCCCAAGAAGGTGATTCAGGTGTACACCTTTATCTTTCTTGGAATTTTAAACTTTGCCTTAGCACTTCCCACTTGACTTGTTTTTAGTTTTCGAAAATATGGGGTATTTATAGGCTTTGGACTTGATTTTAATTGGATTTGGTTTGTTTAGAACAGATCCTTGTTTTGATAGTTAATTTTGAGGATGATTTTGACACGTCGGATATTTCTATCAAGAATATGGAAGTAGATTCACTATACCAAGCTTTTTAAGGTCAAGGATGAATTTATTTAATGGCCCGACATTCCCTTGCTTCATTAATTTAAGCCGCATCTTTGAAACCCATTTTAGGACTAGAGGTAAAGTTTTATTTAATGTAAAACCTAATTTTACCTAAATTATCATAATCCTTAAGTCCAGGAACTCTACTTATTTTCTCCTGACTTGAATTTAATTCGAGCTGGTCAACCTAATAAGCTTAGCATAACGTGTGATCGATTGAAAATTAATTTAATTAATAAATCCATAAAAAATGAATTTTATTAATTAAAATTCCACTATCTACAATCACCCTCGATCTTCTCTTATGCATTCAATTACAGTACATCATTTGTTATATCCCTAGATTAAGCGTTGAGGTCCTAAACAATCATTTCTATGGATTTATTAATTTAAATTAATAAAATTCATTTATATGGATTTATTAATTTAATTTATTCTCAACCGATCACATGATTATCTCGTGTTGATTAGGAATTCATGAGTTTTAAATTAAATTCAAAAACTAGGAGAAAATAATGAGTTCACCATGATTCCCGGGGTATGATAATGGAGTACAGAGTCAAAATTAGGATTTTACATTAAATAAACCTAATTTTAAACCTAGAATGATTTTTGAAAAATGCAGACTTAAATTCATGAAATGTGAAATGCTCGAGTCGATAAATAAATTTTGACCTAAAACCCTACAAATAAGTGTGACTCCTTTTCTTGGAGGTTAAGTCATGCAAAATATCCAAATTATCAAAATTATAAAATCAGCTATTGAATCGTGATCAGCTTTATCGTCAATAAATCAGCTTAGAAAGCACTATATCTCTTAGGAAAAATTGGCTGAAATGAAAAAGATGTAGAAAGCTCTGTAGAAAAAGATGGAGTGGGACACTTTGGTGCATCTCTAGACTTGAAGATTAAAAAGGGAAAAGTGCATCCTGGCAGCTGAGGGACCTAAATAGTCTGTGCCCACAGCGGCCCGATCCCAAAGTCTGACAAAAAGCGGAGTTGCCCATCAAAGCGGCCAATCCCCAATTCCGACAAGCGGGCTGTCGATCCCCGACAAGGCTGCGAGGAAACATCTTTGCTGAGGCCCCTGCACCAAATCAAATCTAGAGATGATCGAGCTATTGGCTCCTCTGCTCAACGAATAGGCGCTGAACATACGAGAGGAAGAGGACCATCCCAAAAGCACGATGAGAGGTGAACTACCCACTGAGACTCAAAATCCTCTTTGCGGGGAGAAGCACAAATGAGATGAAAGTGAGATCAGTGCTTGGAAGCCGCTTCTTTCACATCGACACCGGAGCACTTGAGGAAGCTGCTAAGGTATGCAACATTGAAGACCCGACCCACAGCTACGGTTCATCAGTTTAATACTCTGTTGTAGCGCTCTTGAACTGGATTGATCCACAGAGATGGCTAAACATGTGGCATCAGTAGAGCACATATCAAGTCACGGACATCAAGTCCGCCGTAGCACGTATGTCAGAGCAAGAAGGGCGGCGTGCAACGATCCACGTATCACTAGAAAGATTCGAGTGTTAAAGTAGGCCCATATCTCGATCAAAGAGATTCAAACATCCCGATACAACTCCACGTATCGACCAGGGGGCCAAGTCACCATTACGTCTCGGATCGAAATTAAAGACAAGATCAGTCAGGACATAACCGCACGGGGTCAAGGTTAACCAGCGCTTTGATTGAGACCATATCGGCGTCAAAGACCAAATCTCATTCTGAGTCTGTCAGGACATATCAAATCAAGACCCCAAGCTCCCAATGTTCAAGTCCCCATATCCTTTCGAAGCTATATTGTAATATTGATATGCGTGGGAGATAAGCTAGGCCCGATAGTCGAACCCCAATCCATTTGATAAATTTTCTTTATACTAAGAAGATTTCTCCAAAGAAATTTTATTATTTTCTGAATATATATAAATAATAAAATCTTTCCTCGCTTCTCGTTTTGGTTTGTGTCAAATCTAAATCAATCTAATATAATGTGTTAGTATGTTTGAGAATAAAGTTTATTAGAAAGCAAAATCATACGGAGTAATTCATTTTGCTCATAAGTTCTTCTAAATTGATTTAGACCAAACTAAAGCATTTGAAATGTTTCTCGTATTTAGTAAGAAAACAACATTTATTATTCTACTGGAGAAACTAA
This sequence comes from Lithospermum erythrorhizon, assembly GCA_019722365.1. Lineage (NCBI taxonomy): Eukaryota > Viridiplantae > Streptophyta > Magnoliopsida > Boraginales > Boraginaceae > Lithospermum > Lithospermum erythrorhizon. Next base: position 414,807 of record JADFUC010001514.1, read on the forward strand.
TCTTCATTGTAGATACTGTAAATGTTTCTCAAGTGGAAATATGACATCTTTGCCTTCACCAGTTTTTATAGTTATCGTTTTTAACGTAATAAATATACGTGCTATATTCTGATATATTTTTTTATTCACGTTTTCTTTTGAAATAACAGCAATCTATGATATTGTTTCAATTGATTGTTATTCTACATTTCAATATGCTTTTTACTACTTTTTCTTTTTCATTGTCTATTGCAAATGATCAAAAGATAACTAAAATCAGGAGAAGGAATGCGTAATAAATTCAAATATAGAGTATAAGTTAGTATGACACTTAAAACTTATTTATAAGTTCTGCTCATACGTAATTTCAAACTCCTGCTGTCATAATCATTGACTTTTATTTTTAGCATGGTGTACAAGAATAAAGATATCTCATAGTCATTATTTGCATAAAAAATAATATAAGTATTCAATATTGTGGTATAACACATTACTTAAAGATTCAATCTTCAAGCAAGGTTTAAAAAGTATTTTAAATAAATAGGTCAAGGGTGTAATGGGGAAAACACTTATGGTGTTCCAAATAAACTTGCAATTGAATCGACATATATACCCCCTATATCTATGCGCACTTTGGAATCTATTTAATTATAATTAGCTCATGCTAATTGCTAATGATGCATTTTTCTGTTTTTGGTATAACACGACTCAATCAATGATTCAAAAGGAACATTATAATATTCAAATTTCCGAAAGTAGTAACCCAATCCACGAGATATTTAGAGTAGCATTTATCTCTTAGCTAGTTGGATTAGAAAAAGAAGTCAATAATGACGATAATAAGATGCTCTATGTGTCATTCACGCATCAAGATTTATAATTAAATTACAACCCATTCGTTTAAATTATGAAATTATTACTCCGTAGTTATGATCATGTACAAGATGACAAACAATAAATAGTAATAAGAACTTAAGGGAATTCACTATTCATGGTTTGGAGTTGAACACATGTAATGTTTATGATTATTTTAATTCTAACCATGGCGTTTTGGAATAATACATAACCTCTTCGTGATTGAATTTCGACATAACAAAATTCAGTAACTTTGCTTGCTTCACAAAATTTCCTTTCCCTCGGCTGATGTACTTGCAGGAAATTGAAATTCATTTTAATCATTAACAATCATGTTTTCTTATATAAAATTGAATTCATTTTACAAACAATCCAATTATTCTTGTTAATTGATTGCGCACCAATCCTTTAATTGTCATTTTGACTTTGTAAAAAATTGAAACTTTAACCATAAATTATTAATTATTCGTATCTATAACATATTATAAGAGTTGAAATTAAGGGGTTTGTTTCTGTTTTCACACTATTAATTACTAAATTATCATTCTCTCTAAAAATTTAAAAGTTAGGAGTTCTAATAGGAATTAACTACTACCCCTCTGTTTATTAAAATAATAAGTAACTAGTAAATTAATAGTGAAGGCTGCCTCGATATCTGAAAATGTCAAAAAAAAAATGAGTAGTATTAAGTATTCATCATACTTTAATAACTTTTTATCATCAAAGATTATCAATTGGAGAATGAAATACAGTACATGTCTGGTTGAGGATGATCATCTGCATATGTTGTTTATATACTTTATTTATAGCACTGTCTGTCTATCTTCGGAACATGTTTGTGATTGAATGTGGCCGTTGAACTAACTCAATTATTTTACTCAATTTTGCTTGTATAACACCATAGATTCTAATTCACAAAATAAACACTCATATATTATATATTATATATTATTAATTTATTACTCCCTTTCCATCAATATGATTTTCTCATGACCTATCATTTTCAATATTTAGCAATTGATGTTAGTTAAATAATAAATATTTTATCTGAACTATTGTCATTTGACTAATTTATTATTGTATACAATAGATATTTACAATTAAATAATTATATATTTATTATAGAATTAGTAATATTATTATTATCATGTAGAACTATTGTTATTATTATTATAATACGTATTAGGTAAATAATCATATGATTTTATTAGAATTGTTATTATTATTATTATTATTATTATTATTATTTAATTTCATGAAGATATGAGTTTTATATATTGGCATTTCAAAAGTTTAAATTATATTTTTTAAAAAAGCAATTAACAGTATAAAAGCATATAATTCAGATGATCTTTGTATTGATGATCACTTTGTCAATATATTTAGTCAGATGACATCAAATTAATATTTGTATATCTCTATGGACATCTCATTGTCTTATAAAATCTCTCTATGTACATCGTATTTTATTATGATTTTTTATACTATATTTAAAAAGTTATTTGTGATCAAAGTATCTATTTATCCATATTAATTAAAAAAAAATTCAAAGGAGTGTAACTTTTTAAACAACTTTAGAATTATTTCAAATTAAACTTATAAAATAATGATGAAATGTTGAGAAAATAAATTAATATAAATTGCATGTGTCTCCTTTACTAGTTCTAAAAAATATAAACTTTATATGCATTGGATTCATCTTTTTAAAATAAGTTTATAATATTAGTTTTTCAAATTTTTTAATATAATTAAAGAGTAACTAACTTGACCGAATTTATCTTCGTATATAAGAAAGTAAAATTAAAATGAATTGAAGGGAGTATTAGCGAGTGCCTCTTTTAGGAAAGAATCATGTATTTTACTAAAATAAAATATAGTAAGTCAATCAAATATTTCACGTTGAATGGTCGAGCAATTGTAAATTATTGTATCATCTACTATAAAAGCCATCGATTATATGTTACACATTATAAGCTATTATTTTTATAATTGATTAAAATTATGACAAATATGATATAAAATAATAATTATCAAATTAATATATGAATATGACACTTGTTATTATCATAAACTAGTACAATAATATAGAATAATGTACAATAAAAAATTAAACATATATAGGATACAAAGATTTACTAGAAGTTTTCGCGAGCTGGCAAATCCGAGCTCGGGCCAGAGCCCGACCCGCAAACTCAACCAGAATGAACCACCCAAAGGTGAACTAGTAAGATAGTAACAGTCAATTCGGGATATTGACTCAAAATTTCACATCATAATTATTTATTCCCTTCCTCTATTTCATTTTGTTTGGGAGTTTTTTCCATTTAAGGAAATCTTAAAACAAGTTTCACTTTTGACTAAACGTGAGAGGGTAATTTGGAGAAAAATTGAAATATGTGAATACAATTCAAAATTTTCTTAATATGCGTGTAATGTCAAACCTCCCAAATAATTTGGAATGAAGAGAGTAGTAATTTTGTAACAAATATATACTCCGTACTTGACAAAATTAGAGTACACAATGTTGGTTCAAAAGTAGTCCGTATTGAGTTAAACTTGGTATCCAGTTTTCATAGATATCATGTCTGATTCTCTACCAAGCCGGTTTTCAGCCGACCCGAATCGAACCGACAAAATATCAACTCAACAGTAATAAGTATGAGGCACGTATACTGATTTGACCAGTTGGAACCCAACCACCCTCAAAACCAAATTAGAATTAGAACCCCTGAAATGAGATAAAACACTTATAATTTATTACTCTCATCTACCATTTACGCTATGTCTTTATCTCATCGGAAATTATCAACTCTTACTTATTGGAGTATAGCAGTATCCAATCTTGGATTTTTCTCATAAACAAGTGGTTCAAATCCTCTTTAAAGACCTTTTTGTCTAATTGTAACCTTCTCACCACTATCAAATCCATATCAATCCTCTCCCCAATACTCCCAATTTGCATAAACATTTTCCAATAAAATCATAATCTCACAACCTTGTGTTTCCTATTTTTACATGCTAAATTAGCATAACTCCCCCTAACCATAGATTTTCATTTTTCTTGCAAACCAAAATTTTCAAGAACATGGACTTAACCACCACCCCCACCAAATCTGTTGATTCTGAAAATGATACCCCACCTCATGTTCAACCCATCACTTCCTTATCTTTCACCAATGGTGCAATAAAAAAACACCACCCCCACCCACTTTACAACCACCGCCTCCCACTGCAAGTGGTGATTAAAGCCTTCTAAAAGAATGTTTGAAAAACCATGCAGCTAGTATAGGTGGACATGCCCTAGATGGTTGTGGAGAGAGTTCATGCCTGTCCTCCTCCTGGCACCACAGCCACCCTATGGACCCCACATCCTCCATGCACTTCCGCCTGTAGCTTGCCATCGGAACTTCCACCGCCGTGAGCAAGACGACTGCAACTTCTCCCCCACCCCCATAAGCACCTTGCCACACATTTCTTGATTTCCCCGCGTCACAATAATAATAATAATATTATTGTTAAATCCTCAGAAAATTCTCCTTAACTTACACACTTCTCTTCATCCACCACCCTCATATGCACCACCATCACACATGCTACTAGCTCTAGGCACCGCCGCAAACGATGATTACCACCGTCTTCCATCACCAGTAACACCAACAGCAATCAAAGGTGAAAATTCCAGTGGTAGAAAACGGTTCAGGACAAAGTTCACACCATATCAAAAGGAGAAAATGCTCTGTTTTGCAGAAAAAATGAATTGGAAAATGCCCAAAAGCGATGAATCTGCAGGAGTTGAAGAGTTTTGCAATGAGGTAGGAGTAACTAGAGGTGTTCTCAAAGTGTGGATACACAACAACAAGCATACTATAGGGAAAAAAGATGCAAACAACACTAGTTTGACCATCAATAATGGAGTTAAAAATGTTGGAAATATTAATTTTCAGAGTAATAATGGGTACAATGATGTTGACAAAAATGGAGAAAATTCAAATAATGGTGGGGTGAATCTTCATGTTTCTGGAAATGGGTCATCTCCTTCATCATCTTGAATATTGAGTCTTGAATTTTGATATGGTAAGAGATTTCAAAAGGTGATACTAATAATTTACTCCTTAATTTTTGTTGTTTATTTGTTGATCTCGAATTGTAATAAAGATCAACTTACTTAAGTATAGAAAAGGTAGAATTAAATAAATGGTAAACTGTGTACCTATGATGTTAGATGAGAACATTTTTATTTGATGTGCTAACTCAGTTTTATCATTTTCTTGATTCTAGATGAATTATGTATTAAGTATAATTTATGCATGTAACATCATATATAATATATTCATCATATGGTTCCAGAAGACATAAAAAAAAATTCTTTAATTCTTTTGCCTTTGAAAGCAATCATCTGTTTGCTTTCTGAATTTGCCTTTACATTTGGAGTTCTTTAATTCTTTTGCCTTTGAAAGCAATCATCTGTTTGCTTTCTAAATTCTTTGATGGTATGCATTGCAAATTATTAAAGTACTTAAAAAGTTTGATACTCAGTATTATTAATATTATTATGAATGGGACAATTGAGGTTGAGGACATACAAAGATAGCGTTTATGAAGCGTTGTCTTAATTACCACCCATAATGATAGTTTTAGATAGTGTTTAAAAGTGTTATGTAAGCTAAATATGAGCCCTATTTAAGCTAAAATCAATAGTAGTGTATAAACAACTTGTAGTACATGTAAAGTTTGATACTACTACTTTATATTCACTTTACTGTACCAAATTCATGAAACTCACTGAACCGGAATTTGCACATTCATAAGTCATATATATGCCTCTTAAGTTATCTCGAACCATAATATATTATCCTCTTTTAATTTATTATGAGCTACCTTTATAAAAGTCATTAGCTAGCATACTTTATTTCAGATGGTACTTTAAAAATTGACCCATAAACCTTCGAAGATATGCAATTCAAATAGTACCTACACTTTTTATTAGTAGTTTGACCAATGAAGATTAAATTTATGACATATCACAAGTAAGTTGTATCTAAAATGCATGTTTGTGGAGTGGCCTTGTATTGTATCTAAAATGCATGTTTGTGTGGCCTTGTATCTAAAAATGCCATTCATCTTTAAACTTCAATATTTGATATAATTGTAAGAATTCGAACCTCATCATTATAAATCATTACAAATAATATGTGATTTTATTTTTTAGATATGGAACATTGAGAGTTATGTGATTCCCATGGCACTTTTGTGTATGTTCATTAGGTAGACACATGTCTTAAGAGGGCTTAATTGCATTGATATGGAGTAGGTAGGGGCAGCCCTTTAAATTTAACACTATTTAGGCAAAGGCAATAAAACCCTAATCTCTCCACTTTATAATCATTGATCCAATATTATAGTAATCCAATTCCTTGCTCCATGATATGAGACCATAATATATATTTTGGGAAATGGCGATTGTCAATTTATATTTTTCAATAGCAAATGCCTAAATATGGACAATCAATATACGAATCTCTTCTATTGAAATAAAAAATTCATACAGAGTAGCTAATTTCTGTTACACCTACAATTAAATATGTTATCTTGTAATCTGGGCTTTTAAGGCAAGCAGAATCAGGTATTTGTTGGCTGATAAACTAAGCTCATCCTGCCACATTTCCTTTTCTGGTTGGATCATGAAAGCGGCAACATTTGTTTTCTAATGTTAATTATGGTAAAACAAATATTTTATAATATAATGATTGTGATGATAAGGCTTATGATGCATGAACCGGTATGGAAAGCTCATCATTTATTTTTAATTTAGGAATCAAGATATGTTTTTCAATTTGAAAATTCTGCTAATCTTTCTATAGGTGGGGTCGGGAGTGGTGAACATATGAGGCCTATAAATTTGCACCAGCTTCCTATAAATTTTAATCAATTTTTCTATAAATTTTTTTTAAATTAATTTCTTATATAACTTTATCAAATATAAAAATTACTTTTTAATTTTTATACAAAATGAGATTTTTTAATTAAGTCCTCATATTAATAAAGTTGGGATGAGAAAGGATAATTTATCATTAATGTAAATTTTGAGGAGTAAATAAAAATAAGCCAAGCCACCTTTAATGAGAATTTTTTGAGGGATTATTTATGCAATAGGGAAGTTGATATTTTACTCTTTTCTCAACAATCCTATTCTATATAAGCAATTGGAAGAGTTTTAGGAATACTAGTGTGGATGCTCTAATAAGTGGTGTCTTTGTATCATCAGGTCATCTAAAAGTTAAAATATGAGCTGACATAACTAAAAATGAAAAAATCGATGTCTTTTCAACTCCCCTAATATAAGTCGGGTCCCAATAAAAATTATTCACCCACCTTTTGAACCCCTAAATTTATTCTCTTCGTAATATTTTTTTTAATAGTGAAGTGAATAATGTGAAATCTGTAAAAGAACATATATGAAAATATCATTGATAATTCCAAAAATAAAAAATAATGTTTAGAAGTGTATTTTAGAGAAATAAAAAATTAGGAAAAATGATGTACATGCTCTAACGTTGGAAGGGAGAGTTCACATAACTTTATTGAAATTAGTACAAGTTTTCCTAAATATTTAGAATTTTATGTTGAAAGTTTAAACAATTGATATGCAATATTAATATTTTCATATTAAAAGGCATTTAAGTTGTAAATAGATTATATAATTTGGCTTAAATATTTGTTGTCCCCAAACGATTGACAAAGATCAATTTAGTGAGAAAATTGAATCAAACAACAAATATACGTTGAAAGCGGACCAAATATATATACTTTGAAAGCGGAGAGTGACCAAATCTTACAGGCTAATGGGCTACAAGTTGTAACGACTGTCCGTTAAACCCCCGATATATGGGCCTTCGGCTCGTATATGTGAGTGAGATCACCTGCTCATGTATTAAATACTCACAAGACAAGCGTTAAAATATAAATTAATGTTGATGAAACCCAATTTTTAAAACGACATATCAAACTCCACTGCATGAAAAATGAAACTGAAAACGGTAGAGGATCCGTATGCATTTAAAAATGTATACTCAAATGACTAACATTTTATAAACCTCGAACTTCATGTCTTATCGGTTCTTTCTTTTTAGAGGTCTTTCTGATTCTTATATTGGATGATTAGATATATACATCATATAGATAAAACATGAACAACTTTAACCGATAATATATTGAAGACCATTTTCAAGGCATCATTTAGTGCGTTCCTTGAATTGAACTATTCATCATTGATTGTGTGGCATGAATTGAATTATCCATCATAAAATGTATGCACTGAATTGAATTGTCTTGAATTTAGTTTCCACCATAATATACCAGATTCATTTTGTCTTTATTAATGAAGAAATTGATCTTCACATCCCATTCTAGACTTACAAAAGTCTCAAACTTGTATCTTTATCTATTATAAAATTTGCCACAATTTCTATAATTATTGGATAAGACTAAAATATTCCACTAAAATGTTAAAAATAGCGGGTCAATAATTAAAAAATGCGGGATTAGCAAATATCACCTAACTTCTCAATGTCTCAATGTGAGTGATCCAAAACAGTCATTATCAAAATTAATAGGATGACGAAGTGAAAAAATTAACAAAATTTAGTGACATTTGATGCCATTTACCCTTAAATCATTAAGTATTATTTCTTTCATTTTTTTCGTCATCACTTACATGCTAAGAAACTAGTTATAGAATCAACGTCAGGATTGTGCCTAATCTAATCACCTAACCTAAGACAAACAATGATAACGAACGGCGAAATCATGGAAAATAAACGACACACACAAATTTATATTATGCTCCCTCAACGCGAAAGATACGCCATGTCACGCCGCGTAAATCCACTAAACCAAACCGAAGATTGTTACAATTACCTATCGTTTAATACCACCGAGTAATACTTTATAACTTAGTATTCTCTCAATAACAAGCCTCACAATACACATGATGATTCAATATTCTCTAAGATGTTTTGTATGTTAATTTTGTGATAGCAAACATATAAGAAAAATAACATCTATATATGTGAAACTTCTACCTAACTTCGAATGCAATAAGAATAAAAGAAATTAAAACCGCTTCACTTCGCTCCGTCTACTCTGCACTTCTATTCTCAAATTCGCTCTCGAACCGCCTCGATAAGGTCTTGAATAGCTTTAAATAAAGAAAACCTGCTTTTTACGCATAATTTCTGGCCTCGATGAAATTGACGATCGTCCTTCTGAAGACCGAAATTACCAACTCCAACATCAACATACATATTTGCCAGCCTAAAAAGTATAAAAGGAGCCAAAGAACAAAAAGCAAAAGAAAACGACACTTAATATCTCACACCATCTTTCTATTTATGAAAAACCAACTTTCTAGCATTTTACACTTTATTGAAAAAAATTAAATATATTTTTTAGTTATAAAATACAATTTTTAATTATAATTAATTTTTATTCTTCAAATATTAAATTTCTAATTTATTTATATCATAAAAAGATTAAAAAAAGCTGAGATATAAATGATGCCCTTTTGTGTTTCTGGCTTTTACTTTTTTTCTACAACTTATAAAGTTATCGTTATTCAAACACGTAAAAAAATCTCATTATGTTTTATGTTAACCAAACAAGTCAAAATAATTGACATCCTATAAAGTTTAATCTACTTATAAATTGCATCACACTTATGTTTGGTCGTATTATAAAGTTTTTTTTTTTAAAGCTTAGCCAAACACCCTCTTAGATCAAGGTTTGATTGCTTATTTTTGTCAAAATCAACTTAAATTTGATTTCCGACAAAAAATAAGCCGAAAGCAGTTGCTTTGTCTAATTTCAACTTATAATGGAAAAAAAGGTAGTCAATTCGTAACTATTTTTCTAACTTTTTCGCCTAAATAATAAAGTTTCTATTGACCAAGAATTTACTTTTATCGTCTCCTCAATATTTAACTTCACACCTTATTTATCCTTCAGTTAATAGTCATAAAGATTCAATTATTAGTTATACCAACTTTTTATCATTTTACTCTTTATTAAAAAAATAAAAAATATAATATTAGTAATAAAGTACAGATTTTAGTTATTATTCTTTTGTTATTTCAAATATAGATTATTAATTTATTTATATCATAAAAAAGTGATATAAAAATGAGATATCCTTATAAGTCATTTTATCCTTATTACAACTTATAAATTATTGCTATCCAAACATTTAAAAAAAATCTCATTATAAGCTACGTTAGCCAAACAAAAGTCAAAATAAATTTAACAACGTGAAATATGAATATTTAAAATTGCATTGGTCGCTATAGTTAAAATAATAAGCATAGCCAAACGGCCTCTTAATATCTCACACCATGCTTCTATTTATGAAAAAACCAAATTGCCAGATTTCATTCCTAAATTTGATTAGTCTCTAATTTTAGTCATTAATTATTAACCAAAACACCATTCTGTAATTGATCTTAAATGGAAAACAAATCTATCAAAATTCATTATTGTAAATGATATAACCTTATTTTTACTTTTTAAGTAATTTGTATCAATTTGTTGAACGAATTTTTGTACACATGCATACTAATTATGGGTGAGAATATTTTTAAGACACATAAACATCTTTTTTTAGAAAATTATTTTTTGGCTAATTAAATCCAGATTTGTTTCTATTGAAGACCAAAACAGAAGCATGATATAATTAGTGGCTACACGTAATTAGTGTGTGTACAAATAAATGCAATTAAAGTATTATATACATATAATTAGTGGTCAAACCTATTTTTAAGGCAATAATGTATGTGTACCGTAGAAATATTTTTGGAAAAAAGATGTTTATGTGCCATGAAAATATTCTCATCACAAACCAAAATAGCGATCTTTAATCACTAGCTAAATATCTATATAAAGTCATCTTACACAGGGTCAAGAACAAAAGCTAAAGAATAAACAATCTTAAGAGCAGGCAGAGATAATACCACAAAAATGTTTGTTTCTATCAAAACAGTCGTGTTTTTCGCTCTCATACAAATATTTTTACCTTCTCTAATTCATGCAGATTTAATCGATGATGTTTGTAAAAATCAAGCAGTTATGACAGATGTGTGCCAGTTCTGAGGAGACAAGGAAACACTAATCCAGATTTAACCAAGCTTGGACAAATTGCACTTAGTGCGACAAGTGGTGCCACTAGGGACGCCATTTCATTGTTTAATACTATTCTAAACAAAAAAAAAGATGGCCAGCAAGTGATTGACGCTATTGTTGATTGTAAGGGTTATTTCATAGCTATTTCAAATATCATTGATCATTACAAGGGTTCTCTCAAAGCTAAAGACTATGCAAATATGGTGAAGTATGCTACTATGATCCGGTCCCATGTCCAGAGTTGTTCTGCGATAACTGAGCATTTGTTTTATGACGACTATAGGAATGTGATGGGGGCCAGTACCAATGAAGATGATTCGGCTTCTATTCTTCAAGCCATTGGTTCAATGTTTCAAAATTCGAAAAAAACTAATTCTTGATTTGGCCCAACGTGGGATGAAATTGCATTTTGGCCGTGATAATTCAAGCATCAGGATTTAGTCCAACAAAGTATCTATACATGAGGGTGCAAGTCCTTAATTTCTTAAAAGCATTAATTTTATAATTTATGTATGAGATCAAATTTTGAACTAAATCGTACCCACATAGCCTCTTTTATTGACTAAATAAATCCCGACACTTGTAATATCGATGACCAAAATGTAATTTAATCCCACTTTCTATTATCAAATCGACAATTAGCTCGATAGTAGTTCGAATTCTAGTAATAGAACATTGATTTCCTTTACTTTGTAGAAAATATATATTGTAAATTAGCAATTAATATTAGAAATAACGAATACGAAAATTCCTAACTAATATAACAGTTATAGTGACTACAAGAAAGTATGAAATTATAATACTTCACGAAGAGTTGAACTCGAGACTCTTACTTCAAGCTCGCGCCGATACTCACTCGGGGACTCTTTAATAATGATGTCACCTTTGATATTGAATAATATTATCTCTCCCAGATATTCATTGACGCGATGTTAAATTTAAACGATTTTAGCAATTAGATCTCTCCTTAGGATATTTTTGACTATCCGAATGAACAATAATATTAATGGACAATATGATCTATATGAAATTAATAGATTATGTAAAATGAATTTAGACATAATATTATCTTAATTCACTTAACAAAATCAAATATTTTTATCCAAACTAAACTAATTTAAGCCTTAACTGAAAAATTTATATTCAACAAATAGTCAAACTATCTTTAAAATAATAATTTATTCGTTTAAATTTATATTTATACAAACTACGTAATTATATGTTACCATACATATTGCACGTTAATAACAACCTATGTAATAAGGCTAATTTCAAGAACATAATTTAGTATTTTAATTTCGTGGTCGCCTCGACAAATAATAGGGTCCTCAGGCTAAATATAAAATTTATACCCCTTTAATAACAATAAAATAAAATATAATCATATAAAATATATATAATCATTCAAAAGTTTTATTAGTGAAAGAAACAATTCATTTGAAAATTGAAATTCTCCTTTGGGCGCTCTTTGCAGTTGAAACTCATCAATCAACTCTTCTTCAGATTAATTTTCTCAAGAAAACTATTTCGATCGCTATCATCGCCAACTCATTAAGTCTTTCCGGGACATTGAAGAACACAGTAGACTTCAACAACTTCGCTTTTGAAAAGTTCCACAGGCAGAGGCAATGCACATGAATAGTCAAATAATATTTATAAGTACTATCGTGATTAAAGTAAACGATCTAATTGTTTCAAAAAATTCCGCACGTCAATCATCTCATCTTCCTCGAGGCAATAATTCTCTAAGCAATTTTAACTCCACACACAATTCATCTCCATCAATATCTGATTGACCATTACTCATAAGTGCATTAAGGAAGATTAAGACAACGGTCTTTTTAGGACTATTATCCTCCAAAATTTCACTATCTGACAAAGCGAAGATGAAACCAAAAAATATTTTCATATTCTTGATATCAAGCCAAATCTTTATCGAGTGAAACAAATAAGCTGATCAACAATATAGATAAAATAGTTAACTCGAATGATTCCTCTGACAACGGTGATGTATCATTAACACTTTCTAAAAATATTTTTTCCTTCGATTTCTCGTCTTCCTGGGGAAAAAACTCGAATTGACATTCATTTCAATGGAAGAATCTCTCTTTACTATAACAAGTATCCGAAAATCGGGCCAAACTGATTTTTCAAAATAAAATCAATCATTTTACTTCAGGTAATTGCATTATCAATGATTATATCCTTTGATTGGGTACTGCTTGCTAACCATATCGACAATCGTTAACACTTCATACCAAAATGACTATCGACATAAAAATTCAAAGTCCTCAAGCTCATCAAGTTGTTAATGATTTTGTTTCACTCTAATTTTTGTATCATTATCGCTTCCGCAACTTCAAGAAAGCTTCGAATGTCTATCATTTGAAATCTTATAGTTCTAACACTATCACGACTCTCCCAACGAGTAGCCGATAATCCATCTCAAGAAACAAATCTTTACATTAGCTTTTAAAATACTCCATCTTTTCGGGAAATTTGTAAAAATTGTGTAAATAGGATTATCAACATCATTCAAGTTAGGCTCATCATCGAAAATAGGGTTATCAACATTATTCAATTTAGGCTCATCATCGATAATAGGATTATCAACATCATTCAAGCTCTAATTTACGACGATTAATAGATTATCAACATCATTCTCATCAAGCCGGGCAATAGGATTTTCAACATCATCAATTATATCATTTTCAATATCATCATTATTAAAAAGTGACGCTGAGATTCTTTTTTTAATAACAAACTTATCAAGAGTTCATTTTTGAGATTTCAGAAATTTTCAATCCTTTTTCTAAGCCATATCCCGAAATATTTTCTAATTCTTTGCACTATAATTAAATCTACAATAATAAATGGTATATAATGGATGTAAAACAACCTGAAATATTGTCCTTCAAATAATGAATAGTTGAATAAATTTTCCTAATAAAAAATAAATGAATACAATATCAGAAGTTATTCAAAATATGTGAATTTAATTAAATAATATATCGGGATCATATAATCAGATAAAATATAAATAATGTGAAGACCAAAAATAAAAAATTTAATTTACCAATATATGAGAATCGACTATTGTCTATCGGCGCGAATTGAAAGAAAATACAACAGTAATCACATAAGGATTAAGGAGCTTACCAAGAATTAATAAAGAGGATGAATTTTAAAAACTCGACAAATACTTTTGGCTGTTTGTATTTAATCTCACAAACTTGACAAATACTTTGTCAGCAGATAGAAATTTTTCAGTCAGTCTGCTCGTATAGAGATTCGCATAATTTTTTTACTTTTTTAAAAAGGGAACCCTTTTAAACGAGGCCTGCATAATAAAACCTAAATTCAACTATCCTAAAGTTCGGCACCTAATTTGTTTCTAATTTATATCCCAAAGCACATATAATAACAATAAGTGCATAGATTAAGTCATTAGTTAAGTCATTAGTGCACTTTAATTGTTGTTAAAATATTTCAATAGGTAATGTGCAATTATGACATATTATACCATTCATTTCTCCAGCTATCAAAACATGGTAAGTTGAACAAATCAATTTAATAGCATATGATTTAATACTATTCTTACGCTCATATGGTCATAATTTGATTTATTACTTTATCCATAAAATATCAAAAATTGATTAAGTAATAATGGTCAATTCTCTCTTTTAATCTCTACTACTCATTTTAATTTTTGTTAGAATACATTATCTCGCGAAATGACTTTGACTGATCACTTTAAAACCTCATCCCTTACATCTTCATCATTATCTTCTTCTTCAATTCACACCATCTACTCATTCAAGATCGCTCTCCCTCATTTACCCCCGCCTAAATTTGTTACCCCTTCCTCACCTCATTCAAGACGAAATCGGGTAAGTGGGTAGCCATGTAAATTCACGGCAGCGGAGTCGTGTGCGGGCGATGCAGGCCATCGCTAATAGGCCACCGGACCAGGAGTTGTTTGTGGTCAAGGCAAGCGGCAAGAAATTGTGGGCGCAGGCTAGGGTCACGGTACCGAGAGGCGGCATGCTGTGACTTTTACAGGCATTAAGAATGATAGTTTTGTCGGGGGAGGGTTGTAAGTGCGTCAAAGTGGACCCAAGAAGCATTTGTGTCAGCATAAAAAATAGTAGATTTTAAAGGGGAAATTTAGTCATTTAACAAGTGGGAGGTCCTATTCACGAAAAGAATTTAAAACATGTACGCTAGTAATCGAAAAGAAAGTGGTCACGAGTCCATCCCAAAAAGATTTGATATGAAGCTTTTTACCCAAGTAATCATTTTTTTTCTCATTTCAATAAATAAAGAAGTTATATTATTGATTCATATATACTTAAAAATATTTTATATGTTACTTTCTTATAATTTTTCATAATTTAATCAAAAAAATATTCTTATTCTAAATATCACCTAAATGATCAATTTTATTAAAATGAATTAGAATGAATATATAAAATGTCATTTTACACAAGCCAAAGAACAAAAAAGAAAACGACACTTGAATATCTCACACCATGCTTGGATTTATGAAAAAACAAATTACTAGATTTCATTCCTAAGTTTGATTATTAGTCATTAATTTTATTTATTCCTAAGTTTAAAATGCAAAAAATCTATGAAAATTCATTATTGCAAATTATATAATCTTATTTTTATTTTTTAGGTAATATATATCAATTTGTTCAACGATTTTTTATACACTCTAATTATAACACTAATTATGTGCATAGAATACACTAATTGCATTTTTCGGTTGACATACTAATTATGTCTAGCCTTTTTAAATTGAATTAAATCCATATGAAAATTAGTTAGAGAACATTAATGAACCGTAATTGTTCTCATAATTTTATTCCTTAATTATGAATCAAATATCAATCTATTTTGGTCTTAAATAGGAAAAAAATCTGGATTTAATTAGCCGAGAAAAATAGTGATCTTTTTAATCACTACCTAAATATCTATATATATAAAGCGTTATCTTACATAAGGTCAAGAATAAAAAGCTAAAGAATAAACAATCTTAAGAGCAGGGCGAGATAATACCACAAAAATGTTTGTTTCTATCAAAACACTCATGTTTTTCGCTCTCATACAAACATTTTTACCTTCTCTAATTCATGCAGATTTAATCAATGATGTTTGTGCTCAATCAGACTTCCCAGCATATTGTGAATCAGTTATGAGGTCGCCAAAAAACCCTCATCCAGATTTAACTATGCTTGGGCAAATTGCAACTAGTGCGTTACGGAATACCGCTACTAACACCATAGTATTGTTTAATAATACTCTAAATAAAAATGATAAAGGCCAAGAACTGAGTGATGCTCTTGTTGATTGTATGGGTTATTACAAAGCTATTTTAAGTATCACTGATCATTGCACGAGTTCTCTAATAGCTAAAGACTATCCAAATTTGGTGAGGTATGCTACTATGATCAAGTTCCATACCAAGAGTTGTTATGCCCTAATTGAGCCTTTTCATCTCGATGTGGAAGTACTTGATGCCAATTACAATGAAGGTTATTTGGCTAGTATTCTTCAAGTCATTGGTTCAATGTTTCCAACTTCGAAAAGAAGCTAATGCCTGATTTGCCGCAAAGTGGGATCAAATTGTATTTTGGAATGATAGTTAAACGTCGTCGGGATTTAATCCAACAAAGTGCCTATATATGTGGGTGCAAGTCTTTAATTTCACGAAAGCATTAATTTCATAATTTGTGTTTGAGACTAAATTTTGGACTAAATCGCACTCACATAGCCTTTTTCATTGATTAAATCCCAACAATTGAACTACCGATGACCAAAATACAACTCATTCCCACTTTTTGATACCAAATCGACATTCCTAGTAATAAAATGTTTATTACCTTTACTTACTAGAATATATATATATATATAGCAAAGGTAAGTGTATGTGCAAGCAGGTAGTTTTCATTAGCTATTAATGCTGAATACGTAAAGCTAACGTTGGGATTGAAAGTACTCAATGAAAAATATGAAATTATACTTCAGCAAGCGTTGAACCCGAGATCTCCCTAAAGGGAGCTCGACTCGCATACCATATCGTTGCAATCACCACGCGTAACATCGTCACTTTCGTGGAACCATAAATAATGCTGAAGCACTTTCGTGAGGAAATATGCTAAGACTCACTTATCGAGACCAAAATGCAACTTGATCACACTTATTGAGACCATCTCAGAATTAACTCCACTCATAGAATAAAACAACAAAAAATGAAGTCTAACACAACTCTCATAAGATTAGAAGAGATTAAAAAAAGTGAAAGAGAAAGAAAATTTAACTTTAATAACTCTTTTTATAGAAGAGTTTTGCCTTTTTTCAATACTAACACTTATTCAAAGTACATCGCTAAACGTGATATTCTAAAATAACGCCGAGAAAGGATATTATAATTAAAACAATGGGAGAATCACAAGCCATCCAAACGCTATGAGACTGCCTGTATTTGATTTCTGGCCGAATCTCGGTCCACGTGTCAATTTAATTGTTCAAAACTACAGTCCTCTCATTTAATTCTTCCATTATTTTCTTTTCTTTCCTTCATTCACTAAACACAAGGACCGAATTATCCCAACTCCTCTCCCTCCAATACTCTACAAGAACATAAATTTCTAAAATTCTAATTGTAAATCCAAAAATTTCTAAATCAACTTCTAAGTCATTTCCCACACGGACAACATGTATAATAGAATTAGTTGTCGATTTAATCACAGAATTAAAATACGATAACGTTTGCAAGATGAACTCCCCAGAATAAATGGTCGCATTTGGCTCCCATGAAAAAACTAAAAATGGTGCACTTAATTCCTAAATTGATTGTGATATTAAATTGAAACGATTTTGAGCAGTTAGATCTCACTTTAGGATATTTTTATAATTTTAAGGAAACTTTGGTGGTTCGTGAAGATTGTCTCGATTTTGACTAATTCTCCTCCAACATTAATGGACCATAAGATCCATATGAAATAAATTGATTATGTAAAATGAATTTAGACATAATATTATCTTAATTCACTTAACATAATCATTTTCTTGAAAAAAAAAATTCCAAAATACACTAATTTAAGTCTTAACTGAAAAATTTATATTTCAACAAATAGTCAACCTATTTTTAAAGCAATAATTTATTCGTTTAATTTATATTTATATCAAGAAGTTAATAAAATTAGATAGATAATACAAACTACATACTTATATGTTACTCCCTCCATATTTTTATTTTTCGTTTTAACATTTTTCACATAGATTAAAAAAAAAGTAGTAAAAAATTATATTAAAAATATAGAATGAGAATCATTTAAAATTATATCATCGGTTTGGCACACTCTCTACGAGAAAAAGTAGTCAAAAAGCATAATAAAAATGTGAAGAGTACAATTTTCACAAATATTTCAAAACAAAAATTCTGTACTGTAATCCACAAAAAAAACTTAGGGAGGATTATATATGTCATATGGTTAACAACAAACCTATTTAATAAGACTAATTTCAAGAGCTAAATTTAGTATTTTAATTCGGTATTTCTAATTTGTGTCCTGGGCACATGTTAATAACAATAGTGCACAAATTAAGTAATTAGTGCACTTTTAATTGTTGTTAGGTCATTTTCAATAGGTAATGTGCAATTATGACATATTATACCATTCATTTCTCCAGCTATTAAAACATGATAAGTTGAACAAATCAATTTGGTATCATACGATTTAATACTATCAAGCGAGAAAATTGGCCAAATAACACTGATCAACTATGTCTTTTAATTTCTAACACTCATTTAATTTTTTTACTAGAATACCACTATCCCTTGCACTAAATTATCCCCTTTAAAACCTATCACCTTATTACATTTTCATCATTATTTTCTTCAATTCACACCACCGCCCTACCTACCCATCACCACTACAACCTTCCCCTACACCCTCTACCTCCACCTAGATCCGCCAAGAAATCGGGGAGTGTGAGGCGACGAATTCACAAGTGGATAAATAGAAATCTGGGATGGGTGGGGTCAGTTTTAATAGTGGGAGGGAGTTCTTTGTAATTGTCATGTCATGCTACAAGGGAACAACGGGAAGTCAGTCGCGGTGTTGTGTGGATAGAAAATGTGGTAATGCATTTCTATGGGGAGGGCAAGAAGGCGAAGAGCCAAGCACAAGTAATGTTTAATCAAAGGTTAAGACAGATCAAGATGTAAAAAGTGGTATATTTTAAATGAGTAAGAATCTGGGCCATCCAAGGAAAATGTCTGTATTCTAGCAAAGAATTTAAATGTTTCTGTGAATTAAAAGAAAGTGGTCGGACGCCTCCATCCCAAAAAGATTTGATATGAAGCTTTTTTACCCAAAAAATCATTCTCTAATTGGACTTAAATTGCAAAAAATCTATGAAAATTTATTATTGTAAATCATATAGTCTTATTTTTATCTTTTAGGTAATATGTATTAATTTGATCAAAGGATATTTATACACATACTAATTATGTGTATACAATAGATTAATTTCATTTTTTGGTTGACATACTAATGAAACTTAGCTAGAGAACATTAATGAAAAGTAATGGTTCTCATAATTTTATTCCTTAATTATTAATCAAAATATCAGGTAGTTTTGGTCTTAAATAGCAAAAAATCTGGATTTAATTAGCCAAGCCAAAAGTGATCTTTAATCACGGCCTAAATATATCTATATAAAGCGTCATCTCACACAAGGTCAAGAACATGCAAAAAGCTAAAGAAATAAAGAATCTTAAGAGCAGACGGAGATAATACCACACAAATGTTTGTTTCTATCAAAACACTCGTGATTTTTGCTCTCATACAAACATTTTTACTTTCTCTAATTCATGCAGATTTAATCGATACTGTTTGTGAAAAATCAGATGGTGATGTAAAATGTCAGCTAGCTCTGAGGGCACCAAGAAACCCTAATCCAGATTTAACTTTTCTTGGACATATTGCAATTGATGCTGTACGGAATTACACTTCTAACACCATAGCATTTTTTAATAAGCTGAAGGATGAACAAAAAGACAATGCAACGATTAATGCTCTTTTTGATTGTATCGGTTATTACGGTGCTGCTTTTGCTAACATTGATAATTGCAAGAGTTCTCTTATAGATAAAAAGTATGCAAATATGGTGAAGGATGCTACTATAATCAAGGGCCGTGCTGGGAATTGTAAAACGAGATGTGAAGGTTTGGACGTAACAAATTATATATATGACTCCAATGACGAAGAAGCAATTTTGGCTAGTATTCTTCAAGTCATTGGTACAATGCTTTCAATTTAGAAATATATTATGAATCACTGTTGCTGTCTCATAAAATAAAATTGTGTTTTGATTCTCGGTAATTTAAATATTGGGATTTAGTCCTACAATGTGCCTATATCACTACTAAATCTGAGCAAAAGAGAGGCCCGATCACGTCTCCAAACCGTCTCTATTTGCCGGGAGACGAGACGGAGCTCTACACCCACGGCTTTTAAGCGTCTCTAAAACACAACCCGACTATCTGACTAAAACTAAGCCCAGATATTGCCTGCTCAATCGACCTGCCTCGTAAAACACCCGACTGCAACCCGTCTCTACATGACCGACTCATTCCCGACTCCTCCTTAACTCACACCCAACCGCTCTACACAACTGCCTCTAAACCATCTCCCATAAACTCCGATCGCAAACCGTCTCCATTTAACCGAGGCAAACCCGACTCCACATGTAACCCGACTCACGACCCACTCCACTCAACGGAATATAATCCGACCCCAACCGTCTCCAAATACCCGATCAAACCGACCCACGTAGTCCGACCCGCCGAACCGCCTCTATTTCCGACTCCAAACCCACTCCATATACCGACTCAAGCACCGACTCCATCTCAAGCACCGATGCGTAAATTCAAACTCCCTGCCTCCTGCATCTGCCTATCCTCTCGATTTTGCATTTCTCGCAATTTTTATAAAGAAATTGCCGCTGCAATAATACGCAGCGAATGTGGTCAGAACACCACAAAAACCTCATCCAAAACGATAAAAACAAATATCAAAAGATTCAATTCATCCAACTCATGGCAAAACAAATATAAAAAATAACAAAGATTCAAACATAAAAATGAGTAATAATTTGTTGTAACAAATACATATTAAACATCATATTCATATATAAACATCAAACATTAATTCATATAAACATCAAACGTATTAATTCATATAAACATCAAACATTAATTTATATAAACCATCAAACATTCAACCTAAAATTAAAATAAAAAACCAAATTACCTATTTCAAACTTGAATATAGTATTTCCTACAACAAAAGTAACAAATATAAATTACAAATATATTAACAAATATAAATTACATACGAAATAAAAAAATTGATTCAAGTATTAATCATTACCTCTTTAAATGATTTGCTAAAATAAAATAAAATTTAATGTTATGAGACAATAAAATTATGGAAATGAAATTACTAACATAAAATAAAGATGATATTACGTGGTGGGTTTGGGAAAAAATTGTTGGAATGATGATAATGTGAGATATATATATGTGGAACGAGATTCCGAATCCTGCCTCCATCCGGCTCCATTTGAAAGTTACTTTTTGAATTTCCCTCAATTTTGCAGTGAGGGCGGGAAATACTTTAAGTTGAAAACCTGCCTCCATATCGCCTCCATTTGTCACATAAATTGCCTCTATCCCCGTCTATTCTCGAGAAAAGCAGACATTTATTCCAAGCCTGCCTTCCATCCCGACTCTATAAATGAATCAGAAAAAAGATACAGCTTTTGCAAACCAAACCTCGTCATAAACACAATGCCAAGCAATAAATACATATCACATTTTTTTGAACACAAAACCAATAACATTAAATACAAAAATACACCACTACACTCATCAGGCATTTCAATACGTAAGTTTAATACAAAGTTGCAAATTACTATATGAAAACTTCAGAATCCTAAAGTATTTGACTCACTAATCTGCCGGGCCCGAGGAGTCGCTCTTCCTCATCATCGCTACGAACGCCAAGCCAGATAGTCCGAATTTAACCAACCATCTCCATGATCGGATATCACACGCAGCGTCCTCTTCAACAACAACAAAACGCCTTGCTCAACAACCAACGCCATTGACAGTCAATGAACACATTCCTCCGCAGATTCAGAAAGTCGAGACATCTATTTTGCATGATGAAGTCCAATCGACTCGACTTCCGCTCGATTATCAAGGACACACCACTGCCTATGATCTCCACTGCGTGATACATAACGGAGATAGTATACTATTGTGCCTGGATGCTAGGATAAACGGTCATCTTTAGAACCTCTGCTTTTGTGTTTGATTTGAACCATTCCATTCTTCGGATGCACTGCATTCACTTCGCTTCGCCAAACCAAAATATTTGAAGAGGTCGACAAAGGTCGCAACTCAAGCCGCACGACAACTCCCAAATTCCTCTAAGACACCATAGTAGCTTCAACATGATCATCATCTTGGTAGTACTTAAATTCTCGACACAAAACACCGGGCTATCAAGTGCTTTGAGTTACCATCGCCTCGCCTCGATATCAAAATAGTACCTGCTGACGAGTACCCTTTATACCTTTTGATTTTTGGGCGCAGACCTAACGAAAAGAGTTCTCGTGTCCGTGTGTCCATATTATTCGCATATACTTTTGAAACCATTCATAAATTATCGTAACGCCGCCATTTCTCCTCAGACGCCTGTCGCAGACGATTCAACTCATCAAGCCAATCACAGAGGTCCTAAACAAAAGGTTTTACGTTTAGTTAAGCATTATATCACGAAGATTCGACACTGAAATGCTAAATATACACTTACCGAAGAGTTTCCATGTACTTCTCAGCGTGACGTTAATGTAATATACACAATGAAGCAAATATTGCATAGTTCTTCCATCCAATATCTATGCTTCACTACAAACGTGCCACGCCGCCCCGGTGTAACGAAACAACGGGGTAAACGAAGTTGGGTCATCCATTCGGGCAGTACATCGCTTCCTTGGTCGATTTGCTGGTTTCAATCCTTCCTCAAGTACACAACAAAAGTTTGAAACCTTCGACCAAATATGCTTCCCATAATAATCTCTTCAATACGTGCCTTTTGCCTTACCAATTTCTTCTTCAATCTTCCTAAATATCTCAAACATTGTGAAGGTTAGCTAGATGAGTAAATATTTGGTATAGTATGAAAATACAATAAAGTAAAAACTCACTTAATTTAAAGGGTACATCCATTTATACCGCACGGACCTATGTAAAAGCCTTCATACGACAAACGAGTCGGTAAAGTGCTCCATTACATCTCAACAATATTACGCCCAAGTGTACTCCACACGCCCACATTTAGACTCACAGAGTTTATAAATCGCTAAAGAAATAAGACCATCAGGCGATTGTTTCATACGGGATCAAGTACATTTAACGGAGTCACACAGAAATAACCGTTGGACAATAATATGAACATCACGACTTTTTTAGTCCGCCGGAATCACATTTCGCGACATCTCGCAATGCTCAAGCCAGATCCATCGGGTAATCAGAGACTCGACAACCATTTCTCAAATCTTCTGCACGGGTTCAAAGTATAAGTCGCTGGTTTATAAAGTCTCACGTATTTCCCGCATATGCAATCGGGCCCGAACAACGAATCTCAACGCTGCTTCCTCGACTGCTCATTATCTTCGCCTTTCCCGGAACATCCATTACAAGATGCACAATAAATTTTCACCATCGTTTCTTCCGCGCATGAAGCCGAGTGTCAGGTCTCGAAGTTTGTGCCGGCCAATAACTCAACTCCCAAAATACGCTTACACCGCCATGCATGAACATTATACCTCGGGCGATCTATGGTCTAATATCGACCTTCACCGAACACATCAGATCCAACTCCACACACATCCGCAAATATATCAGCGAATAACCCGCATTTAAAGAAAAAAAAATTTTAATTTTCGGCCGGGCGCGGACCCGGGATATTTTAAATAATCTCGGCGATAATATTATTTCAGAATTTTTAGCCGAATTACATTTATAATTTAGTAGTTTTCATGACAATATTTTATCTTTGGAATTGGTTCGTGGAGATTTTAAGACGATGTTTAAATTAATCGAAACCGAATCCAGACTCGAAGTTTTTAAATATCTAGTCATGCTTATCTTCCACATCATCATTATCAAACACTTTATCATCATCTTTTTCATGCCATGTCAAATATTCACCCTCCCCTTCTTAAAAATTTGATTTTCCATTTCTCTCTTCGATTGTCGCCAAACTCAAGATCGGTCAGAGAATATTGTTCTCCCTATCATTCTCTTCGAGTTGGGCGTAAGAAATTTCAAGTCTTTCGAGATATTTCGGGTTTTGACATAGTTGACTTTTTAGTTGACTTTTCCATAATTGAATTTTTATGATAAAATCTAGTTGGTTATGGGTTCTGGTGACGCATTTCGAGCGATTAATTGCGGATTTAGAACAAGCTGGTGACAAGTATGGCCGAGTTGACTTTTTAGGTTTTCGCTGACTTTTACGTGGATATTTTTATAAGACTATAAATGTGTGTTATATCGGGACTCCATTATAGTTGTTAGCGATGTTAAATCGTGATTTAAAATTGATTAAAGGGTGTTATGTCAAAAGTGTAAATTCCAAGTCGAAGTTATAATTGTTATTTCTATATGATTGCTAATTATGGACTCACGATTAGTTAATAACTTATAAGTCGATTTGTAATGCAGAAAGTCGACAAGCATGGAATTTAGCGGGAATCTATCAAGGTCCGATAGATTATAATTGCTAGTTTATCCGTCATGTTAGATCGCTAGAGATAGTTCCCCAAGAGTAGTTATGTATCTTGTGAACGCCGCATAAGAGGTCTCGATTATACTTTCCGGTGTCAAGTTTAGGCGCTGATCATGAAAGTGGCGCCACTGATCAAGCCAAGTGCTCATGGCAAATACAGAAAGGAAGATTTATCTCACTGCTACTTTTTACGCACTTACCTCGATCCGCGATATACACAAGTATTTCAAGCAAAAGGACATGAGAACGATGTACATGTCATTATGTTATTATTATGAGAACGATATATACGTAATCGCGCGTTACGTGATCAAGGCTACGGAGCTAAAGATCGTTGAGTGTGGGCAATGTGCCGAACTCCCCAACCCATATTTCCTCAATTCTCCGTGGCCTCATGTCTTCAAGACTATTATTATATGTACCTCATTTCAAGACTATTATATTATGTGGCCACTGGCACTTTTGATATGTTCAGCGCTCCTTACGGGCGATCATGGATCGATTTTACTTATCATGCACGTTTAGTCGCGCTATTGGATATCGTTTGGGAGTGTAGAATGCTGGCCGAGAGGCGACGGTTGTAGTTATCTACGAAGCCGAAGATCGTAAAGGACCCTTAGTCAGATTACTTCTCTCTATGGATTAAAGACTCTCCTTCCTCAGGATATGCGACGCTATCGTCCTATACTACAGATAAATACAAGGGTTCGGGCCTTATACTGCATAAAGAAATGCACGACTCTCTTTTGATCGCTTCACGCGCTAAGATTGCCTACAAGGCCCTCATACTACGGTAGAGCAATACAAGGGTTTGGCCTTATACTCTCAGATAAAGAAATGTAATTTAGTCTTTTGATCACTTTGCCGCAGCATTGTCGATGCGGTCTCATACTACTACAAGATAATACGCGCCGCCTTTATACTCTAAATTGTATAAATACGCGTGCCTTATACCAGAAAGCGTATAAGAGTCATGCCTTATACTTTGCGTGATAAGAAATATGGCCTTTATACTTGCGGTATAAGCGCGCGTGTCTTACTTTATAAGCGCGTTTCGCCTTATATCAGCGTATAAGCTGGGTGATTATCGATACCCATTCCTCGTGTGTAGACGATCGAGTATATGCCAAGATTAGAGACGGTATACCGCTGTGGATAATGCAGAGATGTGAGGTTCACGACTGTAGTTTTAGTCGCTGCTGAAGTCTATCGATTTCTTTCTCAAATTGTGTGCTTGTTGAACCTTCTATTATATCTTCTGCGTATTATGTCCGAGATTTCCTACGGAATTATACAAGTATGACCTTTTTGTAGTCCTGATATATGTATTTTATTCATATTTGACTATTATATTATTGATCGACTCGCTCATGGTAAGTCTACCCTATGTTAAGTTTCACTAAGCCTCGGGCTTACACCCCTTTCGCATCGGGCGCATTTGGCCAGTCGACAGACGCTGGGCCGAGCCAAGAGGTCAAGCTTGAGAGTTTTGTTCGAGTGGCTAAAGTAGCATCGGGCGGCAGAGGATCCTCACAGCCTGATTTTGCATGCTGGCTGTCAACTGCTTTGATTGTTGTATTTTCCTTTTGAAACTTTAGCCTGTTTACTGGGTTGGCCATTTTGTATTCGTGGATACAAGACGACATCTGGTCAGAATTTTTGCCTAAGATTACTTTATTTTGGGATATGTCAGTATATATATATGGGTTTGTCAAGCTGATATCAACATTGGGATTATAAATTTTAAAAACCTGCTTTGACTGTAAACTTAAATCTGCGATCACATTGGATGAAAACGAATTGTATTTAAACCGGAATGCCCATCTGCTGGGTGACTCGTGTTCCCGGATTTTAACGACTCTCACCTCAAGGCCACCAAGCGGGTCGTTACATTATCATCCATCAAGTCGCTCCTTCAAGCGCACGTGCCATGGGATAAGCGCAACCCTTCACAAATGCATTTTTGCATTCTTAAAAGATTCCCACCGCAATAATGGACGGTGGCACCGAACTGCTAACAATGCTTTCGACCTTCTCTAGGCCTAAATACTCCAAGATTTTCCATACAATACGGGCAAGCCTAATCTCCTCAAGGTTCAACCGATAACATTCCATATGCGTGAAAAACGCTTAATCGCCCACATCAAAGCAACCTCATATGTTGAAATTTTGTTCGCTCGATGCACCAAAGGTCTCAATAATTGCATTCACAACTCCTTCAACTCATCAATCAAAGGCCTGAGGAAAACATCAATATTTCTCCCGGATTTTTGGCCCCGGTATACTAATGATAAGAACATATATGGTTCCTTCATACACAAGTCTGGTGGTAGATTATATACACAGATGATCACTGGCCATGAAGAATATTGACGCCCAAACTTGCCAAACGGACTAAATCCATCAGAACACAACCCGATGCGAACATTTCGCTCACAAAATAATCGGATAGGTCAGATCAAGGTGCTTCCACGCAAAGACCATCCTCTGCCAGCCATCCATCCGGCTCGCTTGTTTCCGACGCGCGCCATGTCATATCCTCGAGCAATTTAACGTAGTACATTTTTTACGTGAATCAATTTGACCATTTCAGAGTACATTTTTTCGTATGTCAACCAACGCAGAAGGAAGTATCAAGGAAATTAATTTATATTGTTAGTTTGATTTAATAAAAACTCTACCCAACCAATCGTAGGTACGAAAGGTCGTAATTTTTGAAATATTAATATTTTAATATAATTTATTAAAAATATTATATTTTGTTTCAACTCAAAATTATGTATATTAATTAGTACTATAATTTTCACTGTCTACTTTGAAGTTGAATATTTTTCTTTAGTAATAAGTCAATTCTCTCAAATATATTGAAATAAACGTAGTATATATATATTCAAGTATTTATCACAATCATTTTCTTAATGAAATTATTGTTGTAAGTAAATCCTTGCCCCTTCAATGCTTCTTATCAAAAGCGAGCTACTCATGACTACACGTAGATGGAAAGTATTTTTTTATTTTGTCACAAATATAGGAAGAATAGAGATCAATGATGGTCATGAATTTCTATATACAAATAATCCGTTGAATAATTATCAGAAGAATGATAATACTATTTCCACCCTTCAAAGAGATTTCCTAGTTGAGAATTTTTATCAATGATTTTTAAAATTTTGAATTCAACGAGTTTTATATTGTATAATATATGATAATAATATGACAAAAGGTAGTATTATATGTATATTTTATTATTAACATAAAAATTAAAATTATGTATGTTAATTAAGTAAAAAAAAAATTGTTAATTTTGATTATACATAAAAATTGAACTAGACAAACTTTTAGGTATGGAGATAATATTATACGGAATATAATTTTTTGCCAACATAACTATTAGAGATAAATGTTAGGATATCATATAGAGATATATATTAAGGAGTTAGTTTAGCATAGATAATATCCATTGTGATTTGATTTAGTTTGATTGTATCTTATCATATCTTTAATATGATTTATTGTAATCTTCACTATCATTATTCATCTATAAATAATAAAGTAATGCACCTCAATTGAGATCATCAAAAAACCATCATTCATATAATTCTTTATATGGTAGAACTCTAATAATAAATAATATGCTAAAGTAACTCCTTAATATTCTATATATGATGATATCCTAACATTTATCTCTAATAATAACTTTATTTCCCAAAAGGAAATAAATTAAATCACCTAAATAAACCTAACGTGCGAACATTGAATTTCAATCCTAAAAGCAGATTTGGTTACAACTATATTCTTAGAATGCAAAAACACTGGAGTTAATTAGCCAAACCAAAATCATTGATGTTCAACACTAGCTAGAACCTATATGAAGTGTAATCTTACACAAGCTCAAGAACAAGAGCAAAAGAAAAAAAAAACGTTTATTTAGTAACACAAAAATGTCTATTTTTACTATCAAAACATTAGTATTTTTCGCTCTAATTCAAATATTTTTACCTGCCCTCCTTCATGCAGATATAATCGATGATATTTGTGTTAATACATTAATTGTTAAATTATGTAACGATGTCTTGAGGGCGTCACATAATCGCTCTCCAAATTTAAGTTTGCTTGGGCAGGTTGCAATAAGGGCAGCAAGAGAATTCACTTCTATCAACATAGACTACATACTTTGGTAAGAAATCCAAAGAAGAGAAAGACCCAAAAATCAAACAAGCACTTGTTAATTGTGTGGTTAATTACAAGCACTTGTTAATTGTGTGGTTAATTACAAAACTTCTGCTAGTAGTGTAGAAAATTGTGGTAGTTCTCTCATTGGTAAAGATTATGCAAATGTGGTGAATGAAGCTAAGAAAATCCAGATCAATTCCCGGAATTGTGATATGGGAGTTCGTGGACTGAAAGTGGATAATTATGTAAACCTTGCCAATTTAAAAGAAGAAGCTTTTGGTAGTATTGTTGAAGTGATTGGTTCAAGGCTTTCAAATGGTAATAATAGATCGTAGCGACATCGGTTACGATTTTGTAGAGCTTACAGATTTTTCTGTATATTATTTAAAGTATAAAAAAAGAAAATATCAAATTTATGTGAAGAATAAAAATATGCCATTTTGTTTGTGCTTTCTTTCAATTTTGGATATGGATACCAAAATATATTAATATTTTTAGTTGTTTGATAATAATTTTGAGTATGGTTATACATATCTATCGAAGGTTTTAGAAATATATCAACAAATTTGGCAAAGCACAAAAAAATAACATCAGATTTATGCAAAATATAAAAATATATCATCATGTTTATGTAAAAGTACAAAATAAACCTATCTATAGAAATATAAAAATAAAATGATCTACATAAATACATGACCATATCTTTTTACGATCTTAATAGTCATCAGGATTTTATCGATCTTAATTTTTATTTTTTTCATTCAACTCACTGTTATCTAATCATTGATAATTATGGAGTATGATTCAATTTTTATTTTTATTTATAAATATCAAGAGTATAAATATAATTTAGCATAGACAAACTAAATTCCACCATTCCAACAAAATCGAAAATTGACTCGCACAAATTAACATCTACCCGCATTCCCGCAATTATCAAATTTCAAGTATATACAAGTCTTTTATGGATGGTCTTATACTCCGTTCAATAAATAATTATAATTGATATCTTTATTGTTCAGATCAAATTTTGATTATCAATAAATTTTTATTAATTTTTCCACTTGAAATGTATATTTACTAATATCATTACGTATATCATTATTCAACCCGAACTCAGATCCGAAATGACTGACAGTAACAAATGATAATGAAGGACATGATATAAATTGTATCAATGAAAACTTGCTGGTCATATGGGGAGCCTAAATGGGTTCCAACTTTCTACAATAATGGCACGTTTCAGTTGCACTAATTGTTATTTGTAAGTAAGAGTCGCTTTGCAGAAGAAAGTGAGCCATGATCGCGGGAGGCCACGAGCTCACCTTTACCAACACTTTTTGGTATGATTTACCTTGTGTCGCACTGTTTACCTATGAATAACGACTACGGGTCCTCAAGAAAAAACGTTAGCACTAAATGTTCTAAGTATAACGTAAAAATACCTTTCTACTCATTTCTATTTCCTTGTATATTTTTCTACTTAAAATATTACTCTCTCTCTTCGATGACATTATTTGCCATTTGGCCAAAATGATATATTTATTTATTATTTTAATATAAAATTAATGCTTACATTTTTAAGCATTTCGACTATTTTTGTTATTAAATTATCCAATAACTAATTTATATAGTTTCAATTAATTGTTATTCTACATTTTCAACAAGATCTTTCGACTACTTTTCATTTTTCTTAATTTGCGTATTACTTTAAGATGACAAGTAAATGTCACCGAAAAAGTATTTATATAACATGTATTAATGATATAATAACAGTTATAAATTTATAATAACATAACATTCAATATATATATATACTTCAAAACAATAATACATATAAAAAGCACCAAAATGCAATAGCTGATCTTCTCATAACATATACTCTCCTTCATTACAAAAAATAATGAAAAATTTCACTTCTGCTATTTGTACCAAAAATTCCTCCATAGTTGATACATATATATAGTCTTAATTTTGATTTTAAATTACCAATAAAGTAGGTTTTTGAAAATATTATTTTTTGATATATTTCACCAAAATATTATAAGACAATATATCAAATATGTTTAAATTAGAAATTTAAAAAATTCAACCATTTAAATTTAAAATTTGATAAATTTTTAAATCTAGAGAGAATACTGTTAAAATATAAACCCACGCATAGGATAGGAGAACAAAACTATAGGTCGTAGCTCATAAATGAGATATATGACGAATCACGATATTTTTGTATGATTTAATACTAGTTGGTGGTGTCCGCCAAATGACGGACGACTCGTTTAATTCATCATATGGTCAAAGATTTTGTTTCAAAAAAAAATACATCAAAAGGTGTATTTCTTCAAAAAATTAAATACCTAACCATTTGTACTTCTTGAAAAAAAAGATTAAAAGATAAAACAATCACCGATGATTTAATCTAATTCAATAACGAATAGAAGATGTAGAAATAAAGAAAGAAAAAAGTTTTAATAAAACTGATTAATAATAAACGATAGTCCATGCGGAGTTAATAGAAAAGATTTTCGGTGACAAAATTTAATTATTGCCAATAAATTTTGAATGTACAACTTTCAATGCACAATGTACCCGCTTAGAAAGAAGGGGGAAAAAGGTTGCACGCTAAAAGGGAAAAGTGGGGGGATTATAAAAAAGGTTCACGTACATAATATGACGACACTGTGTGTATCGCACGCTGTTAGCCTTTTTATACTACCTATACCTACAAGCAAACCCAAGAAAACGGGTGTAATGTCGGTAATATTCTAATCTCAATCCGACATTTTTTTCATATAGCAATGTTCGAGTAACGAATGTTTGATAATGGGACAAGCTTGTTCTAATTCAACATATTGAAGCATTTGCTTTAAAAATCAAATACATCAAAAATGTGGACTAACTATTAGCTTTTCTTTGAAAAAAAAAATCAAAAGAAAAAAAAAATGTTGTGATGATGAATCGCAATTCAATAATGAATAGAAGATATGAGGAATGAAAGAAAAGAGGGAATAGAAACAGATTAATAATAAAACGATAGAAAGGAGCATGGGGAGCTGGGAGAAAGACGGAGACAAAATTTAATTATGTTTCAATAAATTTTGAAGGTACAACTTTCAATGCACAAGGTATCCGCTAAAAGGAAAAAAGGGTTAAAAGGTTGCATGGTATAAAGGGGTAAATAAAAATAAAAAGTTCACGCTGGGCCGCGATATGACGAGGCAAAACTGAGGCGCATTATCAAGCAAGTAGCTCCTTTTTATATTACCTATACAAGCAAAAAATTAAGAAAATCCGTCAATAGTAATGTCGGGTTATATTCTTTAATATCAACTGATTGATTTTCTTCATATAGCAAATATTTTATTAACTTAACGTTTGATACGCAACAAGATAAAAAGAGCGGAAACGAAACGGATCGAATAACAAGCGCTGGGAGGCCGAGAAGCGATAACAATAAAAAAATTGTATGTTTATACAGTGAATCGCAGACGGGACAATATTTCAACGCGCAGCGACAACCCTCTCAAGCCGTAAAAATAAATAAATAAAAGCAAAAATAAAATTAAGCAACGCTACCGAAAATATTACTTGCACAAACTCGTTTGTGAACACGCTTTGTTTTTTATATAACCTACTAGCGGTGCCGTCAACGACGGCCAGGTAGTGCACTTCAATATTAGTGACTAACTGACATTGATGTAACTATAGATAATGTAGGTCTTCATTTTCCTCCCTGTGACATAAATCCTATTAACAAGAAAGAACACCTTTTACAATCTTTCTTCAGGTTCTCCTGGGATGTATGTACTTCTCTCATTCAGGCACTTGATTGGCATCTATTGTGAAGGTTAACCAGCTCTTAAATAAATTTTAGATAGAAAGTAAATGAGTCGATGTCTGATCTGTTGAAGTGTGAGCAATAGGAACATAGTTTGCCTCTTGAACAGTGGACAATAGGAGCATCTAACCTGGAAATATTTCATCAAGTCAACCTAACGTTATTGATAACATAATGAATATAGTTTGTTAATATCAAACAAATGCCACAAATAAGTGAATCTGAACTGACTATCATAAAGACTCACGTAAACTTGACTATCATAAAAAGAATTTAAAGTTTTCCAACATAATCTATTCAGGTGCACTAAATCACGATGATCAAGATCGTGTAATATATTATATGAGGAAATCAAGAGAGACAACCCCTGAGCTGCGCCTACTACTATCTTCATTCTAGTACTCAACTGCTGGTAAACATAGAAATATATTTTCTTTAGGTTAATTAGTGACTTGGAATAAAAAAAAAAGAATTCCATCCGCACTGGAAATTCCATGACATGTATGAGTTACGAGTAGTCTCTTTATAATAACTACTGTAAGATGATGTTAAGGCTTTTTCATTACTAGAAAATGACTAGTAAGTACTTCATTGTCCTATAATTATAAACGAGTGCATTTTATATGATAAAATCTTTATTACAACCTAATTTTTTTAATTGAAGAACTGGTCCAGGCATGTTCGTTGCACTTTGATCAAATGGAGTTCTGTTTTTCAAACGATTAGCATTTTATTTATAGTGTAATTTTGGTATTAGTTGTTGATGAGTGGTCCTAATCATCATTTTATTTATTGGATTAGTGAAGGACTTTTTGCTAAACTATAGTTTGCCAATCAATTTTATTTCTTGATATAACTTGAACATTTCATTTTTTAACAATTCATTTTGGTTAACAAAAGTTTGACGTTTTAACGAATTTATTAAATGAATAAGTTCATTAACATGTAAATTTTAATAATGAACTGGAATCTTGGATAGGAATCAAAAAATTTGTTCGATTAGATAGGAATGTATTTAGAAGAAAGAAAAAAAAATCCATAAAAAAGCTTTCTTTACTATTCTTTATTTATTTTTATTTTTTCTCAACAATAAGTTTAATAAATTTCAGAATATCATACATTAATTAAATTTTAATCTAAACAAATGCAGAGTCTAAACTCCAGCAAACAAATTGCCTCTGGCCCGATATTTCCTGCACTCCAGTTATCTTTGATGTGCTCAAAAATGTATACTACTAGGCTATTTAGCTAGGATAATGGCCTTCTTATTTAAATAAAAAGAATGTAATTCAAGTAGTAGGATTAAGTAATGTAGAAAATTCATTTCTTAAAAAATTAGCTGCAAGGATGATCAAGTTGGTGGATATTATCTCATCTGCTCATACATAGTACTTAATAAAAATGATGATGTACAAATTACAATATATAATAATAATCTATCTAGTATGAATAAAAATTAAGAGGTTAATAACAATGCAAACTAAATTATACGTATTACTTAATAG
Source organism: Lithospermum erythrorhizon (assembly GCA_019722365.1). Lineage (NCBI taxonomy): Eukaryota > Viridiplantae > Streptophyta > Magnoliopsida > Boraginales > Boraginaceae > Lithospermum > Lithospermum erythrorhizon. The sequence goes on from JADFUC010001514.1 coordinate 449,204, forward strand.
GCAACTAATAAAAGTGTATCTTAAATAAAAATGTATATCCATGGGTTTTTAGATAAATTGCAATATTATTATTTATGGTAGGGCATCATTATTATTTACCTAAATATGACCAAAAAAATTGGATCGACTTATTACCAATTACACACATAATAATATAGGGGTAGGCTTATTTTTAGTTACAAATAAATTATATTTGTAAAATTCAAAATTATACAACACTTTCTATAAATAATTTAGCTATGAAAAAACAAGGACATAGATTGTATCTATGTCCTAGTGTCCTATGATTCATTAGTATGTCCAATAGTACCTTATTTTTTCATACAACAAATTTATATTCAACAAATTTGTCATACTACTAGTTTTGAATATTCAAGTTTGAAAAGATTATAGCTTTTGCATTGTTTTATATTATTTGAAACAACCCAAGTAAGCGAATTAAGTATATAATTTAGAAAGGGGGGCTTTTTTTGGATTTGTTAAAGCATTGCTTTTGATGAAATATGTAAGTAATTCAGTTCTTGGATCTACTTATTAAGTCAAAGTTTAGTTGTTTCTGGATTTGTTGAGGTGAAAATTTGGTGTTTCTGATTGGTTTTATGTGCTTATTTGTAAAGGGTACTTGTATGATGTTTGAATTTCATAGTCTTGCTATGTAAATAGTTCAATATCTGTATTTGTATGAATAAAAATGTTGAATTTTGATGTTGGCAATTGTTTCTAACTTGAATTGTGTGCAAGATTGCATTTGTTTATATGGCACTTTAAAGATTGTGTTTTTAGTTTCTTGAACTTGAAGACATGAAGATTGGTTAGATCATTCTGTATAATGAGTTGAAGTTTAATAAGTAATCAAGTGCTTGGAGCTTCATTTGTTACTTGAATCTAGTATTATAGATTGTAAGGATTGTGCTAAATGTTAAGCAGAATGTTTTAGATTTGATAGATTGGGTTAGCATTGAACATGTAAAGAAGTGTTTATGAAGTTAAAGGTTGGATCTTTGAAGATCCAATTGAATGTTGGGTATGTCTTAATCAAAGTATCAAACTGGTATGGTTGGTAAAGTTAGCACTTGATTTATATTTAATTGAATTTGATAGGTCACTTCTGAAGGAGGAGATTTTCCCTTAAAATTTTCAATGATAACTGAAAAAATATCAAATGAAAATTAATGATTGTGGAATTGAACTGAAGGCTACGCCACTTGTTTCGGACTTCTATTTTGCTTCGCGTTAAGACTTATGCAACATGATTGTAAATTATATATTTTGTGTTGATTGTTTTTCAGAAAACTACCGTCGAGTTTTAATAGTAGTACATTTTGATTTGTAATACTAAAGGTTGATGTGGAAAATATTTCAGAGTTGAAATGGCGAACAAATCCACCCTCAGTGAGAACAGGACGAGGAATTATGTGTCAATATTTATTATAGCTGGTATGTGCTGTTTCTTCTATCTTTTGGGAGCATGGCAGAAAAGTGGTTTTGGTAAGGGAGATAGTATAGCTGTGGAGGTGACAAAGAGTAGTGAAGGCTGTAATATCCTGCCTAATCTTAATTTTGAGACCCATCATGGTGGTGAAGCTGGCGTTGACGATTCCGATTCACAAATTAGAGAGTTTAAGCCATGTCATGCTCGCTACACTGATTACACACCCTGCCAAGATCAAAGGCGGGCAATGAAATTCCCAAGAGAAAGTATGAATTATCGTGAAAGGCATTGCCCTCCTGATGATAAGAAGTTGCACTGTCTTATTCCAGCACCCAAAGGATATGTGACACCGTTTCCATGGCCGAAGAGCCGTGATTACGTTCCTTTTGCTAATGCACCATATAAGAGCTTGACGGTTGAGAAGGCTATTCAAAATTGGGTTCAGTATGAGGGTGATGTATTTAGATTCCCAGGGGGAGGGACTCAATTTCCTCAAGGAGCAGATAAATACATTGATCAACTTGCATCTGTAATCCCTATCGAAAATGGAACTGTACGGACCGCACTAGACACTGGTTGCGGAGTAAGTAGAATGCTGTCTTTTTTTCTTCCAGGAATCAGGATACAAATTTGTGATTCATATAGTTCATTGCGCTTGAGTAGATAATCATGTATTGATCTCTCAGGTTGCAAGTTGGGGAGCATACCTTTGGAAGAGAAATGTTATAGCCATGTCATTTGCACCAAGAGACTCTCATCAAGCACAGGTTCAATTTGCACTTGAAAGAGGTGTACCAGCTGTTATTGGTGTTCTTGGAACGATTAAAATGCCATATCCATCGGGAGCTTTTGACATGGCTCACTGTTCTCGTTGTCTTATTCCCTGGGGTGTAAACGGTGAGAATTTTGGTGAAAATCCTTCATTTTACCACTAAACAGAACTCCTTACTGACCAATAGATCGAGCCTTTCTAGGATTGTTGTGGTTTCTGTTAGTAATGAAGTTTATTTAGACCACTTTTGATCATAATTCTTTTGGCCCAGATGGACTGTACATGAAAGAAGTTGACCGAGTCCTTAGGCCTGGTGGTTATTGGGTGCTTTCTGGTCCTCCGATCAATTGGAAGGCTAACTATCAGGCATGGCAGCGTCCTAAGGAGGACCTTGAGGAAGAACAAAACAAGATTGAGGAGGTAGCTAAACTCCTCTGCTGGGAAAAGAAGTCCGAGAAGGACGAAACTGCAATATGGCAGAAACGGTTTGATGCTGACTCATGCCGTGCCTCACAAGAAAACTCAGGAGCCTCAATTTGCCAATCTGGGGACCCTGATGATGTCTGGTATGATTTATTACTCAATTCGCGTTATTTCCTGCACTTGTTGGAAGGTTTACTTTGTAGATATACATATCAAGACAAACTTTTTGCATGCTGTGGAAGAACTATGCTTATCAAAGGAGTGATCTACACCATTATTTGCCCTTATTAGAGATTCTGCTAAAACCCCTTATATTCTAATGACTAGACACATCCTAAATGGTTGGGAGGAGGGAGGTCTTACCAAATCAAGCCTTAGATCCTAATGGAACTAGACAAAACTCAAAAGTAACTAAGGTCAAGTTGAATATGATCCTTCTTTTTTTGTCCTTCCAAAAGTTTTTCTTCTCTCTTCTCTGCATCTCCCCCGAGAATCATCTGTGTGGGTCTCTGGTTCCATTTGTTGATTAATTAAAGCATTGCTGTTAGCTTTTGTGCAAATAATGTGAAGCCTTTGAACCTCCATTCTGGTCTGCATGTAAGGGCTAGAACTTGTTTCTTCTAACCGCAAGTTGCCAGCTGGTCATATCCCTAAACTGAACTTTCACTATGGCTGCATGTTTTTGATAGGTTTCATATTCTATCGTTTATAGTTGGTTTCATTCTATGAATTCTCCTATGGTTACCAGGTACAAGAAAATGGAGACATGCATAACTCCCTACGAGAATGCTGACAGTGATGATCTCAAACCATTCCCAGACAGACTTTTTGCTGTTCCCTCAAGAATTTCTAGAGGATCAGTTCCTGGAGTTTCTGTTGAGTCATATGAAGATGACAAGAGAACATGGAGAAAACATGTGAGTGCTTATAAGAAGATTATCAAGATTCTTGACTCTGGAAGGTTTCGCAATGTAATGGATATGGATGCTGGATTAGGAAGTTTTGGTGCTGCCCTGACATCTCCAAAAATGTGGGTCATGAATGTCGTACCAACAATAGCTGACAAGAAAACCCTGGGTGTAGTTTATGAACGAGGGATGATTGGTATTTATCATGACTGGTATGCTTTCCTTTACAAGAATCCTTATTGCTCATAACCATTCCCTAGATATGCAATATAATCAAGCTTCTTGGCTACTAGCTACGCCTGCAACTGACATTACTTTTTCAAGCCGCTTTTTTTTTCTCTGTATGACTGAATCTCATTTTTGGATCAGTATTTACTATTTACGTTAATTTGAAGAAATTTTGATTTGTTAAACTAATGATCTGATGTAGGGCTTGTCCTGGGTAGAAAATAAATGTGGTATTGTCAGAGCTTGCTTTAGACTTATTGGTGTGAGTTTGTATCCGATTTACTTGAAAAAGAGACTAATCAACGGACTACGTAGTTGATATTCAAAGGAAAATAATATAAGTCCTTTCTTTTCTTGTTTAATTTTTTAGCAGATACTCTGTTACTTCGAATCTTATTAGAAACTATCTTAAACTGGACTTTCTTCTGTGTTGGCCACTTGGCCTACAAGTTCATCTTTGTGATTTATGCGGATGAACAATTAACCAACTGGCATGCATTAAGCTTTTCTAACTAAGTATCTTAGTTGCATCATTTTGGAACTTCGGACTCACTCCAGGTTTTATGGTTCAGGTGTGAGGGCTTCTCTACATACCCAAGAACCTACGACCTAATTCATGCTAATGGTCTTTTCAGTTTGTACAAGAACAAGTAAGTATTTTCAGTACAATTATTATGCATGCAGTTTAATATTGTATAGCACTTTGAAGGAGTGGCAGGAGGGAAACAGGTTTCGCGAATAAATGCAAATCGCTGCTCTTGACTTGTAATGCTTAGATTCACTAACTACAAAAGTAAGTAGATTCTAGTGGAGTAGTTATGTAGATTTTAATTAAGGAATAACTTCAGATGACCTGTGGTTAATTCTGTAAGTTTGCTAATCCTGAGACTAGGTCATCTAACATTTGGTGTGTCAAGGCATTCTTATGTTTATTATATGCAGCTAAATATGTAGAGTGCAGAGACAAACAATTATGACATCATATACTCAACGAGGGTAAATTACAGTTTTAACTTCACCTGATCCTTGTGATTCGATTCCCTTGTGAATGTCCGATCATTTATTTCAAAGATACTAGATGTCACCTGCCACATGTGAAGTGACTGTTTAGGTGTCCGACTAATTTTCTTATCTTCCATTTCTAACGCTTCCCCAAACCTGGCAATTAGTTCCCGAGTTCTAAAATTCCTTTTCTGTTTTGTTATTATATCAATTTCCAATTAATACAAGAGCTAAAATTCTTGTTTTGGAACTGTTAAATATAAGCAGGTGTGATTTTGAAGACATTCTCTTAGAGATGGACAGAATCCTGAGACCAGAAGGTGCAGTTATAATCCGTGATGATGTTAACGTGCTTGTTAAGGTCAAGAAGATTGTAGGAGGCATGAGATGGAGTACCAAATTAATGGATCATGAGGATGGTCCCCTGATTCCTGAGAAAATATTGGTTGGAGTCAAACAATATTGGGCCGTGGGCGATAACAACTCCACTTCCACGCAGTAAAACCACAATGTTGAAGGCAGGACTCAAACGATGGCATATTAGCAAGAAAAGTCAGTTTCTTAATACCCACACAAATGGATACAGTTACACCATATAGTTGACTTAAAGCTCCAGAGGTTCAAAGTGATCAGGGTGCTTCATGGTCCACATTTTTACCCTCCAGATGATTCAACTGGTAAATCATATTTGAACCATAATAGTAAAGTTTGAAATTATATTTTTGTTTCTTGGTCGACAGACATGAAACATCCATTAATGGGGATAATCTAGACACTAGCTATTTTTCCCTAAAGCTGTGTTATTTATTCAATATAGTATTGTACTAGCATCAAGGTTATCGTGAACAACACCATTCTAAGTTGCATTTCCTCCATAATTCATCTGCATTTTAGCACATATGATTCTATTACTTTCACATTTGGTGCATACTTGGTTTAATGGATGGCTCTTCGAGAAGCCATTTCTCGAGTGACACTTGAAGGGAATGAATTTGATGCCATACCCAAATTTTTCATTCTATACTTGCATTGATGTAAACCATGATCGGTGCTCGGGTCAGATTAAGCGTCTTTGCTCCGAGGCAGGCACATATGTCATTACTGAATATCTGTGTATGAAATCTCCATAACCTTTGCATGCAGTCTTTTACCATATATGCTCCATCAGTAGAAATTATGACGTCTCGGGTTCAAATGGTAGGGAACATGCAGATGCAACATGCCTAATTGGACAAGAAAAGTAGTTAATACATCAATTAAATTTCGATCGATTTCTAGACATAAATACTTTATGTCAAAGATGTTGTTTAACTTACTAGGCATGCATGAACAAAGCCTGATCACAAGAGAAAATACAGACCATCATTCCTCATAATAGACAATCAACTGTTTGCATTTCTTCTGTCCATAGATTTTGCTCCCTGTATGAATATGATCACAACGATGGCCTCTTTCTTGTTTAACTTACTAAGTAAATACATCAACATCTTAGTCATCAAGTATTTACTTTCTTGGATGTACTTCAAACTATAACAAGGGGGCGTCTGCTGCGAATCTTTGCTCCTTCAAAATAAATTTTCGACTATTGCTATGTCCCTGGATATTAGTCTTGGTTCCGTTCCAGATAAAACGGACTATATTTTGAGGGTTATTTAACTAAGAAGCACAAAAAATGGTGGTTATAATTAAAAATAAGCTCAGAGTTGGTACTTGATAAGACTATACAGTGGAACTATGATATGGCAATGTATGAAAACTTGACCTTATGTTCAAGATTATCTCAAATTGGAGTGATAAAGACATGATGGGAGTCAATAGTCAATACCTATCTAACCAATTAATTGACAAATGAATTGAGGTTTTAGCCAATGATTTCTCTAGTGGAGTTGTATGCATTTATTATTGACTCAATTATTTGTTCTCAAAATAATATGTCTAGTAATCTAGTATCACTCTTGCATGCACTTGATATGGGCAAGCATTCTTATACAGCTATAGGAATGATCTTGGCTAAATTTGCTTCCGACCAATTTTCACATGGTAACAAAAAATGAGCAGTTCTACATTAATAACATCTCTGCAGACCTTGAATGAGCTAGTTGTGTGGGACATACCTCAGTTGTTACAAAAGCACCATCAGAAACAGTAAAAAGAAAGAGGGGTTACAAAACTAACATTTTTATACTCCAAATGTGAATTATGGTATGAAAGAAGAAAATGGGTATGTTTTGGAAGTTGGAATAAATTAAAATGACTCATGAAATCACCTATACGTGTAATATAATAATCTATCGTGACAGGTAGTAGATAGTGTTTCTTGATTCGGCTGCCGTGGCGGTGGTCGGTCGAAAATAATTTACCGATAAAGTTATGACGTGAGTGTAGCCAGTACCCATCTGCCCCTTAATTATTCAGGGACTTTTTCGGCTTATAAGTATATTGATGTTTATTTGTTGGATCACATGTCTAGAGTTAATTTCGCTGGATGGATTGTATGCCCAAAATGTAAGCATATGGAGTTAACTTGAAACTATCATTTTTTAGAAGTCTTGGTTTTGGCTTGTACAACGTTTATGCTAAAACTCTTGCTCATAATAGTCGAGGCGATTAATTTTCTATCTCTTTCCCATGTACTATGACACTCAAATCAAAATATTTTTTAATGTAGCGCCCCTCTTATGCTATCAAACCAAACTCTTCATGAACACAGGAAAGTCTTACATTCGGATATTATGAGTATCTCAGATAACGTAAAACACAGGTGTGGAAATAGTGCTTATATTAATATACGGAATAGCCAATTGGTTGTCGGTCATGACCACCAGCTTCAGAAACGCCCATAAACTTTTAGCTGACCCAATATCCTACATTTTCGGAACTTCTTACTAACGCCTCATAATGGAGCATACCGCTCATCGCCTCTCTCTTAAATATAGCATACATCCTCCAAAATTAGCCCAGGGAGGCGATTCAACCTAGCCTAAGAATTGCTTCAGCCAAGGCGCCTGCGCAGCCTCGCTCTGCATTACCATTAATAATATGAATCTCCCCATCTTCATACTCGGACATTACGAGTCAGAGTATAGACAAACTTTACAAACCCTCTTCCCCAAAAATAAAAAAAATCTGGAAAATGCTAGTTAATAGATTGTCTCTTGGCGACCTTCACAACATAAGCCAAAATACGTTAACCCTCATTAGTCTTTGTCGTTAATAATGAGGCGCTCAGCATCTCTTTTTTTTTATTGCGCTCTTCGTTTCAAAATCTGCAGGCTGCTAAATGTCCCACTTTCCCTACGTCCATTCAAAATTTTTGTCTTCCTATTCTAATTGGAACCATGCTTGATATTCTGGTAACTTCTTTTTGGAAATCTTTTTTTAGTTCTTAGGCTCATCGAGATAGAAGTTGTGCTAATCGTGATGATCATTTCTTCTCAAATAGTATTGGTCGAGATTAAAAACTTTCTCTCGAATGTTTCCCATGACTCGAGTCAAAGCTTTGCCTCTTCTAGTAGGACCCGGGGCCCAAAGGAATATCAACAGCTCTCTCTTTGTTTAGAAAAAATCTATTTTATCTAGAATAAATGTGATACATTTTTTTTATTAGCGTGGCCTTCAACTATATCAGCGTTTGAAATTAAAAGAATACCGGAGAATGAGCAAATCTTTATTAGAGGAAGGCAGACTGACTCGTAGAAGGATCTTCCATAGCGATCCACAAAACAACATCGATGTCGTCGATAGCGATATGAATCTTGCCGTTATAACACACGTACTGTTTTTAGAGAATCGATATTCTATTTCTTATTAACTGCCAAAGGTGAAACCGTAGTGTATATCGTAATGGATGGATCATTTTCACAAGCATGGTATAGGAATTTTTACAGGTTCGAAACGATGAGATTGGAATCTTTGTAGCCGGGGAAAAATCGATGAAGAATTATGAAGTAGTTTGATTTCACCTCTGAATGTTGGATGTTATTTTAATTTGAAAGACATTGTCATTAGTGCGTTTAATTGACTGCTTTGTAATAATGATGTATGTAATAATGGGGAAATCATAAACAATTATCTTTTGAGTAATACAATGACTTAGTTATTGAAAAAAAGAAACTATCATTTTATGCCTGCAAGTTTATGTACTTTTGTAGAGTTTGTTAAAAGATAAGTATGAATAAAATTGTGAGCATATGGGGTGAATGATTTTTAGCAAATGATCATAAGCAGTGGTAAGCTGTGCTGCTTCCTGGAGAAGGGATGAGCCATGTGCATGTCTCTTAATATTATTTTGTCCATGTCTACTCTCCTCATGCATTTTATCATTCTCATGCCCTGTAAAGAAGACTATAACTCATATACTCACAATGTCATTTCATATATTGTTATGTTCAATCACCATCATTCTTGTCACTAGCCAAAGCTTTAGAAAAAATTAAATTAGTCTGGTAATTATGAGGTCTATTACCATGGCGGAGCATAGTTGCGACGAGTCTAGCCACCTGGATAACCCTCCTCTCATAAATTTTTGAAAATGTTATTTTCTATTATTTTCTTAAAAAATTCAAGAGTGTATATTTTTTTTTAGTGAACAACTAATATTTCTATTTAAATCCACTTTTCAGATTTAAAAACATTTGGTAAATACTTATCTATATAAGGAACTTGAAATTTATCGATTCTTGCGGAGGAATGGAGAAATTTTTTAATCTTTTTATTTGGTTTGTGGGAGTTAAAAAGTGCTTTAGAATACATATTGGCTACTCTTATTCCAATGGCAATTGTAAACGAATTACACAATAGAAAGGACGGTCAGCGTAAGGATGAATGGGCGTCTTTATTTATATGTCGGCCCGCTTAATGGAATAGTGTTTGGTTTGGTTCGGTTCACTCCGTACACTTTCTTTAAGTCTACTTATATGATCCATGTGATATCAGGCAGTTGAACTTCATCCCTTCAACTAATTTCACCTTTCAACTATATTTCTCCTTCCAAAAAACAAAAGCATTTATACACTAAACAACCATCTGTGTATGAAATCGGCATGGTACGGAGTACCGTAACCTCGGATTCGAAACCATGGCTTGCGATCGCGTAGTTTGAGAAGCGCGATGCCGTGATCTTGCTTTTGCTCATGCTTGAATGGTGAGGAGAACTGCCAGTCGGCGGAGGAATCGCGGCGCCTCGAGTGCTTCAGCCATCACGATGATCGCGCCGCTGACGAAGCGAAGGCAGAATATGAAGGAGAAATCGATGTCTTCTCTGCTGACAAGTATTTCAATCAAACAGTAGGAGAAATGAGTCCAAACATTGTCAACAAGGATGATCGCTTCAGATATAGCCTCTTTGGCGTCGGCGAAGCACAATTATTAAAACAATCAATTTGGAATAGCGAAGTTCGTTGCTAAGACAAAAAAGCGTCAGCGGCAAAGAAAATGAATCGAGCAGAAGAGATTCCTCGGCCCAGCATTGGTTGCGGATGTTAACGTGATGAGGACTGCGTCGAGTATTGACAGCGAAATAATGGAGGCGAAAAGGGTAACAACAAAAGTTGACATGAACCAATTCAGAAGGCCTAATTCAAATACTTGGAAGAAGGGCGAGTTGACAGAGATCGTGTAGCGATCAAATTTCAAATCCGTTGCGATCAAGGCAGATGGCTGCCGCGTCGTTGGAGGTATTTGGATCTCAATCTGAGGCCCAAAGGTGACAAATCCTCAAGCAAGGAGATGCAGGTAGGGAAGTTAAGCAGTTTGACCATAAAAAGTGGCGGGCGGAAGAAATTTGAGCAGTTCAAATGGGAAGTCTGATGACGCAGACGGTGATCACCGAGTTGGTTGTTTGAGATTGAGAGCTTCTCAACAAATACTAATGTAAACCCATTTCTGACAAGGCAAGAATCGGATGGGATGTACGAGGATGTATCCCGGCGTGCTTGTTATCTTGTAGAGTGAAGTAAAGAAAGCGTCTGATGGAACTAGCTGTCGCAGCCGAAGTATGGCCGATTTCTCAATGATGTCCGATTCGGAGGTTGGACACCGTTACTTCATGACAATCATTCAAAGCGGACCACAAATAGGCTTGGGTATTCTTTGACTGCCGAGAGTTACAAAACATCGAATTGGCTGGAGAAGCGTATCGAACTCTTGTGAAAAGCGTTAGATCCCGGCTTGACGAAATGGAAACTTCAAACAAACAAGATTTACAATTCAAGCTTGATCGCATGACAAGAAAGATATGTGATTCACCACGCCTTTAAATACGACAAGCGGCTCCCCGATTTAAATAAAACCGCGTCCGATGTATATCGCGATATCGATCGTATGTGTGGGAGCTCTTGAGATCAAAGAAGAAATATTTAAAAAGTACATGGTACTTTCGATATCTGTATCTTATATTTGAAAAAGTAATTATTTGCTTAAGGCATGAGGAATCTAGCAACATTTGTAAACATTATATGCTATATTAGCTTACTTGACAAACTAAATTTTGTCCACATTTAGTGAAGCTCTCTGATATTCAGTAAGAAACACTTGGATTCTTGAGTAACTAATGCTTCTAAAAAACATAAACACATGTCTTCATAGCAATTAACAAACCATTCCAATTCTCAGAAAAGTTGTGTAAGGTATAGGTTAGGCAGAGATTATCCAACTATACTATTATACTAAAGAAAAAGAGTCCTGTATACTATAAGGTACCACATCTTTACATGCATGAGTGAGATGGGCATACTTATCTCTCTATCTCCATCTATATATTATGTGCAATCCATATAACCACCTTATTAAATTCATGTGGAGAGGCTTTTCGCCACCATTAATGACAATCGACATATCTTCGTGAGAAATTAGCAGAAAAGTTATGTAATATCTTGATCAGAGGATTCATACGATTAACGTCGATTTATTAAAATGGAGAGACAAATATAAAAATCACTTGCAGGGTCTTATTATGTTTTTAGCTATAATATAAAGGCAGGAAAACCCATTATTCTACACCATATTCAGAAGTTAAATACAAATATCTGCCATATTTAGGTATTAATCTTTGGTGAATAATCTTGAAACAAAATCTAATGCTAAGTCAAGTATCTTCATTAGTGCATAGGCAAGGGATGTTTCTTTTCATGGATCAATATGGAACACGAATTCATTCTCAAAAGCACTTAAATGGGGTGTTAAAAGCGCGACTCTTGCCTCGGCGGAATATTAATTCCAAAAAATTGACATTGATTATTATGAAAAGCCTCATATTTTAATGAGAAAATTGTCCAGATATGCATAGATGTCATAATTTTCTTAGCAAGAACATGTTTCTTAGAGAAATAATTGGGTGGGAGTATGTTGGTCACTGCTATATTTAAGGAATTGTGGTCCTCAAGTCCAATTGAAGTTACCTTCGGATAAGATAAGGATATAAGTTAAGCGATGCAGCCGTAGTTAATGCGATTAACTTTAAAGTTGTCGCGTGTCATTGTTTTAACTTTTACTTCAATTAATATGTTCTATTTTGAGTTGCTATGATTATGGCTATAATGTACGATTAAGATGGTGTAGTTTATTTATTAGCACTTTGTACATAAATTAAGAAAAAGAAAAACTATTTAAAAATGCGTTAAAAATGTAGAATAATGTCAATTGAAGCAATATTATTGGTTGGTTGTTTATTTCGAGAAAAGTAGTCAAAAGTACATTGAAAATGTATCTTATTTATTATCTTTGAAGCTTGGCTTAGTATAAAAAAATAAAAGCTTTTTAGCTAAAGCGACAACTAATTCCTCAGTTTTTTTCTTTGTCGTCACTCTGATTTTGTCTATTTATTAAGGAAAAATAAAAATGTCAAAATATCGTTGTCATAGAATGTCCAATTAATTGAAAATATATATTATTGGTTGGTTGATAAATTTAATATTAAAGTATATTGGAAATGTTAAAGTATAATTAATTATCTTTAAAATAATGATTATTTTAAAAGCAAAAAGAGTATCTTTATGTATTAAAAATCGAGTATAAAAAAGCGAGAGAGAATATTTATATTCGTAATCCTCATTGAGATATATCTATAAAAAAAAAAAAAACTTGCTTGATTATCCAAGAGGCGAGTTACCATGATTCAGTCAGAAAATTAGGTAAAAGGATATATAAATCTGATGTAATTTGATGATATCAAGTGTTGATGATTGTCATTCTTAAAGAAAAAGATCCACCTTCCACTATCATGACAATATGAATTTTCCCTCAGAAATTGAAGTGGAGCATCCTCATGTAATAATGATAAGTCATCATCTTATTACCCACACAAATGATACAAAGGACCCCCAACAAGATTAAGTATTTATTAGATGGCATGTTTAGCTTAATAAATGGTGGAAACTGGAAAGAAGCACAAGATTCAATAAGATGTCTTTAAAATCTAGGTAAAAAAGGGAGATCCTATGAAAACATAACAGGTGAGCAAATTTAAGAACACAACATACATAAATATTGATATGCTTCCCAGTAAGATACTTGAGTAACTTGAGACCAAAGTTTCGAAGCCCAGCAGTGGCGTAAAAAGCCTTTATCGTAGCCGACGCGAGTATGCGTCCGGATAAGAAATGAACCACATTTATACAGCAGCAAAATATATATGAAATTTCAGCGATATATACATGTTCATAATCAATCAGTCTCCACGAGGAAACTTACGAAGACAACGACCTTGATGTAGTCATAGAGATGCGTAAGCGATAAAAATAAACTTTCTTGATTTTTGCACGTCTTTCGTGGAGTCGTCTTCCAAGCCCCATCGGCTCAACACCGAGTGAATAAGGCATGTAGGTACCAAGTATTTTATCCCATGTAACAAAAAATGGTTGTGAGAAATTATATTTGGTTCCATAGAGTTGATGGTGAACATCATGATAGGCAGAATTATTTCCAAATAAAAGGTGAAAAAGGTTCCCAGGCAACCATAGTCCACAATGATCATCAACTGTTTTCAAGGTAGCAAAGGAGAAGAAGAAGATTGACGTTCGGGGGGTCATGCCCGAGAGAAGGAAAGATAAAGCTCCTCCAATTGTGTCGAGGATCAGGCCTTCTATGGGGTGGTTGTATAGTGCTCCAAATGCATAAGGGACAATGAGCCGGTGATGTTGGGAATGGATGTGCTTGTACAAGAACTTGTTTTGGTGCATATACCTGTGCATGAAATATTGCCAAGTGTCCAGGACAAACATAGCAATCAAAAATTGCCCGGCAATAACAAACATGGAAGGTGGTTGATCTCCAGTGGTCTCGGCATCTTTTAGCACGTGACTGTGTGATGCCAGAGTGTAATTTGAAGATCGTGAATAAACAAACAAGTGGAAACTAATTATATGCCCATCTAACTTCTGACATAACTTAGCTCCTTCAGTTAATAATCAAGATTGAAGGATTTACTTGTTAAGCAATGACTGGTATGGCTAAAGCAAAACTTATAGAAATCACTCAACTACATTCTCCGAGAAAACAAATTGTATAAATTCTCTTTTTACCAGCATTTAGATAAGGAATTATTTGAAGCGTCATAGCACAATCTCGAACCTAGCATCTCTACGTTGATTTCACCAAATATTATACAACACATACAAAAATGCTAGACTTCACAATTTGACAACTCAACCATCAAAATTCATAACTGGACAATCTTTTTGAGACAAATGCCTTATGCCAAATAAACCCCAAATTTCAGCACCAAACCACAAATACACAAAAATAAACAATTTCAACCCTCAAAATTCATAACTGGACAATCATTTTGGGACAAATGCCATATACCATCATCAAATAAACGCCAATTCCAACATCAAACAACAAAAACAATCACAAAACTCAAAAGATTCAATTTTTACGAGACTGAGCATGAATATTGCGGCGGCGGGCATGCGGTACTGTGGAAAAAAAAACCCTTGAACAACTTTATAACTTTGGCGCTAACCCAGTGCCGTGTTTACATTAAATAGTAAAATACGTTAAAATACTAACGTTGATATATTTTTAAATGAATATTATCTATTGCTAAAAGCCACTACTAGTATGATTTAAACAACTCAGCCAATTAATGAGCAATCTTTTTGGAGACAATTTAGTATACCGTAAATCAATTAAACCCCACATTTCAGCCTTGCGAACCTGAATACACAAAAAGAAACAATTTCAACCATCAAAATTCATAACTGGTCAATCATTTTGGGACAAATGCCTTATACCATCCTGATTAAACTGATTCAACACGACCCACAGCAATCACAAAACACAAAGAGATTGATTTTTACAGTACGAACAAGAATATTGCGGCGGCCGAGCATGCTGACTTCTTCAAGAACCCCTTGAACAACTTTTCTTTGGCGCAAATTCGCAATTACCGTGTTTTACATTAAATAGTAAAATATACATTAAAAATACTAGAAATTTGATATCTTTTTCACCAAATATTATACAATAAATACAAAAATACTAGACTTCACAATTTAAACAAATCAATCATCAAAATTCAAAACTGGACAATCTTATTGGGACAAATTTAGCATCTGATAAATGAATAATAAAATTTCAGCAGCTACGAACCACAAAAACAATCACAAAAACACAAAAATAAACAATTTCAACCATCAAAATTCAAAACTGGACAATCTTATGGGGACAAATTTAGCATACAATCATCAAATAAACCCCAAATTTCAACACCAAACCACAAAAACAATCACAAAACACCAAAAAGATACCGTTTAATATTGAAAATTGGCTGAATGATCGTTTTGGGACAAATGCCATATACCATCATCAAATAAACCTCAAAAACACAAAAAGATTGAATTTTTACTAACCCCAAACAAAGAATATTACTGACAACTGACTTGAAGCGACTGTTGAAAAAGAACCCACTATATTTTCTTGCTTTTGTGTGAGTGCTTACCGTCTTAAATGCTTTCTTGAATACGATACATAATTATCGATTCACCTAAAAATAAATATCTGTGAGAATATAACGATATATAATAATTGGTACAAATGTGCCCAACATTTCATCTGTCAAATTCACCCCAAAAATCTCCATTATTAATAAAATAATTAATAAATAAATTATAATTAAATGCCCTTTAATTTTTTTAGGGAATTTAATAAATATGGATAAATTGCTAATGGAATTGGGGTAAATTAAGGGTTTTGTGATTAAATTTTTCTTCCAATTTGAATTTTTTTGATTAATTTCAAATTGGAAGAATGAATGAAAAAGGCATAAACAAACCCTAGGTTTTTTATTTGCAATTTTCAGTGGAATTTATTTGTTGTTATTGTGTTCTATATTTCATTTTATTTTTTCATACGTGTTAATGTTTATGATTTTATATTTTTGTAGTGCTAGAAGAATTTAAAAAAAATGTACCTCTCCTTAAATAAGGAAATGTATGGTTTGAGAATTTCGATGATTAAAATTTAAAATATCGAACTTTCGGTTACTTTTTGAAAATATCATACATTTATAAGAGTTGGTAATTCGTTATGCTATTTCACAACAACCTCGAAGTCAATTGATGCTAAAGTTATCAAACTATTCGATGAGGATAAACCATCAAATGAATGTAGTAGGTAAAAGTTGGAAAGCACTTTTGTTTTATTATGTCTATTGAGTTGAAGATGATATTTTATTTGATTTTTTAATTAATTAAATTGATTAATCCTATTACATATTGACTCAGTAAGTGTTTGTTAAAATGGCCAATAAGTGTAATATATTCAAAATATTATTTTGCGCTTTTATGTTTATACATTATAATTAGGTTGAGTGTCAACGTTTTTAAAAGTTTAGGTGTCGATTTTTTTTTTTAGAGTCTTTGTTAAAGGCTGAATCTTTGAATCTTGTTGATAATGAAAGTAGTTCGGTCTGTAGTAAATTTAGTATAAAATAAATCATCGATCATTTGTACCAATTCATGTATCATTGAACTTTGATAGCCTATAAGACTGTAAGAGTATGTTTGGATTGATGGATTTGAAAGTTTTCTACAAGGGCACCCCCACCATACCCCTAACCTACTTTGAGAGTAATGTTCTACCTATATTATTACTATCATTCTTCTACATTGTATGCAATGAAAGAATTTCTAGTAGATTCATTCAACTTCAGAAGATGTCTTCTTGGTGGCGAGCCAAGTAATTCACCATATAACTTCTCAACTCCACCAAATATGAAAGATTTGTGGATTTCACTAAGTGCCTCTTCATCACTACTCTTGTGAATTGTTCCAAATTGCATAGGTCTAAAGATATGAAATGTTACCAAATCAAAAACAAAATTCACCAATAGCTCTAAACAAATATACACCCACCAATTCCCATAATACTCATGCAAGAATCTATACCTAACAATATGCATGCCTAATCTTGTTACAATCAAATAAACTACAATTGATGCAAGAAATATTCTCAATCTTTTCAACTCTCCAAGGTTCTTTGTAGCCTTTGCTTCTCCATTAGATCCCTTCACCAATCTTCCAATCGATGAAATAATAGGTCCAAAAGACAATAACCAACAAACACAATCACAAAAGTAGAATGGAGCAACGACATCAAAATCTCTAAGTAGAAAAAATGGCATCTCCCTAAATTTAATGTAGCTCATGTTACCACTAGCTTGAAGTGCTAAGCCTAGGTACAATGAAAATTCTCCTATTTGATCAAGAAATGGTTTCCTAAATGACCATCCAGCTCCAAGAAACACAATCACACAAGTGTTTAATAGTAGTCGAATATATCGAAACAAATGCCAAGATAGTTTCCAAGAATATGGAGTTATACCAGTGACATTTGTGCCAAGTTGACTCTTACCAAGACAATATAAATCTATGGTCTTCATAATAAGCAACCAAAGAATAAGTTTATGAATTTTATATGTAAATGGCCTCCTTTTTCGACATATATTCATCCAGTGAACAACAAATAGAGAATATGCAGAGGAGAAACAGAGAAACAAATATGGCAATTGAGTGAAACCATCTTGAAGAAATTCTGTATCTCCATAACGATTTACATTGTACGTTTCAACATGGACTGTCATGGAAACATCAAACTTTTCGGGGTTGCAATTAAAGAAATAAATCATATATACACCAGGATTTGTGACATGAAATATTTTGTTATACTTGAGAGATAGTTCATCCAAACTAAAGAGGGGTGAAGTAAAAGGTTTGCTAGATGGACAAGATGATGTTCTATTATGATTATCAAATTGATGGGCAACCTTATATAACTCAAATGATGTTAGAAAGAAAGCAAGTTGAGAGTTATGTTGGCTAGATGAATTGGAGTCTTTATGACCTTTATGATCAATGGAAATAGAGGAGATATTGATGGAAATTTGACCTGAGGAAGTAAAACGAAATTGATCAAACACAATGAGTCGATTATTATATGAATTTGAATGTACTTTATGAGTCATTGTTAATCCTGTTGTCTTGGATATAAAGCTTAAAGGAATGAGGAGAGCCAAATATATAACTCTTTTATTGCCCATTTTTGAAAAATATATGTCGAAATCCTCTAGTGTTTTGGTGTTTTTTGGATACAAAATCGATTTACAATGGTCAAGAAGATGGCAGAGATTGAGAAGATTGTGGTGGCAATGCCTAGATCTTCTTAATGAAGAAGACTAGGCATTGCTAAGAGGAATGAATATGCAAATAAGTTGGTGTTATTTTAGTTTTGAATGTGAGAAATTGTTCAAGAACTTCAATAGATTTTGCTTAGATTGTATTTATCAAATGGAAACCGAAATATTAGCATCACCTATGAATATAATAATCTGTTTTATGCCTCAACTTTAATGTGGTTCTCTAATTATATTTTGTATTTACTTAAGGCTAAAGCATACTTCATTTGTTCCACTTCTTGATTTATAAAAACTGATAATCTTTAAAAAAATTATTAATCTTGATTAAAATATACAAGAACATTAAAAGGAAAACAATATATCTATTTAATCTGTTCCACACACATCCCAATAGATATATTACTGATACAAACAAAGCAGTAGGAAATAAATATGACAACAAATCATAATAAGCTAGCTACCTTCCCCTGTGAGAAGGAAGATTACTGGAAATTGGTTTTCTCTCCTCTCTAAAAGGTTGAGTGGCTTCATCTGCAACAGTAGGTAACCTGGAAACACTTCCCTTGCCTCTTCTTGCATTAGGGCCAATCTCCTCTATCATGTATTTCCACCCATCGATAGGCCTCCTTCGGCTAAATATGTGAGTTTTGATGAAGCTTGCGATCTAGATAACAGAAACAAAGGTAAACCAAGAACACAGAAAAAGCTCAGCCGATTATTTATGACCCCCAAAGCTATTTACTGGTCAAGATAAGCACACATATTTTTAGGTGGAAGTTGGACTTGGAAATACAGGTTGCAAAAATGTGATTCCCAAGTATCTATCTGCTTTGTATCAGGATAAAATGTTGAGCAACAAAAACCTCAAAGTGATCTAAGGATGTGCAAGTAAATTAGCCAATGTATTTGTTTATTTGTGACTGATAATGTTGACAACCCATTATAAGCGGCAAGATAAAAAAAATCACAAGGCATGTTTGGACTTTGGAATACAGGAAATGAAGGGTCTAGGATGGAATAACTGAAACGACAATTTGGAAGTCTCCCAATTTTCTGTTGATCTATGAACAGAAGGTTTAGCAAATCTGCACTCTAAAAATTATTGTGAATGATGCTATGTAAATTTTTAATAACCATCAATAGTAGCATACTCATAAATCTTTATGAGTAGAACAACCATCTATATCTCATGCATCACAAAAGCTGTCAAAGATTTGCTCCAAAAAATTACATCAAACATTACATTTCATGTTATCAGCAATCAAGTAAGGGCAGGACAAGGATTTAAATTCTAAGACAAACCTGGAATTTGTTAAACGCTATTCGGCGCTCGAATTCTTGAAGCAGTATATCCTCTTCTCTTTGAGACATCTCCCAGATATTCCCATCTCCAGCCTTTGACATTGTTTCCCAACCATCAGGTTTGTTTTTCAACTCAGAGCTAGGAATTTCAGAGTTGTTCAAAGCATCGCTGGAGGGATCAAAGATCCTGCAATTTGAAAGCAACAGATAATGTGTTCAAAGTGTTATTCCCAGGCTTCCAATGTTATGCCTTTTCATTTAGAAAAAAAGGCATATCACAAATTCAAAAGCCTTACTCAGAGCAACTATCGAGCAATTTCTCAATATTATCCCCATCCAAGCTTGAATCTCCCAGTTTTGCTTCCTCCATTTTCTCAATCTCCTTAACCCAAAGCCCCGCATGAATTCTCTGTTTCTTCAGTCTATAATCTTTCTTCATATTCTCTAATTTATACAACGACGTAGAACTCGTGTCGGCATTTTTACCATCATCATCCACATCTTGAGTCTTAGTTACAGTCTTTGCCTTCCCTTTTCTGTGCTCCCAATTCTCGGACATATCTTCGATGAATGCTTTTGTATCGGAATCCATGTCGGGTGAGGTTGTTGTGAGAGAGAAGTTGACATCTGTTTCCCATGGAGCACGTGTCTTGCCTGTGAGGTCATCCGGAAGCCATGCTGATTCCCATGCCTCATTCCATTCGTTATCACTGGATTTGGTTGAGAGGCGACGGAGAACAGTGGTGGAGAATGTGGTGGGGTTTAAGTGGAGGGTTTTTAGGATGCAAGGAGCTAATCTTTTGATTGGGATCATTTGGTGATTTTGAGAAATTTCTGCTAAAGCAAGTTGAATAGGATTAGTAGATTCAATGAATTAACCAAAAGCGGTTGGTAACTGATGAATATGTTACACCTATAGCAAACCCCTGTACTGATTCCTATGTGAATACCTGAAACACAAATCATATATTTCCAGGTGTTATTCTTAATTTATACACTCAAAAAACAAGGGCCTCATGCCGTAAGAAGTAGGCTGACTCAGGATGCAAATTTTGGTGGTGCTAATTTCTGGCATCCATAGAAATGAAATCATGATTGGACACTTAAAAGGAGTTCAATTCTCCCCTAAATTTCTATTAGTGCTCAATCGGAAAAGCTAAATCAATAATCAAAACTAATGGTGTAAATGCAGCTAATTTGCACTTTAAAACAGTAGATAATCATTATCTGTACCAATTTTGGAAGCATAGATGCACAACCTCCTCAGAGTAAACATACTGTATATTTCATAGCAAGGCACTATATACAAATAAGATAATCACAGGCTCGGACAAATCGGCTGACAAATGATCTTTAAGAGCATAAATGATCGTCTTCTACAATTAATACTGTCTGCTGTCCTATAACTCCTACGACCACACAAGCTACAACATATTTCAACTAAATAAGGGATCAAGTTCCTAACTTTATCATCACAATAAATAAATAAACAAAAACATAAAGTATAACGATGGTGCTGAACTCATGCCCAAAGAGCAATCAGCTTTGGCGAAAATCAGGAAAGATATGAGATTTCTCATTCAAGAGCACAGAATGAAGAATAATACTGCTAAGCCAACCAACTACAAACGATAATAATAACATTACCAAGTACCTCTAAATAGGTTCTCACCCAGGCGGAGTAAGTGGGACGAATTATACACAGCTTTACTGCACCAATGCTTCTAAATAGGTTCTCTCCTACACGGGGTAAGGGGTCTAATTGTATGCAGCCTTACCACCAATGCCTCTAAAATAGGCTCTCAGAGCAATAAAGGTGCCAGATTGTACGTAACATTATCCATGTGATAACAAGGATACTATTTCCGAGTTGACCCAAGATGAAGTGAAACGAATATTTACTACTTCACAATAGATAAGAAGTGAAGGTAATGTAACGAGTCATTTAGATTTAATACATCAACTAACATATTTCCAATAAACACATGATGGGTCAATCTGAATGTTGATATTTCATTGAGGCATTTAATCAAACAACTGGTATGTGTGATATGTGTGATTGCATTCGAAGTATTATCAATTAAACATAACACAACACACTTATATCATTACATATAAGAGGCAATAGGGGGCAAGAAGTTTACCTAAAAATACTCAGTTAGCAGAAGTGTAGGAGGCTCACTGCTTCAAGAAAAGGAGGAGTGAGAATTTATTTATTATTGTTAACCCTCTAAACCTGAGATAATGAGGTGATAATCCAAGAGAAAAGTTAATCATGAGGTTTACAAATTAAGGAGCCATATGAAATAAATATTAACCCTCTAGCATAATATTAAAATTAATTGGGAAAAAAATTATTATACCTCTTTCTATAGTCCATACTCATCTATGCTAATAGAAACAAGTTAATGACTATGGAATATTACACGTAATATTAAAACACTCTATATTAGACTCGAATAATATCATGATAAACATATTATTTTGTCTACAAATTAATTTAAACTTTGAAATAACACATTATCATAATCTTAATCTTAAAATATAACATAATTATTCAACACAATATATAAAGAATGGATAGATTTCCCTCACATATGTTTTGGAGGTCTTCTATTCTTAACAAGTGACCCATTTCTCATGTTCAACACGTATGTTATTGTTGGTTGTCTTATGGTCCACATGTATATGGCTTCTTGTCAAACAATTAGTATCATGACGTGAAGATGTCAAATTGTATTTATTTTAGCGTCAGAACATGTACTCGAATAACAAAACTTTTCTGCGCTTATTGGCAGAGTGTCGAGTCTTTCTACCAACCCCGTCATTTCAGCGTATCTTGCATGTATTTACCGTTTCTCTTTCCTTTATTTAAACCTTATAATTATTAAATTTAATATAATAAATAAATAGTTACAATTTTTAAAATTTTATTTTTTAATAATTTTTTTTTTTTAAAATATATTGCTTGATATTATTAAATCATTTCGGCTTGAGTCCATTACATATTATCTGTCGTCCGTTCCTGTGAGGATTCGCTCAGTTCACCGGACTGATAATAGGTAGCCAGGTGACTATCTAGAACATTAATGGATTCGATATTCGAGCGAAACTCAAAAGGCATAAACCTATAGTTTTTGTGAAGGATCAATGAAGTTTCTTGAAAATCGGAAGAAAAAGTGTAAAAAGCAGTTTTTTTTGTCGAAAATGACCTGAGCCTAGGCTCTATTTATAGAGCTCGAGAAAAATAAAAAAATAATGGTGTATTTTTTTCTTAATTATTGTGTAAAAACAATTTAAAAATGAGGTGGAAAAAAAACGGCCTTGAGGAACTCTGGCATTGGCGCCACTGCGGCCGCCCGGCGTGTCATGTATTTGGGCGACAGCGGCTTTTTTTGTTTTTTATTCATGTCGCCAACCAGCGGCGCCACAGTGGCGCCAGGCTGTAGCCACCTACTGGCCCGCGACACGTGTCCTTGTATGTATTTGGGCCTTCCAACGACTTTTTATTTCGTGTGGGGCCCATGGCGGAGTGCTAAATTCAATTTGATCCCGGATCAAATTTTGATTACGATCTGCGGAAGTGTAGATTGACTTCTTTCATTTGATCTTTCTATTTGTGTCTGATGATCGCACGATCACTAATTGATCACTCTTGCGCATAGTGCTTAATGATCGATGGCTACGTCACCATGCCTTTTTGCATTAACTCAAGTTTCCAACCATGAATTTTAGTGAGCAAATAATTGTCTGAATGAAACACATTGCACCCCTGACCATGGTTCTTTGCAAGAACAGTTTTTTGCACAGTGGAAATTAATGCTACATTTTCCATCAAATTGATCGCCCCTACTACTGTGTCGTAGGATCACATTCTTCAAAGTTCAACGGTGTGAATGCGAATACTGTTGTTTTTGGTGAGCTTCCATGTTTTCGATATCCATTGTGCTTTTCTTGTCTGTTCTAGTTGCTATTTCTCTCTGTTTGATAAGGAATGTATTTATTTATTTGCATGATTCGGATGTTAAGCCAGAACTTGATCATTGGATGGTTCGAGTGACGATTACTGAGGAGATGCCTACTTTTATTGGATACAAGAATGGTACTCGATACAAGCGCTATATATTTACTGATGACCAGGCATGCACTTTACTACATCTATAGTGTCCTTATTTCTTGAAGTATTTAAATGCTTACTTATTTTTTTGATCCATTGAAATTTGTTTGAAACAGGGCAACACAGTTCCTGCAATTGTATTTGCAACCTCTATTTACCAATGTGTTGTCCTTGTATGGTGTCTAAAATATATCCAATGCTGACGTGAAGCCAGCCACAAGGCCTCAACTTATGCAAGGATATACCACACAATGGGTCCCGCAACGTAGGATAGTTGTCCGACCTCTCCGTGGAGAACCGCCTAACTTGCAGTTCTTATAGATGGGGTGACCCTTATCAACATGATTATAGAAACCATGGCTGATAAGAATGAAAGTATAAATCCATTATTTTTTTAACAAATAGTATCATATTTTTTTATAAGCTCCTGCTCAATGTTCTCGCCTATTAATCGCGACTTTTAATTTCACGCCATATATTGATCCAGACATTATGGCAATCGTTATCAAAGCTACCGATCTGCATCCTACTACAACTCAATATAGTGATGGTATTGTGCAAAATTTCAAGCTTGTCGATATCACGTGAGTATTACGCCTGTACAATCTTGTTGTATTTCGTGATAAAATAGCATGAATGTAATAGAATAACATGAACAATTCCATTATCTCTCAGGAGGAAATCAATATCGCTTGGTATATGGAACCAGCAAGTGGAGCATTTTGGCCCCCTTCTTACGATCGATGTTGCTGACTATTCGGTCGTTGTTGCCAAGAGAATTAAAGTAAAAAACTATAAATGTGATGTTATATACATGTTTGTCCCCCATTATAGTGCCTTTGAATGAAATGCAATACAGGTTAATTCATTAGTATGTTCATAACCAAATAATGTTGCCTTCACTATAGACCCTCCTATTGAACCTGCAATATAACTCAAGGCATGGTATGTAGCAACCAACTATTTATAGAGCTATGATGATTCTACTCTGCAACTATATAATGTTCCTACTTTTTTGTATAAATTTGATAGCATGCATGACCAAGAACTTCCTAGCGTGTTAGCAGACTACTCACTCGCTCAGGCTAAAGAACGTGTTGGCAAGAATCTTGTTAAAAAATGCTCTGTTGGTGAAATTCTTGCAAGCAACAAGGTATAGGAACGTGTCAACAAGAATCCTAGCATGCTACTCTATTTTATTCCTTTTTGAGGGTTTAGTCCTAACCATCATAATATATTAATTCTTTGTTTGGATGTTTTTCAATTTTTTCAGTTCGGGGATTTTTGGACTCGTGCCTTCCTGCTGCCCAGTGAAGGAGAACATCGTTTGTTCTATATTGGGTGTGCAAAATGTTAAACAAGCGTTAACTCTCATATTGGGGATGAGTATTATTGTCAAAAATGTCATGGCAGTATCTCCCCTCAAACGACAGTTGGAAGGTGTAGCCTTGAAATATTGTTAGTTTCAAGACATCATAAATACATCATTTCATATTAGCATAATCTTAGCCTGTTAGTCCTTAAATGAATTTACTTTGCAGTATAGTTTAGTGCTTATATAAATCTTATGTTATAATGTATCCATAAGTTTGTTTTGCAGTATGAGTTCATATGTTCCATTCTATTATTACTGAAATTAGTTTTCCATTACTAAATGGTGTATGTATCATGATTCATGAGATGAAGATTCAATTATTAATTACTCAAAAGGGACTAAAACAAGTTTGAGTTATTTTTGGATGCTTTTTTTATCTAGTGTCAATTAGAAAACATAGAAGCTAAATATCATCAAATATTACAATATTAAAGGTACCGGAAACATAATTCATACCATACTTTTTGCTTATAATACGAAAGCCTTTTTATAGTAACAACCAGAGACCATACCATCAAAAGAAATGATATGGCTAAATAGTGCTTTCAGTTGCTACAATCATATAAATTATGGATAGAGTACAAGATAATTGGGAGTGCACAATAATTTTTATATATGAGAGTTTCATCATATATAATAGATTTAATTATTTTTTTTTAAAATGTTTTGAATTATATAAAATCGCTATATAACTACGTAATTTTAATTCATTATTTATCTTATGAAAAATATATTATAAAATTAATGGATTAATTTATACGGTACCCAGGCCAAAGAAACAAAAAAACATAAACTAAACAAAAATGGTAACAACAAGAAATGGTCTAATTCTCATTCTCTCTCTTCACTCATCATGTTAATCAATGGAGACACATTTATTCCCAATTATATTCTTCGGGTACTCCACAACATTTTCCATATTTTTTATTAATTTTTTTATATTGTAAAGCTAAAAAGTTGCAAATCTTGTAATTTGTACAAAGATTATTGCTTTTGTGTGTACTTAACATTTTTGGTAATGATTTTATCCTTTTAATGTTTTTTACTACAATTCTTGATAATGGTAGTTTGAATTTTTGTTATTTTGGATCCATTTTTATACTAGAAGTGGAGTGTGTTATTGATGGAGTGGGAAAATTATAGGGGTGGTTTTGATTCATATAATGTAATGTTGATCAATGTGAATATTCAATGGTTAATTTGATTTAGATTTATTGCTTAACTAATTATTATAATTAGATCCATTTTGGTGACTCATATTTTTTTTTTTCAATTATCTTCAAAGTGAAAA
Source organism: Lithospermum erythrorhizon (assembly GCA_019722365.1). NCBI lineage: Eukaryota > Viridiplantae > Streptophyta > Magnoliopsida > Boraginales > Boraginaceae > Lithospermum > Lithospermum erythrorhizon. Next base: position 475,687 of record JADFUC010001514.1, read on the forward strand.
TTGTGAGGCATTTTGTAGAGAATTAAGATGGGGTTTCTGGAATTGAACAAAAGTTATCATCTTTGGCAGTTTGGTTAACATTTTGAGGGTTTTGGGTTGTGACTTCAGCACATATTATTCTATTGCCGTTTTTACTGAGAAGTGAAGTATTAGTATTTGTTTATTTTGTTTCACTATTTTTTGTTAGGATTATTTTGGGTATTGAGATTGATAGTCTAGTAACTTAACCGCTTTGTAATGTGTAATATAGTGTTGGAAGAATATGATTTTGCTTTCAACTGCATTAGTTAAAATTTGATGTGACGGGAATCCAAAATTGATGATTTTGTTCAAGGGAAAAACAAAGTTTTTATGTTGTTGAGAACTTAGATTTGATCGCTTTTACTCTTTTGACTGCTTTGATGAATGTCCAACTTTATTGACAGATATGACTATCTGAAGGTAAACTGATCCAGGCCATCTAGAAAGTTGGGTTACTTGGTAATGAGTTTATGAGAATTTAAAGACCATTTACACTAGAAGAGTTGAAGGTGTTCGGGGGGAGTTTCACAGAGAGGCACTGAGAAGGGGGTTGTTGGTCGATGACTTTTAGCAGAGAGGAAAAGCATTGGAAATGCGGGAAAGGAGGTGGCTTGACTTTGCAGAGAGTGAGTACAATTGTTCGAGACATTGGAGATCCGTGTTTTCATCAGTCGCCTATCAAGGTTGTTATAGCTGTAAGGCACTACTCTTTTCCATTATGTTATGCCTTCACAATTTGGCTTTAATTCGGTACAACACTATAACCTTTGTTAGATTGACTGCAACTTTATATGACTTTGTACTAGCTTAAAAACAAGCATTTGAAGTATTAAGCCTTCTATATTGTTTCTCTCTGGTAAATACTTAACTGTGTTATGCATCATCCTTTACCCTTATACTTTATGGAATTAAATTTAGAACATAAAAAAATTTATTGATTCGTGTTAATCAAGGTCAAAATTGAGTTTTTATTAAGCGATTAGTCAAACCTCCCTGTTGAAATCAGATGGTGATAGTATTATCTAGCTGCCTCTGAAAGGGGAGGCCTCCTTTTGTTCGAGTCGGGTTGGGCCCAGTCACCCAAAGTCCAACCAATCTAATGAACATGCATAACTGTTTTTGGTGCCACATATAGAGTATCCACCTTCTTCTTATAGTATGGCTCATTGGTGATTTAATTGGCAGACTATCATTTGTTGAAACAGCTATACAGAGAACTCTAGGCTCTTAATTAGAAAATGAATCACGAGCTCCGTTTTATTGATTTATTTTTCGGGGGTGGGGGGATTTTAAATGATCCAAGAGTGAAGAATATTTATTGAAATCTCATAATATAAGGTCTGGAAGTATGTTCGAGAGAAGAAGAATTCTTATAACAGGAAAAAGCTGCCGTCGTCAAATGAGATTCTGAATGTGGAAATAATCTTGTTTGTTAATTTTTGAATAAGTCAATCTGAGCCATCGATTATGTATGTTTTTGACATATGCAGATAAGCAGAATGCTTAAGCCGGAGAAGTGGCAAGCAACATTTGATAATGATGGAAAGATTTTTGGCTTCCAACGAGTGTTAAAATCAATTATTTTGGGGGTAAGTTCCTTAATTGTACAATAATTTAGGAATAAAGTCTGCTGTTTCATGTTTCTTACACTTGACTTTCTCTGTTATAGATCAAACTATCAAAGATGATACATGTCTATAGAATATGCAATGTTTGTAAATTCTTCACTTCCATTACAATGCCAACCAGTTTGCTGAGGTCTTCATGATTGTTTCAGAATCCTATTGTTGTTTCATGATCATAGAGCATGTTTGGTAGCAAAGAATGGAATTCCATTCTGTTTGGTAAAATTCCTCACTACCAAGTACCTGGTACTTTAATACTTCACTGTATGCCAATGTTTATGTGAACACTTCAAAAGGAACAAATACCTTTAGCTTTGACATTTTGGTAAAGCAGGTCCTTGATAATTTGGCTTTATATGAGATAAGATATCCGGCTCTCCCTATCAGAAAAATGTATCTGTCATAAATCACAGGTTTCCGATGCTAGGACAGGGAGAAGTATACCAGAGAGCACTTGAATCTCCGAAAGCTTTATGCCTTTGAAGTTCTATTTAGTACCTTTTATATGTGGTAGATAGAAAGCGAAATAGTATCGTTACTGGTGTTCTTTCTTTTGTGGTGATGTTAAACTTCAAAGGCTAGTGGCTAGAGCTAATAACTTTTTATATTTGCATGACAGGGTGTGGATCCATCAATAAGATCTGAAGTTTGGGAGTTTCTCTTGGGCTGCTATGCGTTGAACAGCACAGCAGAGCACAGGAGACAACTGAGAGCAGCCCGTAGGTACATGTTTTTTCCCATGAATCTTACTTGATGTCTATTTTCTCCGTCCCTCCTTTGAGACTACCATATATGATATATATGCAATGATGCTAGTGGAGTGCATTGTTTTACAATCACCCTAATATTACTTTTTTTTTCATTGATATATCATAAGATCAACTCTTTATCTCAGGAGATATACAAGAAATAATCTTAAGTGTTTTCCCAAATTAAACTTGGGCAATAAGAATAAAAATCCTTGAATAGACAACTGAAACTTGTCTTTCTTTGCTTTCTCTCTGAAAATGAATTTCAAATTTTGATAATTTACTCATCTGTCCTAAGGGATAGTAGGACCCCTGTACAACTTCTCAGCATGTTGGAACAGTTCTCTTGATGTTAACGATCTGCATGCAGGGAAAGATACAAAGATCTTGTCAAGCAATGCCAAACAATGCATTCCAGCATAGGTACTGGTTCACTCGCATATGTTGTAGGTTCTAAAGTCATGGATATGAGAACAAGTTCCAGAGATGAGCAAAACCAGAAAGCTGAGGTTGATAGTAGGAAAGATTCTGGTGTCAATCATAGCACAGTAGATAATAATGGTCAGCATGATGATAATTGCATTGATAGAACTTATAGCTGTCAGAGGGGAAGCTCTATTGATTCTGGTGGTGTTGTAAGTGTGGGAGGTAGCATGGAAGAAACACAATATGATTCTTCTTTCTCGTTACCTACTTGTGGTCTAAACAGATGGGACCTTCGTAACTCTCTGAGTGAAGCAAACGGGGGAGATAATCCGACTGAAGATTGTTTTGATTTCCCTTCTTTGCCTGTTACAGATTTGTTTGAAAAAAATAAAAAGAACAAAAAAACTCGTAGGTCGCGGTCACATGATGATAGGCAGCTGAGAAGACGCAAGTTAGGATTTCGAAATGAAAGAATGCACAGTTTCCAAATTACTAATAATGCAGACCTTGTTGTTGAATTATATAGTCCCCCATCCAAATTCTTTTCTCATCCTTCAATATCCGAAGTTGAGCCCATTAATTCAGCTGAGAGTGGAACCGTTGTGCTGTCAACTAATTTGGAATGTGAAACCGAAATGCTTAACAGACTTAAAATTTCTGATACTTCAGAAACAATGGCCTCACATGGTAGCACATCTCAATTAGAAGCCTTAAATGAAGAAAGAATATCTGAATGGCTTTGGACGCTGCATCGAATAGGTGATCAAAGAGATATAGCATTGTTCATATAATGTTTAGGTTCTTTGTAATACTAAATTGTTTTGCTCTTTTCAGTTGTTGATGTAGTAAGAACAGATAGTCACCTTGAATTCTACGAGGATACAAGAAATTTAGCTCGCATGTCGGATATTCTTGCTGTTTATGCTTGGGTTTATCCTACTACAGGATACTGTCAAGGTCCCACCCTCCCTCTTTATAATATGCTGTTCCAATTGGTTAATATTCTACATTGTGGGCTTTGACTGTTTTCTGTTCTTTTGCAAACCAACTGAAGGTATGAGCGACATATTATCTCCATTCGTTGTTCTCTTTGAGGACAATGCGGATGCATTTTGGTGTTTTGAGATGCTTTTGAGGAGAATGGTAGTATAGCTGTGTGACCTACTTTTCCTTACTTTTGACCTCATTCTTCCCTTTTATCATCTTGTTTATTATCCTCTTATTTGGACTTCTGTGACTGCAGCGGGAGAATTTCCAGATTGAGGGGCCAACTGGTGTCATGAAGCAATTGCAAGTACTATGGCATATTTTGAAACTTACTGATAAGGAGATGTTTGCCCATCTTTCCAAAATAGGTGCTGAAAGTCTTCATTTTGCTTTCCGGATGCTGCTTGTACTTTTTCGTCGCGAGTTGTCTTTTGATGATGCTCTTCATATGTGGGAGGTTTGCTCTTATACCTCATAGTATCATTCTCCTATTCTACCTCAGACTTGTTAAACTTACTGGTTCACAATCATCCACTTGTCATGAAACAGAATGAGCTAATATGCTTCCTTATTTTCCATGGAACAATCGGAGAATATATTTGCCCATTTTTGTTGTAAAACACACTTCATGAGTGTTTCATGTGTTTCTTATTGGCAGATGATGTGGGCTGCCGATTTTGATGAATGTGTGGCTTTGAAGCTGGAAGAGCACTGCCCAGAACTTTTACTTTTACAGGTGCCAAGGAAATCCGATGAGGAACCTAGAGAACAAAGAAAAAGCGATCATGGTTCAGATGATGGCTCACAGTCAAATGATGGAATCATAGAGTACTCACTCTCTGGAAATGATAGAATAAGATCATTATCATATCCATTCTGTGGATTCGCAACAAATTTATGGGGCAAACATAATCGTATGCAGACCAGTAATTTTGTGGTAACAAGGAGCGGTGATGATGACTTGGCTGTATTCATTGTAGCAGCAATTCTAGTCCTGAACCGTCAAAAAATTATCAAAGAAACTCGTTCAATTGATGATCTGATTAAGGCAAGTGACCCATTATTCATTGTGTGAATTAATAACCAATCTGGCCTTGCTATCACATGGCATGCATGTGATGTCTCCAACAGAATAAGTCATCTTATGTAAAGAAGACTCTTGGTTCACAGACTTCGTTAATTGGAACCATCTTAGGCATTGATATGGTTTCTTCAATTATACTGTTTTACCATCTTAGGCATGATCATTCAAGGCCAAAAAAACACTTCATTATCATGAGAAAGCTCTGAACAGCCTTGATCAGTTCGGTCATGGTAGATCAGTATATGTCCGTATGCTAGCTAGCCGAAGCCTCTAATTTGAAAATTGTTGCAGAATAGACTGTATATAGAACTTCTTTGATACTGTACATGAAAGAGAACCAAAGTTTTATAGGACTTCAAGAAAAAGACGTAGTTCTCCTCATTTCAACCCATTTAGTGGAACATGAGAGGATTCAGCTTTTCTCTCCATGTGAAGAAAGAAAACGGTTTTTTATATATTTATTAACAAAGTTGGACGATGCTTATTTCTCTGTTTTCAAAAGACTATGGCCGGTTGTTCTGATTACTAACTCATATCCAAATGTGACAGATATTCAATGATAGGCTTTTGAAGATCAGGGTCAAAAGATGTGTACGAGCTGCCATCAAATTGCGGAAGAAGTATTATTATAAGGTGTGTTACCCTCTCTCAGAGTTCTCATGATACGTTGTAGCCAATGGGCAAGTATGAACATTTGCTTTTCATTAGTTGCTTAAGATATACTCCGTATGTTTTCCTAGTTCGCAGAGTTTATTTTCCTTTCTGTAGAAACCAACTCTTTGTTCTTTGCGACAGCTGGTCAAAGACAAGGGATCTGCAACTCAGAATGGAGAAGAAACTCCAACTACTGTATAAATGTTGGAGCAACTTAGCAGGGTCTTTCAGGGCATGAAGATCCATGTGCCCAGTACTCCAAAATTTATCTATACTATTATCGAGGTAATCATTAGTTTCATTTCGATACAAGGTTTTCAAACCAAATTAAGTTAAGGCTATTATGTTTGTATTCAAATCTATTAGGCCATGTCCCTCCTCTCGATCATGTGTTCGAGTCCTTGATAGTATAATTGCATTGTAGTATACTCCCCAATATTTTCTCTTTTTTATTCTGACAATGCGAGCTTTTAATCGAAACTTTTGTTTATCACAGGGTCGAAGAAGTTTGTCCTTGCTTTAAGTTGTTCCTCCTCGTCGATAGTTTATTTAGGGTAGGAAATAGAATTAGTCCAGGAAATGTTTGGATAATGAGTCTGCTGAACAATATCAAATTGGCAGCAAATACAGAAAGAAAGAATTGTGTTAGTCACACAACTATCATTCTTTGTAACATACCATGTGGGGAAAAAGCAAAAGATGTCATTGTAATACTTATTTTTGTAGAGAAAATGAGTTTTCATATCTTCTTTAGCCTTTTGTATTATATTCTTATATGGTCTGTCCTATATGGTTAGCATAAAATGAGCTATTTCCAAAGATCAAGTCGGTCACATACAAACTCATCAATTAAGCTATTACAATGAGTGACCTCAAATGTCGGGACCTTGTTGTTGCGAGTAATATCCCATGATTACTAGGTTAACCCTAGTGGTTTACCATCCGATATTGATAAGATTACTAAACAAATTCTGTTGTTACGACATGAAGGTTACAACAGATGTTATATTTTATTTTTAATTATGTCCTTCATTGACATCAAAACATAATGTAGTAAATGCAAAAAAGACGTCCAACTTGATTGGAGTACATTTTATTGTTAAGTGTACGGAAAAACAATCGAGTACTTACTCTACTCAATTAACAGCCTCCATTAAAATACAAATCAATTCAATTACACAGTTTATTACTCTACACCGATTGGAGTATATTTTATTGCTCAATGTCCAGAAGAAAACTACTATCTATTGGGCTGCAACAAAATTCCAAGGACCATGTCCCAAATCAATTGTCCAATTATCACAATTATAGTAAAGCCCTATTAGGGTTCATCAACAAAAAGTCCACTCAATTAAAATTCAATAAACCCTAATTTCCAACCTTCACTTTCTTCAATTAGCAAAAAATCCCCAATCTGAAGAATCGAATTTGCTTCAATTAAGTATCAGTCATGGTTCATGTAAACTTTTATCGAAATTGTGAGCTCAATTTACTCTATATATGTATAATATTCACTGTATATGTATAAAGATGTACACATTTTTTGTACCCTCTAATTGTTTTCTGTTAAAGTTTTGATTTTTTTGGTGATTTTTGGTTTTTTAGCTTATTGGGTATCTATTAATTGTTATAGAATGTATAAATTGAGTACTAAAACCAAGTTTTGATTTTTGGTTAATGTTGGATTTTTTAGCTTATTGTGTTTCAATTAATTGTTATAGAATGTATAAATCGAGTAATGAAACTAAGTTTTGATTTTCTTTAATGTAATTTTGTGTAACTGATAGTGGTTGGCTGAAAAGTATATGGATGTTGAAGAGGTTTGATTAGATCAATTTGTGCTGAGATATTTCATAACTACTTGCAATTTAATGTCAAGATAGTGATTAGTTTATACATCAATAAAATTTTGTAGAACGGATCACCTCTTAAGTACAATAGTGCTTTTTATCTAGTATTTGAGTGTTAGATGTTCTGATTCACTTGAAAGTAGACAAAATATTTGTGTATGCTGTGGACTGTTTGTACTGAGGCATTAATTTTGTACTTGTAAATCATTTATGTTACTACATTATATTAGTTGGGTAACTGATAAGATAACGTTTCTCTTATGTGAATCTATTAACATGTGTAGAAGTTCTGTTATGTCACTTTCTTATTTCGTTCTCAAAATGTTATGTGACACATTATGTTTTTTGTCGGTATGATAATCTTATTTAATCGATGGGTCTTTACTCTCTATTTACAATTGTGATCGTCAATAGATGGCAAAACTTTTAAGAAACCGCGTCGCCCTTATGAGAAGGAACGGTTGGATGCTGAGTTGAAGCTTGTTGGAGAATATGGTCTGAGGTGCAAGAGGGAGCTCTGGAGGGTTCAGTATGCTCTTAGTCGTATCAGGAACGCTGCAAGAATGCTTTTGACTCTTGATGAGAAAGATCCCCGCCGTATCTTTGAGGGTGAAGCCCTTCTCAGGAGGATGAACAGGTTCGGTTTGCTTGATGAGAGTCAAAACAAGCTCGATTATGTCTTGGCTCTTACTGTAGAAAACTTTCTTGAGCGTCGCCTTCAGACTCAAGTCTTCAAGACTGGAATGGCCAAGTCAATCCACCATGCCAGAGTGTTAATTAGGCAAAGGCATATCAGGTATAAACTACGCAAATCTTTTTCCGACCTGTTAAATGTATTACCGTATATAGTATTGTGAGCCATTTTTATTGTTCTCATCGTCAATGCATATTATATGGTGTGTTCTTTTCCCTTTTCCTTTTTCCTTGTTCCTGGGTTTTGGGGTTGTTTATGAGTGCTTTATTGAATTGTAAAATGGTTTTTTTGCCTTGTAATCTCGACCATTTAGAATCAAGGGTATCTGTTTCACCCGATAGTGCATGATCCTGAAGATTTGGTTAACCTAAACAATTAATTACTCTTGTGATGTAGAGTTGGAAGGCAGGTGGTGAATGTTCCTTCCTTCATGGTCAGGATGGACTCTCAGAAACACATCGACTTCTCCCTTACAAGTCCCTTTGGTGGTGGTCGTCCTGGAAGAGTGAAGAGAAGGAATCAGAAGTCAGCAGCAAAGAAGGCCGCGGGTGGTGATGGAGACGAAGAGGATGAAGAATGAGCGTTGGTTCCCGTTTCTCTTTCCCCGTGAACAACATGGAAAGTGGTATTGGATGCCTATTGCTTATGTAGTACGCACCCTCATTATGATTTATCTCTTTCCATTGCTTTACATGAAATATTTACCATGGTATTAAACTATCAGTATCACAATGTCTCAAGTTATGGGGTGATAATGTGAACATCTCAAGTTAACTATTATTCATCTTTTCATTCCTTGGTCGATTCTGCTTCAGAAGTTGCTTAGAAGTGAACTATTTATCTGGTTATAGGAGAACTTTCACTAGAACAGAACTTTGAACAACACTATCCTTCACTGTTCTAATTTTAAGGTAAATTTTGAACCTCGTGAGCTCGAGGCTTAGATTTGGCAAGCTCAAAACATCAAACCGAATTTATTAATGTATAATCGAACATGTATACGGTTTACCACATCATCATGGTGTTGGGGTTCAAAGTTGTAGCTTTCGTTTTGCCTGTTATGTCGCTTATCACTGATGCTCTATGAATCGAATTATCTTCGAGTCTGATTATCCACAATTGATCAAGGCAATGTAGAGGGATGATACGATGGAACAATATTTCTCGATTGAAAAAATGGGAAGAAATTGTTATTGATCACTATAAGCTATTTTTTGCTTGTCTTAAATAGTTTAGTTTATATGGAGTATTTAGTATTATGGATTTATAGGTTGTGCACTATTGATATTTGTAAGCCTGCATTAATGTTACAATATGGCAGAATAGAGTTGCAGTGTTTAGTTGTTGAAATAATTTATGCCTTAGTTGAGATTTTTTCTTTAGTAAGTACGGTGTTGGTGTTCTTGGCATTATAGGTAAGTTTTAAAACAACGGATACGAATTAGGAATCTTCACGGTTGTATAAAAGCGATAAACAAAATTAGCTACAAGTGTGTACCTTATTTTCGACAATATCAATGAGGTTGACAGCGAAATTGAGATTCTTCCTTATCTTTAAATCTGAACTATCTCTAAGATTGTTCACGGTAAATAACCGGACTATTTCAAATACGTTTATTAGAACGCTTAAAGTATACATTAGAAAATAAAAGATGGAAGAAAAACTTGTTGTTCTTTCTCTCTAAGAAATTAAACTATTATGGGAGAGGGTGGAGAGGGTTTCAGTTTCATGAAAATCAAAAATATGAGTATTAATTTTAGTTGTATTTAATTGTCTTAAATTTAAATAGTCGAACACATGAGAGTTTGAAGAGATAAAAAACTCCTTAAAATCCCACATCTCTCCGCGCCCAATCAAGTCGGTCGAAGTCCATGAGACTCGATTTTAAAATTACTTTCGTAGCGTTTAACTTTTTTATATTCGAAGTTTATAATACGTTTATTAAATAGTTGGTTCTTTATTAGTGACGTCTTAGGGGCCGAATTAACGAAAAAATATATTAAATAATATTAACCCGAATATTATTTAATATATAGATTACGAGCGGATTCTAGTAAGCCATCGTAACCTCTAATGTCAATAAGTTAAATCCTAAAATACTAATTGTGTAACAATTAATATATATATTGAACATATATATGTATATGTATATATAATTTGAATGAGTAAATCGGTTATACAATCTAAATTGTTCAACGAACATTTTATGAGATCGAATTTCTCATATTTCCAACAGATAGTTCATATAATCGATACATTACTTAATGAGATTAAACTTAATTTGATGTTGTCAAGAATCAAAATTATCTCATTGATTAAATCATTTCATCAATAAAATAAGGACAGTTTATATAATCGAGACATCACTGATTAGATAAGATTTAATTTGATGTTGTCGAGAATCAAAATTATCTTATTGATTAATTCATTTCATCAATAAAAAATAAGTTTATTGGTAAAATGAGCTTACAAGCTATCGCGTAATTTTTTATATAGTTCGCGAAGCTATTTACGTGCTATGCAGGCGGAACCCGCGAACTATCCTTCTTGTCTTGGCACACCTTACAGTATCGTTCTTGTCACGAGGACACTCGCAGAACTAATTTTCAGCATTTAAGCAGTTAAAATAGTATTTTACCTAATGATCTGTTGTTTTTGAGAAGGATCGGGAAAAATGGGGATAATTTATTAATTTTCTTGTTTGGGAACACATTTGTCGATTAAGCGGGAAGATTAGGTATCCGCCGTCATAAATCTATTCTTTTGGTTCCTGCATAATCCCACACTAGAAGATCGGGGAGGTGGGGGAAGCGTAACATTACCAGAGCGTTTTAATAAATGGCTGGCAGTGCCGATACAGGAATTATTGTATCGAACAACGATTTAATTTATTCTCTATAATCCACCATGATTCTATTCTCCTAGGTTAATTTTAAACATTTACGCTCTCCCTGATTCATCCCGATCCAAACATAGCACCTTAGCTACACACAAAAAAGAATAAGGAGGCAGCAGCGTCTTAAAATATTTTACATAATTAAATAATATCGATCGGCTGTTAACTAGCAGCGCTTTTTATCCTTGGCCTGACCCACCCCAGCGACCCACAACTCGCGGTTGAAAAAATCAGACATGCTTGATAGATTTTAGAGGTTCGGATGTCACAGTGAACAAACTAAACAAATCAGCTTTTAAGGTGTGGCAGGGGGATTTGGATTACATCCTTACCAATTTAATTGTCACTTTTTTATCTGTCTATTTTCCATTTTGTTAGTTACTCTTCAATTTCATTGTTCTATTGGTTGTTTTGTACTAGTCAATTTGTCAAAAATCATATATTTGATTCCTTGGTTTTGTAATTCGGGGTTTGACATGGCTAAGCCTGTAACTTGACTCTCTGTGGCAAATAATGGGCTGGATGAGGTTTCAGCATGTGATCGGGTCGGGTTAGACCCAAAAAGTTTGTCGTATGATTGAGGCGCTAGCTCTCTTTGATCGAGACCTTGAAGATCGGGAGGTTGGGGTCAAGGGTTAGGGGGCTGGTGGGGGTTGGGAGTTGTTTGAATTGTAGGAGTGTTGTTTTGTTGTTGAGTGCGGGGGGTGGTGAGTACGGGTGTAAGAATTGGTGGGGGGTGTGTGGTGAGTGGAAGCTGGGTGGGGTAAGCAGGGGATGGGGTGGAGTGTGTTAAAAATAAGAAAATGGTGGGAGTTTATTTTAATTATGTAAAATATTTAAAATGTGTTCTTTATACTTTAGTCCCTATAGTGTTAGTCCCTATACTAGTATAGTGTTAGAGACAAAATAATCATTTTAGTATAGGGGTAATATAGTCATTTCACGTTTTATCTTTTATAAGGATAACATTATCATTTCACTGTGTTTTAGAGAGTGCTTGTAGTCGTTTCTTAGTGTTTTTAATGGAAATTAGATTACAGGGTGTGTCGAAACGAAATTATAGTTCGGAGGCACTAAGCAGATGAAATAGTTGAGCACGTAAAAATTGGAAAACTTAATTCCTTTTGCCCGTAAACTATTTCGTTAGTTTAATTAACCACTATCTTATTATGGTTTCAAATTGCTTTTTAATACTTGTATGGTTTGAGTACTTTTATCACTATAACTTTGTTTCAAATTGCTCCCTCAAATCACATTTTTCGGCCAAAAACACATTGAGGGGGCAATTTGAGAACAAGAAGAATGAAGCGATTGGGCTTGTCTATTGAAGCGAACTAACTGTATTAGAAGCGATTAATGTAATGACCAGGAGGCAATTTGTCACAGCCCAGCGATAGTTTAGGTGGCAAAAAGTCTTCCCAATCACAATGGATTTTTTATGATTATAGCCGTTTCTTCTTGTAGAGATTAGTAACAATGTTAGGCATCTTTTATATATCGTAGATTAAGTGTCGATTTGCGTTTTTCTTATTAACTCACAGCATGATAGGTAATATATAGTGCAGGAGTAACGTTTTTTGATAGATGAAATATTATGCGTTGTGCGATAACAATAACGGTTGAGCTATATTCCATATTTTTAAGCCAAATGATTATTGAACATTCTCAAAATAGAATGTTTTATTACGTGAAAAATGTGTTAATCGGTGTCGATGCGGTCTTTTTTTTCATTGGAAGTTCTTAGTTCGTGAAACCTTGATCGAGGTTTTAAACAATATAGGGGGTTATGTGCAATTTCACCGTAGAAAGCCCGATAAGTGATGTAGATTAATATATATGAATTTGTGTTAGGCGTTAGGCTTACGTCTTTAGAGGCTTGTTTTAGGCTTAATTATGTGAACAGAAGTAGGGATAGTGATCGTTTTGTGCATTAATCTTAAAGAACACAATTCTTTTTGCCCACTGAAACTATCGCGTTAGTTTCAAATTCTTCGTAATCTTATTATGGTTTAGTGCACTTTATACTGCTTTGTTCCAAAAAAACCCTATTTGAGGGGGCAATTTAAAACTATAATAGTATTAGGGAGCAATTTAAAACTAACGCGATAGTTCAGGGGGCAAAAATAAATTAAGCCAAAAAATTACGTTATACTTAGGAGCCTGTAGGCCAATAACCCTAAATTATTATTTTTTCGTTAACTTTTATTTAGTACATGAACTAATGGTAATACTAGTAATAAACATAGAATAACACTATAAAAATCAATATATTAATAATCAATAAATAGCTTAAGAACGTGTTATTAATCATATGGCTTAAGAACATGTTTCATACTCGACCACCTTGATTATATTGACAAATTTTTTCATGCTCTTTTATCTAATTATAAGATGTCTTAGGAAAATGAAAATGATGTTTGACATATATGGGTGGAAAGGAAAAAACCCAAGTACACCAAAAAACAATCAAGTGGTCCATCATATAATTTTTTTTTCTTTCTGGAAGAGATAAGGTCATTGGAGTATGAAATCCAAGATAAATCTAGTTTTCTTTTTCACCCCTCTTAGTCTCTCATATTTTTCATTTAGTCCCCTATATTTCACTTTTCTACATATTTAACCCAAAAACTACTACATGAAAAGTTCAGACTGCAACATTGCATAATAATTAGCAGCCTCGTCTTCAATCTCAAACAACCCAACATTTACATGGAATGGAATATCTTTAATAATATTTTCCCCATCATAACTTCCATCATTTCCCATGTTTGGTAAACCAAGTTCATCATCTGAAGCTTCAAGAAGATGTCTCATAACATTGTTACAATCTTCTTCATTAGAGCTTTGGCTAGAGGAACATGAACCAACTTGGTCATTTTCTTGGACATCATTGTTTTGTACTAAGTTGTCAAAATCAATGGAGTTTTTACTAGAAGAGAGTTCTTGTTGAAGAGTGGAGAATATATCACTCAAGTAATCTTGGTTGAATTCTTCTTCATCTTCATCAAGAATAGATAATATTTGTGTATATGGTTTTTGATGCTTTATAGGGTAATGAGAATCTTCTTGTTCTTCATAACTTGTTACTATTTCTTCTTCTCTTTTGCGTTTGTTTTGAGAAGAAGCATCAGCCATTATGGAGAAAATATGGAAACTTGATAACTATTAGGGAGAGAGAAAGTGAGGATGGGATGATGAGAGAGAAGGGGATGGAGAGGATTATATAGAAGGGGGGATATGTGAAGTTTCACGTCAAATTGAGTTGATTAGAGAAAGTTGGGGGTATTTAATGATATTAAAAATTTGCACAGGACAGGTATGACTATTATAGTAGGGGACCGGGGCACAAGACTAACATGACTCGGAATGTAAAATACTCCTACATAAAAAAAAAGTTCGATCAATTTCAAATTTTGATGTTTGTATTATCTAAATTTTTAATTAAATTTGAATATATGTTTTACAATTTTTTTTATGATAATATATCTACTTAATGATGATAATTTAATGTATTCAATATATTATTAACAATTAATTTTGATCCAAATCAAAATTAGCAATTAATTTTGATCCAAATCAAAATTATGTTAATATCAATCAAGCCTTGAAAATATGTTAATTTTGATATTAAAAATCAAATTAACCTGCGGTTCGGCATGATGGGACTGGCCTAATTCGAGCCGAAATATTTTATTGGAAAATTTGACTCTAAATTACATATGCACCTTTTTGTTTCCATGGTGTGAAATATTTTATGTTATCTTGTTCTTGATATAATATGTGAAATACGACTCATTATACTATCTATTGATATTATCCATGATTTCATGGAGTTGATGAACAATTGAATATTGAGCTAAAAGAAGAAGAAGAAACAGAGAGAAAAGCTTATGAAATAAAGTAGGAGAAAATACAACATTTTGTGTGTATTTTCTATATTGTCTAAAATGAATTGTTAAGTATTTATACATGATCTAAAGCACATAATCCACGTGGCTTCACCTAAGAACTAACTTATAACAGCCAACTAATTTCTCATAACTTCTTTGAACTATTGGTTGTTAAGTTATTCAGATGCTAACATCTAGCTGTATTTTGTTAGAAGTATTCCGGTAGACATTGTTTGTTTACACTCCACGCACTCTTGGGTTAACTCTGACTCAATATTAATGAGGATAAGGTTACGTATTTTATTTGACGTATGTCGTCGATTATGTAGGCTATCTCACATTTAGATAGGAGTCTTTTTAAAATCATCGTAATATATTGAATTGTTTATATTGATGTATTCAGCTCCAAAAGTAAATCTAAGTATTCAATAATTAAATCCGGTGCAATTGCACTAGCCATCATGCATGATTTTCCACCCCTAATTTACTACCTGTATGCCATACATCAAAGTGATCAGGACTGAAAAATATCATCCAAATTAGAAGAGACTCTTCAACTGTGATACACAGGATTACAGGAAGCAAGAGGCCACTGCCATGCCTTGTCGTTTCGATGCTAATATATATGTTGTCAGATATTAAAATAATGCATAGTATTTTGTGGAACATCAGCCATTTGCTTTTAAAATAAAAGGCTGAGGACACATCAAACAGAGAGCTGTTTTCGTTATTTGATTAAAGATAGTGACAAAAGCCAAGAAGAAAAGTAAAAGGGATTTAATGCCAAAGATGTGCACTGTGAACTAGGCAAACCCTGGCCCCTCGAGATGATTATAGGTATTGAGATATGAGGTATGCACGGGATTAGTTTAGTGATAAAGATATCACTAAGATAGAATTTAAAATTTAAATTTGAGTCTTGAAATGATAAATAACATAAGAGTTTTTACATTATTAAATGAGCTCCCATAGATATCCGATACAGAACCTCACGGTGGTGTACGAAGTCTCAACCTAGGTGTAATGATATAACCCCCATTCACAAGATATCGGTAGGTGTATAGGGTCTTGTGATTATATTATAGTTAGGTATTTATTAAATTTTAGAATAGGTTGTCCTTGAACATGAATTCTCATTCGTTTAATTAATAAAGAAGAAGTGTTCAAGTTAGATAACATTATGCGATGTCCAATATGATTGGTGGATTATTCAATAAAATGACTTTTTAGCAAATATTCATCAAAACTCAACTCGTTTATATACTTAATACATTTTGATGTTTAAATTGAATTACTTAAATAAAAAACCTCAATCGATTTGTTGGGCTAATATCGAAGTCGGGTTTGAGAAAATTATATTGATTGATATTATAAACAATCGAACTATTCGATTTGATAAAATGTCTATCTGATAGAATTATTTTATGCCCGCTTGAACTTTAATCGTCACCATTAGTTGGAGCCAAACACAGCATCGATGAAACAAGGACTTCCGTGTTAATAAGGTGACTATCACAGTAAAGCAATAACATATCTTTAATACTTATAAAAAGATTCATGGTTAAACAGGTTAAGGGGTGGTCGAATTATATGAGCTTACCTTTGATAATAGATAACAGATAAAGTGTTTATGAATTAATTCAACATGAAGTGCAATGACTATCTACTACTCCACATATAGATTAAAAACGTAAGTAGTGTCATAATGCATTATTTTAATTTATTCTATTATATTTAAGAACATAAAATATAAAATTAATAATCAATTAAATTGAGACTAATAGAATAGAGTCTATGGAAGAAAACTTCACTATGATTACTATGCGAAACCATATCATGTGTAAATGCAATTTCCTAACAGAGAACTTTTCAATGGCAGGCATGTTGTATTTGATATTGAGGTTGATGGAACGAAGAACATTAATCTCAAATCTCAATGACCTAATGGACTTTTGTTCCTTACGATCTAAACAAGTTTTGGCCCGTCTTAAATTAGGTTTAAACTTAGAGAGTTGTTATCCAGATAAACCTAATCAATCAAGAATAAATAATGCAGGTAAATAATTGTTATTTAATTTATTCAATAGAAAATGATTTTACCTAATAGAAGCATAGAATTTAGGTGTTGAAAACTACTCGAGGAATTAGACTGGTTGTGTGGTTCTTTAATTGTTTTGATGAAGTGGGCAAATTTTATAAGTTGGCAACTTAATAATTTAGGAATAAATTAGTCATTTTACCATTGAAAGAAAAGTAAGAATATGAAGAAACGACTAAGATCCTCTGCATCACCTCTTTTATAATTTTTTATAAAATTTACTTCCAACTGTCACTTTTCTTATTTTTCGGATCAACTATTATACATGTTCTTTAGAAGATTTCCTATTATTCACTTCGATCTTGAAAAATGAATATTTAAAATATCTCAATAGAAATCTAAGAATAAAATACTCGGATTCATAAAAAATTGTCAGCTTTTGAAACTTTTTGATAATTGTCTTTTAGCTTTGGCCTTAAATATATTTGTTTGTGTTGTATAATATTTGAGTAAAAGGAAATATGTCAGTGAAAGAATTTGAAGTAATATAGTTTTCATCAGAAATGTATGCTCTGAAACAAAAAATATCAAATCAAAGTTTAAAAGTCTGGCCTCAAAAAGTCAATAATATCTTTTAGGAATGAAAGGAAGTATTATTAAAAAAGTATAAAATAATATATTATATATGAATGTTGAATGATATATCTTTTTAATTTATATTCCCAGATATGATGAAATATTTATATATTTTATTTTTATTTTTTATATAATAGAAAAGGAGGAAATACGAGAGGAGAAAAAAACCACAAAATAGGGATAGATTATAAATTTAAGGAGTGAATAGGGTAAGTGAATAAAATTATATGGGTCTATTCTATTTTAGAGAACCTGAAAAATCACAAATTTTATTATTTTTAATAATTTCATCCCTATTATAATTTTTAAGAATCTAATGTGAATGCTCTATAAGAGGTGTAGTAAGTCCCACTTATCTTTACAGATAATTTCACAATACTCCTTGGAGGTTATTGACGAAAACCAATTCAATGCTTAGTAATTGAAGTTTGTACTGATGTATATTTATTTTAGTCTTTGAAATTATAGAAAAATTGTAAAGATAATCTTGAAGTTAAATAAGATTTGTGTACTGTATATTGTCTTCCATTAGTATGTATACTCTATTTTTAAAAACAAAGACTATTCATGAAACATTTATGTAATTTTTTGTGGACAAATATGCATCAATTCAAATTTTAAAGATTAAATCTCGACTTTTATCAAACTCGAAAAATGGCTTCTGCAATTCAAAAAATTTAATTTAGAACAAAATAATGTAAATACTTTAATTATTTAAAACAAAATGGCCAATGATATTTGACGAGATCCAAATAATGTAGTGATAATAAATTTTGAATGGCGACGATGTGTTTTACTTGTAAATAGTTGTGTGGGTGATGAGTCGTTGTTAATAGAGTAGATAAGAACTGGAGGCTTCTCAAGATTCATCTGGGGAAGGTAAGAATATGAAAGAGAAATTTAACTCATTGTTATTCGTAAATTAATTTTGATAAGAAATGTGTCATACTTGGACTATTTTCATATTTTGGAGGGCGTCCAATTACTTATGTTTCATTTTTTAGGGAGTATTATTTCATACTTCGTATGACTTATGAGCTTATCCAAACATCATTTTATTAGAAGTATTTTAATTTATTCAATTTTTATTATTTCAAGTGGCTAAAAAAACTTATTCAAACATCAGCAAATTGAAACAGGAGAAAATTCTCTAAAACCATGTGTATATATATACTTGATTATAAAGTTGACTTTACAACTTTCACGTCTGAAATTATGAATTGAGGGCATGATAGACTTTCTATTTATTGAATTTCATTATGGTAGTGTTGTGATTTGAGGCCATGTTTGTCAAATGACTCAAATAATGAGACCGACACAGCCCGGACAGATGCAACTTCCTCTATTATTTAATTACTGGACTTCTCGTGTATGCTAAGATACCATTAATATTATATCAATATAGATAGGAAAGTATTATAAATAACCAAAATTTCATCAATCTATCTATATCCGTCTATATAAAAACACGAATTGTTTAAAAGTTTTATTTCGTTTTTGTAATTGAAGGCAATTTAAAATAAAGCTAATGAAGGGTATAATTGTATTTGATAAATTTTAATTAAAGTAAAACTACCAATCTGAAATCATAATAATATAGGATTACGTACAAATAGAATTATTTTATTGTAGGGAGGCTACAATACAAGTTGTATATGATATGAAATTATAAGACTCTCTTATTAAAATTATTAAGTTTGATATAAAATTAACACATTATTTTATTTGAATAATAAAAATATTATGTTAGGAATAGTGCTGTTTAAATATTAGCTATTCACATATTTTCAAATTTGTACAATTTTACTTGAAATTTGTTTGAAACATGTAGAATTTGATCTTGTTGATTTTTTTTATAATTGTATAAAAATAATTGAGTTTATAATAAAAAAATTCAATCATCAAAGTTGAAGAATTTTCAAATTTTTTGTTTGAAACGTGTAGAATTTGATCTTATTGAAATTTGTAGCTAAATAATTCACATATAGTAATTAAAAATAATATTAGGAAAGAAGGAGTATAAACTAAAGTCATTATCACAATGTTTAATATGAAGAAGTAGGAAAACCTACAATATTGTTAAGGTTTAATATGAAGAAGTAGGGAAACTCCAGCATTGTTTTACATTAAACGGAGTATTATATAATATACATTGAAAAATATTTAAAATATTAGTATGTTTAAGATAATTTACTAAAATATTATAATTTATTATTCAAATCGATATTATGTATATAAATTAGAATGAAAAGTTTGTTAATTTGATTACTAAAATTAATCTAGACAATCTTTCATTGATAGATAAAAGTATTCAAATTATGTATGAATAGCGTATTAATTATGACAACTTGGCGTTTAATTTTGAACTCAAATGCTTTATAAATTTTGTTATATTATTATATATGAAATATGTATGCCAACATATAATATTTTCAAGCTTACGTTCTTGTTGATATAGTAATTTTGAGTTAGTCAGAGTTGTATACTCGATTATTAAGATGCATAAAATTTAATTTTAACTATTGAAAAATCTGCCTTTATGAAAGGTAATAAGTATATAGTAATCATAAGTTATCAATTTGGTTGGTGAAGTTTTAAATAATTGTGACTATTGAAAAGAAAATTGAACGATCTTTTAGAGAACGACGTCATATATAATATTTATAAATTTTGAATTTTGGTGGTTGAGTTTTAAATAATTTTAACTATTGAAAAAGAAAATCCATGAACATTTTAGAGATGGAGGTAGTATGCAGTCTTCATAATTTTTTAGTTTTGTCGGTTGAGTTTTAAATAATTTTGACTATTGAACAAGAAAATTGAACGATCTTTTAGAGATGGATGTGAAATTTAGTATTTATAAAATTTAAATTTTAATAGTTGACTTTTAAATAATTTTAACTATATAAAAAGAAAATCAATTAACCTTCTAGAGATAGAGGTAGTATGATGTTTTCATAATTTTAAGTTTTTGTTGGATGAAACTTTTTAAAAATTTTATTATTGAGCAAGAAAATTGAGCGATCATTAGAGATGGGTTTAGTATGTAGTATTCATTATTTAGTGGTTAAATTCTTAATAATTCTGATTATTGAAAAAGAAAATTGAACAACCTTTTAGAGATGGAGGTAGTATATAATATTGTTAATTTTGAAATTTTGTTGGTTGAGATTTAAATAATTTTAATTATTGAAAAAGAAAATTTTACGATCTTTAGAGAAATTTAGTCACGTAGTATTCATAATTTTTTATATTTACATGGTTGAAAAAATTATATTGGTATTTAGTTAGATTTCGAAGATATAGAGATAATTAATTTACTTAGATGACCATATTGTCTTAATAATAATGTATTAGAATGTAAACATATTCAAATATCTTACTGATATCATAATTGTCTTAGGGTATGCTTAGTATTACGATCTGAAATAGAAGAATTTGTATCTAGAAAAAATCATATAAATGATTGCGTAAATCAGCATCACTTCTTTAAACGATTCTCTAAAATTATAACAAAAATAATTATACATCAAAAATATTGGAGTCAAATTTATAAGGTCAAGCCCAATAGAAATTGGCTGTGATCTTTAAGTGATGGAGGTTGTCTCACATATTAAAAGTACAATACTACTGAAACTATAATTCTTAGACAATATAAGGTAAACATATACGTATAATTTTCTCATAATCTTATTAACTTATTATTTTCATTATTTTCAAACCATGTGATTCATTTTTAAACTCAAAAGGATGTGTTTACACTACTATGGGAAATAATCTCGTTCTAGTGTAATTAGCCGTTGTGAATGGAGCATCTGAAGTTGACTTTTTATTGGCCAGAGATAATGATGTTTTAATTTTTATGCGATAACATATAAATTTTTCTTATTAGGATATATTTTTTGTTACTAATATATATGAAATAATAATTACGAACTTGATGTCTTGATTTTATTTATTTTTCCAAAACTTCATGATATTTTAAAATTATTATTATTAGATTTATTTAGTATAATTTAATTATACTATACATATTTCATCTTGTATACTTTTATAAAATTATTAATAGGTCCTTCCCTCTAAACTAGGTTTGTTCATTTTTTATTAAAATTAAATAATTTAGATAATATTAGTTATTTCACATAAAGTTTCATATTATATTATGCTAATATATGTATAATTTAAGAAAACTCTTTTTTTTTCAATTTTTTATTTCAAACAATGACGTGGATATTCAATTAGTTATATACAAGGTAAATGTATTATTATAAGTTTTTACATTATTGAATTTTATTCGATATCATATTAATTTAAATTGTTTCTTTGTTTTACCCGTATATTGAATATTATGAGAGAAATAACAAGAGAATTAAATTAAAAATAATAAAAAGGAGAACTACTTTCAATCAAAACTATCAAAAGCGTTAACGATAAATGAAATCTGAGACGTAATAGACAAGCTGATTAACTGCATTTGAAGACATAATTGATATGACCAACACTTTGACAAATATAAGATCATTATGAAAACTTAAACTTCACATTTATCTTTGAGCGAGTTCATAATTAATTTTCGATGAAATAGAACAGTGATATTATTATTTACTTTTAACTATGCATAATAGTTTTTAATTTAGGCAATAAAATTGTTAGAGAAGATACCAAAAGATTAACATTGACTTGCTTAATATTTTTTAGTTGAGACAAATTATTAATTTGAAATCATTATGAGTGAATAACTATAGATAATAAAAAAAAATAGAATTGTACACTAAGAAAAAAGATGTGTCGATCAACAAATAATAAAAATAGTAAACAACAGAACCAAAAATAGAGTAAATTGATTTTGATAAAGATGATGATCATCGAGCATGCTCGAAACTTTTAATTAAAAATAAAAAGATAAAAGATGGAGAAATTTTGACGATTTAAGAATGAAAATTGAATTTTTAGATAATAAAGTTTAAAATATGTAGAGAATATTTTCGGGGTTTTTACAATTTTATAGTTTAGGAATTTGCGTTGAAGATCCTCTATATCGCTTTGTGGCGTCGCTTTGGTGTCTCGCGTTTTATAATATTATGCATGCGTGTGTTGGGCGTTCGGTATAAGCTACGTGATTTTCGTAATACATGGGATCTGATGAGGCGAAAGGAGGCATGAAAAGGAGGTAGGCGATGCTTGCATGTAAATTGATCTTTCTTTAAAATATATAAAAATTATATTTATTCGATAATTTTATTTTTACTATAATTTTATCACTATCTTTTATAATTATAACAATGAAATCGCGTATAACGAAATTCTGTGATTACATGTTATCTTTTTATAATTATATGATGAATCGCGATGTAACAAGCCGTCGTGCACCACACAGTTCCTTATTATACTAGTTATAAAAAGGGAATGCGTCATGCGGAAATGTTGTCCAATTTCAGTTGTGAGTTGTGATGGAATTATAATTTTTATATAAAGATGAAAGAACAATTCAAAACGTCTGACCTTCCTACAACTCCTATAATTATTGCATGCATTAAGAACGATTCAAAACGTTTTATCCCTTATTTCCTTTCATGAGTTTAGATTCCTTGGTTTTATTTTCCACTAAATTATCCATCTATAGCCTGCCAAATTGTTTGAAGGGTGGGACTAATTTCCAAGAAGTTTAATTAGGTTGAATCTCCTTTCAATTGTCCCCATCGTGCTTCCTGCATTATTAAGAAGATATTTTTTCAAGCACGTAAGCTAAAAATGACTTGATTTTATAATGTATACCGAGTAAAGCCAAGTCTAGTGTCTAATAATATTGATAAATTACCTCTCATTCCTAAGAAATCAGATCATCTAATTTATTATTTTCATAATCAAAATTAATAAATTATTTTGAAATTTTAATTAAAATTTAATTTTTAATTTTAATCAAAATTATCATATTAATAATAAAATAGGTTGAAATCACAATACTTTGATATACTTTCTCTAATTATTAATGTACACATATTCCAAAAAAAATTAAATTAAATTTTAAGAGTTCAATTTACCAAAAGTCAAAAGTGAATGATATTTTGGGGATGGAGAGATTATATAATATAAAATTTTATTATCAAATATTGATACAAAGAATATCAAAAGTATTTGTCTAATAACAGAGAATTAAGATTTGCTTACCAGACGAGAGTTAATTATCAATTCGCTTCCAGTGAAGTGTGAGCTAGTAGAGATTTGGTCTTAATTAATGGTGGTGTTGTAGATTTAATCTTTGATATTATACACGATGTTGTACTTTATTTAGTCCCAAACAAACGCAACCATTACTACCGACATGACACTTTTAGACATAAATAATAATGAATAGTTTCGTCTATTTGGGGACCATACTACAATATCGTGAATATTTTCAAAGATTAAATATGTAATATTATTACTAATTGAGACCAAATCACAAAATATTTAATAGAATGAGTTAAACTTGGTAGGAATAATTAAGCTAATTAGCTAAATAATAAACTCAATCTATGAAAGGGTCGTGGTGGGAGAAATACTCCGACATTCGGATAGTCAATTGCATGAATTGGTATTCAGCTAATTCAATTCAAGACCTAATTATGTGACGTTTTTATTAAGGCAATTTTCAATCGACAGGTAGTTGAGATTAGTAATCGGTCAAAATCAAAATACATATACTTACAATATATATATATATCGTTCACTTTATTATAAGAATGAAGGTGAAAATCGCAAGCAAATTAGTTTTAATTTGTATTAAATGAATGTTGAACTACTCTCTAATAAGTTTCTAAAACCTCTATTATATATATAAAATTCATTTAGACCAGTTTACCTAGAAAAATTAGTGAATCTAAATTTTTATGTCTTGATATCCGTGTTAAAAATGTCTCAGGTGTGACATGCATGTGATGTTCTTATTTTTATCTTAAATACATACTCTTTTTCTTAGGAGTGTCAATACGTTGAAGAAATGAATTATCGATTCAATAAGATGTTTACTCAATCACAAACTCAACTCAAAATAAATTGACTTTATAATTTTTCAAGATCATATATAATAGGAAAAAAAAATGTATGTGTACAATATAGAACTATAATTAAAGAGTTGTACACTTATGTGCATGTGAGAATGAAATGTAATAGTAGCCCTCGACGTGGTCCGTGGACCTAATTTTGTTTCTCGACTAAAGTGGCTCATATATATTATTAACAATACTATAAAGAATGGAATGAGTGCCTCTAACGTGAGCCGTTTTAACGGTCGTCTCCGTTTTGCCCGTTTGTTCCTCGTGGTTCGAGAATTGTACGTCCGTGGGTAAACGGGCTCGTGAAGCCCGACCAGCAGTAAAATGAGCGAGCAATTTGTCTTTCTGATTCGCGTTAAAATGGCATTTAGTGTAGTTTCTAATTTGTTGAGGGTGTGTTTTATAACACTTTCCTTATTACATGGAAGGTGAGTACATTTGCCATTAATTCCTTCCCCTCCTCAATTTTTGCTGGCCATTTAAACCCGACCTACTCGCCTTTAAGTGTTGACCTTGATTACTTTTGTAACTTTCATCCAGCCCATTGTTTGCTTCTTGGGGATTATTTGCTACAGTGTTTGTGCTTCAATCTTATGCTAAAAAATGTAGCAAATATTTATTGAGGGTGGTGAGTTGTTTTGCTAAGTTTGATTTCAACTATATCCACTTACCCCCATCTTTATTTCTCTACATGCCTCGAAACTGCGTATTGAAGTTGTGAGCTGTGCGGTTGTGATGCATCCGGACTTCCACTACTATCGTCAACCGTTGATATTGGTTAATGTTCTCTCTATAAATAGGTGCTTCAGTTAATGAAGAAGGTTTGCTTGTTTTGAAATTGTTTAGTTCTTGCTTTGAATCGTGGTTAGTTTGTTTATTGGTTATTGTTTCCATTGCATTTGTATCGATCATGGTAGATTTATGTTACTAAGTAGTTTTGAGGGCTTTGTTAATATGTAGCATTGTAATTGTGTTTTTGATGTGATAAAGATATGGGAAGTGGGATGAATTGAAGCCCGGTATCGATGGACAATCGTGTGCCAAAATTCTACTAAAAGTTAGTTGAATGGAAAGGAAACAAATCAGGATGAACGTATCGAAAAAAATGTTACTGCTTGAACTTTGTATGCTTAATGTGCTCGACACACACCAAACCAAGCAAATTAGTTAATTGGGCATTCCTATTTGAGTTAGCATTTAATCATATAAGCATTTTAGTGATCGCGCCTACGATACTCCCAGGCTTATGCCTTGATAGTTTAGAAACTTCCTATTCTGTTTGTTTGTTAATCTCTACAATTATAGCTTTAGTGGTTGATTTATATTTATTGTGGCTTGTCTATTTCATTTACATATTTTTTCATAGTTTTTTTTTCTATTGTAGTTATCTTTGTAATGGCCTAAATTTCATTTGGTTGTCATTGTTATGTACCTAGGGATGATTTTGATAGTATGATTTCTTATAGTTCATCTGATTGTTTCGCTTTTCTATGTTTTCTTCATAACCATCTCATTAGTAATACTCGGGCAGTAAGCAGTAGAAATTTAAGTATTATGATACGTTTAAGTTAATTTCCCATTGAAACCTTGTAGGAATTGCCTTATCGTCCTTTCGACCTTTCACTCGCCGTTAACCACGCCTCTGATTCTTTGCTCATTTGAAAGCGTGGTGAGTGATAATATAGTTGATGATAGTATATGGTTTTACATGCTCGTATTATCCATTTGTTATGCGATGATATGGGTTACATATTTAAATAGATTATAAGTACATGTATAATTTCTTTGATATATAATTAACTTATGAATAAAGTGGAATACTTGCAATTAATGTTAGTTTTTAATTATATCTTGGTTGTTGTTGTGGAGATCTCACACGAGTGTTCCTTTCGAGTCTTAGTATGAGTAGTATACTATGGTTCACGCCTTAGTTTAACTTCGGCTCCGACATCTTTGCATAGATAACTATGATTTCTATTATCCTTTTTGCTATTCGGCGGATTCTCACATATGAATTGATGTCGTATAGATTAATCCTTCTATTTATATTCTAGTTTGACCCTCCGACATCTTTGTAAGGTTTGATTATTACATTAGGGAGGTTGAGGCACCAGAGATTTACTTACCGACTACTCAATCACTTTTGCGAAGGACCTTGTGGATCGAAAGCTTGTCCCCGTGCATGCAGGGCAAAACATCATTTCAACAGAAAAGAGGTGTGCCTCGCTTACATGTGTGCTTTTATGTCTTAATTTCTCCTTAGTGTTTGAGTTCCACCATTATAGATAGAGTAATTTTTGTGTGTAATGAATTGCTTCATAAATAAGTCACAACTTCAATATAATACCTACAGTTGTTACTTTCATTTATTCTACTTGCGTATTCTAAAACTTTGAATGGAAAACATATTTTGTAAGCTCATTCATATATTATGTGCTCCTCCATATATTATAAACCTAACAGTAAGAATACTCTTCTAAACATACTTCTTTTGTAGTGCTTAGAGATTCTTTGGACAAGTTACATGCAAATCTCTCTGAATCGAAGCGTATTACTATGGTTCTGATAATTGTTCGCGAGTAATTAAAACGGCATTGGGTACACGTGCATGTTATGCAATAAAAATGTTACATCATCGATGAGGTTACCCCTATTGCTACATCTTACATTATCCACTATTGCTACCTTCTTCTGACTAATTATATATATAAAATTAAGTCATGATAAATATATGTATTTGCTTACAGTATTGTGTCCCACTTTTAGATCTCATGTTTTCTTTAGTCCATGAATCTTTATTTTATCTTGTTTTACATTTCATAGGCTTGTTGTAGCAGTTGATGTGTTTGATGACACTGGGAGAGTGACTGCTGGAGCTATTGAATTGGTGGCTCAACAAATCTTAAAAAGCGACTCTTGCCGAACTATCTGACTTCTCATAAGGCTGGTTGGTTAAATACATTTGAGACATAATTTGCAATATGTAATTATATCTAAACAGCTACTTTAATCTTTTAGGGTGTAGTGACTTAGACCCATCATTTCAGACTTCGAAAATAAGAAGTTTTTAGTTCTCTTTCGTCGGACGTACTCTGTGAAAACCCCGGGTGGAGCAGGCGATTGCTTGCATAGCTTACTTTGATGATAACCGGATATCGATGGCGGATCTCTTGAATTGATCTTGATACATTTCGGGTAGTGCTTCCATTGTTGGGGAATCTTTTGTCTCCTAGCTCGACATTCTGATTTGAGTTCCACCTAAGAAATCGACGGGCAAAGAGTTTCCACTATTTCACACGCTCGAGAGGCAAATGAGCGATATGATATGCCACAGTTGTAGCTTATAATGTCTTCATACATCCAAAATTCTTTTAGTTTCGTGATTTGGCTGTATTAATGCAGCTTGGGTGCGCCAGCAGTTTGATCTCGTGCAAATGGAGCTTAGTTAAAGGTGATTAGCGACTTACTCTTGTCTTCGGTGTTATCACATTAGCCAGATATCTTTTATTCTTGTCGAAAAGATGCCTTAGCGGTACACTCGTATTCTTCACGAGGCAGGCAAGGGGTTATGCGAACTTTATATCGTAATACGTGATTTACTACGAGGGACATTTGTGGGCTTAATCCTGTAGTGATTTGATTTATGAAATATGAATTGATCAGTTAAGTATTGATGATTTTGAAGCGAATCTGAGCTACTTTATTTTATGGAAGTTACTTTGCCTCCAAGCAAAGCATATGGGGTGCCTATTTTGAAGAAAAAGGAAGATTTTAGACCATTTTCTAGGTCAAGCGCATTTACATATCAACCCGCTGTTCCTTGATATATTGGAATATGGGTTAATTAATATAAAACACTTATTTAACTTTAATTAATTTCAAGGGCTTAATTCTGGGGAACCATATTATTTACACGTGGTTGATTTTCATTGGATTTTGAGTCGAAGCCCTAATCGTCACGTGTAACTCATTCAATCAATCTTTATTTAATCGATTTCACCGATTAAAATAGATCGAATTTAATTAAAATTATTTATTAAATTTCGACTGTCTACAGAAATATATTTAAAATCATAAAAAAAAAAATCAATAATCTTTGATGAAATTAGACATAATAACCATCCTTATAATAAAAACATCGTCCTACAAGAAAATATTGTTATGAATATACTAAGATCTTACCGTTTAAATGGAGAAAATAGTAAGATTGAAGGAAAATATCTCTTGAAATCATAAAACAACAATAAAAAATGAGCAAGTAATTTTAGTTAAAATGACAAATTAAATAAAAAACAAAGCTCTAATAATTTAAGACGGTTCGGTGAGTAATCGATTTTGGTCCGAAGAAGGAGACATTAGGTTAGTAATGTAATGAAATCTTATTATGGTGTGTCATTGACTCATTGCCAACAATATAATACTCCGTATGAATGGTATGATTAGGCCAATCACAAAATGCATTGAATGATTGAATCCTCCATAATGATCGAACTGGGGGAATTAATTTGTATCTTAAGTTTCCATAATTGGGTTTTGTGTTATTAAGTTTTGCGATTGATTTCTGATTTTAAAAAAGTGTGAAATCGTCGCGTGCTTGGTAGCAAGGTTTCTATCACCGGAATTCGCGGGTGAATCATGGGATGTGTCTTGGCGAGGTAGAGGCAGGGGTCCTTTAAACCCCGACGATACGAGATTAAAACTGCGTGAATTGAGCCATCTGCGTATAAAGGCTGTAGTGCGAATTAAATTTCTGTTTCTGCATTTAACAAAGTTGGTATGTCCGGGAATGATTTCTGATTTCTCTAACATAGTATTAGTGTGTCGGTCATGTGGGGTTGATGTTTTTAACAATAGTTTGAATATATAATGTGCCAATTGTGTTACTCCATTTTATTATTTCCTGATTATTACAGATCCTGTTTGTAGCCATCTCATATATAATTGGTTGTCAATGATCTTAGGAGATTCTCTACTTCTTTAATTTACGCGATTTAATGTGTGCCTAATTATATGTCCGAATATCATTTCTAACGTGGTATATATAACATATTATAAAGTTATTGAAGAGATGATCACCATACGA
Organism: Lithospermum erythrorhizon; assembly: GCA_019722365.1. NCBI lineage: Eukaryota > Viridiplantae > Streptophyta > Magnoliopsida > Boraginales > Boraginaceae > Lithospermum > Lithospermum erythrorhizon. The sequence goes on from JADFUC010001514.1 coordinate 505,355, forward strand.
CTCTCAATCTATTTATCATTCTTTTATTGTAATTTCAAAAAACATTCTATTCCATTATCGAGCTTTCAATACTAAACTGTTTTTCTATTTCCATTAAAATGTCCTTTAATTGAATGAACAATATTACCCCTGTTTTATGTTATGCATTGGATTAAAATAATAACAAAATACATCAATCCAGTAGTCAAAAATCATCTAATACTATGCTTAAGAAAATCTTTAAGCTCTTAAGTTCCAATTCCGATTTAAGCTAGCTCATTGATGGGGTTCAGGTCAATTATGACACCTAAAACGTTATCGAACTTTTTTCTTCCTTTCCTTTTTTTATAATTAAATTATAATAATCCTCGATCCCAAAAATATATGTATAGTCACCGATTACTAGTTGAATTACACTAGATAAATTGATGTTCTCCGTCCAATTGTCCATTATCGATCTTTGTCGAAATAAAACTCAACTGGCAGCAGATCCAACTTGTACCTGAAAATTCCTGGGGGATTTCAATGTCCATCAAAATCTTGTCGCATTGCTTCAATTTTAGGAGTAGTTCTGATAATAATATGCTTACCGACACATGATGATAGGCAAAAGGAAGATTAAAGGCTGAGTTGGTTGCCACTTGCTATGTAGGCACCACATGATATATTGGCACTTATTATCATCTTGCTTATCCTTCACAAAATGCTTATTCTATCAACTACTAATTCAAATAGGAATGTTCTCATGAATTTAATTTATATAGACTTATTGGATGGGTGTTAAGTTAGGGATATAAGTTATATAACTAGTCTGACAAAACTGGGGAACTAAGATTAAATTAAATTAGGAACTCTAGATTGATCTGAAAAGATTGTACGTAAATGACACATAACATAATTATGGAAATAGGGATATGGACAAAGTTCGCTACATGTATCGTACGTAATGGTATTGAAAACGAAGTTTCTATTAGCCATTACACGAAACTTATTTAACAGAATTACCCGACTAACATACAGGCCTATTACGCCACCGAGATCTATCCAATACGTACTGACGAAAATACGCTGGTCTCCCCTTACAAAAACTTAACATAGATTGAATTAACAAGGTAGATGTAGACTATCTCGATAATATCAATTAATTTTAGAATGTATCTCTATGATTTTCTTCACAAGTAGCCTTCAATTATATACTCAAACAAACGTATGGAATACGAGAAGACAAGTGAGGCAGATGATCTAAATTGATTTGTGTGGTACTCTGACTATTATGAGTCGTTGTTCGATCTAATTGAATGCAAGAATTGACAATGAGGCAAGGAGAGACATATATAGGAAAGATGATATACGTACTATACTTCTTTATCTTATCAAGAAATAGACATGGAAGTTACAGGACCACCATTGTATTTTAATTTGTGATCTCAAGTCCGTGACATAAAAGACGTATCCCTTTTTATTTCTTGATAAGATAATATATTACTACTTTATCTTCACTTATGCATTCGCATGCATTGAATTGAAACATAATCATAGAGCATGTTATGTAACGCTCTGTCCTGCAATTTTGAAATTGATATGTTAGTAGATTTAATGGATTGAAATCACAAATGATCATAAATATTTGCAGCACATGCATGTCTTTTTATCCTCACTCACATACTCATTGTTGTGTATAAAACTTCTCAATGAGGGCATCCTAGAATTGTTTCATATCAAACATCTTAAAGTTTTTCAGATGAGCTTTTCGAAAATAAGATGTATCTTGATGGTATGAATAGTATCAATCAAATCTTATGAATCATAGTACATCACCTACTTTGGATCGTGAACTGGTATTAGAGGCTAGGGAGTGCGTGAATAACAATATTAATCATATAATGTTATTTCGGAGTTGGGACCTAATAAAAAAAACACATATTCGTTATTGTTTTTATTTAATTGATTACTATGAATTAATTAAGACATTTTTCTGAAAAAAATACCTAAACCAGTTTTAAAAAGGTAAAGATGAGGTGGGTTTATTGTGAATAGTGTCATGTAGAAATTTGGCTCCCAAGTCGGAATGGTCCGCTTCACGACTTGACGAAATAAGAAGTCTTGTTTGTCCGGTGGAAGTCGTCCAAGTTATTGAATTCTAATATGACATGACATTGGTGGTTTCTCCACTAGATACTGAGTTTCTGAGTATAATACATGTTTGAACCTGCAAAGTCACACCTAATTTTACTAGGTGATGACACTCTAATGTTGAAGTAGTATGAATGTTCAGTAATCTTCGTTACAAAAGTTTAAAAGCCTTACTTGGAAATGGTGGAAGAATGAAATATATGCTCATACTAGACATGTTTCTCAGATAGTGATATAAGCACTAAAAGTTCTACGTCGTGCTCAAATTTTATCGAGACTTGGAATTCTCAGACATTGTGACAAGATATAGACCAATATATGATTCTATAATATTGATGACATTACAGACCTATCACGCATAAAAGCATATATAATCAAGTTAGTTATTTGCATTCAAAGATTGATTCCTCAGAATAAAGGCTAACGAATCCATCACTCTTCCCGAATTATATTGACATTATTACTTGGGCAGTTAGGTTACTTAAGGGATAACCAGCAAAGTGGGTAACTTTTTTTTATTACCAACAAAAAAAAAAGAACGGATGTGCTCGGTAACAATTTTTACAATGGGCTTCTCTAGCTATACCCTTTTCGGTTTGTCGTTGGCAAATTGGCAATCATGTTAACATGTTCTTTTAGCCAATTGCACATGCCCTTTTATCCATGAGGCTTGTGGCCCAGTTACGGCTCTGATTTTGTGACTTACTTATCATTGTTCGGTATTGGTTGAGTTATATTATTTCTGAATTCTGATTGAAACATATTTGCTCGATTTTAACATATTGATATTGTGCTTGTTTGTTTTAATTGGATAATATGGGCCTTTATATTCATCATTCCAAAAGTTGAGAGCACACTATTGCAAAGTCCAAATCGTTTTGCCTTATTTTCCAACACCAAAGCAGTGAAGCACAATTGACAAAAAGGTTTCTTAATATTTTTTCCTGTTATATATATAGGAATTAAAAACTTTAAAGATAGAAAATTGTAATCTCACAGTAAGAATGTGAAACTCATAGAGTGGATACTAAACATACAAAAGCTATTCAACATTTCAAACCCGCAGTATGAAATAGAAAAATACTATTTTAACAATAATTGAACCAAAAATCTCTTTAATAGAAGTTCCGATCAAATACTACTCTACTGCCAATCTATTATGTTCCAATCGGAACATAATGAGTTGCATACTTGTTCAAAACATCTACATACTAAACTATTGGTGATCAACAGACTCAATTATACTTCATTGCTTCCTACGTCAGGACAATATATAGCCCACCCCGCCCTCCCTTTCCTTTCAGGCAATTATAGCACTTACATGAACTTATCTTATGTGTATAACGTTGTAGCAATGATAGATTTGCTAAATTTTCCAATGTGACATGTCCTAAAAATCCAAAACTGGCTCTGAGCCTTCTTGATGCTAAAATTGAGCCTATGATAAGGATGTTTGATAAGAAATATCTATTGTTTGGGTCTTCGGATCTTCGTCGAGAGAAGTACATAAGTAGAATAGGATTCGTAATGGGACATGTGCTTTTCCTTGAATGTTCCGTTGCTTCATAAAATATATATTCCCTCCATTCCAAAAAGATTATTTCATTTCATACTAGCCAAACTTTATAAACTTTCGACTACGAATTATTACCGATAATAAATAATATAGGCATGTGGAATATTGTTAGATTCGTTTCAATATATATTTTTGAAATATCAATTTTTTATAATTTTCATGCATGTATAATTATATATATTTACGTTGTGTTCATTGCCTTTGAGACCGCGAAATCAAAAATGGACAATCTTTTTGGGATGGAGGGAGTACATTTTTTTAATGTAATAAGGTATATTTATTAACATCATAAGGTATCATTTCTATTGAAGGAAGATCCGTCTCATATTGAATATGTTAAAATATATGACGGGCTTATAAGATTCTCAGCTTCATCAAATATAACTAATTGGTTTTAAGATTAGCCTCATGAATTCTTATCACGATATTGTAGCCTAGAATCAGGAAAATAAGGTTTGGACTATTTGCTTGAACTTCATCGGCCATAACATACAATGCCGACACGCCCTATAAGGTTTGGACTATTTCTCTATTGAAGTTTTTTGTTAGGAGGCTAGATTTGAGGAAGGTTTTTCATCATCTGCAAATAGATCAAAGTCACATCATCAATGCACTAAATTATAGAACACTGGCAGGAGGGGTGCCATTGTTTTGAAACTGTACAGGACGACGAACATATATAGAAGTATCAAACATAGCCCAATTTGTGGTTGGACATTTCTTAGACACTACATGAATAAATTTCACATTCACTCTTCATTTTTGGAGAGGGGGGATGGGGGTCCATTTTAGAATTCTGAATAAAATTGTCCAAAGCTGTATGTTGAGCTGGTTGAAATATATCAATGTACTACGTATATAGGTCAAGGAAGATATATATACAAAGGGCTAGAGGGTACGGTGCCAACGGATCTGTTGAATATGACTTGAAAAGAGTTGAATTGTCGTTGTCGAGAAAGAGTCGACTTCGTCGGGGTCAGAAATCCTCAGACCAAGTCCTCCCGACCTAAATCAAGACCGAGTCCAGAGGAACATTGGGAGGAGGTCGGGACTTGTCTTGCTCCCGACCTCGGATATTTTGAGGCGGTTCAAGATTAGATATTTTGAGTATAAATAGATCTTCAGCCCATTTTCAATCTTTTGTAACTCAAATATCCGATATGTAGAAAGCTATATACTTTTGGTTTAGATTATAGAATAGTTATAGCCATAAACTATTCATCTGGTGTATAATCTACACATCTGAGAACAAAGTGTTGCTCAATCTGTAATCTGTTTCTTCTCATTATAGTGAAGTTTTCGTAGTTCACTGGATTAGTCCTAACACACGTTGTGATACCATGTTAAAGATCTGATGTTATTTTACTTTCTGTCCACAATCTTTTACATAATTATGTGATCCTTGTTTCAAGATCAATTATAACAACCGGGTATCGTAGCTCAGATCTCGATCCGCAAGACGCATGGGTGGTAAAGGTTCGAAGTAGATAAGTTTAACGGGAGAAATACTCGGGTCTACGGCAAATAAAAGCGAAGATGTCAAGCGGTAGGGATCCGGGTCCCCTCTTACGAAGGATCCGCCTCAACCGGTTCCTGAAAATTGGGATTCTTTGGAGGAGAAGACACACTCAACGTTGTTGTTGTCTCTGGAGGACGAGATTATTACGGAAGTTTTTGAGCAGACCGATTACGGGTTGCCGAAAAGTCCTATATGACCAGAAGCTTAACCAACAAGTTGTTGCTGAAACAACGTCTGTTCAGCCTGCGTATGCAGGAAGGTACGTCCTTAAGAGACCACTTAGATAAACTAAATACGATATTACTAGATTTGCGTAATATTGATGTTTATGTTGATGATGAGGATGCTGCCTTAATTCTGTTAGTTTCTTTACCGGCATCATATGAAAATTTTAAGGAATCTATGACAAATGGTAAAGATTCTATAACTCTAGAAGAAGTTGGGGATTCGCCACAACAGAAAATGACATACCGTAGTGGTTCTAGTTTGGATACTCGGACTGTTGGGTCATTCACAAATAGTAATCAGAGATTTGTTAACGGAAAAAAGAAGTTTCCTAAAAAATAATTCAAACGGGGTCCGAAACAAGGGGATGTCTGTCATTAATGTAAGGAGAAGGGACATTGAAACCTATCATTCAAGAAGCAGGGCAATTTAATGTATTCGTACCGCCAAGTACGAGAGTAGTACAAAATCCGAGGAAGATATAACATTAGTTGTCGATAACCACATGTTTTACACCGATGCGCTGGGATACTTGATTCTCGCAAATGGGCTTTTTATATCTCTGCCCTAAGAGGGAATGGTTTCGACTTATGAGCAACAGACGGGCGGTAATATTTCTACGGCCAACGCTTCATATTAAAGTAGTCGGGAGATGTGCTCAGGAATATTAGGACTCATGATGGTAAGTCTGCATCTTAGAAGATGTTATTAGTACATGTTCCACTGATGACTAAGAATCTGATTGGCTGAAGTCTAGACAGAAAAGTGGTTTCGCTTTGGGGGCGGCGTGGAGCGATAAATGTATGTGGGTTTGGAGCAGATTTCGAAGGTGTTAAACCGGTACGTTTGTATTTCTACAGATGCTACGCTTTTTGAATTCTGTTGCTATTGCATCCTCTATTGTTGAAAATGATCATATGACTAAGTTGTGGCATATGAGGTTTGGGTCACATAAAGATAAGATTACATCGATTACATCCACTCCGATTGTTGGGGTCCTTCATGAGTTGAATCTTTGGGAGGTCACAGTATTTCTATCCCCGTTGATGATTATTCAAGGATGACTGGGTCTTTATTAATGCTTTCGCTACTTCAAGGATTGGAAGATTTAGTGGAAAATCAAACAGGTGCCAAGCGTCAAGCGAGATAATGGTTTGAAATTTCGCTCGCCTGAGTTTGATGAGTTTTGTGCGCGGAAGGTATTTCTAGGCATCATACGTTAGCATACACCCCAAATAGAACGGTGTAGCAAGTAACATACGGTATTCAGACACTTCGGAGAGAGAGTTTCGTCAGATAAAAGCTCAAAAGCCGGGTTGACGAGAATAAAGCTTGGGCTAAAAATGTCAACACAGCCTCGCTATCCGATAAACCGTGGTCCTCATACGGTGTATAAATATGAAAACTCCTATCAATTATGGTCTAATAAGTCTCGGCCGTTACGCAGATCAGAGTCTTTTTGGTTGCACCGCTTATTATCACGCGAATGAGGGTAACGAGAACCAACGGCAACAAGTGGCATATTTAGCTATGGTGACGCGTGAGTGGTATAGAATTTGGTCATCTTCTGAGAGACGAGTTATTCTGGCAAAAATGTCATATTTGATGAGAATTCTATATTTAGATCAACCATCACATCCACAATTCCCCAAGCGTATGTATGTAGTTGTGCAGAAAGCAGAGATTCTGCAGCAGCGTGATGGCGAAGGTTTTCTCGCCGAGGTGTAAACATCGAAGTTCCATCATCCTGCATTTAACATCACAATATGGCTTCGACGCTTCCGTAAGAGCTAATACCACGGAGTACCTCTACTTGGTACGGTTATGCAGGATACGTTGGCCTTTACTTACAAAGCTGCGCAGAAAGTTGGTCCATAAGCCGCTTACAAAGAAGTCAGAATCGTACCGAAGGTCACCCAATGGTTACATGGGAGAGGAAATGTGGAATCACTTCGTAAGAATCGCATTGGGAGTTGGCCAAGACCAAGAGAAAGAAAAAGATTGCCACTTACAAAGCGATATTCGTTGTAAAGAAGTGGTCGTCACCGACGAGGGGCATAACATAAAGCTAGAGTGGTTGCTGTGAGGATTCCAAAGGAGTTGACTACAATGAGATATTCTCACCAGAGTCTAATAATTCTATCGTGGTGCTTGCCGAAGGTAACATCGTAACTGAGCTCGAGCGCCTGGGGACGTCAAACCGCTTACATGGAGAGTTAGAAATAAGAAATTTATATGACCCAACGATGGTTTCAAGAACCCGAGGAAGATTATGTTTGCGTGTTGAAGAAATCTTGTATGGTTTGAAGCAGCCTCCGAGGCAAAGGGTACATGAGATTTGATAACATACGATAGATTGGGTATTCGGTAAGTCCATATGACGCTTGTGCTTATTACAAATGTTGTTAAGTGATGATTCTTATCTACTTAGTTCTCGTATGTAGATGATACGTTGATACGCAGCTGAGAAGTCTTATATTCAAAAGTCAAGTGGGTTGCTTAGTGCCGAGTTTGAAATGAAGGATTTGGGCGCCGCAAATAAAGATTTTGGAAATGGCATATTTGTGATAGAAGTCAAGAAGCTTTTCTTATCACGTAGTTACGTTGAGAAGATTTTGTCTAGATTTGGTATGGCCGCCGTTAAACCAATTGAAACTCCAGTTTTACTAATGCACTGTCATTGCATTTGTACCTAAATCATCCGACGGTATGCATACATGGAACACATATCTTATGCTAGTGCAGTTGGAAGTTTGATGTACCCTATGGTCTACACTAGACCTGATCTTACACTTGCTGGTAGTGTTGTCAGTAGATTCATGGCCGGCCCCGGAAGAATATCGGGCAAGTTCTCAAGAGGATTTTCATATCTCGCAGGTACGCCCTATCGATCTTTGTTATGGTGGAGATAGTCAGTGTTTAATTTCTGGATACTCTGATTCTGACTATGCTGGAGATGTAGATGGTAGAAGGTCTATGACTGGTTATGTATTTACCCTAGGTGGTTCAAGTGGAGTCGGGAGAGCCTACGCCGCATCCACGGCGACTGCCTACTACCGAGGCGAGTATATGGCACTACGTAAGCCGCTAAGGAGTATCTCGACCGAGAGGACCTGGGTTAATGATCCGGGGCTACATCACGATCGACGGTGGTATATCAGCGACGCTTGAGTACAATATGCTAACCAAGGATCGTTCATCATGATAGGACGAAGCGCATTGGACAAGGCGATAATTATTTATGAGAAGCTGGTAAGAGGATCAAGGTAAACAAAGTGGGTACCGCAGATAACCCAACTGATATGTTTACTTAAGCCGGGTTCAGAGCAAGTTTCTCAAAGATTGTTCGCATTGGCTGAAAATTCGTGAGTTGTTAGTTGCCCGTGGCAGGCAACGCTTGGGGCGCGTACCACATTCGCATCTCGCATTCCGCACATCGTTCATTATCTCGAGCACATCCGTACCGTTAGTACATCCGTGCATTATTCTCAGCTGCTCATATCGGGGGAAGTTTTTCATAGATCTAGCGAGGACCAAGTCAAGGTGGGATTTTTTTGAATATGAATTGAAAATAGTTGAATTGCCGCGGACAGGAGAAGATCGGGACTTGGTCGGGATTGCAAACCCTGACCAAGTCCCGACCTAAATCAAGACCGAGTCTAGAGGAACGTCGGGAGGAGGTTGGGACTTGTCTTGGTCCCGACCGTGTTCTCGACCTTGATATTTCGGAAGTGTTCAAGATTAGATATTTTGAGTATAAATAGATATTCGGCCCATTTCGAATCTCAGAACCAAAACATCCGATATAGGAAAATTATATACTTTCTTGCAACTTTAAGTAATTTCAGGATTCCTTGTTTCACATCCGTTATAACAAGATCCTCTACTTCTTTTGTGGTTTTCAATTTTTATTTTTGAATAATTTTTTATGATGAAATTGTTGTATATGAATTATTAGGTGGGTAATTTGCGACGTGATCTCGTATTTTAGGACAAGTTGGGATTTCGTCCACATAGTTACACATAGGGATGTAAACGAGTCGAATCCCACCGAACCCAGTAAGGTTCGAGGTTCGGCTCGGCCTATTCGAACCTAAGGTTCGGCACGGTTCGAAATGGCCGAACCTTGAATTTTGAGGTTCGAGTTCGGGTTCGAGCCGAACACGTTCGAACGTGTTCGGCTCGGTATATTAAAAAAAAATTGAACCAAAATAATATTTAATTGAACTAGAAAAATTCAAATTGAAATACTAAAATCAACCCGATTGAAATACTAACTCAAAACCCAAAATTAAAGGCTAATTAAACGAAAAAAAAAGACAACAAATTGAACAAAAAAACCATGAAATTAAAATCCGAAAATCAAAAGCTAATTGAAATCTTGACTCAAACACTAAAATCAAAATATCAAATTCAATACTCAATTAAAAATCCAAATTCAAAACCTAAGTATTCAAACATCGAATCGGCATCAAATAAATATACATGCTTCACTTCCACTACATGTCAATTAACATATTCTGAAATAAAAATTTAGCTTTTGGTGTGTAGAGGAGGGGACGGGGCAGAGGCTATGAAATTGGGGTGTTGTGAACTGGGAAATGGGAAAATGGGCGGACTTTGAGTGGGGTGGGGGTTTACAGGGCTCAACATGATTTGGGCTCAAGGTGTTAAAAGGACTTAAAAGTAAAAGTCCATATAATATTTAGAACTGAACATTATCGACCGAGCCGAAGATGTCAACTGTCGCCTCGGTTCGCCGAATATCCAATTTTAACGTTCGGCTCTACGTTTGAATCTCCGAATCGAGCCTCGAATCGGACTATTTCGAGCCGAATAATCAGAATAATCGAACTTTCATGTTTATTTATAGCCCTAGTTACACACTTATATTGTGGCTATTGGGCCGAAAGAAGCATAAATATTGAGATATCGATTTTCTAAATTTGACAAATATTACATAGCCTGCTTTATTTCAGTAAATAAATTTCGGAGATTTAGTGTAACATTTGTGCCACGTAGCATTGTATTACTCCTAAAAAAGGGCACTCTAGTAGACTAGTATGCAAATAAACATACTGATTTTAGTGTTGATGAAACATTAGTAATTCAAGTATTTGATTCCACAAAGTGTCACGTGACAGTTGTCATTGCATTAATGGACACATCCATATGTCAAACACCCTAGAACCGAAGGGGCAAACTTTGGAATGAAGTGGTCTAAATTATTAAATCAGTATGGCATATAGGGTCATCCAGATATAAACATTGTCATGCTGTTTGATGACAATTCTTAATCACGTGACTGTGGCTTCATATACGATCATTATTCCGTTTTATTATTCAAGAAATATTATTTAGTTGCAACAATTGCAATAATTTCATTAGTGGTCAAATTAGAATTTTTATGTAAATGAAGCAGATCGATCAATATTAAATAAATAAATAAATATAAAAATTTAGAAAACGGTCAAAATAATTTTTTTAACATGTATAGAACTTTTATAAAAATGAAAAGTAAAATTGTATTTTAAAAAAAAATTAAGAATGGACGTTTCCCCTAGTTTCACCAGTGTTCATCTTGGCCCTTTAGCTCATAGGGAACATTTGAAAAAAGCATAATCAATATTATCCTCTAAAACAACAATATTTGCTAAGATACCTCTACTTTTTTATAGCTATAATTTTCACCAATCTTAAATATATTTAATTTATGGCCAGATAATATTTTATAAAAAATATATCAATGAAAGAGTTTGAAATGTATTTTTTCATTGATATACTTTTTTATCAAGTAATACAAACAAAATATCTATTATTAAAAGCTTAAGAGATAATGAAAGCTAAGCTAATAATCTTACGATGAAGGAAGATGATGCATAGTTCCTTTCTATATAAGTGTATTGAGGGTAGCATTACAACTTTTGAAGGGAGAGCTAAAATTTGGGAAACAAATCTCATCAAGAATCAAGGAGTATGGGTCTTAAAAATCATGCTTACTACCAAAGTGTTCTGAATCATTTCGAACTCGTACATTAAACTTTCTAGTTACCTCAAAGTAACTGAAAATAGGATACGTGAGTTATTTGAAACCGGACCTGGATTTGTTGAGTTGTTTGAATTATCAACTTTTTACTTGATTATTTTCCTAAGAAGACGAATTATATTTAGCTAGCAAAATAAAGGAAATGAAAAGAAATACTCTTTTTGTAGCAAGTACGTACGTAACGTCACCATATTACTCTTCTCGAAGATAATAATATTTCCGTTTTTTAATTGTTGCTTACCCATTCGGTATTACAACAGACAAGAAAAGAAAACAGTCAAAAAACGACAAAAACGTAACGATAATCAATCAAAACAATATCATTGGTCGGGTTGTTTATTTCAAGAGAAAAAGTAGTAAAAAATACATAGAAAACGTAAAACGTTATTTATTACGCTAAACGATAATTATAAAAAAATAATTTTTTTAAAACCATAAATATAAAAAATGGAGGGAGTAAGAATCTATGGTCGTTATATATGGGCTGTGATTGCTCTCCATTTTCCACGATCTCAATTGTGAACCATCTTTTTCTTGAAAGGGTTGTTTCAAACTTTCAATTCATTGCAAGTTGTTGCAAGTTGGGAACATTTTCCGTACTTTGTATGAGATTCTGTGCCAGGATTTCATTTCCGACGCCAATATATGACAAACAAATTACGGAGTATATAAATAATTTCCGTACTCAATATTCCTTATTATTATTACTGAACTTTTTTTTAATATAAAAATGTTGTTATTATTGAGCCAATTGGAAGAAAGAAATGCAAGGAATGTAGTTGCTAACTTCCATATTCTCAAGTCATAGATTAACTGGTGAACTAATTTTATATTGTCAATTATTTTTTAATAGAATCAATAGTAATGCAAAGGCATATTGGATGTACTTGGACACGTAATACCGGTAAACCGCGCCGCTAAGAAACCATGCGCAGAGCGTGAATCAACTCATGACCTTGCAATTGCCCATTTCTAGATACTAGTAAAATGTACGTGCAACTACGTGTATTTATGCTTAAAACATGTAAATTGAGATAATTATTAAAGTAATTAACTATTTACGTAAATTGATAAACTATACTTTTGATTTATATTATAATTCATTTTGTTTATAGTTATATGATCTCTTATAAGTTTTTAATAATATAATTTTAATAATAGATTTAAAATTTTTTTATAATAGATTTAAAAGTTTGTTACCATAATGCTTTCATTTTCAAGTTTAATAAGAACGCACATTACGTAATTTTATTTATTGTTAGAAAATATTAATTTTCTCTTTAAATAAAAAATGCACCTTATGTTATTTTAATTATTGTTAGAAAACATCACTTCTCAATTAATTAGTAGCATAAATTATTTATACTTCTACTATTAAATTTTATTTTGTATATTCATTTTAACATATTTTAATTGATAATTGACTCAATAATATTTGCACAAAACTACATTATCAAGACCTTTTATGAAATTCTCTAAATAACATCAAAGAGGCCAATACTTTTTTTAATTGTTGAAATGTAATACAAAATATCACATAATAATTTAGATATATATTCTTTAATAGTAATTTTTTGAATTTGAAAAATTATTTTTCAATTTATAATTGAATAATTATCATGCAAATTTTTTTAATATGAGTAGTTAACTCATTGCATTAAAATGAAATTTAATACTTATGGTTATGATAAAATATGAATATTTTTATATAATTGGATCATATTGTTGATAATGAACATATGATAATTAACATAGTATGAAAGTGGTAAAACTAGCACATATTATAAGAGAATAGGTAACTCCAATTATGTTTGAATTGTTATAGAATTATAAGCAAAAATTTACGACTTATTAATTATTGAATTGTTATAAGAGTTTTTTTTTTAAAATTTTAAAATCATATTTTTTATCAATAGAAAATATTATAATAAGGACAATATAATAATTAGTAATGTGAAAAGGGAACAAACATAATTCATATTTTTATAAGTGGATTGATATAGGAGGCATGTGCTAGTTGAACCAGTGGACTAATTTCGTATTAGAATTAATATATATTGACACTATTCTAATTTCAAACTTACTAGAAACCAAGACATCCCCCTCGAGTTGTTATTTCCATGCCCAAATAGTGTTTTATAGGGATGAAAGTACTATTTTACCCCTAATATCCTCCTATTCAATGCAAGCGGTAATCATAAACAACGAAGGGAGTCTTAAATTACATAAGTGATTTTACATTGACCCTCGAATATATAATAGACAAATGGTATAGGCTATATACTAAGCCACATGGTCAACCGAGGAATCTATTCAATAATTACTGACTAATGCATATTACTACACACCACGTGAGATAGGATTATTTAATTATTCTTGATAAGCGTTATGTATCATTATAATCTTATAGTACGGAGTAGTAGTTTATGGGTAGAATAATCAAACCTATACTTTAATTTGTTTAATTAGTTACCGAACTCCAAGATTTACTTGATTTCCCTCGCTTTCACCCAAGAGGAAGAGGGTGAAACATGAAGCATCACTTGGGAGTTATATATATTAATTAAGTAGAGCAGCATCTTGATGAGAAAGAGAGGATAATAATAAGATAACATGGGCTTGTGTGCTGTGTCTGACACAAAATGGCCCTCAAAGTTGGTTGCTAAACAAACAGATTTCACTTAACCCACTTGAACTCTAACCCCAGTTTTGAGACATTTCTATAGAGGACAGCATGGAGTATCTTGCTTTCTCTTCTATCTCCATTATGATATGGATTCTCTCTTTTTTTACATGCACCCTATATCTTTCAACCCCCGCCTCCCTCTCTCCCTATGTTCCAAGGTTCTTTAATTTATATGATACTCCTTAGTACTTGTCACTACTACAGATTTTAGCTTCCGTAATACTGCTTAAATAGCATTTTTTACCAAGCGCTATCCAAATTGTCACTTAAATAGCTCTTTTTTAAAAGCTCTATCCAAATTTTTACTTAAATAGCGTTTTCGACTTTTTAGACATAATAAAAAATTAAAAATAAAATAAATTTCATAGCGTTTTGTAGTTTAAGTACTATGGCTAGGATGACTTAAATAGCACTTAAGGAACGCTTACAACAATAAACTTGTATAGCACCTAACAAGCGCTATAAGTCACAGGATGAATAAACGCGGATCAAATTCTTGTCTTGATCGAATATATAAAGTAAGTGAATCCCTCAATCAAAATATTGAAGTCACTTTGTTTTAGTTATTTTTTAGTTCTGTTTCTATTTTTAATTTTTCAATTTCTTCTTTCTTTGTTGTTTCATTTCAATTTTATGATTTTTTGCTGCAACCTCCATTTTCAATTTCTATTTGACATGTAATATTATTCAGTTTTGGTGTTAATTTCTGCAATTTTTATTTACATCTATAAGTTTTTGTGTTTTGAACATAATTCAAGGGTTTCATTCTGGGTTTCATTCTTATTTTGTGATTTTTGTTGGAAACGTGATAGGTTTAATAATATATTAATGTTCGATAATTGAACTATATATATTTATTATATAAATATGAATAATAAACTATTATTAAGGGATGAGTCAAGCCAAGCCAATTCTTCTCACAGAGACTTGTAATATTATACAATAAAGTTATTATTTTCTTATATCTATTTATATCACTACATGCACGTAGATATTTATAGTGAAGAAAATCGTAATCTCTGTACATTTCTCGATGCATAACCTATTACCTATAAACTAATGATCTATATTTTATTATTATTTGCTTCATTATTTTTTCTCCTATAGTTTTACCTGTTGTAAATTCCTAACACCCCCTCAAAACCCGAAGCTTGCACTTCGAAGCTTCTTTCAAAGTCTGAAACACCTCTGTCTTCAATGGCTTTGTAAAAAGATCGGCTAATTGTTCTTCAGTTCTACAGTGCACCAATTCCACAATCTTGTTGTTTACCTATTCTAAAATGAAATGATATTTAATGTTTATATGCTGTTTCGACCGCTGTCATACCAGATTTTTTGCCGCTGAAATAGCATTATTTGTTATCTACATAATCGTAATCGACCTTCCTTGCTAGGATTTAACTCATTTAATATGTAGCCTAACCACAGTCGACATGCGCATCCCGGCTGTCACATATATTCACCACATGTCGGGTAGATCTAATCGCTTGTCGCTTTTTGATGACCACGAGAATATTGTTGAGCCAATGTGAAATGCATATCCGGAGGTACTTTTTCCGTCATCCGAATCACCACCATAATCACTATCTGAGTAGCCAACTAATTTTGAATCTTGAGAATGAGTGTAAAATAAACCATATTCAAGTGAATCTTTGATATATCTTAAAATTCTTTTTGTCGTTATGAAATGATTCTGTTTTGAGTTTTTCCATGTACTGCCATTTAGTCCAACCGGCATACATAATACTCGACGAGTGAAAGTTAGATACCTTAAACTTCCAACCAGACTTTTGAACGGTGTGGGATTTACCGACTCTTCCATTGAATCGCTTAACTTATCTTTACTGAGTGCTCACCGGCTTGCATTCTTTCATTCTAAACTTGCTTAAAATTTATTTTGCATATTTTGTCTGCGACACAAAGTTCCAGCTTGACTTTGTGTGACTTCGACTCCAAGAAAGTAAGACATTTGACCTATATCTGTCATTTCAAATTCATCAATCATTAGTTTCTTAAACTCGCTGAACATACCAGGATCGTTACCTGTGAAAATCATATTATCTACATATAAGCACACAATCATCATATTTCCTTTTTGATTTATTTTTATGTAGAGAGCATGCTCATATGGACTTTTCTCAAACCAATTTTCAAAATTATATATTTGGCATGTGTTTTGTCATGTTATATCGAATGTATATCGAAGAGCCGGGAGATTGATGTTACGAGATTGTTGTAGCTGTTATGATTATACTACGACACATGTGTGCTTCAGGTTATGCGGTGGTTGTGTATTATTTGTGGTTGGTGTGTGTATTCTTTGCAGTTGATTAGTGAAATAATATATATACATCAGGGGCGACTGACCGAGTAGCCAAGTGATATGCATATCAGGTACTCGAGGCGTTTTCTCGAGGTTTGGTGTGATATGCATATTGAGGGGGTAGCCTCGGTCGGAGGATTGTGATGTATATATACGTGTTGTAGACGCTACAGACGGGTAGACGTACAGACGGGCGGATGCGTGTGGTCAGTTGACGGGATGTACGGATGGAGGTTTGATGTTATATATTTTGTTAGACTAACCATTATTGATTGTGTTGTTTTTATTTGAATGAATATTTGATTATATGCTGTTGACGGTTATGAATATATATGGGAGTCTTATGCTGATCTCAGAGATATCAATAGAAGGTTACTATGTAATCAGGGAGTACTTGTTCATTGTGTGTACTTTATTAATGTTTATACATATGTCTTATATATAAGTATGTTTATATGTGGTTGGATACTATTTGTGGTATTTCAGATTCACTAGTTCTTCAGCTTACTCCCCTATTCTCTATGGGCGGACGCTTTTTATGCCTAGGTTTCGAGCCGATACCGAGATATCGGTGAGTCATACACAGTCAGCGAATAAGATCGTAGGTGAGACGGTGGTGGCGTATATGCCTCCTCAACGCCCTCCTATTATTTTCCTCTCTGTTATGTTTTCGTAATCTCGGATGCGTATTGGAGTATCGCAGACCATATTACTATTATGACGACAGGAGACTATGTTACTGCTTTGGTTGTAATATTCTAGTTGATGTATGTTTATGTTGATGATGTGTTTTAGGGGTGTGTTGTTAGTTCACCACGATGGACTAAAGAGTATTATTATTAATATCAAATGAAGTCATTTTATGTTGTTATCCATCGATTGGTGACTCTGGTGTACAGGTTGTTGATGATCTTAACTCGTAGTCGCCGACTGGGCGGGTCATTACAATATTGCAATACTTGTGCCACTTTTAGGGACCAAATAAATGTGCTACACCACCACATACTGAGATCAAACTCAAACTTAATCACACTTACTGAGACCAAATCTACGGTTATTTAGGAATTCATTGTTTTAGATCATCACGCTCACTCAAATATCTCATATGATACATATTTTGATATGAAGTTAATAATAATGATAATAATAATAATAATAGAATTTTGACAACTTGAAATGGTACAATTCGAGCCAGATGTACACATTACTACAGATTGTATAACACTTTTTTTGGGTCTTACATAGCATTTTTAAGCACTATCTAAGCTATCGCTATGATAGTTTAGATAGCGCATCTTAAACGCTATTCAAGGTGTACACTTTCAGAACACTTTACTTATATACCGCTTATAAAAGCGCTATGTAAGTTAATATGTATAAATTATGCATTAATGTAATTAAACATTAATAACATATAAAGATAAAATCTAGAAAATAATGAGAGAAATAATATTTAAAATTGACTTTTTATTCATTAATAATTTTACATCTCAAAAAATTTACATATTAACATTTTAAATTTTAAAAAATTACATGACTATAAAAATTAAACAAGTTATTCTAATCTTATCTTTAAGTTCTTCAAATCTTCACAAAAAAATTGAGGCCATAAACTTCATCTTCCACAAAATTCTTCAAATCTTCAAATAAAACTTCACCAAAAAATTAGCCCATAAACTCTATCTTCTTCTATTATCATATCTAAAAAACTTCAAGTCCATTCCCAAAATTGCTCCCTGTTCAAAGTTACAAATAAAAATAATTAGATCTGAAACTTGATATTGAAACAACAATACTCCGAATTCACATGAACCTAACTATTGAAACAGATCGAACGAATCAAAATCAAAGCTACAAAAAAGTTAGTGAAAAATCGATTAATAGCGCAACAAAACGGATTCAAGAATATCAATTAGTGCTTTGGTGCTCAATCTTTCAATCATGTAATTGCAAAAGACGGAAAAAATAATTAAACAAAAAAAAAACAAGAATCCAATAAGAACCATTTAACCGATTAAAGACCTAATTTAAGAAGCAACGCCAAAAATTTCATATAATAAAAAAAAATCTTCAGATCTATAACTTCATCCTCTTCAATATAGTCGTACTTTTGAACTCAGAAAATTATTAGAATACAACCGCATTGCATGCGGAGAAAATAGCGAACAAAATAATAATAAAATATAGATCATTAGTTTTATACGGTAATAAAGGTATGCATCAGAAATGCACACGAGATTACCGGATTTTCTTCACTATAAATATCTCATGCATGTAGTGATATAAATAGATATAGAAAAATAATAACTTTATTGTATATAATAATACAAGTCTTTCTCCAGAGACACTGGTTGTGCTGTTTCATGTAATAATAGTTTATTATTTATATTTATATAATAAATATATATAGTTCAATTTTCGAACATTAATATATTATTAAACCTATCACATTTCCAACAAGTGGTATCAGAGCCAAGGTTCCATTCGAGGGAGAATAAAAATGGCGAATATGATTCAACCACAAATTCCAAAATTGACGGCCACGAATTATGGGAATTGGAGTATACAAATGAAGGTTCTACTCGGTTCTCAAGATATCTGGGACATAGTTGAAAATGGGTATACCGAGCCCCAAAATCCAGATGTTGAAGCAGCCATTCAATGCGAAAGAACATCGCCGTAGATTTCTAAAGGACAAAAGATGTTTGTACTGGTGTCGATTTAATCAACCTTTGAAAAAATATCAGAGGCAGAAACATCCAAGGAAGCGTGGGAGATTTTACAAAGAACATTCCAAGGAGTTGAAAAAGTGAAGAAGGTACTACTTCAAGTACTTCGAGGCAAATTCAAAAATTTAAAAATGAAAAGTTCTGAGATTATTTGTGAATATGTCACTCGTTTGACAATCAGCCAAATTTTAGGATGAAAAGAAACGGAGAACAATTTAATGACGCCAAGGTCATGGAGAAGTTTTTCGTCATTGTCAAGAAAGTTTGATTATGTTGTTACTTCCATCGAAGAATCAAAGTACTATTTCAATACTTTTCTATCGATGAGCTGGTGAGTTTTCTCTCCAAGCTCATGAACAACGGATGAACCAGTATGATGATACAAACCATTTAGAAAAGGCGTTGCAAAGCAAAGTGTACATTAATAAAAATCAAAGCAGTAATAGTTATATACGCGGTAAGAGGTGGCTTCGTGAGGTGGCTATCGAAATGAAGAGGACGCTGAAGACAACCTTCAATAAAGGCCGAAAACAGCGTTATCAACCGTTTGGTCGTGGTCAAAATTTCAGAGGCCAAGGAAGAGGCGGATATCAACAACGAAGTGATAAGTCGCAACTTCAATGTTATAATTGTAACAAATATGGTCATTTCAGTCACGAGTGTCGATCAACACCTAAAGTGGAAGAACCAAATAACTTTGCAACACTAGATGAAGGAAAAGATGTTGGACCGCCATTTTCTCCAATATATAATGGAGTCGAAGAGTACCACAAAAATATATGGTACCTCGACACCGCGCAAGTAATCGCATGTGGTCTAAAGGATCTATTCACGTAGTCGATGAACGACGGAGAAGTTACTTTGCAATTCATCGAAGGTTCCAATATAAGGAAAAGACAAGATACTCGATTGTTTTAAATAACGGTGAAAAAGAAATTTATAAATAATGCTTATTATATACTGGTGACAAGAAGAACATCATTAGTCTTAACAACTTCTAGAAAGGGTATACCATAAATATGAAGTAACTCTATCAATAAGAAATCAGTCGTGAATTGATTGCAAAAGTCGATATGACCAAGAATCGAAGTTTTCACGCTGACACGAAGACTGATACAATAAAGAGCTCAAGTCTACTATTAAAAATGACTCATGGTTATGGCATCTAAGATTTGGTCATCTTGGTTTCACTGGACTCAAATTATTATCAAAGACAAACATGGTGAATGGACTTTCAATGATTAATGAACCAGAACATCTATGTGATGTATGTGTCAAAGGAAAACAACATCGTCAAAGTTTTCCTGTTGGAAAATCTTGGAGAGCTAAAAGACCCTTGGAAATAGTTCATACATACATAGCTGGTCCATTTTACGTCCTGTCAATTGAAGGAGGTATTACTTAACTTTTATTGATGATTATAGTAGAAAAGTCAGTATACATATCGGGAAGAAAAGCGTAGTTTGAAAAATTTAAGGAGCTTTTAAAGCAAGAGTCGAAAAATAAAGTGGACATAATTCAAAGATACCCGTGACCATGTAGAGGTGAATACACCAAATTTGTTTAATAATTCTTTTGCAAAGAGCATGGAATTATTCATCATTGACAACGGGACATACTCCACAAGAAAATGGCGCTGGGCAGAAGAAAGAATCGCATACCCTGACATGGCGCAAGTATGGTGATAGGAAAGCACATGCCGTGAAATTTTTGGGTCAAGCCATGTTATGTGTCGCCTATTTGTTGAACCGTTGTCCGTCAAAATTGTAAAGTTCAAGACTCCAAATGACCATGAGCGGTAGTAAACCATCTGCTGAACATCTCGCACTTACGGATGCATTATGCATTTAATATTATTCCTCGACAAAAAAGAAAGAAGCTTGACGACAAAGAAAAGAAATGTATCTTCATCGGATATGACAAAAGAAGCAAGACGTACAAGGTCTAAAATCCACTCACCAATGAGGTTATCATTTCGAGGGATGTCAATTTGATTTAAACAAACTATTGAGATGAGCTGAAGAAAGAAAGTCTTCAATGATGATGATGAAAATGTTGACACCAACACAGTAGATGGTGGAAATGACGATCTAACTCCTCCACACAGTCTAAATCAACAAACTCCTCAATCAACACCAATAACACCAGGAGACAACAACATGAGCGCTTAACATCACGATAATCTCGTGGGGAGACCGAGGAACACGAGGAGGTTGGGATGAAATTTTATGACGCACCAAGTCCGGTACAAAATTTTGATTATTCTTTATTTTGTTTAATGGTAGAATGTGATCTAGTAACATATGAAGAAGCTAGTGAAAAAGAAAAATGGAAAAATGCTATGGATGAAAAAATTGGTTCAATTAAAAGAAATGACACTTGGGAACTTACAACTCTTCCAAAAGGAAATAATGCAATCGAGCAAAAGTGGGTATACACAAATACAAACCAAGAAGGAAAATTAGAAAATACAAGACAAGGCTAAGAGTTAAAGGTTACAAGCGTAAGTATTGAATCGATTATGATGGAAGGTTTGCCCCAAGAGTTAAAAGTAGACACTATAAGACTTTATAACAATTGCAGCCAAAATCAATGGAAGATCTATCAAATGGATGTTGTCAAATATCTTTTGAATAGTTATCTCAAGAAGAAGTTTATATTGAAAGCAATTACCGATATACTGGGATAAAGCGTCGTTAAGACAAAGTTGCATGCTAAAGAAAGCGTTATATGGTTTAAAGTGTTTCCAAGAGCTGGAACAAGGGGCGGAACCATAATATATAAAGGTTTTCATCGTGAGATTTGTACTCACCGAAAGCAAAGCAACTAAAATATCTCTAGTAGTCCACGCAGTCCGGCTCAACTCCTATCTAAAGAAATTATATACGTTATTTTACTTTCCGTTTAATAACCTCCTCATCCCGAATATTATTATTCAACATCTCATAATCTCTCAAAATAAATATCAAATCAACTTCGTAAATTTCCAACCTTGAATCTTGTCTTTCATACCTTCAAGGTTTTGAA
The DNA here is from genome assembly GCA_019722365.1 of Lithospermum erythrorhizon. Lineage (NCBI taxonomy): Eukaryota > Viridiplantae > Streptophyta > Magnoliopsida > Boraginales > Boraginaceae > Lithospermum > Lithospermum erythrorhizon. The sequence continues at coordinate 527,598 of JADFUC010001514.1, forward strand.
AAGACAACTTTGCATTTATAATCGAAATAATTTATTTTGATTTAAATATACTTAGTCATTAAATCAATCAAAAATAGTAAATAATTTCTAATCAATCCAAAATCAATTTTTCCAAACTAATTTACCCATTTATAACAACCTTTATCTCAAACTCAATTACACAACCAACATAATCTCTTCCAACCACCTAAACATCAAAACTTTTACTCCAAAACAACTATATTAAGGTCCAAAGATATATTTTTACAACTTAAAGGTGGTTTGGAAAGTCAACCTAAAAGTCAACTAAGTTCGATATAGTCAACAAAAGTCAAACTTCCATAACTTACCAAAAATGCAAAAAAGTTACAAACTTTTCTTTAATTTTAAAGTGTGAGACATGGTGAAGCAATAACAAACTTTGAGTCTTTAAGCAACAAAGTGAAGACAAGAAATGGAGAAAGAAAGAATAAATTTTTGAGATGGAGACATGGTGAATTCCTCGCCAATGGAGAAGGAAAGGAGATCATGAAGATATTTTTCTCAGAAGGTTATCCTAGAGTAAGTTTTAGGTCCCTGCTTTGGTATGCGCTTATCAATTTTTGTAATCAATGGCTGCTGATTCGATAAAATCCGATTTTGTCGATCCTGTCCTGTCCTGCCGGATTGCACCGGCCGGACCTGACCTGGCTTTTTTAGCATATATTTTTTACGAACCGACTGATCCGGTTATTGGTCCGACCGGCCGGATTTAAACTGTCCTGGGTCCGGTTCATTTTTTTTAAAATAAATTTATATAACAATCACCAAATTTATTCTCCATCACCATCGATGGCCCCTTTGCCGCTTCCATCACTTCATCGATGACCCTTTACCTACTCATTTTTTATAGCACATTTCTTGTGTCTTTACTCAATTGCACAAAAACTTCAGAAATTGAGTAAGCACATGTTGGTTTTGGTTCGAAAATAACAAGATATTCACTTTTGGCAAATGATGGTAGAGTATATAATAATTTTAGTAATAAGTTTAAAGTTAGTCATCTTCATTAGCAAGTTTGATATAATCCCCGTGAGTAAACTTTTTTGGGTTTAATTATTCATAGTATTAGTCCGATTTAGGTGTTTATATGATCCTAATGTCGATAATATTAAACACATTACTTAATTCTGATATTACATATCAATATTGATTTTGCCTAACCATGCTAAATATTATGCATGTTCAAAGTACCATGTGTAAAGTTTCTAATGCTATTTACCTGAGATGGTGAATTACGAGCACTAAATCAATTTATATGTGCACAAAAACCATAAGCTTAAACATGGTGCTTTAGTACAATCTAAGCACCTAAACTTATGTCAAATACTATTATCTTGATTTATTTACCAGATCGATTAGAAAATCGCCCAAATCTAATAAAAATGCCCATAAATAAAACATTCGCCCAAAAACTAATTAAAAATCGGCCCAATAAAGCTGGCCAAATCCGTATATTCGAAGTCCGGTCCGAAATCCGAGATCCGTCCGACCGATTTCGATAACTGACCGATTTTTACCCTTCCAAAATATCCGAAATCCGGTTGCGGATTTTTTGCCCCCCAAAAATCCGTAACCGGCCCCGATCGCATCTCTAATCAGCTCTATGAAAACGATCTAAATATATTATTATCCTTGAAATAAAATACTACTCATTTAATACTAGACTCGGTATATCGATTATATTTCGAAAGTATTTATACTATCTCTAGGTCGCACCACCAAATCCATATAATATTTTAAAAAAGGTTTAAACGTGAATGGATTATTTCAAATATGGTCCAAGAAAGTGATCAATATTGTACATTCGTCCCGTCATGTCCAAAACGGGGATTTAAATATTTAATATTCGTCACTTACAGACCAAAATACACTCTCATACAGACACTTTTCAAGTGACTAAATCGCCATTACTTACTGTAACCAAACAAAGAACTCGATCATACTTATCAAACCATGTCCATAATTAACTTTTTATTTTTTTTTTATATATTATAACAACTATATATGTATATGTTTAACTATAGCTTTGAAAATGTTTCTCAAATTTTTTCTACCTATGTGCAAAGGTGAGGGGATTGAAGGGGTATTTCCCTCATTATTGGTACATAGAGGTCCTCTTGAATGTGGAAATTCTAGGAAAAATAAAGTATAGTATCAACCTAAATGAATGTATAGATTCCAAGTTACTCAATAAATCAAATTGACATTTGGTATACGTATTATATTCCCTCTGAAAATAAGTGGGAGATGTATGAATTCAACCTTTAACAAATGCAAATGAAAGTAATATATATAGGTGTAGTGAGTGACAAATAATAATCTATATTATAACCTCCAAAAAATAGCTTGCTTTCATGAAACAAAATTTTGAGAATTGAAAAAAAAACCAAACCGACCATTTAATTTTTTATGAAGTCAAAACAATTTCTGTACTAACATACATCTTCCACCTTGTTTTTTATATACTCTGTATACTATTTTAACTGGGATTTTGTTTCTTCGTTCTTTTAAGTATTCCTAAGACTATGTATGTGTTCATTAAGTTGTTTTTCTTTCACTTGATGAATACAATCTTCAATATATTTATTTTTAATTTGAAAAAACCAGACCTTCACATTACACTCGGAATAAAGGACCACTTATATATATACTACTTTTCATTATTTAAGTTGGATGTAAACTAGAGTATATATGTCTGGTTTCAAGAAATTGTTGGGGCAAATGGACCCTGCCTTAAATCCCGACCCTGCAAGCTGGTTACTTCATTATAAACCATATTTAAAAACAATGTAGCCCACCCCTCCCATTCATTTTGTCTTCAATCCACTCCAACATCACTTGTTTACTAGTCTCATATCATGTTACACTTTATATGATATTTTTTATTGTTACATTAATTCTATTAACATTAAAACAATATTAACAAAATATATATGTATACAGTGAATATCACACAAAATATAACCAACGATATATTTTAATTTCCTTATTTACCTATTACTTTCATTTTGTAGTCTCTCTCCCACGTCTCTTCTACCTTCCCCTTCTCTTCATAGCTTCCTTATCTCTTTGTCCATAACATGTTCCAGCAACAGTCTTTTCCTTTGCTCATTTAAGCACCCCATCCTCAAGCTCACCCTCCAAACACACATACAACTTTCTCTCCTGGCAACAAACTAATCAAACTCTTTGTATTATTATCTTTATTCCTCCATTAATTCTGTTTACCTGAAAGCAATACCTACTTCATTTTCACTATTTAATCACATTTGAAACTCCTAGCTAGCAAGTATATATATATAAAAATAATACTTCAATTTTGTTAATATTTTTTCACAATATACATAAATAATGTCTAGCAGAAGATCTCGTTCGAGGCAATCAGGTATTACTGATGATCAGATTTCCGATCTGGTTTCCAAATTGCAACAACTTGTCCCTGAGATCCGCAACAGTAGCCGATCAGGCAAGGTACATCGCTTTATTATTAAAGAGGATCAATAGTGATTCCCGACTTATTATCCATGAATATAAGTGATCACAAAAAAATATACATGACTCTTCGGTTAGATGAATCATCTTACTATAAAATTAACACTTCATTATTATATTATGCTATGTATTCAATTAACTAATAAAAGGTCATGAGTATATATGTAGCATGCATCAAGCTATGTATACTATAGCTAGGTCTTGTCGTCTTGAAAGTGTTTCACACAGCTACACCTAATCTTTATTATCACAAAATAATAGTTCCCCTCTATAACCATGATATATCATACGGAGTATATTTATATTTTCCTTGACTCTTGACTGTTTTACCTCAACGTTCTAGAACATTATAATATGATTTTTTTTTTTTAGATTTAGTTATTACATTTTTATTTCATATTTATATATATATACAGGTATCAGCATCAAAGGTGTTGCAGGAGACATGTAACTACATTAGAAACTTACACCAAGAAGTGGATGATTTAAGTGAAAGACTATCAGAGCTTTTGGAGTCAGCTGATGGAGCCCAAGCAGCCATTATTAGGAGTTTACTTATGTAATAATATAGCTACCTAGAGATTGAACTTTATGTTACTTTATTAATAATAATAAGCTTCTTGTTTTTTCATATTTCTTTGTTCTTGAATCTTTAGGGTTCATTGTTTCATTTGTTTGGTCACTTTGACGAATCGATCAACCGCTAGGAGCTATAGATAGCTGTTTATATTAAATTTTCAATTAGAGATCGATAATAGTATTATTGTTACAGTTAATAAGTCATACATGCATCTCATAATAATCAAAGTCGTCAATAAATACACGGACAATTTTTCCATGAATAATAAGATGTCAAAATTAAAACAACAATTTTAACCCATAATAATTTTAATTTGCTATATGCTGTTTAGAAGATGAACGAGATTGATTTCTATCATTTGTATGCATTAATAATCAGTAATAATATAGTTACATACTTATATTATAATAATATTTTTGTAATTTATTTTTTTTGGCTAGATTATGAGGCTTAACTTAGAGCATGTTAATTGATAATGTATTAATCTCATTTAATTAGTTGCATATGATGATACAATAGTAATAATGTATGTGTGGTGTTCTTGAAAGCATTCAAGCTTGTTCATCCTACATTCCTACGTATGGTCTTGCATTATTGTTATGCATAATGAGTTTATTTACGTCACTTGCCAATATCCCAGAATGAAGGGAAGTAGAAACTAGAAAGTTATGGATATATACACTGTTGGACACTTGGACCTATATTATTAGAGTCAACATTATTGACGAGCCTACATTCCATATTTGTGTTGTATTAATAGGAAACCAAACAGCATAAAATATTACTAATAATTTCTTTTACTTCGTATTATATTACCATTCATCCCCTCTTACATGCTTAAGAATTTCACCATAACCAATATATGACTCAAAATTTTGTTCACAACCAACATAATATTGTTAGAAACCAAAATGAGACCTCTTTGGTTATATATGTAAATGCGCCTATAAGCATTCCTAAATACTTAATAGATCATATATATATGGTTGTTGGATTTAAGTGATTTTATAATTTAATGATTAAGATAAAAGATAGGTAAAGTAAGTATTTCATAATTAATTTAAAAAAACATGAATAAAAAGATAAATATGATGCTTACAAAATGTTATAAGTTATAAACACCAAAATCGGACTCAATATATACACATACAATTAGGCGTGGCTAGCGAAGTGGGTCGGACGGTACACGTCCGTTAAGTACCGGACTCGAACGGCCCATGTCCATGTCCACCGGACGGTGGCTTCTTAGTGTGCCGAACGCGGACGGCACACCAGAGAATTATTGAGGCTCACTCTGGCCCATTGGCCTACTAGTTAGTGTGCCGAAGCAGACCCGAATCTTGCTCAATCCACCGAATGTGGTGTTCAACCAATAAGACATCATGTTCAGTGCAACAGCTTATTCCTCACAAGTCACACATATTTACACAATTGAAAATAAAAAATAAACCACACACATCCATAAAATAAATCACAAATATCTAAATCAAAATTCAACAAATTCACAAAACAAACTTCAAACAATCGAACTAACATTTTAACATCCGTAAAATAAAACAAATCATAAACATCCAACTGACCAAAGTTCATCTATCCATAGAACAAAATAAACCAAAGTTCATTCATAAAATAAAATAAAAAATAAAGAACACAATTCTTCTTCATCTATCATATCTTGAATATTTGGGAGTGAAAGATCGGGTTGACATGGATGTCATGGATATAAATCCAACAACATTTTAACATTCATAAAAATAATGATTTTATATAAAATTTAATTAGACATTACATTTATACCTTTATATATATTCAACGACATCTCATGGTGACTCATAGGACGAGAAAATGAAGATTGAATCAATTTAAACTTAATAGAGAAAATAATAAATAACTTACAATAGTAACAAGATTTTATCAAGTAAATAAGTAATATATAATAAAAGAGAATAGGATGTAATGATTTAACAATATTTAATGCAACTTAATCGAGGAAGATGATGATGACCTTTGAAATTCTTGATCAATAACTTGTTCTCCAAGACAATTACATCAATTCAACATATATAACTTTTATAATCAAGTAAGAAGAATCCAAGCGACGATATATATTACCCAAAAACGAACCAATAACGAGTATTTGATGTGATTTAAGAAAGAAAGTAAGTGGTTCTGTTTATGAAGAAAAAAACGATTGAAGGCTTTTTGTAAACCGACGCCCAAGAATGCAGTTTGACGCCCTAATAACATACGGACGTCCTACAAGCACAAAGCGGATGTCCAAAGCAAAATACAAAGCGGACGCCTACTAACAAGACGAAAGTAATCCAACTTAAAGGTTATGTACCGAATCGGCCCGGTATAATAGCGGACGACGCTAATGCTAATCTAACCACTAACGCACATGCGCCGAAGCAATTCCAACCGGCCCAATCGGGACCGAATCTAACGCAAGGCCGGACGAACTTTTACTAAAAATCTCAAATTTCACTCCACCCCATTAATGAAATGACCAACGTTTAACACAGAGGCCGAACTCGAAACTGATTAACGAATCATACTAAAGTTTCACCAAATCCGTCCCACTTGCCACGAGATACCTACAATGATACAATACTCTGATTTCATTCTATTGATCGTTTGGCCCTCAACTCTGAGAGTGAAGTTATTGTATAGGTTTAATGAACTTCTTGAATCAGGACTCCTAGGGCCCAACGTAATGGCTCTCTAGAATCTGGCCTACCACATTTACCAATAGTTGGATAGAGTCACCCAATTATATAATTAGGCTTCAATCTTCATGAATGTATATTACTCGGGATCGATATACTATTTAGATCAAAAGAATCGGTCTAGCAGATCACCAAGGCTTGTACATTTTCAAGTTGATCGGTCTGTTAAAATCATATGATCTATGGATGAATATCATTTACTTTCTTTATGAGTTTTAATTGAGATTTCCAATTTTAAGATATTGTACATTCGATATTGGGAAATTATAAATAACTATCACAACGTCTTCAATATACGAGGGTACACCCATATCCGATCACAGCATTTCAATAAACTGAACAATCTTTTTGGGCAATTCAGTAGCAGAATCTATAGTATTATAAGTGTCCATCTGCATGTGGTGCACGCGGTCATATGCCAAAAAATCCTTTTTGGGGTTTTGTTTGTTTTTTTTCTTTACAATTATCAACTAGAGAAGCATCAAGACATATCGACTATAACCATACTACCATTATTTTGCAACTTCATCGCTAGATGAAGAATCTAAATTTCATGAACAATATAACAACTATTTCAAACCATTATCGACTGATCACCAATCTTTTCACGATATAATAACAAGCAATTTCAGATATGGCTTCTGTATTTCTATTCACAATTGATTCGACCTGCTGGCTAGTTAAGTAAATAACAACAAACTATTCTTTTTTCTCTAATTTCCAAATCAAATCAACCGTGATCTTAAAAAAGTCAACGAATTTATCTATATACAAATTCGACAAAAAATTGGGACAATTCAGTAGATCACTTGAGCAAAAAATACATAAAATCTAGGTTAAATTTCAGACAGACACTTAAATTAATGAAATTATTTTAAATAGGCATTTAAACTATTCAACCTTTCAAACAAAAGCATTTATACCGTGATTTTCTAAGAACCTAACTTTTCAAAATCATGACATATACTTTTCAGTTCAAAAATTAATTTTAAAAAATGACAATTTAAGCAAAACATCATCCAAATAACTCATCCCAACTAACTAACTCAACCACACATAATTATTGCCGAACCACTCAATTAATTAAATAAAAATAAAATAAACACATATCTTTCACCTTACACCCCAGCCTCCACCCTACCCCCTCCCAAATTTAACCGATAGAAAGTAATACAACAAGTAAGCACAAATATCGTGGAAATGTATACTTTTTTCCGAGATTGAGAGCCAAAACACATCACTACACTCAAGAACGATGCGCTGGAAGTCAAGCAACATGCTGAAAAAGTTTACTATGAATGTTGGAATGAATAAAAAAGTCATGATTAAATATGAATTTTTTCAAATTGGCTGAATCTTATACGCGAGCACACGCTACGGACACGTTGCCGCACTCCACGCAGCTGGCCAAGGCTCCCGCGAAATGGCGCGTGAGGATGGGAGATACGCTAGGCTTACGTTGTCAAAGGTTGACGGGCTTGTTTGATTTTCCTCGATTTTTTTATCCCATCTCAATTATTTCGATCAATTATTTGATATCAAATTAATTTTTTTTTAAATTTTTTACCAAAATTTATCATTTTTTTTCTATAACAGACTACTCATTCACTCGACATAAAAAATCACCTTTTTTCAATATAATTATTATATTATCTTATTAAACTCTTGTTTTTAGTGAATGGATCCTAATAATAATGATTTAATAATCAAAAGTCGCCTAATTACTCCTTTTTGGGCCTATCAAAATCCCAAAGAATTATCAATTTGATAATCAATCTTCCAATCAATCCACGCCCTCTAAAATATCCCAAATTTAATTTCCACCAAATTTGCCCACTCTCAATATGCCTTCAAAATCGAATTATCATCCCTATTATGCATCTACGATGCAATATTACTCTCAACCACCTCATATAATCCTTACATGCCAGCGAGTAACGGTAAAACGTTCCAAATATCGGAAAGAACACTCTGCATTTCTAACACAAATGTCACTTGCTACCATGAAATGCGCTTAACGAAGATAGTCCAGCTAGAGGGTTCGAGCAACGCCGAAAAGAAAAGCCCCTAAATGGAACACCGAACAAAATTTACGCTACTTCTAAGGTCGATCAAATATGGAATGCATAAATATTGCGTTAAATCGTAAGCTGGAAGATATCGGGGGTAAAATTGCCGACACGAATGCAACATTGTTCCTTCCGGTGACTACACACGGTACCGCCTCGCGTAAATCATTTCAACTACATCAACAAAATATTGAGCAACGGACAGGCGCTATGATACGCTAACAGTATTTAAAACAAAGTCAGCGGTCGGAGAACATATATCGCAAAGGCACACGAACTATATAAACTGCAAGCACGCTAACTTTAATTGATGCTCCGAATGGCAGTCAGACGAGATCAACCACTGTGATGGAAGTCGTTGAGTAACATCGATCTCGTAGCAAATGATTCAAGAGATCGCGACATCACGCCGGTGACTCAAACACTATCAATCCATTGCCGCCCACCCGGGAAGGACACAACTAAGAAAAAGGTAAAAAGAAGCGGCAAAAAGGGCTCTGAACCTGACTAATGAGTGAATTTAAACAATATAAGGACGTAGTTCGAAGAATGGACATATTAGCTACACAACAACAAAGAGATCATCAAAGAAAGAAGATGAAATGTTTATGAAGCTAACTCGAGAAGCGAGCATCTGATGAAAGGCAGGCCAACAACTTGAGATGTTGAGGCTCTAATTGTTTGGAAAATGATTTAGTCCTCCCACAATGTTTGTCTTCTACTATGACGCTGTCGCGTAATCATGTGCGTTGTTTAATCTTTCATGTATGTTTTATGCTTTTCATGTGTGTTTTAAATGTTGGTGTTTTTCTCATATAATGTACCTTTTTGGCGCTTGAATAAAATCACATCTTATCCGTTAAAATTAAATGAATTTAATTCGGTATTCAAACTATTGATCTCAACTCGCACAATCAAATCGTGATCTTATCCGGCGCATAATCAATTGATATTCAAGTCCACGATCTCAACCGCACATTCAAACCGATCTTTATCCTCATATATTAATTGAATTTAATTGGTATTCAAACTGGCTGATTCTCAACCGCACGATCAAATCGTATCTTTATCCATATATTAACTGAATTTAATTCGGATATTCAAGTCCGCTGATCTCAACCGCACATTCAAATCAGATCTTATCCGTTAAGTATTAACTGAATTTAATTCGGGTATTCAAATCCGTTGATCTCAACCGCACGATCAAATCAGATCTTATCCGTTAAGTATTAACTGAATTTAATTCGGGTATTCAAATCCGTTGATCTCAACCGCACGATCAAATCAGATCTTATCCGTTAAGTATTAACTGAATTTAATTCGGGTATTCAAATCCGTTGATCTCAACCGCACGATCAAATCTGATCTTTATCCGTCAAAATCGATATTATTTGTTAAATTAATCTAATTTTATTCGCTTTCAACTGATCTCAACCGACGCTCAAATCGTATTGTATCCGTTGAAATTAACTCAATTAATGAATTTAACGTATTCAAACTACCGATCTCAACCGCACGTCAAATCGTGACGGCGCGTTGAAATTAATCGAATTTCGATTCTCGCCTTCAAACCACATTTCAACCACTCAACTTCTTTAAAAACGTATCCGTATACTCTACTTAACTCATTCAAAACTTCTACTAATATTTGTAGTCATATTAATATTTTAAAAAAAAAGTCAAACGAAATTCAATGGATCCATCTGATTATGTTTTTGATATCGAAGCTCACAAACAGCAATGTGAACTTGAGGAGAGGTACATCCTCAACAATTTAATGTAGCCACGCCCAAAATCGTAAGACAACGATCTCCAAGAGTCGAAAATATTTGAAAAGCAGATCATGTCAGCAGCGAAACCAAAGATTGATTGACGACTTCTCCAATGAACCAACATACGACAGTGCCATGTTTCGTCGGACGATTGATGCAAACATGTTTTTCTTCGAATCATTGGGGACCTCTAAATATTGACAAGTACTTCACCCAAAGAGTTGACATTGCGGAAAAGGCGCATATCGCCATTTCCGTTAAATGTACCACAAACGCATGCCAATGTTAGCATACGGTGTCTCGCCGACGCTGGGTAGATGAATATATCAGTAATAGGAGGTACTACAAAGATTGGAGTGCTTACGTAGATCTCAGAAAGTGAATCATACAATTGTATGAGCAAAGGTACTTCGGTAGCCCGAATGAAGATGACCTTACAAAGAATAATGCATGTTAGCGAGATTTGGTAAGCGTTCCTGACCCATCTTAGTATCGACAGACGATCGAGAATTGAAAAATTGTCCCACAAATTGGGAAGGTCAATTTACTAGAGGATAAAGGAACCACCACCTATTCTTGAAGCAGTTGTCTCTCATGATTTATGGATTTGGTACGCATTTTTTACGTCCTAAGACATTGAATGTATAAACGCTTGGCTGTGTCATCATGTTGTTCGATGACGTTGAACAAGGAAATACACCAAGAAAGTAAACCCTTTGAATCAACCACCTTATGATATGGCTGCATTCATTCATTTACGGTATTCACTCTTCTTATCCAACCACAAATCAATTAGACTTCCTCTAGAGCGAACCAGATAAGTTGTTGCAAAATATCGGGGAGGGATGTCTTATATGACATTGAACGTGCATTCGAGTGTGCTTCTAAGCTCGATTTAAAATCATTCAGCCGCCTGGGATTGCGGAACATAAACGATTTGGCTAGCATCATGAGATCATGTATCATATTACAATATGATCAAGCTGAGGATGAACGAGATACGATGCTCAACATTGGAACGATTATGATCAATGCGAGGCAGCTGGACTGGGTGCACCACAACCATTCTCGACTGGCGATACTCGTGATTTGCAAATCACGCTACAAGGCAAGATCCGACCGCGCTGATGCAAATGTACATCACGACTGCTAGGATCTAGTCGCCATTACATGCAAAGCCGGAATGTTTCGATTAAATATTTTTTAAGCAGCCTTTATTACGCGCCTTAATAACAAGGACAGAGCGTGGATCGATTACATCAGACGCGCGGTTATTTGTATTTCATTATCATTCCGCCGTGATTCGCTTATTGTACCACATTTGACCATTTGTAACTTTTCGTTTTAATAGCTATTATTTTCAATTCTGTTTCTTATTTTATAAAAAATTAATTAAAATATGAGATTGAAAATTATTTAAATAAATATTTATATAATTTTTTTTTTAAAAAAATCAAAAATGATTTATTTATTATTGTGTTAATTATTCTTATTTAATTATAATGATAATTTTATAATTATTTAATCATAAAATATATAAAATATGTGCTAGGGGCCAAGCACACATTAGATAAAAGTTTCACAAAGAGGGTGTCAATTTTATTAAACAACCACCATCAGAAGCGTAAATTCGAATGTCAATTACATGCCAAGAGAGTATAAGACGACGCGAGTTATTTAAATCAAAAAGAGGTTAATAATTTTAAAGATTGTAGATAAATTTCTAAGTAACTTGCGTAAATTGTTGCCCAACATAGTAACCTTCCACAATGAGCCACTGAGATGACACTTTGGCTTACGTAGCAGCAATCTATATCAAATTTTCCATGATTTCAAACACGTGTAATAGATAAATTATTTATTTTTCAACGCCAAAAAGAAATTAAGATACTATGTCTTATTTTGAACAAGAAAGTGAATTCAAGTTTTACGATTAAACAAAAAAACACCCCTTTCCATCAAATTCGTCCCCCAAAATCACGCCTAATTATCCAAAAACGGGCTAATCTGGCCATGTGAATCAAGAATAGCACCCATGGGAGTGGGTAAAGAGCCTAAGAAAGTGGCAGGCTAGCATGCCATACAGAAGTCAAAACGAGCATGTTTATTTAATTAATTAAATTGAGTCATGGATTAAGAATTACATGGGTCAGCTGGCTAGAAAATGACGAAGATTAACGTTGCTTGCCTAAATCGAATCTTTTAAAATTAATTTTGGCTTTTAAAAAAAAGATAAAATTCATCATTATTTTAAAAGTCAATGTGCCAAAATACGCCTTATGATCTATTTAATTATTAAATTTAATTCCCTGATCAAATCACTACATTTTCCAAAAAGTCAAGGAATTTCCTCATTTACATTAAACTGGACAATCGTTATACACACACTGAAACATTAAAAGAAAAGGGTCAAATTGGACAATTTAGTTGTGGATGTATCTGCCGGCCTCAAACCGAAAAATCGGCCCTGTCCGAATCGAATTTCATCATTCGTTGTTGTAAACATACCGAACCGAAATGGTAAAAATGAAAATCATACTGACAAGAATGAAGATTGCTTAGCATAAACTGGGGAACCGAAAACTGAATTTTAAAACGTAAAACGAATATACATTTTGTTTAAAATATTTATGACATGTTTGAATAGCCTTTTCATTTAAATTTTATGCTTAAAAAGACACGCATTTCAATATTTAATACTCCTAAGTCCAAAGTCCAAATAACTAAATATATAATCCAAAGTCTAAAGTACAACCTTAAAATGCAGTTAAACAAAAACGATTTTATAACCTAGCTACTTGAATACATAATATTTAATAATCTAATGACCCTAATCTCACTACACTAAGATACCAAGAAATAATTTACACCCACAAATAATACCACCTATATTTATAGAAGGGCATGTTTGAAACTATTTTAATAAATTAGTAGTAGTAATGCTTTTAATTTTAAACCCCATTTGATTTGAACAAGTTAAATGTCTTGCTACTAATACGTTTTTGGAGCCTATAATTTATTTTCATGTTGAATACCTATTGTGTAATATTAGTAAACCATCAATCGGTTCATCATCTACGCTATGCCTTATTTTAAGGTGACAAGGCTGAAATTTATAAAGTATTTTATTTTAATTTGAAACCAAGAACTTTTTGTATTATACTGTTAATAAAACCAAAACCGACCGACCGAACCGACTATACGAACCTGAACCGATTCAAATCGAATTCACTTTTTACCTAAAACCAGGCTTTCACACAAAAAATGAAAAAAACTTAAATCGAATCAAAAAACATCTGCTTAAATTTAAGAAGACAACAAGGTAAAATCACTTAATTATAAAAAATTCACAAATTTTGGTATTTATATATTCAAAAACCTGATTTTTTTGGGACAATTGAGTAGCACAATTAAGTAAAAATCACTTAATTATCAAAAAATTCACAAATTTTGGTGTTTATATATTTAAAATTGTACAATCTTTTTGGGACAATTTAATAACACAATTAAGTAAAAATCACTTCATTTTCAAAAAATTCACAAATTTAGGTGTTTATATATATATTTGCATGAATGAATTTATTTAAAATATTATTAATCTAAATATCTAGACTATCTGCTATATCAATGTTATTAACAACTGTACCAACATTAGTTTTGTAATAAGTTTATTATATGGGCTCAATAATCTAAAAAGATTTCATCTGGGATGTTAAGTTTTAATAATAAATTTAATTATCAAGCAGAATAAAGAATCATTAATAAACTTACAATTTAATTTATTACAAAAAAGTGTTCAATTAAAGTTAAAGTTGCTTAAATTTACTTCTCCTAATTATCAAAAATGAATTATCTTCTACTTAGCGAATTATTAATTCACCATATTCCGAAGGTCGACTCGACAAAAAAAATATTATCTTAGAGTTTATTAAATAATCGGACATTAAATTTATCAATTTCTAATGTATTTGATAATCTAAAAAAACATACTCAGTGACTTTATTCTCGAAGTCTGATAAATTTCAAAAAATATTATCTTGGGGAGAAAGATTAATTTATCGAAGTCATATACCAACATGTAAGTTGTAATTTAAAGTATATTTTTTCACAAAAATTTATTAATTTACGCAAGTAAAACGACAAAACAAACAAATAAATAAAACAAAACGAATAAAAATGAAAAGAATTTAATAGCAAGACAACCTTAGTACTCACGCACCACTCAAACATCTGAGCTGTTATACACACTCAAATACTGTCAGCTAGATTCAGAAACTAATTATTTTGCCCTTCCCATTTAAATTTAATAATTAAAAGTTTCTTTATTAAAATGAAAATTATCATTTAACTAAAGTTTTACTATTCTAACACACTTAGAGATATATTAAAAAATATATATATTCAAAACTGGACAATATAGTAGCACAATTAAGTAAAAATCACTTCATGTTCAAAAAAGTCAACGAATTTACGTGTTTATATGTTCAAACTGGACAATTTTTTTGGGACAATTGAGTAGCACAATTAAGTAATAATCACTTCATTTTCAAAAAAGTCAACGAATTTGCTTGTTTTTTATTCAAAACTGGACAACCATTTTGGGACAATAGAGTAGATCGCCGTTATGGATGCGGTATCGATAAGGATACCGTACAAGAAGGTGAAGCAGGAGGTTGAGCTTGTCGGCGTCGATGAGGTACAACTCCGCCGTCTACAAGGCGGCGGTGGTGGAAGTTCGTCATCTGCGGCGCCGCCGCCTCCGGAGAGTAATAGTTTGCTTACGTTAGTGCTGAGTTGTACTGTTGCAGCTGGAGTACAATTCGGTTGGGCATTGCAATTGAGTCTCCTTACTCCTTATATTCAGGTACGATTTTGTATTGTCACGACTCACGAGATATTAATCATAATGACGAAGTTAGTTCATTCCTTGCAATGAAAAAACGTCTGATTTTATATAAAAGGTATGATTTTGTGTTTAGTTGAGTGTAGTTGTGTAACTTGAGGTGGTGTTGTGTTTAATGAATAGGTTAGGTTCGATTCCTTGCAATGAAAATACATCGAATTTTATATAAAATGTATGATTTTGTGTGTAATTGAGTGTAGTTGCAATGACAAGGGCCGGATTTTATATAAAAGGTATGATTTTGTGTGTAATTGAGTGTAGTTGTGTAACTTTTTTTTTTGTAACGGTTAGAGAGAGTGATTCAAAGAAAGTATCAAATAATAATACTCCAACAAGCGTTGAACCCGAGACCTCCTAGTGGAGTCTCGTGTGCTATTACGCCATCGGTAGTGTAGTTGTGTAATTTGAGGTGGTGTTGTGTGTGTTTATGTATTAACATGCCCAATGCCTCGAAGAGGCTACAGCCCGGGGGGAGTACAAAATGCAGCCTCGGCTCTGTTTCCGACCCAATATTGAAGTTCAAGCACTATCTAGTATATATTACTTCTCGATATATAAGAAGCGTAGTGAGTGACACTCAATCTTCTTGGAATGGAGTAGTAAAATTAGTTTGAGGAATTATGCATTTTTATGTGTTTGGATGAGGAATTATTGGTGTTATATGGTTTTGATTTCTTTTGAGTGAATTCAGCTGGTTTATAGATTGATTGCTAGTGATTAAAATTAGGTTAGTTTAAAACTGTATAATTTTGGGTATAATTGAGGAACTATTTTTGTTACATGATATTGATCTGGTTTGAGTGAATTTAGTTTCTTTATTGATTGATTGTGGTTGGTTATTGGTGGGTTATAAGTTTGAACTGTATAATTTTGTGGTATAAATGAGCTTAGAAATATAATTGGAGCCAATGTTATCTGTGTTTGTGTATTTGAATGAGGAATTATGGTTGTTATATGATATTGATCTGTTTTGAGTGAATTTAGCTTGTTTATTGTTTGATTATCGGAGGTTATTGGGGGATTATAGTTATGTTAGTTGGGATTGTTTTTGTTGAAGTTGAGTTTGTCATAGAGTTGGTGTTATTTAATGAAAGGTTATTAGCTACAATCCAATAGGTTCAAGATTTGTATTTCAATCAGAGACTTTAGTATTGCAGCCAGGCACGTGTAGAAAAAATGAATAGGAAATAGACGTCGATTGGTTTTTGAAAGATTACGTTTAAGATGCCTGCAATGTGATTTATACAAATGATTGACTCCGAATCATTCAGTATTTAGTTATTTATTTAATTGCTTCTACTAGTAATGTTGTTGTGATAAATAATTCATGTGGGTAAAAGGAGGGCGTTCAGTTGTTTTGGTGTATTCAGAATTTCAACCTATTGCACTTATTTGTTGCAGACACTAGGAATTGAGCATGCCTTCTCGTCATTTATCTGGCTATGCGGTCCAATTACTGGTCTTGTGGTAAGTGGTGCCATACATTTTATTTCAGAAATCTCATTGATTATTTTTCCATGATTGGCTTGATATACTATGTTTTAGTTCGACCTAAAAGTAAGGTGACATGGTCAAGTTATATATGTTTCTGTTTTGAAGGTTCAACCATGTGTTGGCATCTGGAGTGATAAATGCACTTCAAAATATGGTAGAAGACGTCCATTCATATTTATTGGAGCTCTCATGATTGCTGTTGCAGTGAGCATTTCAAAATCCTACTTTTCTTGTAATTTTATGATATTCGCTTCGTCTAAGCTAACCTACATGTTGCGATTTAGGTGATAGTTATCGGGTTTTCTGCAGACATTGGGTATCTACTAGGGGATACAAAAGAGCATTGCAGGTTTCTATTTTCGTTTTAATGACTAAGAATCTCACTCGAATATTGTTTCCCAATATGGATCAGTTTAATCAGTCAATAGTAATACAGCACTTACAAAGGTACTCGTACCAAGGCAGCTATTGTGTTTGTTATTGGATTCTGGATGTTGGATCTTGCTAATAATACAGTGCAGGTAATCTGCTTAAAGAGACTTGAATCATTCATCATTTTTATATCAAGAATAACTATCACATTGATATTTTCTAGGGTCCAGCCCGTGCTCTTCTAGCTGATTTAGCAGGTATATTTTATAAGCTTTCAATTGTCTAGCTCTACCTGATTTAGATTATACAGACATTCTTCTATACTTAATTTCACGGAAGATGTCAAGAAGGAAGTGTTAGTAATCAGGAAGCTTTTAATTTCAGGCCCTAATCAAAGGAACACTGCAAATGCTGTATTTTGTTCTTGGATGGCCGTTGGAAATATTCTTGGGTTTTCTGCAGGAGCAAGTGGGAACTGGCATAGGTACGTGCCTACTTAACTTTTACAGTGTATCCTATGAGTTGATGTAGATTCATTTTCCTTAATTTTAATTTAAGAGGCAGAGGCCTCGTTGAATATAGTGGTCAGTGTAGCGGCTATTATTTTTTTAACCTTTCCTTTACTATTATTTTTTAACTAAATTAGTATATTCATTGTGTGATTCATTGAAAAATTTCTATGGAGGGATATACTCTGTTAGTTAACCATTCTACTAAATAACTGGAACTAATATTACTGAAAGAAATTTCATTTGAACCCAAATCATGTGTTCACTTAACTTGAACCAGGCAGAGTATATCTGACTATTGGAGAATTTTTAAAGTAATATGAATCTCTTTTCGTAAAATTGGTTTTAACTAATGTTCCAAAGTGCTTTAGGTTTTTCAGTTTATAAAATCTCATTTAGCTGTGCTGTTTATTAGTGTATTATTTTCAACATATCTTAGTAAATAGATGGTTTCTATTTCTGATGGGTTGTTTATGTCATTTAATAGATGGTTTCCGTTCCTGATGAGTAAAGCATGTTGTGAACCATGTGGAAACCTAAAAGCAGCATTTTTAATTGCAGTGGTGAGCTATCTGATAATTTCTATAATAGACTGTTCATACCCTGATCGGTTCATTTCCATTTGTTTATGCATAGCTTAGATTTAATTGAAGTACTTAAATTGGTGTTTGGCTGTCTGATCAAGGTTAAACAACTAGCCAAACACCTTTTTATATATTTGCACTGCATGCCTCTTCTTTTGTTTGTATTTATTTTACTTCTTTAGTAACAACATGTGTAACAATGGATATAAGATAATGGAATATTCAGATTCTATATTTTATTTATAAATCCCTTTTCTACTTGATGCAGTTATTTCTTGCTATTTGTACTTCTGTGACGTTGTACTTTGCAGAGGAGGTCCCATTGCCACCAAATAAATCATCGCACTTATCAGATTCTGCTCCTCTATTGGATAGTCCTCATCAGATAAGTGTTGCGCCTTCAGAATTAAAAGCTGGGGGACATATCACTAACAATGCCAATGGAAACAAATCTGAAAATGAGTTTGAAGTATCTAAACCTTTAAGAAATGATGTTGGAAAGGCTGAAGAAGATCAGATTCAAACTTTTAGTGACAGTCCCGGAGCAGTTTTAGTTAATTTATTGACCAGCTTACGACACCTCCCACCAGCAATGCATTCCGTTCTTATTGTGATGGCATTAACCTGGGTAATTCTTAAAATAGAAGAAGTTCTTATTTTGTCAAGTTGATCATCCGTGTATGCTTGCATCGAAGTTTAAGGTTCTATGGCTTCCTGATTTCATTCATACAATTCTTATTGTCAGATCTCCTGGTTTCCCTTCTTTCTTTTTGATACGGATTGGATGGGAAGAGAAGTATATCATGGGGACCCCAAAGGAGACACTCATGAGGTTAAAGCCTACGATCATGGAGTCAGAGAAGGTGCATTTGGTTTGCTACTGAATTCTGTAAGAACTCAAATCAGCCTCATTTTTTAACTTTCCATGAGTACTATTTAAAGGGTATGAGTAAATTCCATTCGATAGTACTGAAATCTGCATTCAGTGTTGCTTACATCATCTGCCTACCCATCGGTTCCTACAAGTTCTCTGCAATTTCATATGTAGGTTGTTCTTGGCATCAGCTCTTTCTTGATTGAGCCAATGTGTCAGTGGATGGGTCCCAGATTGGTTTGGGCGTGGAGCAATTTTATTGTATTTGCCTGCATGGCTGGTACTGCTATTATTAGCTTTGTTTCCGTGAGAGAATTTTCAGAAGGCGTTCAACATGTCATTGGTGCAAATTCTGCAACAAAGATAGCCTCACTGGTTGTTTTTGCTATCCTTGGCCTTCCGCTAGCTGTAAGTATCTGAAATCTCATTTCTGTGGATATCTAAATTAAGTGCAACTATATTAAGTGAGTGTATAATGTTCTCTAACGTTTCAAACTTTGTGTAGGTCACCTACAGTGTACCTTTCTCTGTTACCGCTGAGTTGACTGCCGATAGTGGTGGTGGCCAAGGTATGATTCTACTCTATTTCCGTTTGTAAACACAATTCAACTAGGCTACATCTTATTCGAAGTTGTATTTTTTCTCAGGATTGGCAATTGGAGTTCTTAATCTTGCAATTGTGATACCGCAGGTACTTACGTGTTGCACCTCTGATTTGTATATATTTAGAAGCCCTTGTTTCGACCCCTCTGTCCATGTCTGCAATATTTATATATTTAGTTGATCGTCTATTGACTCAAGGCATGGCATCTTGTTAGATGATTGTGTCTCTTGGTGCTGGACCATGGGATGAGTTATTTGGCGGAGGAAACATACCAGCCTTCGTGTTAGCCTCAATAGCTGCCCTTGCAGCTGGTGTTCTTGCAACACTCAAATTGCCGAATCTTAATTCATACAGATCGACTGGAATGCATTTTGGCTGATCCGAAACGATGTCATATACACAACGTGCATGATACACACAGAACCACGTGGAAAGAGGACGAGACAGATGCCAGAAATGGTGGAAACGCCATACCTGCACTCGCCTTTTCTTCAGGGAGACGTTGGTCACACATTCTTCCATTTTTCCACTCTTATCTGGCAATTTTCCCCTTTGTGGTGCATAGAATCATACAGTTTAAAGTAACATTGTAGTTCTATAGATTAACATGTAATTTTTTTTGTATTATTGTGTACATTAGTGGCATTGTCATGCAGTAAGATTTAGGTAACATCGTTGATAACATTACATACATATATAGCTTAAAATATGAGAATATACTTGTTCATTACATATTGCATGATCAAGACTTGGTTTAAAAGATATGTCTAGTTCAAATTATGTTCTTATAACATAGTGGCATCTTACTCTCCATCTTAATTGAAAAGAGGTCTCTAGCTCGAATCCCTTAGGCATGTCTACGACGACGTAGTTATAATAATTTTAATGTCAACCAAATCAAATAATAATACTGTAAATAAAATAAATACATCCATTGGAATATTTATTAAAGTCATCATGTAAAATTGTCAGTGATGAGTAGTTGATGAATCTCTTTCAGAAAAAAGGCCAATATATAACATTGAGGGGCACATGGAATCAGTTTCCTACCTCCAACTTTGAGGCCATGTGGATACAATTATACAAAGAATTAGAGACTTAATATATTCTAATTTTGCTGAAAATGCTCATACTTTATACATGATTTAAAAAGAAAAATTAAGAATTGGGATAGTAACAGAGCAGCAGAAACTTAGAACATGAATGCAACCCCATCTTGATGGGGCACCCCTCAGCTTAATTCCAACTAATAAAGTCATGTGATGCAGCTATGCTAATTTGTCTTTGCCTACTAAAAATCTGGATGTTTAATTTGTAGGGCTCATATACCCCACTATTTGAATACTTAGCTCCTCTGGGTCCTGAAATATATTTTCTTCAAAAAAATATTTGTGTTTATACTACTATTAGAAGATGTGATATTGTAATCGTAATCTTGATCCCTTTCATTCACTAGTGACACATACATTAGGAAAATTGAGATTAAGTCATCGCGGGTACGTGAATAGTTTTGGTTGATTCTGTTGGAAAAAATAAAATTTTAGATTTCAAAATCTAGAAGAAATAACACTATAGAACTATAAGTTCAAGGACCACATAAAAAATTACGCGATAGTATAAGGGCTCTGCAAATAAGCCTTAAAAATATTGAAAATATTACTCCGTATCTACTAATGTTTTGCAAAAAAAAAAAATGATTTGAGGTAGTAATTTGCAAATTTTATTTTCTTTTTGAAAGCATAGAAGGGAATATGATAAGTATGTAGAACGCAAGATATTTGTATTATGAAGTTTTTTTCAATACTCATCGCTCTCTAATATCGATTATTAGGTAGTGAAGATGATAGAACCATAACAATTTGACAAAAAATTGTACGTGTTGAGTTGATAGATGGAGACTTCCAACTCCAATTTTCTTAGTCAATGTATATATATGAGGATAACAAAATAAATAAAAAACTAATGATTAGAGTTTAATTTATAAATTTTAAAACTTCAATTATTATTTAGAATTGTAAGAGATCAGATCATAATGTAAACTATTTATTTGATAAAATAATAATTATACCATTGTTGGCCAATAACCTAGATTTGCATGCTATGGTGTATAGACTGCTATCTTATTGTCTCAAAATATATAAACAACCTTGCGTTTCCCATCAGAGTTGTCAATTTATATTATCTTCACATGTGAAATTAGTTAAATCCATGGAGTAGTAATTAACAGTTAACAACCCTACAATTATTCTAGATGGAGGTAGACTACTAGAAAGTGTGATATATTTTATATGGAGAAAATTCAACTACTCCAGTATTCTTCAGGTAATAGTGTCTTTATTGCAAACTAGTCTTACTATCTTAATCGACATTATTATATTTTTCGTCTATTCTTGTTTGTTCTAATATTTTAATTCAATGTTATCGACTATTAATGTGTTATATTTATCACTTTTGGATACCATACTGCAACACTCTCAAGGCTATTTTGTGGTATCAATTACAACAACGTAATTATTTCGGCATCAAAAATACAAACTCTTTTTTCTAAAACATTTTGACCAAATCGCAATTAGTACTCTTTAATCCTCTTTAATATGTACGATTAAAGACATACCATCTCGGGCAATATTTTATATAAAAGCAAAAGATATTTGGCTGGCCCATTCTGTAATACTCCTATCGCTTCTACCGCACTCTCAGAATCAAGCCATTTTAAATTCATCCCATTACTATTCACCCATTTACACCCATTCGGCCACACCGCCAGCCTTCACCATTATTCACTTTATCGGCGCTTATCTTACAATTATTTTCAAACATACACCCTTATTTTAATTCAATATATTTCGAAAGTAAATTTTTAAAAATTGCCTAATTCAATTTAAAAACCTTAATCCTTGAACATTTCTAATCTTATTAATTTCAACCTTTAATTTCTCTCTCTCTCTCAATCTTCATTTCTCCTTATCCAAAAATAAAAAGATCTAATCTTATTAATTCTGAATTTTTTTGACGTAGATTTAACGATTCATCACCTCTTGAACATTTTCTACCTCTAAAGATATAATGTTTATTCTGTTTGCACCATTTTTCAACAGTTCTTGAGAAGTTTTAACTAAAAAAGATCCCATTTTTATTTTGTTTGTATATTTTCACCGCTTTTAAGTTTCAACTAAAAAAGATTTAATTTTTATTGTACTTTATGTGTGATATGGCTCTTTACTTGCATCATCAAAGCCTACCTGGGAAATGTTAACAACACCATCTTAAAAAACAAATGGCCATATCATCGTAACACCCCAATTCGAGAAAATTTGGTTAACTTTCAAACACACCAAGGCCTTCACCAAACCCTAACTCAACAAGGGATCCAACAAGAAGACTGTCAAGTAATAAAGCGCCTTTGGGGCCAAACTCGATATCAGTAAGAATTTTACTCACGGGGTTTCATTATCCGAGTAGATGATCTCAAAATTTTGTGCCACCCAATAAACGTGGGGCCAAGCTATGATAAATCACTGCATGACCGACTGTGCCCGGTAAAGAGTCAATACGGCGATGTTTGGGGCGCTGCTGCTGCTAGATTAACACCTCTAAATCCCTCCGTAGCTTCAAAGAATTAATAAAGAATTTATATAAATTTAAACGCTAAATAAATGTGACATATGCTAATTTTTATATATGTTTCCTCACGAAGGTAATGCACGCCCGTCATTACCGGGCAGTAATCCACTAATAAACCGTAAGATCGCTACAAGCCCTACCGTTAGAAGATATAATCTACGCTTTCGAAGATTTTTATCATCGAAAATCTCAAACTTACGTGCTCCTATCGCTAACAAAATAAACTCTCAAAGCTTCTTCTAACAAAAACTACGTTTTCAATAATATTAAAGCATCTAATATTATTCTAGGGGATTTAATATTCTTGGCTCAGACATTTAAGTGATGAATAAACCCATGTAAACATCAGTATATTTATATGCTAAACAAACCTACCAAAGCCCAGCTTTCTTTGGGCTTCAAGCTGTCAAAATCGCTCTTTGGGAAATAGATTTTCAAACCCACGTGAGCGTGCAGCCCGACTGCCTCGAAAACCACCTGGATCTAAAAGCTCCCTCGAGGTCGCACCTTCGCAAGGCCCAACCTAGTCCCGAAGTCTACCGGGTTGCTCACAATCAAAATCGCTTCAACCACAACACTACAAGTTGTACCTCGATGTGCTTTATGTGTCGTCATTTATATTTCGGGGACGGTAATGGAGGCGAGAGTGAAGTAGAAAGTGTTTTGTATGGGGACTTTGTTCAGGTTATTGTTTTGAGATATATAACGAGGAGATTTATGTGATTTCTTTGTCGAGTAATTAAGGTTCAAGAATTAATAAGATTAGAAATGTTCAAGAATTTGAGGTTTTAATTGAATCGGGAATAATTTTAATTAATTTAATATATCAATTATAAATAAGGGTGCATGTTTGAAAAATAATCAGAAAGATAAATTTCAATAAAATGTAGATAACGATCAAACCGAAGACTTAACTACCTAAACGTGATAAATGAGTAATTAGAATAAGAATGAAACTAATTTAAAATGCCAATTACAAGATAGGTAGAAGCCATACCTTTTGCCTTTTATATAACTTCATGGACTAAGTTTCAAACTTTCATGATTAATCTGATTTTGCATTAAAATTTTGAGAATTGAACAATGTTATGTTCTGCCTCTTGATCTCTCTTAACAGAAATTACAGACTTACAGTTTAAACTAAATGTAGTAACAAGGTAAAACCAGCAATATAAAATCCAACTTCCATTCACACTAAAGAATGTGGATTCATTGCATTTCTGTCCTCCCTTCTCCATGTTGAATACTTCAAAATAATAAAGAAAGAATATAGTTTCTTGAAACCGATAAGGTATATAATTTCATATTCATTACAACAATCAATTCATCTTCTTCCAACTGACTACTACTACATCAAAAGCACCCCCCTCCCCCCACCTCTTATTCATACATGAGAAAAACATGAGAGTTGATATATATTGATCGAGCTCCCTCATCCACTGTTTCAAGAAATTTATTCTGTTTTGTTTCCAGTATTTCTCAACTATGCTCAATCTATTAGGCCATGACTTTAATTGAAATGGATTTCTTTCCATCAAATTTTATGTTTCAAACTCCTCCTCAACCTCATGAATCTGATCATCAGCATCAACATCATCATCAAGAAGTGCCCACCTCTCTTTCTCAAGTAGTTATCCCATCATGCTCTTCTCAGGACTTCCATGGTGTTGCTTCATTGCTAGGGAAAAGATCTCCCATGACATTTTCAGGTGCACAGTGGTGAAACTAGGAACAGGCATAGTGGGCCAGTCCCCCACTAATTTCTTAAAAAATAAACATCTACTATTAATTATTTGCTTGTATACATTTTTCAATAAAAAAAATTATTCACCTTTCCTAAGTTTGTTTCAATTCTCTTGTCTCTTTTACATAAAAATTATGATTCCGTACTACAGGTGTGGATATGTATGAAGACACAACAACACATGGTGGTGAAGATGAATTTTCTGATGATGGATCACAAGTTAATGAGAAAAAGAGGAGACTTAACATGGAACAAGTGAAGACACTAGAGAAGAATTTTGAGTTGGGTAATAAGCTTGAGCCTGAGAGGAAAATGCAGCTGGCTAGAGCACTTGGATTGCAACCAAGGCAGATTGCTATATGGTTCCAGAACAGGAGAGCAAGATGGAAAACTAAACAATTAGAGAAAGATTATGATGTTCTTAAGAGACAATTTGATGTTGTCAAAGCTGAAAATGATGCCCTCCAAGCTCAAAATCATAAGCTTCAAGCTGAGGTAAGTAAAAATTTGATTTATTTAAATTTAATTAACTAATTCTTTTCTCCTTGAGTTTAAGTAAGAGGTTTTTGACAAAGGAATATTCAATATACCTTAGATCAATAATTCGTTTATTTAACTTTGAGAAAGGTACTTTAATTTCTTGGGTTTATGGGCTGGAGAATAGTTACATTTTCTTGGAAATTCACCTTTTAAGTTATGTACTTGTGTTATTTGCCACAAAATTTATGTGATAGTGGACTTGGAAAATCATGTGCTTGATTGCCTGACTGCATGGCTTTCACAAAGTTGCTTCATTTACTACTGTTTGTATAATTGTTCCTTTTTCATGTCTCATCAATCATTATTTGTTTCTGGAATAGTATCTGTGAGAATGTGTAAACTTTAGTAAAAAGGAAAGGGCAAGAGGAAATATTATAATTCTTTCATGAGAGCACTATTTTTTCATTTAATAATGCAATGATTGGAAGGATTTATTAAATTATTACATGTGAAAGGTCAATGAATTATTATAGAACTTTATCTTCATAGAAAGTATAATAGTTGATGCATGCAGATCATGGCAATAAAGAATAAAGAGCCAACTGAGTCAATCAATCTCAACATCATCAAGGAAACAGAAGGGTCTTCTAGTAATAGAAGTGATGATGAAAATAGCTCTGACAATATCAAGTTGGATATCTCAAGAACACCATTGCCAATTAAGCCAACTAGTGGACTGGCACAATTTCAATTTCAGAAGATAGATCAAATTGCAAAGGAAGAAAGCTTGATCAATAATATGCTTTGCAACATTGATGAACAAACTGCATTTTGGCCTTGGTTGGAGCCACAAAATTTCAATTAATTTGGATAATAATCAAATTTGAAGGACACCCTATTTTATAAATCACTGGCCAGTCACAATTATACAATGAATGGATGAGGTCAAGAATGGTTTAGTTTACTTTTTGATTTTTTTTGTTTTTAAGCATTATTTAGGGTAATGTATGTAAATTAGTATTAGAAAATGTCAACTTTCTATAAAAGGAATTAATGATCCTTTGATTTCCAGATCTTCATCAAGAAAGGATTAATAAATTGTTTGATCTATATATGTTGCAATTTTTTTCTTGGTTGAATTTTTATTAGCAGTTGATAATAATCCTACTTGTCTAAGTTGGGTTAATTAGTTATTGATTGTATGATCAAAATTCATGTTGGTGTAAAAAAACTTTTAATATATGTAAATTTTTAATTTTCGAAAATATATTATTCGATGCCCCCTAAGTTTTCGTCTATGCAAGTTTGAATAGAATAACGGGCATACCCAATGTGTCAACATATACGCAATATATTGATCAATGAAATAACGGGGATACCCAAGTACAAATATTATTAATGACTAAAATATAAATGTATGGTCAAATGTTAATAATTCAATTTTCAAAAATGTACTTGTATAATTTCAATTGTATTCACATGAAATTGATCAAGAAATATGATATGAGATCTAGCGGATTGAGTATCAAGCACACATTCCAAGAGAGGAAGAAGACAAACAGATGAAAAGAGAAAGAAAACAAGGAGAGTTGGAAATGGTCATTCTCGTGAAGAAGACATGGTGCAAGTTTTGAGCTGACACTTGAAAATGAAAGATTGAGAAATTAAATGGGAACATATATGCATACAGTACCCAAGAAACATGTATGTGCCCACCACTTTTTGGAGTGTAATTGATCAAGTTTCCAGCATTTCTGCATACCCTCTTTGTAGATTTTGAAAGATGGTATGAATTCATGTGATCACCTACTGACACCCCCCTCGTCCCCCCTCCCCCATCAAACACAAAACCACATAAGTTTCTTTAATTTTTTTCCTATATCTTTTTATTGAAGTGACCCTACTGTCCTTACTTATGTCTTGTGTTCAAACATTTACAGTATATTCCTTGAATTTACCTAAGATTTTTATTTATTATGAAAAAATAGATAATATTTAAACTTGGAGCTTTAGATCGATTTTAAACAATTACCTTTATCATGTATAGAGTTATAGAGAGGGGTAAAATTGTGTATTATCCGGCCCTGCGCTGGCTTAGCTAATAACGCTTTTCGAAGAACTTTGAAACGTGTTGATATTGATGTATCACTTAAGATTTTCGGCGAAAATTTTTCCATTCTTATCGTATTTGATATTGATGTATACTTATGTAACCTTAGCTAATAAATATTTCCGTGAAAATTTTCGGCGATCCATTTTTTAGTGATTTTTTCAGACCTTTACGTGTGGTGGGAGTGTTCGGTGCCTCGATTTTCCAAGCAGGGAACCTTATTTGCATCGACAAGAACTTGAGCAACGGCTTTAGGTGCTTTGAGGTTGGTAGAACCTTATTTAAGCATGAGATGGGACAAACAAAATAAAAAAAATCATCATCTTTCTCTCCCCATGTGACTCCCAGATTAAGCCGGGGTATTTTTTCTTTTCTTCTTCTTTCTTTATAACTTCACACACTTTAATGCTTTTATGCGATCAACATTGATCACTAACATCTACTCGTGCTTTTGCAAGATTAAAGTTGAAGGTTTAAACCGAAAGTTTCTGACCTTTTTAAAGAATTTGGAGTTTAATCAATAAAGTTAGTAACTTTATATATTTCTATTTTAATAGCTTGATTGTGTATCTTGATGACATTATGCATTAGCTTCTTAGTGATTTTATGCTTTTAATCCGTCATAAAAATCAAAAGCTTTTATATATTTTAATAATCATGTGAATGACTGAATCTTGAACTTGATTTTTTTATTGTGCTTGTAATCACCAGTTGCTTCCATGTACTAATTTTGATGATAAAAAACTGATTTTTGGCTTTGCTGTATTCTAAAAATATAGAAATATGTTTTGCAAAAATTCAGATTTTGGTTCGTCAAAACTACACTGTTTTCGTTCTTAAGTCATAACTTAACGTCGACTTATTTGTTTTGGAATTTATTTGTATGCACGAAGCATGTTAGAGACTTTTGATAAGTAAGCAGTGCTTCTAGTTCGTGCGGAAGCCAAGATATGAGCCCTTGAGAGTTTCGCGCTTTGGGGGTTAGAACTCGATTAGCTATTTAGCTTTTGGGGAGGCTGTTTCTCAAGCCGAGGACTCGGATTAGGTAATTCTTCTTTTCAAATACTTGTTTAAGTATAGTTTCTACTTATTTTTAAAGGAATTTTTACGGATAGCTTAGACTCCATTCGGGAATATGCATGTAGATTTCTCGGCCCGTTGTTTTGCTTTTGAGAAACTCTTTCTTTTTATTAGAAGCCTGTGACATGTATAACATTAAATGGCATGAGGTTTGGGGCCATATAGAGCGGACTTTGGGAGCTCATTTGATGTATTCCTTCCGTTTTCACGTCTTTATGATCGAAACTTTTGATGATGGATTCGATCTGAGTCGGTGGCGTAACCCATTCGATATCTCTTGAGATGGGTTTGTTTTGCTTTATTTTTCTTTGTTTTTATGGGTTTGGCATGACTTGAGATGTTGGACACGTGCTTTTAACATTACCAAACATCGATATGCTTTCTTTTAACTTTGGTCGTAACTCTTTGTAGGTAGGTAGTATATATATCCACATACACGATACGGAGTACGACTGTCATGGGTTTTTAGTGGTATTAAGTGAGTATGAGCGTTCTCTTGCTTTCTTTTGACCAATTGCTTTCTTTGCTTTTATTTGGTTTTACGTCACTTATTTGTCTCATTTGAGGAGGATGTTAGTAAAGCAAGGAAAAGCGTTCCTACATTGCTTTCCAACCTTGTTCTTTAGTGTTTGCTTTCGCTCACCATTCTTTTCTTATTTTGATTTGATAGTGTGAGAGTAGCTTTCGTAGGTTGGAGATGATCATTATTCTCCGGCACCAGTTACTCACTATACGTGATGTTGATACTTCGTGAGAGGGATATGCGCCCACTTTGAAACTACGTAGTCTTTGAGTTGAGTTTATCTTTCTTTGAAGTGTAGGGTGTATTACATTGCACTCCTCATGGCTTGATTTATCTTGATTTGCTTGTGTTGTGTGTTTTGCCTCACAGTGCTCGCGCCTTTGATTTTGTTATTGTTTTGTTTTATTTTGTCTTTGACTATGGTTACCTTCGAGACTATTCCGGGTACTGATTTATACTGCGTGATGGGTGCGGAAGAGGACAAAATCAGCTACCACAATGCACTTGCGACTTCACATTATATAAGGGTCGTCTTCAGCTGCGTGGCCTTACATTCTAACGTCGGAATTAAGAAAGGTGGCGATTAGTGCTTCGCTTTCGAGGAAAAGCTCATTTATCTTGAGGAACCAGATGTAGATTCCTCCGATCCTCCTCACAGGCTTCCGGTTTCTGAGATATATATGCGGGATCTCGCCAAATGGAGGGGCCCTTTGAATATTTGTGGCAATTTTGATTACATTCACAGTTCCTGCGGGAATGGGCGGAAGAGCGATGCTTGGCCGTTGTAGTGATATCTACAGTAGTACTACATTTGTCTCTTTCACCGATTGAGAGAACACTTTGTATTTATGGTACTTTCGAGATCTTTAGAGGCCTTTGTGAGGGTGGTGCCGTCTATGACACTCTCATCATTCCCGAGGGTGAATTATCTATATCTTTAATGGAACTTATAAAATTGCCTCGGGGATTCTTCCTATATTTAGCCAACATTTGATGAAGTCGTCCCTCCATTTAAATTGTTGCGCCCGTCTTTGGATGATGGTGATAAAAAGGATTCCTCGTCTTGTCGGGGTTTTACAGAAGCTACGTTCTCCGGATGGAGCGATTATGCATCTCGGCATGGATTAGTCACTTTGGAATTATTCTCTACTCGCCTTTATGTCGTCGCAAGCGACAGGCAGGGCTCAGAGTAAAAGCTTGACCAACGAATGCATTTGTCTCTCGTGGACTGACCGTTGCTTAAATAAGATCGCTTAGAACTCATGACAAATATCCATTTGATATTTTGGAAATCGGCGCTGATTTGGAAGAAGATTTTATTGTCTTTGACCGTCACTGTGCTTTAACTGGTCATGTATGTTTATGCTTCTATTTAAGCCCATAGGACAATACGTGCAGTGGGTGAAGATGGCTAGTGTTATGGCCAAAATTGAGAAGGTCGATCGCTCCCTCGGTTCTTGCTTGCATCTATAGAAGCTTGTCCCAGATATAGAAGCTTTATTGATCACTTGATTTCGAAATCTTCCCACTAACTATCTCTATGCTTTGGTTGGATAGGGACTTTTTAAATACTCTGAACATATTTTAAATAGGTCGGGGCAGTCCTTTGATGGTGAGGGTATGTTAAGAGAATATTATCCTTAGAGGGGGGTGAATAAGGATTATACTATCTTTTGATTTTTGGTTTTAAGATTGAATTACAAATTTTAGCAATATAATTTCGAATTAAATAATTACACAGCGCGAAATGAGAATAATAAAAGACAAAAAATCATAAATTAAAATACGTGACACAAAAAATAACAATAAAGTCAAGATCTGATAATTAAAATGGGAAAATAGCAAGGAAAAGGGAAATGGCTTCAGCGATTTTAAGAGATTGGTTTCCACTAAGTACTTTCAGGCAAATCGGCTTTCCAGCCTCGGGATTTAGGTAACAATCACTTTATTTATGAATATGGAGAAAAAACTCGAGGTTTATTTTAAACAAACTCCACAAAATATGGTGAATCTCCTCCTGTGACCCTATGCTAGAAGCCCAAAGTCAGCTTTTTTAGAGTTCGATCTTTAATCTCGATTAAGAACTCGAAATCGTACCAAGATTCAGCGACTAATATAATAGTAATTTGACCAAAAAGTTATGAAATCTCTAGCTATCAAGTTTTAAGAGAGAGATTAAGAATGTCTTTGCTATTGAGAAAATATGAAATATGGTCTCGAGAAATCGTGCAAAAGTTAGGTTGAAAAAGGTGGCTATGAGCGTCTTTTTATAGAGTTCGAAAAAAGCGTCGAGAAAACCACGGGTTTGGGACCTAGGTCGGGGAGAAGTGGGAGTCGACCATGTGTCCCGACCTACATCTCAAGAGTCGGTGGGACTTCGAGACAAGTTCGGGTTACCATGGTCGACGCCCAGTCAGGCCACGGGATGCTGTAGCGAAAAAATGTGTTTTAAACTTCAATTTGAAATGAAATTGATTTCATTATGACAAGCCAGAGAGGCCTTGAAAGGATCGTTGACCATTAATTAAGTGTGAAATCAACCCGTTATATGCCACATAGTCATATTAGGTCTAATTCAAGCCCAATTCAAGTTCTAGTCGAGTTAAAACACATTATTTTCAAAATGTTTACAAAATATTCAATTCATAGTAGAAACTTTTTGTTCTTAATCGCTAACATAAAACAAGTTTAGTATAGGGATTATGTTCCAAGGCCTAATAAAAGACGAAGTCTTCAACTTTTCAACAGAGCCTTCAATCCTTTGACATAAAGTTAAGCCATGCGAGTTACTTCGCTCGCACTACTAAAAACATCAAAAGATATTAGTATCAAGGAGGTAATTTATTTATCTTGAGAAGCATGGAAATGCGAGAAGATCAGGTGGATGACAAGGTATCATGGTAAAATGTAGAGGTAAAGTTTATTCATAGTGATGCTCGCTGAAATCCCTACTTTCGTGCCCGGTAACTTGGAAGGCTACTTTACCGCTTGATCGAGAAGGACGCTTCTTCTTTGATGAGAAGTGAGCCATATAATTCTTGATCGTGCCTTGCTTTTGTTAGCGTTCGAGGCAGTCCCAGTATGCCATAGAATGAGTTCGAGGAATTAAGTAGTAGAACCACCGCAACCCATAGCCAACTTCTCCGAGGCGATTAGGATCACCATGATCGTGCAGTGCTTGCAGTGATACCCCAGGATGGCGGTTTGTTCATTTGCCTCGAGAATTTTGGGCGTTTATGCGTCTTATCAAGAGCAGAGCGGGGGCCTTTGTGTTCAGGAGTGATGCCACTTTGAATAGCCAGCCTGTTGGTTATAAATCATGGCTCAACAATTTTTTACATCACGATGTGCCTCTTTGTTTTGCACAGAAGCATGGTAAAGGAAGAGTCTTCCTACGGTCATGCATCCTTCTCCTTTGGTTTTCAAGTCATCGGGTTCCTGCAAGAGGAAACGTTCTTTGGACAGTTCTGCAGAGGATAGAGACCCAAAGCATGCTAGAGGTGCTCGGAAGGAGGAGGCTTCTCGTCTCGTGGTTGTGGTGGTCCTTGGCTTATCTATTCCGGAGAAAGTTTTGATCCACACATCTTTTGGTGATTCCAGTATTTGTCGAGGAGCAATTGTTTTCTAGTCTCTTTGTCTTTTTGTGTTGTGCTCTTCCTTTTTTTTATTCTTTAAGTTGGTTCACTCCTTTTTTCTTGAATTTCAAATTGGTGGAAATGCTCTTCGTCATTGTTGACATCGGGGAATTTCCCGAGTGTTTTGCCATGGAAGTTGCTGAGTCATCTCCCCTTGTTCTTTTTTTGGCTCAAGAGGCGGATAATATTCTACGTGCTGGAGCTTCTTCTCTCTGGTCTCGCATATGTACTAGGCTTGAGGGCAAATCACGATATGGTCTTTGAGAAGGAAGAGAGAGAGATGTCGCTGACTTTCCGAGTTCGCGGTTGGGGTTAAAGTCTTGGCTGATCTTCATGGCAAGTTACGAGACTTCTTTCAGAAGGTGAGGGAAGCGGTCTCAACATTGACAGTTGCTTGCCAAATTGGTATACGAAATTTCCCTGCAATTAGCCCTTCGATGTGTCTTAGAGGTCAGCCTTGAGCGTCGGTGTGAAATTCGAGGTCGAGGCTGGATCGGGGAGGCAGCCCACTTGGCCCAGAGCCTTTTGAGGAGACTTGCGGGGTTCGGGCTCAGGAGCGGAGGTCCGTTGTTACTCAGCTTGATCTTGAAGTAGCGTGCTCCGAGTTCGTTTCCTTGGAGGAGAAGGTTCGAGCAGAGCGGGCTAAGCATTTGGGATCCTTGTCCATGAGTTAAAACTAGACTGAGCCTGTTAGGGAGGGCGATTGTAGTAGCTTGACCTTTTAGACCATTTCTTGTCTTTTCTATATTTGATGTCTTTGGATCTTTTCTTCGTTGGTTTATTCCACTTAATGCGTTTCCACTTCGATGAATGTTTTATTGTTGCTCTTTCTATTCTTTTATTGTATCCTTTCAATTGTCGACCTTGTAGGGACAAACGTGAATGTTAAATTGTTTTAGATGATGAAAAGCTGCATTTGATATGTATCCAATTTGCACTACGTACCCTCCTTGAATCGCTCACATGAGGGGATCCCGAGCCAAGCGTAGTTCAAGGGGTTTGATAATTTATCCTCGTACTCGGGAGGGTGAGGCCGGTTATCTTCATGATGGGGAGCATCTTGAGTGTACTTTTAGAGTAATTGAACCTTGGATTTAGATCGCTCGTGTGTCTCGCCTTATTACGATGGTTTTCTTGTTGTTTTGCTCAGAAGTCTGACCCATTCAGCGGCTTTCCTTAGATAAGTGTGTGGTACTTAGGCATTAGCGCTTGAGGTGGGCATTAGATTTCCATAATGTACGCTTTCGTGGACATATTTATGCGGGATGGTTCCATTGCCACTTGAGAGAACTAGTCTAGAATACTGTTTGGTTTGTCACAGAATGAGAGCAATCCGGGGTTTGTGCAGCCAGGCGTAAGCGTTGGACACACAGTTCCTACAATTCATCAGAGAACAATCGCGTCTGAGACTACTTTGTCCCGGGTTCGTACATCAAATGTTACGTCTCTTTGTTTTTCTCGCTAATATGCAAGAAGTAAAGTAGACATAAACTTGGCGCCCGTTAGTTTTTCAAAGGATGAGGACCTTTATTTGCTTGTTGGGCTAGGAAGGTAGCCCTATCTGGTATGCCTTCCTCTTGTTCTTGAGGTCTCGACTTCTCGAGGTGTTGTTGATCCTCATACTCGGGGCACTCTTCTAGGAGTTGGGCCAGTCACTTTCGGTACTTTCGTGGATGTATTTGTATATCGGGTCGTCCGATTTTCCTAGGGAACGTTGAGGGGCCGCCACTTGGTTAGGTAGTGCGTGAGTATTCGATATGGTCGGCTTCGCTGAACATATGGGTTAAGATTCTCAATTTCTCTCTTTCTCTAAGGAATACCCATGCTGCTCAAGATGTCGTCTTTGAATTCGAGCTCCAGCGTATCTCGTTTACGCATGCTTTCTACAGTACATTATGCTTGGGGGAGGTTGGCCATGAATCTTTCCTTCGTTTCTTTTCTAAGGATCGTCTTACGGGCGAGAAGGTACCCCTGTTTGACGTGTCCTCATCTTGTTCCTCTATGTTGAAACATGGCGAAGTTTTCTTCTTCACACTGTTCCTTTTTATAAAGTTCTAAGGTTGTTTTTCCCAATCTATCAAATACATATTTCCTTTGGGTCACGTTTACCCCAATCTTTGGGAAGACCGACCTACTTAGCAGGTTTCCCTTCTTAGAGGTTGAGATTGCCCCCCAACTTTGAGCAATAATGAGCGTCATTTCTTGCGTATTTGAGTTGTGGGCACTACATCAATCTCCGTTATGTAGTGGTTTGTCGCGCTTCTTGAGTAGAACCACGAAGCGGTGGTTTTAGTGTATATCGACCAGGTGGTTGGAGTTCTTGACAGGCCAATCCTTCTGTCTTACCATCTTGGGTGTCGTTCAGCCCGTGTGCTTTATTGCGAAAGTAACCGGTGGTATTGAATTGTCCCGTAGCTTTGGCTTGACGAGATCATATCACGCCCGGTGGGGAGTCGTGAGCACCGGGCCCATGATTCCGTGCTATCTTGGAGTCACTTGCTTTTGGAATGTCCACCGAAACCTTTAAGGGGAGGCAATTGCCACCTTTTTGGGTTGGTAGGGGGTAAGATTGAAGCTGAGTGCTTGAGCTAAGTCTTCTCTGTTTCTTATGGCTAATCGAGATGGGTGTTTGAGGCGAGGCGTGTGGGGCCTCTAACCTTCTTAAATCTTTGGGGTTGCTCCTCTCTTATAGTGTTTGGCATCGACAAAGTTAAGTTCTTCAAATGCAAATGGATTCTCATCACGCCTTAACATTTTCTCCGTCCCGTCCTTACTGATACTTCAAGCGTTGGTGGGCGTCGAGGGGATAGCATTAGTGTTGTAGATCAATGTCTTCCTAGTAAGATATTATATATGGCAACCTTGGCATATGCGTATGAAACCATGAGGTAGTTTAGATTCTTTATACATGGAGCTTAATTTTCCCAGGTTCGCTCCACCAGCTTTGGTTAAATCAGATTATAATAGAACTGCTATAAGTCTTACATTGAGATGCCCGGCGGTTTAATATCTGGAGTATTAGGATGTTTACATTTGATCCTCCATCTACCAACTGTCACACTCAATCACTTTCCATTTATATAACCTGACATAAGAGTGGTTATTATGAGCACCCTACATTTGAAATAGTGAATTCATTCGTGATAAACACCAATTCATACGTCAATTCTCAAAATAATGTAAATTAATCTAAACATAAAATACAAATGTATGAATACGAGAAGTGCCCATTTCAACGAGCTTAATTGAACTGATACATGAAAGTGCCTAAAGTGCCTTGAGTCTCAATACTTGTTCAACACGAAAAGATGTCCTCTAGATTGCACGCACCGAGAGGAAGCAGAGCCGAAAGCGAACTTGCTAGAGTTTGAGGATGAAATGAGGGGTAGATCTTCCAATTGTTCACGAGGGAGGCGGCGCTCTATTAGAAGGGAGGTGGAGGTTTTTTATGATTCTAATGTCATGAAAACTGTCCCCTCTTAAATACCAAAGTCCAAAATTCCACTCGTTAAGCAGCACAAGAAATCGGTTTAATAGATTCAGCAATTGGGCCGTTATGGGCCTCTAGTGAAATAATGAGTTACTAGTGATTGTTCTATTTTAATTAATTTAACAAGTGATTAAAATACTAACGAGTCACCATCAATAACTTATCAAGTTATTCATCGATTTCAATTGCTTAATTGATTAAACTTTTTAAGTTTAACGATTGATGTTAAATCGACATATATTTGACAAATATATAAATATTGAGAAATACATTTCTCAATATACAAGTCTCGTTTAATTTCATTCATGAAATATTATTCGAATATCATTGTATGTGTGTGACCTTCTAGGCTCAGATAATAGTAAGTTGTATAATAATAATAATTGACCAATTACTATTATTATAACGATTAATGAGTAAGATCTAGCAATCGCTCGCTAACTTAGCAAATTATCATGAGAACCCACACTAGTAATATACCATTACTAAGGTGAACACTAAGTTCCAGTAATCACATTTAACCAACCCGGTAAATGAATTGATACACAATTGTCGCAACGGGCACAATAAAAGGGAATCAATTCTCATTGATTTCAGCCTTCTTAGCATGGCTGGTCTTCGTGATGAATGTGATGGTAAAGTACGGAGACTTCGTTGAAGCGGCCCGGCGTCATCATATGATTTGAGTCTTTGTAAACTTGACCACGTATAATGTGGTATCTTCCCATTGGTCACCAAATAGATACAGTAGAAACCCCGTCTCTTTTCTTAGGATAAATTTTCTTTCCCAAAGCCTTGAATCTTTGATCTCTGATTAGGTTGGGCGATGATAGAGGTGGCGTGGTTGGAAGAAACACTATCTTCTTCGGGGTTGTTGCCTCGCTTT
This sequence comes from Lithospermum erythrorhizon, assembly GCA_019722365.1. Classification (NCBI taxonomy): domain Eukaryota; kingdom Viridiplantae; phylum Streptophyta; class Magnoliopsida; order Boraginales; family Boraginaceae; genus Lithospermum; species Lithospermum erythrorhizon. The sequence continues at coordinate 565,173 of JADFUC010001514.1, forward strand.
CTTGCGACATTACTCGCTGCTTTGAAGATGAAGTATTTTTTCAATGGGGTGCAGTATCTAGTACTTACAAAAGTTAGGCTCCGTCATGATTGCACCTGCGTAAAGGGTCTCTTTTGACTCGAGGAGTTCTATAGGCTTTTTCTTTAAATTGACTCGTTAAACATTTCATGGATGTCGAGGTCGAGGAAGGGATATTCCTTGCCACTCTCCCCATGAGCATAAGGCACTCGGCTCGCTGAGGAATTGGAGCCATGCACTGCCGACGCTTCTTGGTCCCAGAAGGTGAACTTTGTTGTTTTAGAAGTCATTGCGTGTGCTTATTTCTTTTCGAGTTTGGAGGTATCTTTCGACCTCTTGGGATCGTATTTGGCCTTCGAGTAGGAAGCTGCGGGGGTAAGGGGCACGTGCCCTTTGTTTGCAGGCTCTATGTTATGTCACTTGTTGCAGTTGCTTGAATGTCTTGAGAGTTATTCCTTTGCGTGATATGCTGCAGTCTCAATGCATTCTTTGGATGCACATGCTGATAGTTGATGGCTGCGAGAGTCTATCTTTTGCACTTACGTATTCGGACTCACTCATCGGTTGATGAAGTGCATGTGACTCTTTCTTTAGCCGTAGCCGGTTAGCTCCGTCGTGCAATTTGTCTCTTCGTACTCAAGTGATTGAGAAAACTCATCTTCCGATTGAGCCCAACTTCTTGATAGGCCGGGCTCTGAGCGGTATACTAGTCAGGCAGCATTCCGCTTTAAGGGAAGCGAGCAAGCCCATTTGACCATTCATCCCGCGATTGACTTTTTATGGCGTCTCTCCAACAAAGTGGGCGGCTATATCTTTGCTTAGGGTTTCAGTTCACGGCCGAAGTGTTGGAATTTGGGCGTGATAGCACTTGCGGCATTCGGATGGTCTATCACAGGGGAGGTATGAGGCTTTACATAGTATATGAAGGTGACTCCCGTCTTATTTGACCTTTATTACCCCCGATATATATGCTTGGTACGTACTCTTTGGAATCATCCCGTCTGGCTGGGAAATGATAGGAGTTTCTACGTGTTTCTCGTCGATGCTTTTGTGTGATGAACACGAGGCGTCACGAGTAGATGGAGCGTTCCATCTCCCACATTTAGAAGTCATAGGGCGCCTCTTTTGTTTTATAGGCTGCCCGGTTTCTGGAAATTCTATACTCTTGATCAACTATCTTTCTTGGCATCAGAGGATAGAGTAAATGCGATGTTGCACTTTTCAGCAGTTTCTACCAAATCTTGTGAGTGCGACCATACGCTCTTCCGAGGAGGTAATACCAACCATCATTCTTGGTGCTAAAATCTGCGGGCGGTGAATGACCGGACTCCCGATTGGAATCCCGTTAGGTGTCTTTGGGTGTAGAACGCGGTTGCTTGAGTTACTGCGTTAGGTTAGAAGTTCTCACATCATGTGTAGAGAAGGTTCCTCGGCTGGCATCGATTAAGCAGCTCTTATCTTGTCATGACTTGATCTGCTTACAGAGCTCACTGGCAATACGTTAGCTAGAGAGACTTCGGGGTCTTTGAGGACATCTCAGAAGCTGGTTTTTGTGTATTTAATTTGTCTCGATGTGACCCACTAACTGTAGTAGCCTTTATGGAGGAGTTAGAGATAAACCTCTGGGGAAACATCTCGGGTCGAGTAGTAGCCGAAGGGTAGTTGGCTTGATCCTACGGGTGTGCCACAAATTGTATTGCAAGAAGGATTTTATTATTTATCTTGAGGGGTACAAAATAAATCCCTTGTAGGGGAAAATTCCTCGATATCTGAGAGTTTATCAAATTGAAGAGGATCGATTGTCCAAACTATAAAGTCTAAGTATTTCTTGTGATTTGTGAGATGTTTGACTTGTGACTTGACTGATTTGAGTAGCGATAGGAGCTTGGCTTGAGATTGAAGGCAGGCTTGACTTGATTTGACTTGATTTGGATAGGAGCTGCATAGGCTAGATATGTCACCGTGCTTGATGGACTTGGGGGCTGATGCAGGCTTGGATATAGTCCGAGCCGGGGAGCCTGCTTGGCGTATTCCGTGTTGGTTGTGTGGGACTTGATCTTAGGTGGAGCACGATCTCCGGTCTACTTTAGACTTGATGAACTACTGGCGTTTGCGGTATGGGATTTTGCTTTGAGTACTGCGGGTGGGGCTATTTGCTCTGGATAAGCTACGACTTATAATTAAGGACTTTGTAGCTTGAGAGACCACTTGTCTTTGATGGAATTTGATTTGGGGATAGGCTAGAACTTTAAGGCTGTATGGAGTGATAGCAAGCAAGTATTGAGCGGCTATTGCCTTATCTTCCTGTGACCTTATGATGTGTTGTTGTTGTAAGTGGGACTTAGTGAGATTGGCTTAAAGCGGGCGATTTAAGCTTTGAAGTAGCGTTCTTAGCTTTTCTTCTGTGACACCCAACAACTTGTTATTTGTGATGATGATCGGGTATGAAGGTGAGCGTTCCAATCTTGTTGATGATCTTGATCAACTAGGCAGGGGGCTTTAGCACCGTCTTCTACTGGAATCCCTGGTATAGGGGTAGATGTTTTAGTGTATTCACATATCTAAGGCTTGATAGATAAACATGAGATTTTTTAGTTGTTCATGCAAGATTTATGAATAATCGGAAGCTATTTAGCGGCTTATTAAAGATATTGAGGCGTTCTTGAAACTGCGTCAAATTCTCGTGATTTTGCTTGAGCTTGAAGAATTGTGCGTTTGCCGCGGTAATTTTGATTCCGTCGTCTGGCCACACGGAGGAGTGTTGCCGGCCACGGCGTGGTGTTTTTGGCGCGGTTTAAAGGAATTTAAGCTTAAGAGAAATACCGGAGGTTTTCTGTATTTTCTTAGGTGTTTTTGGATGTAAATGTGATGTTGCTCAAAAATGGGGAGGAGGTTATATAGAACTACAGGGCGAATCTTTGCCGATTGGTTGGTTTATTTTCGAATTGGATTTATGATCTTAACTTAGATTGATTTTTTTAAAGGCAGATGCGGACGTTGATAAAAACTGACTTGATGCTTAAAAAGAAAACCTAAAGTAAAGCGGCTTCTTTTGAGGTCCACTTGGGGTTTTGGGCACTGATTTTTAACCCCAGGCTTCTTGGGTCTTCGTTTTGACCACAGGTGGTTTACAGATTCTTCATTTGAGCCACGTGGCTTGTGATGTTCCTTATAGCCGATTTTAATCAATAAAATTGGGGGGGTTTTAAACCCCTAATTTCAATTATTTATTTAATGCGAGGCTGTTTCTCGAGAACCCTATTCGAGTTAATTTAGGGTTAATTAATGTGAAATTTTATTATTTTTGGGCTTGATTAATTCCAGGGGCTTAATTCCAGGAACCATATGCGTCGAGTTTGATTTGAATGTAGGGTTTAATCGAGAACCTTAATTAGTCATGGCATGTTTTAGTAGCTGCGACCTTTAATTAATTTAATTAATTAAATGTATCCAATTTAATTATTATTTTTGATAAATTTTCGATGTATACGACACTCCTTTTAACTCTCGTATGAAATTTGAGGTGTCCATTTGATTAAATAAAAATCTAGAACAGTAAATTGAGCTATCCACAGTGGTGTAAAAAAGAAAACACAAAAAATCTAAGAAAGGAAAGAAAACACTAGGATTTGAGTCCACAAATTTAAAGTTAGGAAACCTTTAGTAGACCAAAAAGGAGGAAGAGGAGTCATTATTTCATGGTTGCAAACGTTTGATGAGATCACACAAAAAATAAAATAACTTCATTTATTTAAAGTGAAACGCAGCTGTAACAACGTAACAAGCTGTATAACAAAAAAAGATGAATGTATAGCAACCGGACACTTGAGAACTCAAATCTATACCACATTAAGAGTCCTTTAAAGGGTAATAATGGTCGAGTGACAAATTAAACCAAGTCTATCAGAGCTAATTATACCTCATGCGAGAACAAATGTGTTTGAAATTATAACATTAGTTATGTGGACTACTCCAAGACGCTCGATCATACACGCTTCACAACGTCAATTATTCATTACACATTGCTTGTAACGATTTATCTCGATCATACATATTTTAAAAATCGTCCCATCTTTGAGATTACCAAAACGGAAAATTAAAGTTTCGATTTTTGAGGTAATTGATAGGGCAAAATTGTCCAATACTCATTTCAGATAATTTTCAATTCTATTAAATTTTTGGGCGAATATTGGATGAAATTATTAATTTCACAATAAAATATTTACGAGACAATATTTCCACGCTGAGCAACAATATTCCAAAAATTTATTAAAATTGAAATTGGTCTCACAAATGAGTGTTTAAATACGCTTTTACCCTATCGGCCAGAATGTTTCGTAACTTAATCTTCATTTCGATCATGAATGACCAACCGAGACATTTTCAAATATCCGCGATCGAATTGAACACAAAACATGTATTTATCGAACGCCAAGATTTAAAACACGTGATGATCGGCTTGAAAATAAAACACAAAAACAAAATATACATAACTTTGTAACATAGTTAAGGATGAATATTTAGAGGGAGATTTTAAGAGGTGATTATGGATTTGGTTCATATAGTGGGACAAAATTATAGTTAGTCCTGCGTAATTTATACTATCGCATTAGTAGTGTAAATGTTGTGCAAACAGCATTTAATAACGCAGAATATTCATTATTTTTGGTGATCATATTAAAAAGATTGCTCCACTTTCGCTAATATGCAACAATGTAATAGTAATCTGGGATCAAATTACAACTTGATCACACTATTTAGGACCAAATCAACAATTAAATAAATGATATTATACTCCCTCCATTCCTAAAGAATTATTCACTTTTGACTTCGAGGTCAGAGTTTTTAAACTTGATTTAGATATTTTATTTTCAGATCAGATAATACTTTATTTAAAATTATATCAATGAAAAATACATTTCAAATTTTTCTATCGACATGCTTATCAAATATTATATAACAAATAAATATATTTAAGCCAAAGTTTTAAAAGATAACTATTAAAAGATGAATACCACAATATTAGACAGATAATGGGTTTAATATATGTAAATCCAAGTGGAAATAAAAGATTAAAAATGTAGGAAAAAACAGAAGATCAAGCTTGTAAAAGGGCAGAAAAGTAAAGTATTATTTCTGGGATCATGTGCAGAAGTGATAAATAATCACTGACAACATGGCAACAATTTTTTGCCACTTGCATTTTGGATACAGATTCAGAGATTCCATGCAAAATAAATATTTTTATTTATAAAAGACTAAATTTCATCTAGGCACCGAACTATTTTAAAATATTTCTAAATACACTTAAACATTTTAACTTTTCAAATACCACTGAATGTAATTCTTTGCAAGTGACCGTATTCATGTAAAAATACTATTTTTGACACCCAACACCACGTCTTCACGATAGTACACCACCACTATCATCTTGAAAATTTTCTATGGCTTTCCAAAATTGTTCCTGTGATCCGCCACCCCTCTCCCTCCTAAAACCCTGATCCACCCCATGCTTCTAAAACCTCATCACGAAAAAAGGTAATTTTTCTGGTTTAATTTTAGTAAACAATTTTTTATTATTTTTGGTTGACGGTAGTGTTTGTGTTTATAGAATACACCAAAAGTCATTACAGTTGATCAATACACCACAAGATATATATTGACGATAAATAGCGTATATCACGTAGATCAGTATATTGGTGTATTTAGATGTACATTTGTGAATGTTGGAGTTTCAGGCAGCCGATGGTTTTTGGTCATTGTGGTCGTGACATTACATGAAGTTTTTAAGTGGTCATGTTAGCTGCTGATAAAGGAGTGAGTGGGTCAAGAAGGAAAGGGCGGGTCATGTTTTGGGGTACGGTAAGAGCTGTGTAAGCGGGCTATTTTGGCGGTTTTGGGGTGGTAAAAGGCCAGAAGTGAAGGACTGTTTACGGGCAGCGGGGTAGTCATGACGCGCCAGCAGATTTTTGGCGAAGCGAATAAGCACGGGCATGAGTGAGTGTTTTTAAAAAGGGGTATTTAATGAACGCGATGCTATCAAGATAAAAATAAAATGGGCGCGATGATCCGTCCTAAGCTGAGTCGGCCTGATCATAAATCCTCCATTGATACCACTTTGGACCAAACGGTATTCTATAAAAGTTAAGCGACCTGGCCAGACGGGCCGAAACGCCCGACGATCAAGTCAAGAAGGGAACGAAAGAGACTAGTTTATGAAAAGACGTATTCGAAAGATCGTTTGAATCGGCTTCGATTTTATCCTCGCTGCCACTCTTTTATAATTTACTCGGACGGTTACTTTGGCCGAGCCTTGATGGCTCATTCATTACCGATTAATGATTTGCGGCTCATTAAGGTCCGAGTAATTACGGACTTAATTACCACCTTAATTAGTTTTAATCAAGCCGTTGTTCTCTAACTAGCCCTCCTTTTACCGAAAAGCCAACTTAACCTGCGACTTGGGCGGCGCCTGCCACTCACATCCAAGTCCCTTTATTCTGCCTTCTCTGTTCCCGATCCATCTTCAGACCTGGCTCATGTCGGGTCAACTTCTTGATCAAGAACAATGCATCTTCGCTCGAAGCCTTAATGTCCTTCAATGCTGTCAACACCCCAATGCTAGAACGTATCAAGCAATAAATACGCCATCATCTCATGAGGCCGATGATGGACGCTAAGATGCTCGAGAAGCCAGTCGATTCTCCTATTACCTAATCCTCCGGGCATCCTTAGCTGCAGTTTAATATCCCCGATCGCAAGATTAGCCTGGAAGTTGGCCTTCATATGAATATGACTTCCACACATGCCCTTAATCAAGCTCTGGCAACCCTAATCTTCCTGTGGCGACGCACTTCAAAGAATGACTCGAAAGTGACTGATGAGTGCCAGCCATCGAATGCGCAGTACCAAGCTGGGCTCGATCTGCACACCGGGGGATCTTCAGAGCGGCCCGGTGCTCAGAACTTTAAGATACCGGGTACCATGGCCCTGGGAGCCTTTTCCCTCACCCTCCAAAAGTTCATTCATCACTTCCTTATCTCGAAAGGCTTCTGGCGCCTCCACCCAAAGTGGAATCTTGCATTGTCCCATACCCTACCGTAGATAAAAAGTCTGGCCAAACCACGGACTCTCCGTAGATATTCTACCAATCTTTCCTTCGGCTCATCAATTTTGAAATCGCCCTTCACATGGCCCAGCCAGCATTCTCGGTAGAACTGCTCTTATATGGATGTTTCGCTTCCAAAGTACTCAAGTAACGAAGTCCATTGGCAAAAGGCTTCATACCGGGCCTCATTGTTGGTGGTCGCTAAGGCGGCTATGATTTACTCAATTTTGTGGCCTTTCTGGGACCATAATAGAATACCAAAATTTTAACCACTCGGACAAGCTAAGGCCGCCCATTATTACAAGAATCCACTCGGCTGCCTCCGTGGCCTCTACCTGTATTGGACCATTCTTGTCTTCTAATGGCCCATGGGTGCACTTACTGCGAAGTCGGGCTAGGGCCTCGGGCTTTGATACTCGTTTGTGACTTATACCGGAAGTCAAACTCACTCGCCTATCGCCCACTTACCTATTCGTCCTGATCGGCTGGGTTTTCCAATGGTTGATCCGTGATTACTTCCACCAAAAGAGGGTTTTAGCTTCCACACAATCAAGACAAATACTAGTTTCTCTGTTAGGGGATACCTGGTCTCAGCCCCCCTCATCACCCGGCTAACGTAATACACCGCCGCAGACCTTTTTCCTCTTTCCGGATGAAAAGACACTACTAGCCGACCCGAGCAAGTGCCAAATAGCCGCAGACGCCCCCTCGGCTACGGGCCGCGCCAATAAATGGGACCGGCAGTACGCTCAAATCCCGAAAGGACCCCCTCACACTCCAGAGTCCATTCAAAATCTCTCCCCTTCTTTATGGCATCTAAGCAAGTGGGAAGCAAGCTCATCATCTGGCATGTAGAGTTGAAAACTGGGTTAAGGAAGAAATCCCCCATGTCAACCTTCCGCGCTCCTTCTCGGCTCAAGGGCTCTACATGGCTCGCACAACCGAATCTTGTCGATTGGGGCTCGATTCCCCTTGGTCGATCATATAACCGAGGAATTTACCGAGGTCACTCCAAGACACTTTTCCAGTTGAAATGCTGCGCCAGATTTCCACAAATTCTCAAAGCCCGGAGGTCGGGCTTCATGGTCCGCCGCCTCCCGACTTTAACGGTGCTAATGCCCCTCCACGCATTCCCCATGTTCCGACCGATCAGCGAGTAAGAGCACTTTTATCGACGCATTTTGCAGTGTTTCAGCTTTCTTCGCCGAAGAACTTTCCAACAATATATGTCATACTCAAGCATACTGCCGTTTTCTACGCCCTTCAACATGAATTGCTGCACCCCTGTGAAGTTGATCCGTGAAGCTCATCACCTAGCATGACAACCTGTGACGATAAATAAGGTTTAATAGGTTTTATCATTTTTTCGACTTTTTAAGAAAGTTACACAAATTTCACTGTGAAATACTACTTTAAAGAATTAAACGTAATGAATTGTAAAATTGTTATTAACATCCTTTAAACAATGTTCGATTGATATATGAAACACAATGCAAATACAAATCAAAACAAATAATATAATTCTAACCAACGCGGAAATAAACAATTAAGTTCAATCGATCAAATCTATTATGAGATATAGAAAATACAATTTAATTAATCTTATGTTTTAAATAATTATATGCAAGAATACATAATTAATATCACATTCAAGTATATCAAAAATCTTATCAATTCAAGTATTATAAATAATATAAACAATAAAGCAAACAAGAGTGGTTAAGATACAAATTTGACACGGTATTTTCACGGTGCTCGGCTAATTCCAGCATCCCCATCAAAGTAAGCTTTTCCAATTTTCACTAGAAACCCACGATTTTCAAAAGTCAGTGGTTTAAATCAACGACAACCCTCAGATCACACAGAACCAAGTACCGCACCACAATCGATTTCAACCTCCTAACCCTTTGTTGTGAACCCAAGCCACAACCTAAGATTTCAACTCTTAGTACACCACCTAGATTTCAACCCAATCAATCGCATATGCAACTCCACTACCAGCACTCTATGTCTTATCATTGAAAGCACTAGCCCTTCAACATCTACGGTATCTCCCTCGATTCCTAGCTCGGTGTTCCCTCACAACAATTCTCCGACCTCAAGCTTCCTAGTATAAAGATCAAATCCTAACTTAATTGGATATCTCTTTATAGAAATAGATATGGTTGTTTTTATCTCAATCTTAAATGCTCCCAACGAGCCACAATCAAGTTACAATAAGTTTAGTACAACTTACAACTCCCAATTGAGTAGATAATAAACTGATGAGTGCATTGCTGATAATAAGCCAGTTTGAATCTCCTTGAATATGAATGTTTAGTATCTGGAGATGATGAATTTACTTCCTGAAAGTAATTTATTAAAGATTGAACAAGTCTTTCTTAACTTTAATCTCTTTAACATAACGAATCAAACTAACTAAAACTCTTTTTAGCAATCTAATCAAGCACAATCTATGAGAGTTTTAATGATTCAAATGAGAGATTTTGTTTACTAGAACTATTAAAGTAAACAGATGAAAATGTGAGTGTTAAAAACGTATGTTTTCTCACGATGGCTCTAACAATACAAGTGGAAAAGAAGAGAGGCTTACTATATTTTCTAAAAGCATTAATAACGCACGAAAGAAATTTTGTCATAAACTTAGACCCCTATATATAGGTTTCTAAGCCTCAAATTTAGGTATTCAAATGATTTTTGGACAAACTGGTTTCACCTCCTCTCTCTTCTCCCTCAATGATTATGACTCTATCAAAATAGTTTCAGACCTTTCCACTTCTTATCCTCAAACTGCAACAAAGTGATAAGGTAACATTATGTAACCCCCTCTCTTTTTTTCTCATCGATTACTGCTGTGGTTGAAATTCCTATAATTGAATCTGCCCCAACATTTTCTTATAGTTGCAATTTTTAACCTGAAATTCAGCAATCGTATTATAGTTGACATCCCCTCGCCGCTGCGGGATCTTCTTAGGCCTCGATCGACAAGAATAATATATTAACTTATGCCAGATACATATGACATGAAAGGCATCTAGTACATCATAACCTCTAATGTCAATAATGAAAGACCAATATGTCAATTGCCTAAAATAACGAACATATATCCGAACTTATATATTTTGAATATAGTTAAATGTAAACAACATAATCAATATTCAGGACATATAGTGAGATCTATGTCATATTTCCACACCCTCCTGCCGCCTCCGGAGACGAAAGATCCCAAAGGACTTGTCCCTGTTTAAACGCCGATACCAGTTTCCTTGGGATATAATCTCAACTACCTCGAATTAGGTTGCAAATATCAAGACAAGTGCCCAGGTCTTTAAGGTACTGATAGAATCCTGCCATGTCCTCTGTTCGAGAGGTTCTTCTGGCTGAAAGTGTCAGGCAACAAATGCTGGTTTTCACCCCCAGAACACGTTTCCGGCCGAAGTCTTCGGGTGGGGGCTGGAGAGCCCGATCTTCCTCCTCTTCCTCTTCCTGCATCTTCCCAGCGCAGTGGACTCCCTTCGGGTGTGCCCAGAGTGTTCTGCCGAGCGCCCGGATCCTATCCAGGCGATCGCTTCATCGGACGCTTTCCCCCGGCACTCGGCCCCTCTCGCCGATCCGATATATTTGTAGGCCCGCCATCGAATTTCCAAATTCTCGAGGTCCACTGGTGAGCGACCTCAACTGCCGTGTCTTCACAAAGCATCACAACAATCTTGATTTACTGCACGTTGAACTCATTAAAACCGCCTCCCCGAAAGGAAGCGACGATTGCTCCTTTGTCTCGATGGTCATCGATGCTCATTTTATCCCGTGACCTCCCACATGTGGTCTCAGAACCGTTTTGAAGCCTCGGTTGAATGCACTTTCAATCAATCGAACCATTTTAGTCCCAGCAAAGTCAATGGAAAGCGCCACGCAAGACACCGTCAAGGTCAAGCCAAAGGACATTTGGGACTAGAACTCTCGCAATGGCTTCCTCGGGTCTGCCTTCCCAAAGAACTTGGTAAAAGTGAGAGCTTCAATCCTTCCCACGACTGCCCCAAATGTCGCAGGCGGAGTCAACGCTAATTCGGGCTGTCCCACTGCCTTTCCGGCAATCTGTATGGATGTGGCATCCACCTACGCCGGCAAGGCCGAATGATCCTGGGGGAGAGGCTGGGCCATCAAGGCCTCCTCGCCGCTACCATGGCCACTTGCCGCCCGACTAGCTTCATTTTCCAGACCGGGGCGTAGTTCATATTCCTCCCTCCTCCGGACGGATGATACCTAATGGGGTTCTCGGAGCATTTCTACGGGTCCCTGGCTATCTCATGGATTGATTCCCCGGCCATCTCTAAAGGATTTAGGCAAAGTTGACTATTCGATATAAAGTGTTTTATGCGGGTTGCATCATTGCATCACCCAAAGCCGACGCCATCGCTTCCCGGGAGGCTGTTTCCGTTAATTCTACTGCTTCAAGAGAAGCTAAACGCGTGATGACGGCCATATCCAGTCCAGATTGAGACGGGCCTGATCAAACTCCTCCAAACAGCCTTCGATACCTTAAATTCAAATGAGTTCCTAAATTCATCTGACGATCAGTCAAGAAACGACCGAAGAGTCTAGTTTCAAAAGACAAGATTTGACATCAAAGTCGGAATCTATTTGATTTATCCTCAAAAGCCATTTACTCCTGACTACATTTTGGCCGAGCCTCATGGCCTTCATTACCGATTAATGAAGTTACGGCTCATTACAACCGGTATTTATTTAACTTAATTACCAATCTTTAATTAAGACTGAATCGCTCGCTGGCTCCTCTTAACCCAGTCCTCCTCTTCTACCACATCTTAACCCGCTTAACTGGCTTTTGCGCCTGGCCACCATTTACATGTTGTCCTCTGATCCATCTGATCACCATTTAATTACGTTAATTATCGTCATGGTTCCTTCCTAATCTTATCATCAATCAGACATTTAGTCCAAATTTCAAAGATTGGCTATACTACTTGAAATCCACAGACTAAACTCAGTATTAAGCTTGTGCAACTTTAGGAAGCCTTTTACCAACATCGTGTTATTAAATTTGTGATGGTTGAAGGCGCTGAATATTAAAGTATGGTGATTTAGCCATGAATCTTATAAGATATTTATGGTGGGTCTTTAAAAATATTAAATATATATTTTAAAAAAATGTATAAATCTTTTCATTATTTTAAACTACACCCAAATCGAAAATAAATGGTATAGGGACAAATCAGAAGAGTAGACAATAGTCGTGGGTAGTGTTAAAATTAAGCTAAATAATTAACTGTTTTCACGATAAATGAAGTGTTATTTTGTTGGATAATAGATTTATATTGAATATTATCATTTCAGACAGTATTTGTAATGTTGTATCAAATAAGCAACAGGACATGTGGCAGGCAATAACCAATAATCATTGTGTTTTTATATTCCGAAATAGCTGCTTTCAGACATGGTTGTTTGGCTTTTGTCAACTATTTTCGCAATCTATATTTAAAAGTCGTATGTGATCCACATATATTGGAAAAATGAAACTTATTTTAATTATTACTGCCAGATAAAATTATACCTAATTTCTTTTTAGTATATATCAAAAGTCGCCCCCTTCATTTGTTCGCCGATTAGAAGCCAAATCGCCTTATTGTTGAGGAAGGAACAGATAAATACCTTCTGAAGCGACAAAACTCAGACTTAGTTCTCAGTTTTTTCGTATCGGCGGCAAATTAAGGCTGGGCGCTTGAACACGTTGGTTCGACAAATGACCATTTTCCATTACCAGTAGTATGTAATCCGCATCACCGCACCAATAATGCAAACTTCGGCCGGATCAAGCCACAAGAACTAAATAACTCTCGTGATTACCATCAAGACTTACGCAAAACTCTGCGACTAAAGATTGACTTTTTGCCTAACTCTAGCATTATTTGCGCAATTATCTCCTCGCTTTGTATCATGAGATTTTATCCTAATCAAAGATCCAATTCTAAGAAATTACGTATTTGTCTTTTTCTGCCCGGACATCCTAGAATCGAACTGAAGAACGATCCCATCCAACTCAAATTTTTTCCTAATACCGAACCTAATTGACCGATAACGGGCACTATATACTACATCTCTACAATTCTACATAGATGCATTCCTGATTCCTTCATACCAAACAAAACTTAGCTTTCATTGTACTTCCAAGTTCTAACCTTCTTTACTAATGTGGACTACGGTTCATTAACAGACTCCTATCACAAGTTCGATGGGGAACCGATTCTTAACTAATCGGGTTTGAAAGGCCCATTAAATAAATGGTGGGCTACAGTCTGCCCATAATTCCTTTTTAGTGGGCTCAACGGGGCTTAACAATATCCTCAAATAATACTACCTCCATCCTATCTTTTCCTTTTTTAGAAATCTCAAATTTAATTTTGTTAGTTTAAAATTGTAAAGAAAAGAAATATGCTTATGAGAATTTAAAATGTCAAAACATTATGCAAAACTAAATCTCCCTGGACAAAATGGATAAATGAAGCAATATTTAGAATGGATGGTGTATTTGTGCAAAAAATAATTAGTGCCAGTATTTTTTTAAAATATGTGTTATCATCCCATTCCTCCAAAATTTAACCTTATAATAATTCAAATGAAAATAATAAAAATGTATCAGTTTTATTTAAACAATAAAGTATGTTGAGACAATATTTTAATGCTAAACAATCAAATATTTTGAAATTATATTTTCTTACATTGGAAGCCTAAGTAAACTCATAAATGACCAAAAAAAGATCCATTATTGAAGCAAATTACTCCCTTCATTTCTAATTTTTACAATTATTTTGTAAATAGAAATTCATTTTTTTGATCTGAGATTTTGCATTTTCAAATTAAATAAGAAAAATTTCAAAGAAAACTTTGCTCACAGACAAGGTCAATTTTTATTAAATTACAAAAATAAACGAATGCTAAATAAAAGCGATCGATGGAGTATAAGATTGCAAATATCATTGTAAGAATATACATTCTTCTATTTTATGTCGTTAGAATAAAATGTAAAATCCTCCTCACAAGATTGGCTACAAACATGCCACATAGACAACAATATCCACTAAAACCACTTCATCAACTGGGCCAACCCAAATTCACCCAACCACATAAACCACACCCGGACACCACTGCCGCCTCCAACCACCACCACCCTCTCCACCTCCCTTCTAAACTACCCTTTTCATCAAAACCACCCCATCTCCCCCTCAAACCAATAACCAAGCTCCACGTGCAGGGACGGACACAGGATTTCAACACCGAATATTCATCCAACCCCATCACCTCAACAACCACTACAACCACCTCAAAAACCAACCCAAATCAAGAAATCATATTTTTCGATGGAGGAGCTCATTATGGAGACCTTGTAGCAAATCTTTTTTTGGGTTTTACTCTTGTTTGGTTGCCATTAACTCTAGCTGCATGTTTGAGGGCGTTTTTCTTGAGGTATAGGTTTACAAATTTGAGGGTAACTGTTGTTTCTGGCTTAACTGGTCAAGAGAGGAGTGATTTTTCTTATAAAGTGATCAAAGATGTTCAAGTTGTGCCAAGGTTTATTGGTGAGTGGGGTGATATTATTATCACTTTGAAAGATGGAACAAAAGTTGATTTGAGAAGTGTTCCTAAGTTTAGGGAGATTGCTAAGTATTGTCTCAGTATGGCTGACCAGCCTGCAGTTGTAAAGGAATCAGGAGCTAAAGGGTTTTGAGTGTATGATTATTAATTTTGTATAATATTAATTATGCACTCCACTCTTGAATCAATTCGGCAACAATTTCCTGCTTATCATTGGAACAAGCATGCTACTATCCGACCCCCTTATCCTGCATAGGCAGGAACCATTGTTTTTTACTTTAAAGCATACCTTATTCTGTAATTTGTCTTCGATACTTCATTGATCAAGAGAAAATGTTAACTATCATGGCTTGTTTAATTGATGATATTGCACTGAAGTTTCCTGGATTTCTTGAACTTTATTCTTCTGGAAGGTCTTGATGATTGGTGGTAGTATTGTACAGTACTAGTAAATAGTGAATATACAATTGAAACTTGTGAGCTAATGTTAAGTTCCATTGAAGTAAGATAGTGTATCCAAGATTGTGACAATAATAGTCTAACTGACATCAATAAAATTTCAGTGAAAATGCTCTGTTTGCTCTGTTTTCTAATGATTCCCTAGATAACTTTCTATAACAGACTTGTATCTTACAGACATGAAATTTGTATCTAACAAATCAAATATGAAAACTCTGAGTCACTGAATAAAAGTTAGCAGTAATAACTTTCTATTATCTGTAAATATTTAGCTCAATTCACTGCAGGACAAGAAAATGATCTATAAACCTCAAATACTTTGATAGAATTAAGTACAAAAAGGCAACTGATGATAAACATAGTCTTAATGTTCTTACTCTTGAGAATCTTAATCAAGTAGAACATTTCAATTATAGAAATTCTATATAAAACAAAAATATCAAAAAACCTGAGAGGCGTTGTGGTAATTGATCTCAAGTGGTCTTTTTCAAGTATTCTCTCTGCAGTTTATACTAGATAGATTTGATATGATAATCCAGAGAAGACCATCGAGACACTAGCCCATTGCTTTGTCGAAAGGGGATTTCCAGTCAACAAAGATGACACCATCACTATGCTGACGAATCCTTATGAAGTTGTGTAATGGTTGTGTTAGCCAATGAACCAAAACGACTGATTGTTAAAATATGGGGGGGCCTGTCCAACCGCCCACACAGTAATATCCCATGCTGCCTCTGGATGCCGCTTGCAAAATTGGACTGCCTCATATCCATAGTAGTGAGTTTAAAGAAAAATCATGTTGTAGATGGTACCCCAAACATTCATTCCCAGCATTATATTCAAGCAAAGCCTGCCTTAGAAACTGAAACATGGGCACTTTCATTTGTCATTCATGGCACAGGAAAATAACTCAAAGAACAGACAAATAACTCAAATAACGATTTAGTAATTTCAAGCATTGTGGTTGTGTGGTAAAATTAAAACGGCTTTCCAGCATGGAGCGTTTCTAACAACTTCACAAACTCTCCAAGTAAGAAAACGCATAGAACCTGACACTAAGGTCTTTAAATTGTTATTTGTTAGCCTTGCCGTTATTGAATCCTGAGTTGCATTGGTAAATCCATCAAATGCAAGATTCAAGAAGCACAATGTATATCCAAGAGGAGCATTTGGATGTGCTAGCTTGCTTATGGTTTTTGAGCTTGTCTGGAACCAAACAGATCATTCAATAAAAGCAGAGTAAATAAGCACTGAAGACTTGAGGGAAAACCATAAAGGTATAGGAGAGGGAGAGAATGACGATGAACAGAACAAAGAAAAGTGTCATTTATTATGAATACAACAAACCTTTGCAAGAGCAAACACTGAAACCCCTCCAGCGACAAGTAGCGTACAAACATACTCAGGAAATGTATATCTGATGCCGTAAACAAGGGTCCCCATCAGCATCACTGCACAGAAGCAAAAATAAAAGAGATTCATAAGATGAAAGGAAAGTCCAATTGCTATCATGAAATAGAAACCATGTAGAATTTCTTTTGTAGCATACATGACTTCAGTATTATACTTCTTAGCAATTGATTATATAACATCCTTACTTCATTGTATATAAATAGCAGAGAAGTGTTGAAAGTTTAAATAAGTTCAAAGCTCACCTGGTATCATTTTCGAAGATTTTGCCAGGACCTGCATATCATAAACATTCTATAAGTATATGACATCCCAAAGCCATAATATGAAAAGATTCGTTGCCTTAGTTTATGAATCAAATCCGACACATTTCACTAGAGGAAATAGCAAGGTTCATGTGATGCCAACCCACACTCTCTTATTTGCCTGAATAGTAAGATGATAAAGCCTATACAACATCACTCTGAACAGTATAATTATGTGCACTTGAAAAATAAATGGCTCATACCTGAGCGGGATAACTGATATACTTCAGTGCTTCAATCCCCATAGCTGGACCAATTGTATTCGTAATGCCAGCACTCCAATAACTCCACCACGGAGCACCACCACTACTACCATCGGACCATATTTTTATCACTGCATTTCAAGGAGAATCAGGAGTTAGAACAATTACCCAACAATCAACTCAATGTTTGTTACAGTAACAATAATTTCAGCTGAGTTCAAGAAGTTACTTATAAAAGACCATAACAAACACACTACACTCTGCGCCAAGTTCAAGAATGCTAAATGCTGAAACCTCTCCGTGTCTGGACCAAATCTCTTTGTCGACCTTCAGAAAACACACTAACATGCATAAGAGAAAAAGAAAGGGACTACCAAATTTCATGTCTCTGAAGTTTATAACAAGTTCATCTGCACTAATACTTAACCTTATGTCTCAACTCATACATAATCATCCAACAGTATCCGAGTAGCAAAAATTTAGTTACTTCTTCAATCATTATCACTTTATTACTCCCTAATTTCGAAGCCTCATTTGACTATGCACACTTTTTAATAAATTTCAAATTTGTTTCTCAATCTTAAGTTTCCAACCTCTTTTTCTCCCAACAGTTGCCCAAACTGAGAATGTAATTTGGGATTTCCCAAAAATCAAAAACACCCTTAGAATAAGGGAACGGGGGAGTGATTTCGTTCATTTTCCTCTATTAATAGTTTAACTATGCCACTTTTATAATGTCGGTCCCAAGCCATGATAAAGGAGGATTGTTGCATTAGCCCCAGACATCGAGCGGAAAAATAGTCAGAGCCAAAATATAGATACGATCATAAGACTAATAATGAATCACCATTGGTCGTTGGGGCATTCCATACATAGTGACACACTATATTGTAACGAAATATATGATCTCACATAATGATGAAAGGAGACGTCGTATCCATATACCCGAGCTTATTTAGTTAAGGCTTAGCTTGGTTTGGTTTCCTAATAAGTAGATCTCATTTTGTAACACTCTACCTGAATTAATCAGAGTTCAAAACACAAACATAAGCATAATATGTGTAACCTCACTTAAAACATTAATACTACAAACAAACATTAATATCACTACCAAAAGAATGCTTACATAACATTTTACTACTATTATCACAAATTAATCCACAATAACATATCTTAACCCAAATGGTATCTCAAAAATTCAATCTTTCCACCAATACTACAACAAAAATTAATATAAAAATATCCCAAAAAAACATTAAAAAATACATACACAGCCTCTTGAAGAATGCCTTGATAAATATAAGCAGACCAAATTCCAGCTACACAAAATGCAAGAACTAAAATTCGCCGGAAGCTACCGGAAACCTCCATTTAGCTGCCGGAGATAGCGAATCAGGAGCTGCCACGTGGCTCTCCGACAGAAAAAAAAGGAACTAGTTTGAGTTTACAGTTGTACTTTTCTTAGTTTTTCAGAAGTGTTTGTTTATACTGTCATCTGTGGACCCTGTTACGTTGTTGTCTGACGTGGCGGGTTCGGATTGGTTGGTGTTTATGAAAGGTGAGATCTTATTGGTTGAGTGGACTTGGAAAGTTTTATTTTATAATATCAATATTTAAGCCTACGTTTTTTGAGAAATTATATTGAATTAAATCGAATTATATGTAGAATTAAATCGAAACTATATTAAATGTCGAATTGATTTTGAGCCTAACTGTAAGAGGTTAGGCCCACTGCTTAAAGTCAAGCGTAGTCGGGTCAAGGGTGCCCCTTCAATAACCCAAAAGTACGAGCTTTTGTAAATTCAAATGGCATGCAAGTTTGTCTAAATACTCCCCTTCCTATTAATAATAGAAGCCACGATGCTGTTTTTTCTTGTTATCATTTAATATTAATTAATGATCCAAAAGTTCATTTTTTATTTATATTCATCTTTTATAATGAAGGAGTAGCTTGTTTTAAAACTGAAAACTTTATTAACTTATGAAAAATATTTTATTTCATTAATTAAAGGTATATTAGTATAAAATAAGTTAAGCGACTTATATTATGAGTAACACAAAAACTGGTTAAGCGATTTATACTAAGAATTGCAGAGAGTATTACATTAGTATTAGTATTTTGTTGGCTAGCAATTTGTTGATAGCAAAATTGGTTAGCCGATTTAAGTCATTTAACAAAGACGTTACGTAGCTTTATAAACAATCTGCCACTGTCGCATTGCATATTTACTAGAATTCGCTGATTTTGCATATTTGGAAGAAGCTCATTATAAAGATATGCAATGACTGCAAGATTTCATTTAAGCACTATATGACAACGACGGGAAGATTCTCCAAAGACCAAGATTCAGTGACATAGTTATGTTTACGGAAGTTATTTCCATAAACTCGTTTCGCGCTTCTACACTATATATAAAAAGAATTCCCTAACTAGCACCTAGAAGATAACTAAAAAATAATAAAGAACAGACATTTTGTGAAGAAAAGAGCTCGAGAGATTTCTTTCTCAGACGCCGAACGCATTTTATTGTTTCTATAAAACCTCATTTGAAAGGCATAACTATTGTTAACACCTCGTTACGAAAATCTTGCTTTATTGGTTTAAATATAAAACACATGATATTAGTAGTAGAAAGTTTCAGTGAGCCTAGATTTACATCGATGTGAGTGTAATATGACGCCTCGGCAGTTTTAAGCACTTATTCACTTCATATCATAAATAAATTTTTCACCGGCAAGTCGCCTCCCAACAGCTGCTGTTTCTGCACTGTCTAACCGTTATCATCTTCATGTTTTACTTCGATATCATTATTTATGCTACCAAGTGTTACTCACATCGTTGCCTCAACACTTCGATTGCTCGTCTGTCATGTCCAAGTATACCAATCTTCCGGTGGTCTAACAAATGTTTTAGCGACCTTACCAGATTTACAACGATTATACTTTCCAATTAGAAAATAGTTGAAGCTTGTTCACATGACAGTCATCAAGAAATACTATATATATAACGGTTATTGAATGGGTCCATATCTTTGAACCGATTCGATTTAAAACCTACGATAGATAACTCGATTTATAAATTAGATCAGTAAGTCAATAACCGATTCAAAATATAAATCAATTGATACCTTATGGTTTGAAAATAAGATATCCGATTTTATTCGATAATCGGTTCAATTATGATTTCTGATTTAATCCTATACTGTTATTTGTTAGCTTTCCATCATACTTGCATATGGGAAGAGCGAGTAATGAAAGTTGGCAACTCTTTTGTATTCTTTTTTGTGAATAGGTTGCCAAATGCCAACTTGAAATAAAACAATGTGCTCTACCAAGAAGCTAATACATCCTAGTGGAATATATGATTCTTGAATATATATCAAGCAAGAGCTGGCTTCCCTATTTAATTGATTATCTTCTGTACATAAGAAGTGAAAAAGATTTGTCTTACGTACTTTGAGTGGACAATGTCAAATGTTTGTTTCTAAATTCCAAGTGGAAAAGCCATACAGAAACATTATATTCTTCTGAAGCAAGGATTAGATAGATTTTTTTTTATATATATAAATAAGTCATTGTATTATTCATAAGATAATTGTTCATACTCTACCCGAACTATTACATGTATCAAGACATGTTAATTAATGATTAATAATAATATCTTTCAAATTCAAAAAAAGTCAACATTTATAAGCAACCAAACTACTTCACAATTCTTATTTGATCCTTCATGAAGAACAACATTTCAATCTTCATTGTTCTTGAACCTGTGAAAATTCATATATCATACTTCACAAAAATAATCCACAAGATGAGATATTTATGGAAAGTCGCTACCTTCGACAAAAGTTAAAAATAGAATATTATTTCTCCAAAAAGTATGTTTGAATCAGTTTATCTGAGATTATTATTGTTGCTTTTAGAAGACCTTCAGCTATTATCGTTTTGAAGAAAGATCTCAAGAAGCTCATCGATTCTCATTGAAATGATTAAATCTCAGTGACGTTTACAAAAGCTTACGATTTCATCAGAGCAAATAGAAGCTTTAAACAAGAATGCATCGAGATCTTCGGATATTTCCTAAAGGAAGTCATGGAGCAAGAAGAGAGGCAATGTTTAAATTTTCAGAATGTCAAGGAATTCAAGAAACAAAGTTTTATCTGCCCGACAATACTGATTGTTAATGAATTATTAGCGATAAAAATGGAATTTGAACAGAGAAGTTTCAAATAATTCAAAAAATATTTTTAAAAAAAAAAGTTAAATAATGCAATTGTTACAAAGATGCATCTCTCTATCTTTATTAATCTTGACATAAAACATTTTCCTCTTGAGTACTCTTCATAATATTAGGAATGGCAACTTCTTGTTAATTACCAATTTCATTATTTTCATCTATAGTCAAACCCCTTTAATTATTACTCTTAATTAATATCCTCTTTTAAATAGAGGGAGTTGCTCATTCCAGAGGAGAAACCTAAAACCATCACATGGTCATGTGACTCATGTCTGTCTGTAACAAAGAGTTAGGCTCCTTGATGCGTCTTTAAATTCGATCCGCCTCTGCTAAATATATTATATTTTATGAAAATTTCTTTTACAATAACATATATTTTATATTTTAATTTTAAAGAAAAAATATTGTAATTTAAATGATCATAACATACAATATACGGAGTATTAAGTATACAATCGCTAAATTAATCTTGAGAACTTATCCAAGAATAATTGTTTTCCCCACTTGGGTTGCTAATCTAGTCTATGAAAACTAATCAAGATAATCAAGAAAATTGACCAGAAACATGGATCCAGCAATAGCATGTTATTCCTGAATATGAATAATAATGTTTGAAATAATTAAGAACTGTATACAGAGCAACAAGTGGAATGGGGCTCTAGCTGTCCTCTCTGAATTTAGTATACTTGTAGAAAATAAAGCACTACCATCTTTTAACCAAGTAATTTCAATAACGCAGATAATCTACGTTCCTCCCATTGTCTAGTTTGATTTCAATTATTAAAATTAATAAATTTTATAATTTTAATTGATATATATATATATATAATTTTAATTTGATTTCACTATTTTGCATGGAATACAACGGCCTCTAGGAGGGTAGGCATCATCCGTATCACTCTGAAATTTGATTTCGAAAAACAACTAAAACTTAATAATTTTTAAGAAAAATATATAAAATTAGATAATTAAGACGATCCAATATTACTAATCCTACATGCCAACCAAACTAGATTCAACAAAACAAAATGGTACTCAAGAACCTCACGTATCAGTTCAAAGAACTTTTCAATCTCAAGTTCACCATTTCAAGGTCACACCATAGATGATGCAGTAAGAAAGCGTTTGAACGTTGACTTATGAACATCTAATGCTAAAATCAATAATGGAACTAGGGATGGCATAGAGACAGACAGACAGTTACCTCCTCTAATTTTAAAAGTGTATATATAGTTTTTTATTCATTTTTTCCAGGATTTTGTCTCGTCCTCCTCATATTTTTTTATTTTTCCTTATATGTATGATATATAATTATTAAGTTGTATTTTTATATGAAATTTTGGAAGTTTGTCAATCCAAAATACTCATTCTGTCCTAAGATATTTTAAAGTCCAACAGATAGTTGAGAGGTTTATGCTTAATTAATTGCTTGATTTTAGTTTTCATAATCAGTGATTTTTCCAGCCATGCCTCTGATTTATCTTTTGATTTCATTTGAAAGTTATTTAAAATTTTTTAACAAAAAAACTTAAAGACTCAAAAGAGCAACAAGCAACAAAATCCTCATTACCCCTGGCCCTGGCTCCTACCCTGTCAATTGTTTCTCAACCACAAATTTCTTATTTGATACAACCACTTGCTTCCTGTTTTTCTTCTTCAATCTCGATCAATCATTAAATTTCTTTCTTCGCACGTGACAAAGTTAAGAAACGCTGCATGTCAAAAAGTTAAATTCATGGCCGCATGGAAAGCCGTGCAAAGTCAGTGGAGGATGACTTTGAGGCATTGTGGTAAAGGCGTTGCCTACAAGAATTAGAAGCATGAAGTCAGGACGTACAAGTAAAAGAAGTTGTTTTATCAGTACTCATGTAAAATATTTTAAACGTGTTCCCTATACTTTAAAGTCAGTAGTGACAGTGACAAAATCGGCCATTTAAGCTTTTTACCAAAAACAATTCTTAAACGCGAAAAACCAGATGGCGGGATAATGGTAAAAATGAAAAGACAAGACCAAAAATAGTACATAAAGCTAAGTTCTGAAAATATATGTGGTTTTAGGGGACAAACTGAAAATAAAATCATAGTTTAGTAGCAAACTGCTAATTAGCCTATATGTTTTTATGCATGGAAAAAGACAGCTTATAAACTGCTTATAGTATTGAACATATGTACATTTGCTTTAACTTGCATGAGAAAAGTTTGCATTAAATTTTTGTTTCAGATCTCTGACATCAACTACATTGAATTCATTTAATTCTGATGTGTTCCAACTTTTTCTTACATTGTCATAGATAATTAAATCCTTCTTTTCTGTGCAACAAGTGGGATTGCAAGGCAAATAAATACCTCCTTTGTACCCCATTTTTCAGTTCTCAATCATTAGTACTTTTTGCATAAAAATTTCAAACTTTTTAGAGAATTATGGCATACCAAAACATCCCAAAAAACACATAAATCCACCACATGGAATATTCATAAGTCTTGATTGCTATAAATAAGTTGATGAAGTTTCAAACAAAGTATACACAAATCAAGAAAGAAGTTGAAGATCGGTAGAAAATTGAGATTTTGGCATTTGTTTTCAAATTCTTGAAAAATGGAAAAATCCATTATTTTGTTCAAATTCTTGCTACCATTTTTTCTTCTTCTTTTGATGCTTCAATCATCTTCATTTGCTCAATTAGCACCATCTGAATCAAGGGTACTTTTTCAAGTTCAAAAACTTCTTGAATATCCACCAGTTCTTCAAGTATTCAACAATTGGACAAACTTTTGTTATGTTCCTCCATCACCTTCTCTAGTTATTGTATGTTCAGGTACTCACATTACTGAATTAACAATAGTTGGAAACAAAAGCTCAAATAAATTCTCTTCAAGAAAGTTTGTTACATCTCAGCAAACTCTCTCAAATAAATTCTCTATTGATTCATTCTTCACTGTGTTGACTAAGCTCTCAAGCTTGAAAAAGTTGTCTTTAGTCTCTTTAGGCCTATGGGGTCCATTGCCTGATAAAATCAATAGGCTTAAGTCTCTTGAAGTACTTAATATTAGTTCAAACTTCATTTATGGTACCATTCCTTCATCAATTTCCACTTTCAAGAATCTTAAAAGCCTTGTTTTGGCTGCCAATTTGTTGAATGGTACTGTTCCTGATCTGAAATCTTTGCAAATTCTTGAAGAACTGGATTTGGGATCCAATCAATTTGTCTCCAAATTGCCTTCATTGAGTAATTCTTTAATCAAGATCAGCATGAAAAACAATTCTTTCAGATCAGGAATTCCTAAAGAATATGCAAAATTTAGCCATCTTCAAGTTCTTGATGCTTCTTCCAACAAACTTGTTGGACCTATTCCATCTTTTGTGTTTTCACTTCCTTCAATTCAGTATATTAATCTAGGAAGAAATCAGTTGAATGGTGCTTTTGCAGCTAGTTTTGCATGCAATAAAAAACTTGCTTTTGTTGATGTTTCAAATAATCTTCTCACTGGAAAGTTGCCTGCATGCCTTGGATCAAAGTCTGGTAACAGAACAGTGATTAATTTGTGGAATTGTTTGGCAAATACAACTTCAAAGTACCAAAGGCCTAATTCATTTTGTCAGAAACAAGCTTTAGCTGTTCTGCCTCCTGCAAAAGATCATAAAAAGGAAGAATCATCAACACTCAAACTTGGCATTGTGCTTGGCATCATTGGAGCTATCATTGCAATTTTCGGTGTGTTGGGATTATTAATTATAGTTATCTACAGGAAGATAGTAAGAAAGGGAACCAAAGAATCCAAACCAGTGAGCTTTATTGAGAAAGACTCTTCCAATGGTCCTCAAATTCCTTTTAAGAGTAAGTTTCTGATCATCTTTCTCTATTATATATATCTTATCTTACATAATATGTTGATAAAGGGTTCTATGTTTTCAAGAGGGTTCTATATTTGCACTCCTCTCTTGTTTCAATTCGGAAACAGTCTCCCTGTGATAGGCTGCGTACTATCCGACCTCCCTTGCCCTGCTTTGGAGAGAGCCTCTTCAAAGTTATTGGGGCATGGTAATGGTAATGGAGACTATCAGTAAGAATGATCTAACTTGGTACTAATTGATTTCATCACTTATCAGGGGGCGCAGCACGAACAATGAGGTTAGCATCTCTTGGACTACCTCCATATCATGTGTACTCATTGGAGGAAATGGAAGACGCAACAAACAATTTTGGTCCTTCTAATCTGGTGGGAGAAGGGTCTCAGGGTCAGGTAACACAATATTTCTCAAACAGATGATCAATGTTGAATGTTTGGTGAAAAGAATTTTGCAGGACTAATCAGACAATCGTATTTCATTATGAGGTTCAATTAAAGAGAATTAGTCATTCCATATTTACATTTTCTGTTCATTTTGCAGGTCTTTAGAGGTTCACTTGGAGATGGCACAGTGGTCCTTGTGAGATGTCTGAAGTTGAAACAAAAGCATTCAGCTAAAAACCTTAAGCAGCACATGGATGTTATATCTAAGCTGAGGCATAGGAACTTGGTTAGTGTTCTTGGGCACTGCATTGTGACATACCAGGGCCATCAGCCTAACACAGCTAGTACTGTGTTCATTGTGCTCGAAAACTTCAGCAATGGATCGTTGAGGGATCATATTAGTGGTAAAGTTCAATGACTTCCATCTTCTGCATCCAATGTCTGAGTTTCGGTGTATCAAAATTGTAGTTCCAAGTTCCAACATTAACAGTTCTCTTTCCTGATTATTGAGCAGATTGGAGAAAGAAAGACCGCCTACAATGGCCCCAAAGAATGGCGATTTCTGTTGGTATTGCCAAGGGTATCCAGTACTTGCACACTGGAGGAGTCGCTGGAAACGACTTGAAGATTGAGAATATATTGTTGGATGAGAGTCTCACTCCAAAGATTAGTAGCTACAACATATCATTGCCATCAACGGTATACTGACGATTGGTATTTAGCAAGTTATATCTCTCCTTTAGTTTACATAATCTCATCTAATGAAATTCTCAGGTAGCATATGACGGCCCTTCTAATGCACAAGAAACTTCTCATGCCACTAGGTATTTTTGTGGACCTCCATTTAGTTTAACACTCTTTAATGTGAGCATATTGAGTACAAAATAGGTCTTCATACAATAAACACAAAAGTAGCATGATCCTTCTAGAGTCGGGCCGTGCAACATCTTTTTTCTTGCATCTCATTTGATCTTCACATGTATCAGAACAAACCCAGAGAAGGAAGACATATATCAGTTTGGAGTTATTTTGCTCGAAGTGATTACTGGTAGGCCAGTCACCTCTGCTAGTAAGTTGGATGATCTGAAACTTCAGGTAGCATATTGATCAATCTGTTATTGTTATCTTCTTTGTTGTTAAACAAAGTTTCACTAAACCAAATAACTTGGATTCTTGATCTTTCAGTCGGAGATGAGCTTGGCAGAATCACCAGCAAAACTGAGGGACTTCTCGGATAAATCTATTCGAGGAACTTTTGCATACGAATCACTGAAAACTGCCGTGCAGATAGCCATAAATTGTCTTGGAAAAGAGCCAAGCAAACGACCATCAATAGACGACGTTCTTTGGCATATGCAGTATTCAATTCAAGTTCAAGAAGGATGGAGTAGCACTAGTGGAAATCTTAGTACAAAACCTTAGTACTCTTGTATTTTCTTGTCTGGTCTTGACTGCTCTGTACAATATCACATTTTGAAGAAAACATTATGCAAATAAACTGGGAAATGTCAAATGTATGATACACTGGTTTTATAATTAAGTAGAACATTAAATCCTTCACCATTTCTACAGTACCACTTGCCAAAATCTAGGAGGATTTCACCTGCCCATAAAATTCAGTGGGATAGTAGGAGAAGCAAATATCAGCAATCTGTGAACTACAGAATAAGTACTAAGCAATCACACGTCTAAGGGGTCAACTTCTGCTAAAAAGTAGTAGGAAACCTATCTGTTCCATTCCAATTCTGCACCAGTTCTTGGATTCACATTGTTTACTCGACTTGCATCTTCTAGCTTCATGGTATTAGCAGCGAAGGTGTGCCAACCTAGTAAGTATGGCACTATAAACTGCAGGTTTTATGAGAAACCATATTAAGCGGTGTAACTAAACACAGAACCTAGGGTCGAATCAGGATATCATTCAGGAAATAACATTTAACTAGTCGGACGAGCTGCAACTGAATGATACTGAGCTACAGGCATCTCTTCACCAATGCAAATAATGTAAATGTGTTCATGTATTCACAAGTATCATTTTATTTTGTCCATCTATAGGTATTCCGACATTTGTTAATATCACGTTGAATATTTATTAGTTACTTTATTCGTTCCACATCATTTTTAAGTAAGACACAACAAGGTACTACTCGGTAAAGACATGGATTATCTAAATATGGTTATTTTCATCTTCAAATAGAGGAACAAAGATACCAGATATATTTTATACTACGTAATATTTTACTGCAAGACAGTAGGTTACCGCATTTCAAAAAACGTAACTTATTGAGAAAAGTGACATCTTACATTGAATGCTGACATAAGAACTGTAAACTCTGCCTTTGTAACGGGAATATAAATGCTTTCATCCACATTTGTAAGCTTGTTCTGGACACCTTCACAAATTATGAAATTACATAGGTAAAATTAGCATTTTATAGGTCTCACATATCATAGATACCGAACAAGAAAGAGGGGTACTGAGATTGAAGAAATGGCCTGATCCATCTGGTAGTGGCTCCACTTTCAGCACTTTTCTAACTCTACCTTCATCGCTGTAACAGAAAGATCAGAAGCCACTTAAGTCATAGAGAACAGAACCAGTTAACTACGTATTCTAAGAGCACTAGATGTTAATTCAACTCAAAAGTGGCACCTCTTTGAGTGTAAAGTCAAAGAAAGCAACGCTTTTAAGCAACCACATTTATCAAAATTTTAACTTTAAGAGCTCAACTTATAATTCCACTAAAAAGATTACAACCCTCAATTGAATTAATAGAGAGAGAGCCGAGTGTTACAAAAAACTGAGACCAAACTAAATTATCTTATGCCAAAACAGAGTTATAAGCTTTTTAAGTTTGGCAATGTTTGCAGAATGAAAGAATTGACCATTTTATGTCATCTGATCATGTATAGTCAGCCTCACCTCTTTCCTTTAAAAGGATCGTGGAAAAATTCGCAAGAATCCCTTGCTCCAAGGCTGATTAGGTTTCCCATTTCACTCACAGACAGTGAAAATACCTGCGGATTTACACATGTATAATTGAAATTTTTTGAAACATGAACTCTAAAAATTTACTTGATTACTACACTACATGCAATAATATCAAACGCAGACAATCATTATCAAAATTGCAAGTCACTCCAGAGTCAAAGAGCCCATCACAGGTTTGACCGATAATAATTGAAATTGATGTATGAATTACCTGCTTTCTCATCCAATCATATTGCCGAACACCAGCTGCAGGAGCAAACTGCAGCAACACAAATCCCTCTTTTGAAAGTTTATATGCCCCCGACTGCACTCTCCGACAATCAAACATAATGATTATAAGATAATCAATCGAACAAAATATAATTTCTAAGAAAAAAATAGGTAGGCTAAGCTTTGAACCATACATCCAAAGGTGTGAATTCTGGAGCCCGAGGCTCCACTGTCAAAGCAGCCTTGCCTTTATATATTGTGTATCCAACAAAAACTCTTGTAGGTCCAGTCAACAGAATCACAATATAGATCATTTGCGCATACAATTGTTCTAGCTCCATATCTCAATTCTCA
This sequence comes from Lithospermum erythrorhizon, assembly GCA_019722365.1. Taxonomy (NCBI): domain Eukaryota; kingdom Viridiplantae; phylum Streptophyta; class Magnoliopsida; order Boraginales; family Boraginaceae; genus Lithospermum; species Lithospermum erythrorhizon. The sequence goes on from JADFUC010001514.1 coordinate 594,313, forward strand.
ACCATTTGCTCGAAAAAAGTTAATGCAGAGAAAAAGATATAGGATCAAAACAATTCAACAATCATATTTTAAGAAAAAATTTAGTGATTGATCAAATATATTTTCAAAATAAAAAGTAAAATGAACAATCCATATATTAAGAGAAAGTTAAGCTCTTTCACTTAACTAAGAGTTCACTTAAGATAAAGGCTAAGCTAAACACATTATTTTTACTAAAAATCCGGCCTTTGTCATTGATTCTAACCCAAGCATCGTTATTGCAAGACCCGTGCCACGAGGCTAACCATAGTGGTTAGGCCAAACACCCTCTTTCTACTAACAATTCGATGATTTCGGTCTGTCATTGATCTAACCCGGTCTTTTTAATTGATCTAACTCGGACTGTTGGGCATTGTCATTGCAAGTAATACCCGTGCTCACTAGACTAACCATAGTGGTTACGCAAACACCATCCTTTTACTAAAATTGGCCATTTACTCTTGTCATCAGAAGTAATACCTTGCATTGATCTAACTCGGCATGTCATCGGCAGCATTACTCTCGTCCACTGACTCAAGAAGCCGTATCGTTAACAAGCCGGGCCGAGCCGAAGCCTGAAGCCAGCTCACTTATGTGGAAATTTAAATTTGAAGCGATAAAGCTACACAAAAAAATAATAGATGAACATTAATCACACCGATAAATCGATATCGATATCGACTAGATTATAATAAAAATTCATCATAACAACACATTTGTCTCGATAATAAATTTGAATTATCATAAAATTATAACAAAATGGGGCCTTTAATATATAATAATTTCATATAACCGGTTCATCGAAATTGGCCTCGAAATGAAGTCGAAGAAGTGGCCTGATCGCAGCTCTACCAATATAAAACCGACCAGCTCGAGCCAAGCCTGCAGTCAGCTGTCAGCCTGCCTGGCTAACAACTCTACTACTGGGAATCCCAAACACCCTCTTTTTAGTTTTTATTAAAAATCCACCGCTATCGATTCAAAGCTGTAATATCACATCGCAGCAGCACTGAGTTCACTCCACTAACCATTATACTGTTAAGCCAAACACCCTTTAACCAAATTTCTGTCATTCTAACTCGAACATTGTCATTACAAGTAATATCCGTACTCACTATACTAACCATACTCTAAGTTAACCATAGTGGTTAAGCCAAACACCCTTTTTTACTAAAAATTCAGCCTTTGTCATTCTAACTCGAATATTGTCATTGCAACTAATATCCGTACTCACTATACTAACCATCCTCTTAAGTTAACCATAGTGGTTACGCCAAACACTCCTTTTTACTAAAAAAATTGACCTTTGTCATTCTAACTCGAACATTACCATTGCAATTAATATCCGTAATCACTAGACTAACCATACTCTAAGTTAACCATAGTGGTTAAGCCAAACACCTTTTTATACTAAAAATTCGCTCTTGTCGTTCTAACTCGAACATTGTCATTGCAAGTAATATCCGTACTCACTATACTAACCATACTCTAAGTTAACCAATAACCATAGTGTCAACCCAAACACCCTATACTAAGCTGTAAGCAACCTCATGCAATTCTTGGAAAACATAACCAAGAAAATAAAAATAAAAATAAAAAACTAAAAAGTACTGTAATTTTCATACCAGTTTGTGAAGATTCAGGTGGTAAGAACCTAGTTTGCTGATGTTGGTCATGTCCAAAGTAGTCAGAATTGCATTTGACTTTGAAACTAAGGTTGACTTTTGCAAATTTGGTTTTTGGAATTTTTAAGGTTGTGGGGTTTGGTAAGAATGAAGTCTTTGATGGAACACAAGGGTTTTGGAGGGTGAAGCTCCCTACTAGGGAGCATGAAGAAGAAGAAGATATAGAGAGGTTTAGCATGTCTTTTTCTTCTTGATGAGTTAGATTTTTTGTTAGATTTGGATGTTGTTTTGGTTTCATTCAAAAATATCAATTGTTTATTATGGAGTGCTCATATCTACCTTTGTTTAATGCTTTTTTTATTTCAGACAAAATTTTCAGCATGTTTTATTTTAAATCCATGTGCTCTCTTTCTATCCCACAGTTTTATTACTACGTTATCGTATACATTTTTTTCATAGCTATAACATTCAAATTTTCGATTTTAAACATATTTTTTCGTTGTATAATATTTTATGTTAATATATTAATGCAAAAAATTCAAATGTATTTTTTCATTTATATAATTTAACAAGATACTAATACAAACAAAAATATTCTTTTCGCACAAAGCTCAAGAAATTGGCAAGAAAAGCTAAAACGAACAATTCATGCGATTTTATGAAAGATTTCATTAATTATAAACGGTAAAATTGAAAAAAAATTGTGCTCAAATTTATACTGGAATATACGCACCTGGCCAAAATAATAGTCTGTAAGGTAGTTTGATTTCGCTTAATTCTTATTGCTTCCTAAACTATACTCGAATTTTCTTGTTGCCCCTCATACTTTCACCAACTGTCTCTACTTTCATCACACTGTTCTAAAAGTGTTTTTACAAATAAAATTGATGAAAACTCATTTAACATTGTGTATTAATTATACATATTGGGATTTTCGGCAAGACATTTTGAAATAACATAATACGCGTATCTTTAATAATAATTGAAAAATAAATATAATTAAAATTAAAATATCCTTGTTTACACCCCACCCCATATCACTGGCCTCACCCCACTACCCCACCACTAAATGAACCAAATCTGCACAAAAGAACTGGCCTAGTACGTTAAACAAAAATAACGAAGTGGCAATGGTAAAACCTGATTAGTCGTGTGGCGGGTTCATTTCGTTCGTGGGAAAATAGGGGAGGAAGTCGATTGGGGTTTTATAGAGGAGTTGGGTTGTCACTTTCAAGGTCTGGGAGTGGATTGGGGCAATTTCTTTGGGAGTGGAGGTTTGGGGAAAAGTACTATGGGGTAGCGAGTGGAGGTTTCGTAGGTATTGCCAGTGGAAAGAGGCGCGGGGCGAGCAACGATAAGTAGTAGTAAATCTGGATGGTGCCAAGCGCGTAGGCGCAGTTGGACGGCAAGAAAAGCGCGGGTAAAGATATTTAATTTCTTTAATTTTATTATTTAATATTATTAAAGTTAAATAAATTATGTTATTTTAAAATATATCCTAAAATGTATCGGTAGGTATGTAATTTTACTTACCCTTGTGTTAAATGAAGTTTTCATACCTATTTGCAAAAATATGTTTTCAGTAAGAATCGACACGACGAAAGATGAAAAAGAAATGATCTAAAACGAAGATTTATGTAATGCTAGGTAACCTGACATAATTTAGGGGCAATAAGAAAATTAAGCATTTGATTTCTAGATGTTAGATTATTTCTTGATTTATAGGTTTGAGTATTATTATATGAGTTTAAGGTTTCAATTTTAATTTATGAATTGGTGATATGAATTTGATGTAATATTTCATGTAAGACAGGTGTTAAAGAGATGATTAGATCTGGGCAATATCATTTTTTGTTGTTTCACATTTTGTTGAGAAACTTATTTTGAGAAAAAATCTTGCATATGAATACGTTACTTTACATTGGTTTGCGTTTTAATTTCATACATTGAATCGAATGGCATGAAATTACGAATGAATAGTGTCATAGTGATATGAAATTACTAACGAATAGTTATAGTAATAAGACACAAGATATAATATTGGTGGTTGAATAATGCGATAAATGAAAATGGTTTCTTAACTAGTTTATACTTCATATATGATAATCTCAAGTGTTTCATTGAATGAATTTTATTATTCTAAATCAGTCAAAAATTACAACGAGATTTACAATAAAATATACAAATAGTCATTTAATTGTTTTCTATTGTCCTTCTCATCATACTTGGTGATCATCTAGTCCTGGCAGGGACATCAACAAATTGGCTCCTTATGTTCTTTCAAAAAGGCAAAAGTATATATAGTAATTAATGATAATAGTTAAAGATACAAAAGCACTATATATATGAAATATTATCTATATTGTTAATATATGTCGTTAGCTTAGCATGGATAATTGATTCTGCAATTGAGGGCACCAGCATGACGAGTGAGGACACCAACAAATGATCCTGGTTGATATGCAATATCGGTTGTGGCAGTCAATGGGGTTTTTTGTAATGGTGCTCCTGATTCTGTGAAGAAAGCTCCATTCAACATAAGATCACCCTCTGACCTCCATTGCCAATGTGACCAATCATCCTTGTTTGCGTAATCTCTATGAGTCACCTATATATATTCAAGAATTATTTGGGTTAATCCATGTTCGGGAATTACTCGTAATGATGAGATTCAGATTCTCATCCTCGTAACAATAAGGGCGGATTTCTGTCTATATGAGTCACCTATATATGTTCAAGAATCATTTGGATAGTCCATGTTCGAGAATTACTTATAATGACGAGATTCGGGTTCTGATTCTTATAATAATAAGATCTTTCAGATTTTCGGAAAAAAATATGGAGTATATGTTTTTCTTGTATTTATATTGTTACCTCCTTGAGGAAAGCATCATTTGAGGCTCTGAATCTGTTGCCTTGGCTGACAATGGTGGGATGTGCACTTCCACCAATGGCATACTTCTCCCAATGATTGTAGTCATTGTTAACAACATGGACAAAACCATATCTGCATCTTGGCATTCTCTGGATCAAGTTTCTACCAAACCTATTGAATGCTACTGTTACTTGCATGATCTCATCAGCTGAATAAGAATCATCTGCTCCCAAAAGCATAACCTACAAATACACAAACAATATTATACATTGTCTATGCATAGTAGTCCATATACTTGTGGAACTAGAATGATATAGGAGGACATTTGCCCCTAATTTTTTTTAAAATATAATTCTTTTATTCATGTTTAAAAAAATTATGTTTAGTTTAAAAGTATAGTTATTTTATTCCTGTTTCCAAAAATTATGTTTATTTTCGAAAAAATTATGCCTGCTTCCCCCCCGCCCCTGAGTTTTTATATTTTTTTTTATTTATATGATATCAATTCATCCGTTTCCTGCAAAAAAAAAATCTAATTTCGCTACTGAATTCATATAATAAACAGTATATGTATGGTATACATACATCATTGTGGTGATTGAACTTGCAATTGGAGATTGTAATAGCTGTGGAAGCCATGATAGCATCAACAAGACCATCAGCACAACGTGCAAATGAAACATGGTCAATCCAGATTTTGCTGCCAGTGAAGATAGAGATACCATCTCCATCACTAATTGTCCTGAGACCAGTATGGTCAGCAGAATCAATGATCATACCCCCTGGTTTTGATACAATATCATGAATCCTAATATTATGGATGATGACATTTTGAACTGATTGAATTGTCAAACCAGCACCATATGCAATTCGAACCGTCACACCTCTACCATCAATAGTCTTGTTACTATTGATCAATAGCTCTTCTTGGAGTGTAATAACCATGGAGTGCTTGAACACAACCCATAGAGGCTCGATTCTTGTTAAGGCGTGTCGTAGAGTTCCTGGCTTGGGATCGATAATATCGTCGTCTGATGGATCGGTAACAATGTAGTATGCTCCATCTTTGCCACCAGTCACGCCACGACCGAAGCCACGAGCACACTCTGCTAGCCTCTTCCTGTTGGTTGCCCATTTTGGGTCACACCTCCAGCATTTGTCTATTGGGTTTGATGCAATGTATCGCACTTTCTCCCATTTTCCTCCTCAAATAAATTTTAACATTTTGTCCATCATTCATGCATTTGGTAGATAAATAATAAACATCGAATGTGGACAAAAAAGAATGGGCCTACATACCATGCATTTCAAAGTTTTATTTAAGACTTCATTCAGAAGTTACTTAATTGGCTGTGTGTCATCAATCATTGCTATAATAAGAATCATAACTACTGCACTATCTATTAAAAAGTGCTCAATTAAAATCGGAATGCTAAACTTAACAGAACAGACAAAAATATATTATCTTTATAATTTTAACTTAATTATTAAAATAATATTATTTATCATTCTTTCTACTATATCTCGATAATGGCAAAATAAAAAGAAATAAAAAACTAAAAACACACGAATTATTAATTTTGGCACTTATCCCCGAAGATGACTTACTACACTTAAATAATCAACTATTAATTTATCGAAGTTTCTATTGTACATGATAATTAAAACAAAACAAGCACCTTATATCAGTCTGATCGAAAAAAAATTTATCGTAAGAGTTTATTATTAAATAATCAGATAATTTATCACTTGAAAAATTAGAAAAAAATTTAATTTAACACCATCGCCGGTAAGAATTTAAATAATCAATTATTAATTTAATGTTTGGGCTTGTGTATTTATAATTAAAAAAAACAACCACCCCATTCCGAGTCAGATCACCAAAAAATATTATCTTATGAGTTTATTAAATAATCGAAGCATAATTTAGCTTCCAGCTTTACAAATAGCTGACATAAAGCAAGTAATTCTGGAATAAGTGAATAGAAAACAAGTGGATCGGGCAAAAATATTATCTTGGGAAATGTTTATTAAATAATCGAAGTATTAATTTATCGAGTTTAAAAAAACTTAAAAGTAGCCACACGCTGCTGTTAAGTGTATGTCCGCGATTAAGTTTACAGAAAAGCCTAGTATTAATTTATCGTAGATATTAAATAATCGAAGATAATTTATAGGTTTTTTAAAAAGTAAAAACAACAAATAAAAAATTTAGCCTCGAGTATTAATTTATCGAAGCTTTGTATAGCTGAGCATCATAAAAAAATTGAAAAGCGAACGAAAAAATACCAATTTCAAGACCGCCTAAAATATTATCTTTGTAGCTTATTAAATAATCGAAGCCAAAATAAAAGGAAAAGCAGCTTACACTCATTTCTAAGTGTATGACTGCGCGCTAAGCTGCGGCCGAGTATTAATTTTATAGAGTTTCAGAGTAAAATGTTAAAAAGAACGAAAACAAAACAACATTGAGGACTTAGAAGACTTATCCCTCAAGTCGGACTCGACATAAAATATTATCTAAAGTTTTTATTAAATAATCGAAGATAATTTATCAGCTTAAAAAAAAATTAAAATTAAAAAATCACATGTGCATTTAATTATTGCCTGAGGCTGCACTTCAATTTTTATAATATACTACGTTGATACGCTCAACGAGGGCGCCTCAGCATCTGCTAAATTCAGTTTGAGGTATATCCCAGATACCGTGACAAAGCCCTCGTAGCCCACCCCATACACACCAAGATACCAAGAATCATCAGGACGATTCTCGATTCAAGAATACTACTGGCTGCCACAAACCAATTTAACTCCACGCTGAGCGCAGGCAGACCGCAAAGTAAGAACCTGGATGTCTTCACGATTTGTATACATTTGAAGAGAGGGTAGGTAGTCTAACAGTTTAAATGAATTTCAAGAATGTATATATGTGCTACTTTCTGAATGTATTTTATTGAATGTTTGTGTGACCTTCTCAGGATCCGTGTTGAATGCCTTCAAAGATTCAGCAACAGCATTTGCTGTTTTTTGAACAGTGTAATCATCTGGATTAACCCAATTTGCATGCAAGCATGAAAATGTTGCAGCACATGTAAGAAGGACAAAAATTAAAGAAATTGAATTACGGTTACTAATTGTTGCCATTTTTTAAAATGAAGCACTAGAAAATTATTGTTTTCTTAATTTTTAACAATTACCCTTTCAAGAACTTTGCAAATCACTAGAGTTTTAGTGATTTACGAAGTTGCAAGGGATTGTTAGAGGACTTCTTTAACATGCATTCAAATGAATGATGTTTGAAGTCCTCTTGAAAATTTAGTTTTTTTTAAAAGCTTTGTGTTCTTTATATATTACTAATGCATGAGGGAAAATGGAGGGAATAAATTGTGCCGAATTGTTTGGAAAACCATTCTTTCTAGCCTGTAAACTCACAAAGAGAAGGAGAGCCATTGTTTTATTGGAGGTTGAAAGTCTTATGACAACTTCAACTTCTAAGGATTGGATAAGAAAACTTCAATTTTGGTAAATCAAAATAATCAAATGGTATATTCTTTATTTTATTTGTTATATTATTTAGGAACTCATATTTCTAAACTTATTATACTTGAAGAAAAACAATACATGTCATCAGTTTGACATACAAAAAGTATTGCCTCTAATTTCTAATTCGAAGCTGCTACATTAGCTTTTTTCCCATTGCTTTTTTGATTAATCTCATTTAATCTCATTTAAATAACCCAATCTTATCAGTTGTTCAAACGACTCAAGGCCAGATAAAGTTTCAAATTGCTGTGTCAATCCACACACATGGCTGCTCGGGTTCGTCAGGTTTGAGGTTCTATGGAGCTGACTACAAGGCGAGCTAAAATAGAATTCTCAGACTCTCTTTATTTGTTTTGATCCGATTTTGTTTGAATACTGTTATTAACAAAGATTCATCACCATCAATATAAAAGAGATTCACACTTGACGTTACAAACGTTTAACTCGCATTCAAAACGCAATTTCCTATAAATAGAGAGACGACTTTTCTATTATTCACTGTGGCTTGAATTAGTCAGTTTTCACCCCCTTTTCAAGATTTCTATTGCTCACCGCCTTACTTCTCAGGCATATTTTCTCGTTTCAAGCTTTGCTTTTCCCGGGGTTGAGTAATTGTTAGGCTTTATACTGCTTGCCGTGAGTTTTAATTGCTGGTCACCGCCGCAAGTAACCTCGTGAGCTACCTGGCCTAAGAGTGATCACACTTTGCCCGGCCGGATATTTCAAAGCACACATAAGCCAGAATCCTCGGCTCGTTTCTTTTTTGTCAGGCCACATTTGCTATATCACAAGATTCAGACTACGCTAATACGTCAATGAACATATATAACTGATTTTATTTCTGTTTTTTCATAATAATTTTTTTTTGTTATTGAAAAAAATGAAAATGAATAATGCTTTAACTTTTCCACCATTGCACCCAAAGGAAGCTACTAACTAAACATAGAAATAGCGTGTGAATAAAAGATGATTATTACTCAATGGTAGATTTCATTGTTCACAAATATACATGTTCAACTTCAAAATAATCCAGTTTGCCACTGTTCTCTTGAAGCAGAAAAATATATCTGGCTCTATACAAAATCACACAGTTAGATATTATATCCCTGTGCATATACACAGTATGTATGCCAGTCCCTTATTCGTTGGGCATCGCCTCCTTGGTCGAACAGTCTTCGTGTCTTCTTGCTTTGAAATGCCATGTTACAGAAGACACTTCGACAACATACAATAATTGCTAAAATTCCTTTATTGGTGGATTATATAGCTGAAAGTAACAACGAATAACTCGCCTCAGAAGTTGATTTTGTTTCTTTTTATTCAGCTTGCCACACTTTGTACTCGTTCCCCTCGACTACCAAGGACCATCTCTGATTATTATCATTTGGGGGTTCGTAGTGACCTGGTCCAATCTTCATGGCTACCTTGTTATCAATTATTGCAGCGTAAACATCCCTATCCGCCTTGGTTATTTGAATCTGAATCACATAGATATATCACGACGAATATTAGGCATAAGTTTTTTATGCATGCACAATATCTGAAATTCCAATAAACCAAAATGCTCCAATTATTAAAGAAGTAGACGATGACACTTACTGGACTACGACAGCTGATCTTGTTCCTTTTCCTGACGGAAATAAGTTGAGATATTTCAGATTGGTGATGGGAGAATAGGTGATCGTAAAACACTGATGGTGTTCCCGGGTGAGTCAGGATATAGGCGTAACCTTGCATTTCCTTTCCACCTGGAAATCTCCAATGACCCTTCAAAAGAGAAATAAATAAGTAGACAAAGAGGTCTAACGTCACAACATCACAACAAAACAAAATAACTCTAATACTTATCAATGTTTCCAAGTAATCGTATGGTAATACCAATGCGTCTGTGTAGTCATGGAAGTAATTATCAAACCTGAAAATCAGATTCTTCGTCTGGTAGCTCTTACTAAATGGACTACTTATGCATATAAGTTAGTAATAGGATGGAGGGGAAGTCACATAGGATATTGTAGACACCTGTGTGGATCCAGTATCATGATTTTCGATAAATGTAACAGCACGAGAAGGCCACCACCCAATAACACCAGGAGGTTTTCCTTTTGGATCTACTAATCGCCAGTACTCGCATCTCTCTAGTGCCTATATAATGCAGATCTCTGTGTGAGTGTCACATGGAAAATGACAATTGAAGCTTTAATCAAGCATGAATGGAAATGATATAGTTCTTACAGAATGAAGGATTCCTTTAGTCGTAACATCAAATGCACCAGCAAATCCATTAGTAGTATTGATCCAATCAACAATCCTCTGCCTGTGTGCGTCTTGATCGTAATCCATCTCACCATACGAGTAGCTAAGTGAATCCCAGTTCTCACCTACAGCAAAATAAGGCTCAGTTGCATCCAAGTAGTCCTTTACATAACCACCCCAAAATCCCCGAACAAAGTCAAGCCTCCATCCGTCATAGCCAATGTCTTTCCTGCAGGTCCATGTTATGCAAACAGAGTTATGTTTCAGATTCCCAATGACGAATACAAAAATTAAAAAAAGTACGTTTTTATGCATAGTGAAATCATACTCGATCTTGATCAAAATGACAGAGCATAAGGGGATTGATTTAATTGCTTACACTAATTTAATGAGCAGAAAAGAGCACTACAAGAACCACTTAAATATGCCTAAAAGAATCTAACCTCAGCCACCGTAACCAGTCCTTGATATCCCTCCTCACAAATTCTTGGGAGTGATCAATGTTTGGAGCGGCATGGAAATTATCTCCACTGCTCTTATTTCCCCTCCCCTGAACAAGATGATAAAAATGAATATAACAAACTTCAGTACAATATGACATGAGAAAAACATTGGTGTTTAGTATTAAACCAACTTAAGATAGATAAAAGTTTGCACAACTTCGCTCAACAACCCTTGACTAGAAATTCAACATTATGCAAAGATCTATAAGTGATATCATATCATATCTAGGAATTTGTGAAACAAAAAAAAATCACAATTGAGAGATATTTCAAGGGGCCAAGAAAAATCTCATCATCTAGTATTTTATATACCTGAAAATGTGGATCATCAGAAACAATGGCCCGATCGTCCCAGTTCAATTTACCACCAAACATATTCCAGACACCATTCTGATTTTGATATTGTGCACATCGATGGTTCAACACAACATCCCCTAGAACTCTTATACCAACTTCATGGAATTTCTTCACAAGACTCTTCAACTCGTTAATATTTCCATACCTGTAAAAATATCTGAATTTAAGGGCAATATGATTGAAATTCACTATAATAAGAACTATTGCTGAATTATCTCAAGAATATGTTAAGCTCCATACAGATTTTAATATGAGACGGTTCTATAAAAAAAATATTTGCATGCAAAAGAAAAAAGAAAAATAATAGGATCCAAATATTAACAATCCACATATCTCATTCTCATCTCTACCTGGAATTCAAATTATACAAATCTCTTGGCATGTAACCTTCAGGTGATACAGAATCTGTTGGTGGAGGTAACCATACCACAGTAAAACCAAGTGACGATAACTCAGAAGCTTTTTCTTGGAGCTCTTTGTACCATCTTCCAGTCTTCTGTGACTCCCAGTTAAATCCTTGGCATAAAATCTCAAAGCCTGACCCAGTCCCTGAACAAAATACCTCAGGAGATTTCAGCTCCTCCAGTTCTGTCAAATCAGTTTCTGAAAATGCTGGAACAGAACCCCTGAAGATACTGTAAGCTTCTGCAGCAAGCTTCTCAATTTCTTGAAGAATGAACTCTTGAGCTTCTTTGGTTTTGTTTTTCCTTGTCTTTACAGAGGATATGCCACTTACCAAATGCCTTATCTCGGTTATAATTTCATCAGTATATGCGGTATCTTCTTGATTTAATTTGGAACCGTTGCTAGAAGCTGCGGAAGGACTTATTATCTTGGTTTCGGCTGTCTCCTCAGACTGAGTTTGCTGTCCTTTGGAATTTGGGATTGATATGAGAAAATCTTCACCAGAACAATTCAACCAAGTAGTTTCATTTAGTTTCAGCACAAAGGCGAAGCCTGCAATTCCTTTACTTATTGAAAATAAACCTTCAGAACCATGGCCGCCGTTTTTGCGCTGCAAATGGGAAGTTGTTTCCTCAATAATGAACTGAACCACTTTAAATACATAGAAATATAGAATTTTCAGGCGAGTGTGAGAATCCACTAATGTATAACTTGATAAAAGTTGTGGACACATAGATGCTGTAATTGCCTATTTATGGGGCATTGATATATGACGACAAACCTATAAAGGAAATGTTTGAATCAATGTAGAATGAGAACAAGCTATTATGAATTTCAAGTATACCTGCAAGAGAGTCCTCAATGCACTGCTCTTAAATGCAGTTGTTTCGGCTGGATATGGCTCATTGGGAATTTCCCACTTCTTATCATCATCTTTGTAAACTCCCCAATGAACAACTACATCTCCAGGCAAATCAGTTTCCATATGCAAAAGATTATTGGCTGTTTCTGGACATTCTTTTACCGAAACAGTCACTGAATTATGAAAATGAGTTACTTTCATAATGTTGTGTTCTTCATAGAAACCCTCAAAGACCCTTTTTTGCTTGTTAGCCTCTCCCGATTCATTGTTCATATCTTCTCCTAATGCTCCTGGTATGTAATAGAAACACTACACATTCTTAGTGTAAACTATTAACTTTATTGCCTGGCCAGAAATGAAGAATAAATGATAAGGGGGCTGCACACGTTTCATACGAGTATATACTGAACATTTAGTCCATTTCATAAAAACCTTGAGCAGGCACTCGATAAAGAGAAACCAGAAGGCCAACATGTTTAAGAGGAATATAATATGCATGAGAGTATGGACAATTGCAGATAATGTGACTACCTCCGACTACATTTCCACCATCAGTAAGGTAACCGAGAAGAGGCACCTTAAAGTCTCTCCCCTGATGTTGATACCATGCTCCAGTTTCTTCATCCTGCAAAGAATTTACCACAAAGACGGGGAGGAAATTCAAATTCAATCTCCATCCGAACAAATACATTAATGCAAACAGAAGAAGAGGCAGATACACAGTTGCAGTTGGCTAGTTAAAGAGTGAAGAGAAATTAACAACGGAAAGAAAACGGTCTACCTTTAACACAAAATTTATGGCAGAGACTGAACTGTTAGTTTTGAATCCAATCGTCACTTCACCAAATGTTTCTCCTTTGGATTCTGAAGCTGATGGTTCCAACGGAGTCTCAACAGCATAATCCTGATACAACGATTGGAACATGGGTTTGAAAACATGAACGAGAGGCAAAACTCAATACACGAAAATAATAACACACACCTTAACGAGAACTGATCCCGGAGGTATCATCTCTGGAGGCGGTTGATCCCAATCACTGAAAACGATAATAGAAAAAAGCTTAACCATATTTCTATGTCATAAATGACAATTGAGCAGTCTATTGATCATAGCTTCAGAGTACGAAAATGGAATCATTTAAGTTATTGCTAACCTTACACTATCACCTACATAACTAACTCCCCAGTGAAGAATCCACTTCCCAGGTAATGTGCAGCCCACAGTAAGCTGTCGATTCTCGCCATCTTTATCTTTATCTAAATTAATGTTTATCTTCCCTTCTACCTGCAATGCCATAAAATGCAACCATTTTATTAACTTTTCGCTTCTACTCAATTAGGATAAGGCTGAGAATAACGTCCCAGAAGTTATCATATCAGCTCAAATGTCACATAACATCTACATGATACATTGTTACACACATACAGAGATGTACATATCATACATTCATACTCCATTTTTTAATGGCCTAGCCATTTTTATTTGTCCATTATCATAGATTTGAACATGAAAAGATTCAAAATCTCATATAAATCATTTAGTAAACTAGTTCTCTTATAATGAAATATGTTTGAAATATTATGCCATAGTATCTACATGCATAAAATGCAGTAAACATTACCATTAATGTTTAAAATATTTGTACTATGATAATGACATCTCCATATTTCTAACTATATTTCTACATTTACACCCATTTATCATCATTTTATAATGTAGTATTACAAAATTGTCAAACATTTTCAATGGTACTCTTATATATCACTTCCATGTTATTATTACATGGTAAGGATGTGTAAAATCCGATCCCCTATTCGACTTGATCGCTTAGACGGATACTCTAAATAGAGACGTTATGGCATGTTGTTACATTTGAAAATTATAATATACCATGTTTGTCATATATACTTCAATGAGTTCATTTTTTGAAGATTATGTCATTCCTCCTTACATTTTAATCTTACTTATTTGTATTATATGGTATCAAGTTATCTCGTTTCCTTATCTAAAAGTCCGTGTTATGCCACTTAACTGTAGTATAACAAGTATTCTTCTAAAAGCCAATGTAGTTATTGCATTTTTTTTGTTAAGTTTTCGGCTCATTCAAATAAAAACGGAGAATTATTAAGATATAAACATGCACCTTTTGAGGCCATTTAATCTGAAAAGTTTCTTTCAAAACAATTTCGGATTCTTTGGAAGTCTCCACAACTGCAGTGTCGGTAGAGCTAGCTGGAAGGCAGAGTTCCCTATGTTTCTTGGCTCCATTTTTTAAGGACCTGGAAGTATAATTAACTGAAATAATACTGGGGGTACTTGTGATATTTAGAGGAAGTTTAGGGACTTGTTTGAGAAAGTTGTAGCTAAAGAATGGTTTACTATTAAGGGTTGACATTGCATTTGAGGCTGCAAAAATGATGAATGAATATGGATTTGAAAGAAAACGGGTCAGTTGGTTTTTTTGGGGGTTGGAAAGTTAGTTGAATGAATAAAAGATATTTTGGGGAGGGGTGATATTTGATTGTTTTTATTTTATTTTATGAGGCTACTATTTAAGGAATGATTTTGAGATATTATTTTTGTAGTTAGATGCCTTTTTTGGTTAATATTTCTTCATCTCAAAATACTTGATTAAGTAATTTAAAAGTATTTTATTAATCATTCGAAAAATTAGTCTATAAGATTATAAAATTTTATAAATTTAAAAAGATACTGACCTATTATCAATCAATAACAATGAAAATTGTAAGAGAGAAACACAAGAATTAAAAAAAAAAATCATAAATTTGTTCCTCACAGTTTTTGATTCTCTCCTCTAATCTCTATGTATTGTCGACCATAAAAGAACAAATATCATATTGGCCCTTGTATAAAAGAATGAAACATGGGATGTGTGGTAATTAAAATCTTTTTGTAAGCTCAATTGATATACTAATGGGCTTGTTTTGGTCAAGCCCACTAGTTGTATAAAAATGGACCTTTTTGGCCCATATTACAAACTAGACTAGCCTGCAACCTTTAGTGGGCCGGATAGTCCAGGCAGTCCTTGGGCACAATTATTTTGTGATTTGATTAAAACTGGGTTCATAAAATTTAAGGATTATTTGGTGATGATGGGTTGAGTATTTCTATAGAATTTTGTGAAAATAAATATACAAGTATATATAAAAATCTTGAACTATATACCTGTATTTTTTGTCCCGTACTTTTAAAAGTAATATGTTTTATACACGTAATAAACTCCGTAAGTACGCAATTTTTCCAATTAAACTTTTGCCGTATTTTGCCGCTTTTGTACTCAGAAAAGGCCGAATTATACCCGCACGCACGCATAACGATTTTATCCCGTAACGTATTTTGCTAACATGGATCTATAATGGGTTAAAATATGGTGACATGTAGTTTAGACATCAACGATCGATATCCAAGAGTGTCATTGAGCAAACTCTCATATTTAATTGCGATCACAATACCAACCCGACTCGGCGCTCATTGGTTTGCTTTTATCACTGGGGATTACGCTCAGACGAATAGCATGAACGTTTTCTTCACTTAATATGAAGTACTTATGTCCTATCTTGAGAAGATTATCACTAATAGTCATATTTTATTTTATGAAAACATTTTCTAGTGAAGTTAATTTAATGACTAAACAGCACAAATTCATCATTAATAACATTAGTAAGTCATGTTCCATACATGATACAGTTGCTTAAACACTTTTAAGGTTCTTAAAATGAATACTTAATTAATAGCCATTAAAGTCCACAAATATCACCTATAAATTATACTCATATTCATGGTACCCAAACCATGAGTTTTACGAAATCAATATAAAAACACTTGTGGACAATCATTTTCATTGGCTACCAAATATAAAAATGACATTTTGCAGTGTAATTTATTACAAATTTCATTGGTTACGTTTGAGCATCTGCCATGTGAGGAATGAAAATGAGAATATGCCACCTATTGGAATAATCAAAGAGTATATTCTCGACAAACATTTCATTTATACGGAGTATTATTTTGCTGTTTTACTAGAGAAATGAAAAATATATGAGAACATACTAACAATTTTTACAAATACAATGGACACATAAAAATTGAGAACTTAAAACAAGTTCTCATGGGGAAGAAAATCCAACTTTTCCCTCCTTTTTTTTAGTAACGTAGTACGTAATACATAATAAGTCTTACCAAATTCAAATATTATCAACAAAGTTATTAATATACATTCGCTTCGATCCATTTTAATTTATGTTGTTGCGAAAAAAAATCTGAACATTCAAAAATACTATTCCCTTCATCCCAAATTGATAAGGAGCTTTTGACTTGACACAAAAATTAATGAAATTTAAATTTTGTATCTTAAGCTACATTTTTCCTCATTCTCCTTACTCTCAAATTGGCCAAATCAAGAATCAATTTTGGAATTACTATTTTGAGTAAAATTTCCAATCTTTTAGATGAAAAAGAGTAATTATCATCACCGCTATGATACTCAGAATTTTATATTTTTATCGCATTATCTCACCTTTTAATCCATGATATATCTTTGTATTTCCTTTATAGTTTTTATACTCCTCTTTTTTAAATTAAATAATGAAATATCATTTCAAATAATATTTTATATTATAATTCGTTAATACTATGCCACGTGTCTTATTTACTTAATTTTTATTTATAGTTTTTGATGGAGACATTTGATATATACATAATAATCTGATCTAAGAACACAAAGTACACAACATACCATCATTCTTCTTCACCTCCACCCCCACCACCCTGCAATTCTTCAATCTTCCTCTCAACAATCCAAAATGAAGAAGGGTCCAGGACTATACACAGACATAGGCAAGAAAGCCAGAGGTTAATTCCCATCTCTATATTTTTTTCATTTCATGTTGTTATTATGCAAAAAAATGTAATTTTTTAATGTATACATGTGAAATTTTATGTATTTGATTTTTTATGTGTAAAAGATTGGTTTTTGATCATTTGGGGTCTCATAATTTAGTTACCTGATTTTTTTTTTTCCATTTCATGTTGTTATTATGCAAAAAAATGGAATTCTTTAATGTACACATGTAGGATTTTATTTATTTTTCGATTTTGTATGTTAAAGATTGGATTTTGATGATTTGGGGTCTCATAATTTGATCTTCTGATTTTTTTTTTCATTTCAAGTTTTTACTATGTAGAAAAAATGAATTTGTATGTAAAATTTCGTGTATTTGAAGTAGGATGTGTTAAAGATTGGACTTTCATAATTTGGGGTTTGATAATTTGGTTTTCTCTATATTTTCTTCATATTATTTTATATGGTAAAAGTGATTTTTACTGTGCATGTGGAATTTTGTGTATTTGATTTAGTATGTATTAAAGATTGGATTTTGATAATTTTGTTTTCTTATATTTGTTTCATTTCATGTTTTTATTATGTAAAAAAAATGGAATTTTTGTATGTATGCATGTGGAATTTTGTGTATTTGATTTAGTATGTGTTAAAGAATGGATTTTGATGATTTGGGGTCTTATAATTTGATTTTATTATTTGTTTTTTATGGTTCAGATCTTTTGTACAAGGATTATCAGGGTGATCACAAGTTCACTGTTACCACTAATACTTCAGCTGGAGTGGTAACCAATACCATCATTTCTCCACATATATTGATATAATATATATATGGAGTGCGAAATCAGGATTTTTATATGGACGAGTGAAGGAATGCAATAAAATTTAAAGGAAATGAATCGTAGAATTTCAACTTGTTTTTAAATAGGGGGGATGATTGATTTGTTTAAATGTATATTCGAGCAGGACTTGTTTTAGTAATTGGATTAGTAGATGTGTTCCAAACTTTGATGTATAAATGAGGTTTAATTACTTATGTGTATAGATTATAGATGTAATATTTATTTAGGACTATTGTGGCCGCGTAATTTGTAAATATGAATATTATATACGGGGATGGATGTATAGTTTCTGAGCTTAGGGATGTGCATACAGAACAGGTGTGTACCATATTACCATATTAATATGAGTCAACCATTGGTTTAATTTCTTAAGGGTAAATCGAAGCTATTATATCATTCCTAATTGTGTGGTTGAACGGATAATTAAGTACTCATCGAAGATATTGAAATATTGAACATAGCGGATGAGCTTTGCTTATAAGAAAGGAGCACTATTTAACAGTGTGTGTTGATGCTGTTTGCACATTTGTACATGGCCAGAAGTAATAGTGCTAGTTCTCTAAAGGAATATTTGTACTTCTGTTAAAATCACAGTTAGCACGTCTTGACTTGTTAATAACCTGCTGTATTTCAGGCCATCACTTCGTCAGGAACAAGAAAGGGAGAATTGTTTTTGGTTGATGTGGGCACTCAGTTGAAGAACAAGAATGTTACTACCGATGTAAAAGTGGACACCCTCTCCAATGTAAGTCATTACATTTCTTTGCAGAGCTTTTGCTTGTTTTAAACTTCTACTAATGTTAATTCCCTCTCCAAGGATCTTCCTGGCTCTGAGATTAAGATTGAATTTCGTGATCTGGACAATTATCTAATTACATTGTAATTGCTGATGTGCACAACAGGTTTACACAACCATCACTATTGATGAACCTACTCCAGGTTTGAAGTCGATTTTCAGCTTTGTGGTGCCTGACCAGAGATCTGGCAAGGTCGGACCATCTGTTTGTTGTCAATTTCTATTTCAATAATGAATCTGAAGCAGACTATTCTAATGGTGTGCTTCTCTTGATATTGGTTACAGGTGGAACTCCAGTACTTGCATGAGCATGCTGGTATCAGTACTAGCATTGGGCTCACTGCTAGCCCCATTGTCAATTTCTCAGGTGTTGCTGGAAACAACACGCTTGCTCTCGGAACAGATCTGTCATTTGACACTGCCTCTGGAAACTTCACCAAGCTCAATGCTGGGTTTAGTTTCACCAATTCTGACCTCATTGCATCATTAACATTGTGAGTAATGAGAATTTATTATAGATATCTGGTTCCATTCCTAGAGTGATGAGAATTAATTATAGATATCTGGTTCCATTCCTATACCTCATATGACGAAGTTACTATATTACTCGTTTTATAATAACCGGTTATTAGCAGTTCTAAATTCTTATTTTCTCCTCTTCACCTATTCTATACGCATCTTGTTCTCCCTCCCAAGCTCGCTTCTAGTCTTGGTGTAAAGTATGGCATGCCAGTTGTTGAATCATTTTCGTGGTTTCCTATATGATGAGATGGTCGCTAATATGTACAGGAATAACAAGGGTGACACCCTCACCGCTTCCTATTACCACCTAGTCAACCTCTTGACCAACACTGCTGTGGGTGCAGAGCTGTCGCACAGCTTCTCCAGCAATGAAAATACTCTCACGGTTGGCACACAGCATGCATTGGATCTCCTCACCAGTGTGAAGGCCCGAGTGAACAACTATGGCACGGCTAGCGCTCTCATCCAGCATGAATGGCGTCCAAAGTCCACTTTCACCATCTCAGGTGAAGTTGACACCAGAGCAATTGAAAAAAGCGCGAAGATTGGCTTGGCCATTGCTCTCAAGCCATGAATGCAGCAATAATGTTAGGTGCCCATGTCAAGACATCATTATCTCCTTCTAATGGGCACAACAATAAAATAAAGTAGGTCAAATGATTTGAGAAATAGAAAATTCTCCCTTTTTGAGGAATTTATGGTATTTGATTCAGTACTGTTGTGGCTTTATACTTCTATGATTGTGGAATGTAATTGGATTTTTTTTTTTCAGCTGGTAAATATCATCCAGCATGACATTTTATTTGATTTTGCTTTTTGATATGTGCACATATGCACAACCAAGCAGAATTCATCAAACAAAAAGAATAATAATACAAAAGGTAAGAACAAAATGAAATTTACACACCAACAAGAATCAACCTACAAAGGAACAGTTAGATTACAACAAAAGATCCTGCAACCTAAATGAAACAAAACATACCAAAGTGTAAACCAAACCAAAGCAACAATGCAGCAAAACATGCTCTAATAATTTTCATCCATATCCTCACTCTTTTGGTGCCTCAATGGTATAAATATTGCTGGAGTGTTTCCGATTCAAGTTTGGTTATATTCGATGCATTTCGAATCGAAGCCGAACTCATCTTGGTGTTTCGACGGAATTCGAATAGATACTGATTCGGTTCCAATTACATACATTTATAATTTTTCAATTTTCTTCTTATTTTATCATAAAATTAATTTCGTCAATTTAAACTCACAAACCGAACCTTCCAATTTTTCGAAGCGAATCGAACTAACACTAGTAAAAAGGAAGTGGACTCTTTCAAATTTGTTGATCAAACCCCAAATTAGCCAGCTTTCATCTCCTTCCTCCCGTCCCCAACCCTGCCCCCCCCCCCCAAATAGTCAGTTGAAAACCTCAAACACCCAAAAAAAAACCAAACCATAGTAATAAAAATTGAATCTTTCCATTAATCCAATTGAAATTAACAAATTCAAGAAAAAACTATAGTACTAAAAATTGAATCTTTTTTCTTATTCCAATTGAAATCAACAAATTCAACAACTTGGTATTTTTAATTTGATCATTTTCTTGTGTTTTGAGGATTGTTTGCACTTAGTGTTGAAAAATCAGTACTTTCTTGAAACCAAAATGGCTTCAACTGAAGGTTTAGTACCAATTACTAAGGCATTTTTGGCTTCTTATTATGATAAATATCCTTTTGTTCCTTTATCTTCTGATGTCTCTGCTCTTTGTGGTGAGCTGAATTCAATTGTTTCTGATCTGCAAAAGGACTCTCCTTTAACCTCAGGTGATAAACTATAGCAGAGTATTAATCGTTACTCGTAACTTTGATTTGAATCGAAATTATTATGTTAATTGTAAAGCAGGTTGAAAATACGATGTTTTGGTAGACTATAGTCCTTATTAGAGTTTAAGAGTTAATGCAAGAAATACAAACTTGGGTTTGTGTTTGCTTGATTCAATTGTGTTTGACAATTTGAATCTTGTATTTGGTAGTTAGTACGTTAATATTAATATGCTCCAATGCAGGTCTGGGGGTTGGATATATGGGAGGATCGCCTAAATCGACTGTAGAGCGAAATGCCAACCTCTATCTACCGCCTGGCCAATATATAAGAAGTGTGCTTCACAATATATAAGAAGCGTAGGTAGTGTAATGATCAATTTTCGATGGCCAAAATTAGTGCTACCTCCAATCCAGAAAGATTGTCTAGTTTGATTTTTGATGATCAAAATTGAGTAACTATGTAGTCTTAATTGACACGCGTAACTTGGATTTGAATCGAAATATCAAAATGAACAAACTTTTTGAAATGGAGGGTACATTTAGTCTATAGTTGAGGTGGATTTGGAATATTTATCACACCTTTGGTTGGTAGTTTATCCAATAATCGAATTTGGACTAGTGAGTTTTAAGAAAGTGCATATGTTTATGGCTCATTCGATTATTCTGAAATGATACATCAGGAGTCTGGGTCAAATTGTATTTGGTTGGTAGTTCATCAAATCATCAAGATTGTTTGTGGGTTTTCACGAAGTACACATTTTACCATCTGCTATGACTCATTCGTTAATCTTCAATGTTACATCAGGAGAGATTGAATTAGCACATGAAGTAAACCACGAGCCACCCTATAAAATTGATGAGAATCTATGGAAGAACAGAGAGCAGATTGAGGAAATAATCTACTTGTTAGAATCTTCACATTGGCCAGAAGGGGTGAGAAACTGACCTGTCTTCCAAGTATTAGTCATCTGTTTTAGTGTGTTACACATAATACAACTCACCAGGTGTATTCAAGGTTTTTAATATGCTGGGATTCTTATTATTTTAGTGGTTTATGTGGCTTTCTTATGACTTTGTAGTTTGTACTGATTTATCATTCTGAACCATAGACGTCCTAAAAATTTATCTAAGCATTTGTATTTATTTCTAAAAACACAGCTTCAACAACCGACGACACCCGAGGATGCTGAATTTGCTTCTCATATAAGCAGTTTCAAAGAAAAATTTCAAAATACTTTGAAAACTCTCGAAAATGTCCAAAGAAAAAATTCTGAAAATATATTTAATACAGGTAAGTGCTTAACCATCTGATATATTTGTATATGACTATTGTCTACCTTAGTATTTTATCAGCCCAGTGCATTAAGAAGTGTAGGTATACTAGACCTGTATTCAATCACTTATTTCACATTCATTTGCTTCCTCCTTACTAGGCGTCATTGAATTTCTTTGTAGTTATGACATACATGCCTCAAGATTTTCGAGGTTCACTGATCAGGCAGCAAAGAGAGAGATCTGAGAGAAATAAGCAGGCTGAACTTGATGCATTGGTTAACTCTGGCAGAAGTATACGTGATCGATATGCTCTACTATGGAATCAACAGATGGAAAGGTAGGTTCATGCGTGGCAGTTTTCTTTGTGGTTTGAAGGTATATTAATTACTGCATATGATCTTCAACCCTTGTTCATATAGGAGGAGACAGCTAGCTCAGCTTGGTTCTGCAACAGGCATCTACAAGACACTAGTTAAATATTTAGTTGGTGTGCCTCAGGTAAAGCCTCTCAAATAAGAACCCTTCTCTGTGTTTTTGTTTTCCGCTCTTCCGTCATTTGTCTTATGCTCACCCCTACCAGAATTGGCTCCATATTTTACATCTTTTTTGTCCCTGTAGTATCTTGTTTAGTTTCTCTATATATGCTCATTTTATGTTATGAGTTATTTTTACTTGTAGGTTCTACTGGATTTCATTAAGCAAATTAATGACGAGCAAGGGTATTTATTTTGCCTTTTTCAATAAAAAACTGGTCTAAGATTATGACTTCTTTAGATCATCCTGACAACTTATTTGAAGATTGGATATGTTAATTGAACTTTATAAACATTACCAGGCCTATGGAAGAGCAGCGGCACCGTTATGGGCCACCCCTATATAGCCTTACAAAATTGGCTCTCAACATTCGATTTTTCATTTCTCTATTGTGGAGTCGTTTTGAAGTTAAGAAACTGTGAGTGCAGAAAATCTATAAAGTTGATATATCCATTATGTAGACTTTAAACTGATCCTGAGGCTGTTTCTGTCTAATTCATTTTTGGATCATCTGCACTAATCAGTGAGAAGAATCAAATTGCTATTTTGGAAGAAGCTATAGGAATCTATAACTCTGAGTTCGAGAGATATATCAAATTTATGGGGTAAATAAGCCACTCTCTACTTATACAACTTTGTTCTTCCGACATATCACTTCAATGTGAATTCATAATCTTACTGTGTGTTTCTGCATCTCTTTTTAGTGTTATTGTTGTCCTGCAGGACAGATAATTTTAGTTTGCTACTTCTCCGTTTTGTTCTTTGAAATGTTTTAGACTTCATGATCCTGCTGTTTCTTCTTCACATTGAGTATATACTAATTTATTACCCTGTTTACTATGTTTTGCAGTGATGTAGTCGCAAATTCTCTTCACATTGAGTATATGCTAATTTTTTCCCCTGTTTACTATCTTTTGTAGTGATGTATTCGCAAATTCTCCATTCTTTATAACGGCAGCCGAAGCTGGTGCACTAGAAGACAGGTTTGTAACTGTCAGTGAGTTTATGACAATTCTTTACTTTTATATAATTTGATTAAAATTTCACCCTTTTTGACACTGTACTAATTTGTATGCACTCATGAATTGCAGGAGCTATGATGATTTCAAGGAATTCACCGTGGCACCAGGGCAAACGTTTGAGGTTTGCTTTTTCTGCCTTCTATGTGATCTGTGACTTGTCAAGTTGTTTATCAACTATTATTGCAAGTGAACAATGTGTACTTTTCCAGTGGCTGATCTCGTTCATTTATGAATTTCTGATGTGCAGACTATCTTGAAACTATGCTAATATTGATAAAAACGCATTTCAATTTTTTTTTTTTAAATCCCATCAAATAATCCCCAAATTTTGTTGAAGGCTTGTGGTATGATCTGGCTCTAGCCTTAGCTTCTGCATTCAGTATCAATTAGATCATTTTTATACATATTTTCCTTGGGCATAATATTTTAGTTTTCACTCTGCTTCTAAGTGATCCTTTTGATCCTTTTTTACCTGATTAGTAGCATTAACTTCACTATATTTTATTTCATTATCCTTTTTCGATGATGTATATGTAACTTCACTCTGCGGCCAACCTGGAGGTTGTGTATCAAATATCATATTAAATGCCACCATCAATTAGACTTCACTGTACGTGTATGTTAATTATATTTCATTGTTGTGCTCATTAAATAATGTGTTGCTTTTTGAGGTTGCATTAGTTGCGGAATCTGTAAATTCATTCATAGCTTGGGACTTCTCCATTGTGCAAGGGAAAATGACTATGGTATGGCCCTATTTTTCGTATACCACACCATCTGTCCATCTTAGTTGTAAAAACTCTAAATTGGAAGAGTTGATTATATTTCAAGTGCATAGCTTTTTGCACTTCAATGTGAATTCATAATCTCACCTCTTTTGGTCTTTCTTCTCATTCATGTTATGTGGAATGTCTGGCACTCTTGCATATGCATGGTGCTTTTCTCTGTTAATTTTACTGTTTAAAAATGTGGGGAATACGACTTGTCAAACGTGACTTCTTGGGCCTGACTTATGAAGCATCATGCCACAGGACATTGGATTTAATGTAGAGTTCATGGATCCTTCTGGACAAAAAGTAGTAAGTAGCGACTATGCCTGTGATTTTTGTCCTCATTGATGTTGTTTTGCAGTTCTAATGTGATTTCAATTGTTCTTTTGCAATCTTGTTGGTACTGATTTTCTAGCCAATCTTACCATCTCGGCGCTATGAATCGAACCAAGTGAGTTCCCCTATGACTATTAAGTTTGGATTCATTTGATGCAGTTCTCGGCATCCTGACAATATCTATTTCAGGGTAACTTCTCCACTCTACAAGCTGGAAACTACAAACTTATTTGGGACAATTCTTATTCTTCATTTTTTAAGAAGGTAATATAATTTTGTCGATTCTAGTTAAGGATTATCCTTAAGGGCCCTATCCTTAATGCAGTTCTGTTCATTGGCTTCTCTAGTTGCTCTTATTTTAAACAACAACAATAACCTTTCTTGGATATGGTAGAAGTTAAAACAGAATTGTTTAGACTCGATTGCTATCTACCTTCCTACATAAGTACATACTGAAAAATGAAACTATCACTGAAGTTCCCTTTATCACACTAATTTTGAGCGAACTTAGGTTCAAGTTTCCTTTATCACACTATTCTTGAGCCAAGTGTTTATTGGTTCCTCAAACTATGCAGGTTATCCGATACAAGGTTGATTGTATACCTCCTGTGGCGGAACCAGAATCCAACGCTGGTGAAAAAGATGAAGATGTTGCAGATTCATAAGACTTGGCTGGAGGTGGATAGGAGATGGCCAACCTTTGGCTCTGGTTAACGGTTGTATTGACTATGACGAAGATGCAGAGATGGGCAACTCATTGATGATTCTTTCAAGAAATTAAACAATACATGTAGTAGAACCATCAACAATAACAATAATAATTTATGTGATTGGGGAGGGGATGCTTGTTTGAGATGATTGGACATGTGAAATAGTGGTGAATTAGTGATTTGCAAATATACAAAGGGTACGGTAGCTGGTTTGGTGTAATGGTTAGACATTCACTTATAATGTTAGATGTTCGAAGATTCAAATCTACCATTAGATTCAGATAATAAAAGAAGAATGATGGTATAAAATTTATAGAGGATATTAATTTTGGTGCTATAGAGGTTTGGTTGAACTTCAATGATAAATTGATTTAGTGCTCATTTGATAGATCACACTAAGCAAGTTTCGTGACCATTCTTCTGGGTTGATTTAGTGTACTAGTCTTAATTGTTAGTTTAGTCTACTGCAATTGATAAGTCTAGGTCTTTGTTTTCGTAATTTATAAGACTATCCATTGAGCTTCAGACAAAGATTGGACAAATGTCAACAGGATGTTGGGAGTAAGAAGATAGGTTGATTTAAGTATCTTCACATTCTATGGAATATATTGCATGTCTTACTTGTCAATGCTTGAAGACATCAACAATCAATTTTTTGTGGTTTGTTAGACCTTGGACATTTTCAAGATAGATGTTCCATATTCATATACTCATATTACAGAAAATTTAAAAATTCGTGAAGGTAAACTAATAACCAATTAATAATATGGGTAGTAAGTCAAGTAACACATATGAGAATAGTGCTAACATGTTTTATCATTTGATCGTATTTCGCTGATTATTTAAAACAGGAATAATATGTAATTTCATAAATAATATTAAGAATTGATTTAAAACTATTTAAGATCAAAATACCAATCTTATCACATTATTTATAACTAAATCATTCAATTAATAAGTTAAAATTTAGTATATCTTATATAATTTGTAACAATTTACATTTTTAACTGAAAAACTACTTAGTGATAGCTCTTACCAGGGCTAATAGGTCCACTCAGGCCTCACAATAAGCCAAAAATCGACTTAAAATCGGATAGGAACCACAAAAATTGAATGTATATACATTTTGCAAACTACAAGGCTAAGAAATTTCTTTTACATTTGCAATTCATTTCCTCATCATGAGCACATAATTGATTATGCAATATTAACACAATGACTATTGACTAGTATACATGAATGAAACTTGTGGTGTCATTTTATAGTTTTATAACGTTTATTGCTAAATAAAGAAAGCTATATGATTGTCCCTTTTCACCATGGAATGGACATTCATGAAGCTTGCCGTTTATCAAATTGCGAAAGAAGGACCAATTAAAGATTGTAACTAGAGATATTATTCAAATTAATTAAGGTTTGATGACAACATATATAGGAATCATTCGGTACATTATTACTTTTCTTCTGATAGGAATCGTTTATTATCAAATTGTCTAATATGGAAAAACACAACAAATTTTTTAAAATAAGAATTGTCTAAGACGGAAATTAGTTTTTTGAAACAAAATATTGCCCAAAATAGATCAACATATAGTTTTAAAAGATTTAATTGTATTTTGTTATGAGTCATTTGGTTTATAACTTTATTATATATTGAGAAACAAATTATAAGTAAAATGGGACTTTTGATTAATCAGATAGATTTGATCAAACGTTATCTTTAAATTAATTTGTAATAAATATGACACTTGTCATGATTTTAAAAAGTATGAATGATAAATGTAATACTAATAGTATATATGATGATACAAAATAATACAGATGATTCAAATTCATTAGAAATAGGACATATATATGATTAATTATCAAGACATAAAATTATTATGTTCTCTTCCATTTAAATTATTTTTTCTTCAAAATTCAGTATTAAATCCGAAGGTCGATCTGCATGTAGTATAGGTATGTCATTCTGAGGTATAAATCATACGTGGAAAGCTGGAAATCCTTAGGTCATCCATGTCTACGAATTGCTAAAATTAATTTAAGCCCAAAAACCAGAAACTGAATATCTATTCACATTAGTGCTACGCAACTAACGCATTATTCTTAAATGGGTGCCTCCATTCTTTTAATTGATTATATAAATTTTTTTTTCTATCTTTATCAGATTTGATTATTTATTTTTTAATACAATTTTTATATTGAACTCTTAAATTTTTTTAACATCGATTGTTTTCTAATATTTTATTTTCACGTATTATACTTTTCTCTCCTCAAAAATAAGAAAATTATTTGCTTTATTAATAAAAACACTTTTAACCTATATAATCAAAGAATCGAATCTGATTTAATATTAAATTTGATTAACTAGGTATAGATAATCATATGTGGCAATCTGTGTATCAGACTCTTTGTATATATATGGATCAATATTGATTTAATTGATCACTAGAATTATTAGCCTAGTAATCATGTAATATTATACTGTAGGGTCTCAGGTATACCCTTGAAAAAGAAAATGATGAGTTAAAAAAATGCTCAACTTATTAGTTATAATTTTATTGAAATTCTTAAGTATATTTTTATCCGATCGAGAATGTTCGATTTTAGGTACAAAATCCATATTAATATGAATATCATATTTGAGTAAATACCAATTACTATAATTAAATATCATCCTTAGTCATCTAAACCAAATTTGAAAGTTTGAAACCATTATACTAATATAACGGCCCCTCGAGGTTCTCTACCATGGGATACCACTAAGCAGCTTATTTATCGGACAAGGTTTCAATCGAATGAGTGATCAGATCACTTCTTTTAACCACTTCAATACGGCTCACTTTTACGAAAGTTTTAACCCATATTATACTTAAAAGCACAAGACTTAAGATTTAGACCTAAACCGAAGTTTGAAAATATAAATGGAATGTTGCATGTTCCATGTATTGTTTAGAAATTAAACAAATCGTCTTCAAACGCCTCGATGCATGCTTGTAATTTTAAAAAAGTGTGAAACCGTCACACCAATGATTGGCGGCCCCTGGCCCTTTAATTTCAATTTGTACAGAACGGGAGTGCCTCAACCGGTCGAGACAGAGTTTTTCCTTTAAACCACTAATATTAAATTCCTCTACTCACATGACCGAATCCATACCGCACGAAGAGATTAGCTGCTTTCAAGAATTAAGCATTTCATTCACACAGTTTGGGACGATGCTTGTAATTTTAAAGCCCATTGAAGAATATCCTTTTCTTCACTACTAGCAAATTGTGACCACCTCTTTTCTCACCCCCTCGCTCTATAAAACCCCATGTTTGATACATTGCATGAATATATTAGTATAGCAAACAAGACGAATAAACAATTTGAAATACAGATACACAAACAAATTCATACCAACTCCTTAAAAAATAAAACATGCCTCCTTGCAATTTTCCCTCTTCTAATGGCAAAACAGTTTATCCCAAAAAGATTGTCCCTATTTCAGCCATGGCTGCTGCCTTAGCTAAGCCTGATGAGTCTCCTTACTACATTGGCTTCGAGAAGGTTCGTGCTGATGAGTACGATGAAATCACAAATCCTAATGGAATTATTCAACTTGGACTATCAGAAAATACGGTATTAATTAATAATATTTCTTGCATAACCAAATCAATTATTATCTCACTAAGTACGGACATCTATGAATATGATATCTAAATTCAAGGCTATGTATATTGTATGGTCATCTTTTTGTTGATCATATAAACTTTGTCGTACACTTTTCCGTCTATACCTCTAGCTCTGTAAATTAGTCATGAAAATTGCGATTATATAGAAATTAATAACTAAATATAGTTAGAGTAATTACTAATTAAAAACAGTTAGAGTAAGTGTTACAAATAAAGTAGAATATATTTTCAATAATAGTTGAATTCAAGAACTCTTTAAAAACTTGGATCAAATATCACAAGGTTATTGAGACATTTCCAAGTTCTTGCTTTTTTTTTTTCTCTTGATGGTAATATTGAGGTTATGATGTTGTCATTTATGTCCGAAATTTTCGGTCATAATAGTTGACTAATGGTATTAATTTCCTTTTTTGTCGGGTGGGATTGAAGTTGTCTTTGGATTTGATTAAAGAGTGGCTCATGAAGAATTTGAATGATTCATTAAGCCGAGGAAGCGATTTTGGATTTAACATTCATAAATTGGCCCCATACCAAGTGTTTGATGGGACGAAAGAGCTTAAAGAGGTAACTTTTTTTTACTTATGACCAAAGATAGGAATTAATTTTTAGTATTCTTCACTACTCATCACTAGGTAACACAAATTATAGTGCTCAGTCCAAAGTTTTGACTAGTCAATTTAAAAAACAATTTTAGTTTTTAAATTGATCTTATAAAAATATAGTAGTGTTGCAATACTTGATAATAATATAGTTAGAGTAATTTTTACAAATTCAGAACAATATTTATTTAAAGGATAATTTTATCTTTATATAATTTTAGTTTTTTTGTGTATATTTAATATTCAAACAATAAATTTATTCATTTGTAAAACAAAACATAATCATTTGAATATAATATCATATTTCTTAATTTAATAGGATAAAATTGTCCTTTAAACAAATTATTTTATATTTATGAAACTGTTCTGAATATATCATTGTCCTACTTAAAATGTTCACAAACAAGTAGTGGTGTGGGGTGTGTAGTCTTGAATGGTATGAATCTTTTTTCTCAAATCTAAGTATATGATTGAATTATTGATAGAAAATTGAGTTGACTAAAGTAAGATGCCAGAAATTGGTTTGTCATGAACCCGTTAATAGTATCAAATTGATATGATACTTCGAATTTGCAATGATTTTATCATCAATCATACAACAAGTCGACTAAATTTGGAAAATAAATTTTTGCACAACATGCTCATAACCTCCAAAATCAGTTTCCAAACGTCAAAATTTTAAGCTAGGTTATAAAAGAATGGTAAGTACAACGTTTTATTTGTCCAGTTGATGTGACGCATCATTATTATTTCCAAATTCCAAATATCAACAGATTTTGGCCTTGGATTCTTTTGCAGTTGCTTAGATATCTCCAGCAATCGTTATTTCAAACTTATTTGTCAGGATAATTTGCTACAGCAATAAATTTTTATGTGACAATGGTGACTCATCATTTTAACAGAGTAATTGAAATATCACAAAGTTTTCTGACGGTCATTCTGAAAAGGTTGAAGCAATATTCTCTCTCATTATCATATGCCACATTTCATCTCTTCCTTTTTCAATTGAATTTTTTTAACAATAATTTCAAACAATTTAAAATTTTATTTTTCATCAATTTTTTTAATTTTTTAAGATCTATATATAGAGACTAAATTTATTTCATTCGAAAATGGAATGAATATAGATGGTGAGGTATATAATAATAATGTGAGGAAATAGAAAATTAAATTATTGTATGAAATATTTATTGATGTGGAGTATAAAAGTTATTGAATATATTTAATAATATGGGAAATGAATAATTTAATATGACGAAAAATATTTGTATTTTAAAATATTTATTGGTGTGGATAGTCTTACCATTTTTTGCAAAAGATGTGCACATTCACATTATCCACTCTTGATTTCTAAATCAAATCTACCCAACAAGTTGAGTTGTCCCTATTATGTAGTACAAATATGACAACAAACATATTTGTTTGAATTTATCAAATTGACCATGTTTAACCATAATATCTAAAGGTTACATTCAGTGGTCCAATACACCTTTAATTTGAACATGGTTACACTAAACTTTACACATTTTAAATTTCCAGGTTATGGCTAGTTTCATGTCCCAGGTTCTAGGGAAAACCATAGAGTTTGTCCCATCCCAGATTGTATTGACTTGTGGGGCAAATCCAGCAAATGAGATACTCTGCAATTGTGTTGCTGATCCAGGGGATGCATTTCTTGTTCCTGCCCCTTATTACCCTGGGTAACTTGTACTTCCCATTTTAGTTTTTACACCAACTCAGTAATACTTCGATAATATATTGGCCGGAGCTTCTTTAGAGACATTGGTTCATGAGTTGTTGTTGTATAAATTTGATGTACGGACATTGATTAAGAAACGTTGTTCCGGGTGCAATGCTCAAGAGGCGAGTTCCTCTGCAATGCACCCTAGAGAAGAATAAGTGGAGTGAGAAAATTATAATGCTAAAAAGATGTGTAAATAACTTAACATATCTAAGTGGTTTAGTAATCATGGGATATTTTTCATTCCATTAATACTTGCCGTTTTGCAGTTTCAACCGTGACATGAAAATTCGAACAACTGTGGAGCTCATACCTGTCCACACTAGTAGTTCAGACAACTTTGCAGTGACAATTGATGCTCTGGATGAAGCATACAATGAAGCTAGTAAACAAGGGAAGCGAATCAAAGGCGTACTCTTCGCTAATCCTTCTAACCCGGTAGGGAACATGTTTAGCAAAGAGATGCTTCTCAATCTGCTAGATTTTGCAAGGGAGAAAAACATCCACATTATATCAGATGAGATCTACGCTGGTTCGAGGTATGGGGAGGAGCAATTCGTGAGCATGGCTGAGATAATCGACGCTGGAAGTATCGATAAAGATCGTGTACATATCGTATATGGCTTGTCGAAAGACCTCTGCATTCCAGGTTTCAGGCTAGGTGTGGTCTATACATGGAATCAAGATGTCCTGACTGCTTCAAAGAAATTCACAAGATTTTGCTCAGTCCCTCTCCCTATACAGCAAATCCTCATCTCTATGCTATCGGACACAAAATTCACTCACAATTTCATGAAGGTAAATTTGTTTAGAATCTGTAACTGTCCATACTAAAACAAAATGATTATATATGGATAAACTCGTTACCTTATTAATACAGATTGTCTTAATTTATCAATGTGTTATTGAGTTCCTCGATACCCTTCCAAGTGTAAACTGGTCCACTTGGAGACCATATACACGGGGTTAACACATGGTCTGATCATGAAACCATGTTGTATCTATATGGTTCTATCTTAAAATTGATTGGTTTTAGTTTGGATCCCTACAAATTCTTCTTAACATGGTATCGGAGTCAGATCGATCAGAGCGACGTATGGATTCCATGCTTATACCAATCCAGCAAATCCTGATCTCTATTTAATTTGACACAAAATTTACCCACAATTTCATGCAGATAAATCAAGAAAGGTTGAGGAAGAGGTATGATCTTTTTGTGGAAGGTCTAGAGACATTGGGACTTGGGTATACAAAGGGAAGTGCAGGTTTGTATTGCTGGGTGAATATGAGTAGATTGATGAGTTCAAATGATGAAAAGGGTGAGCTTGAATTGTGGGAAAAGCTGATGAATATTGCTAAGATCAGTGTGACTCCTGGAGCAGCTTGCCATTGTGCAGAATTTGGATGGTTCAGATGTTGTTTTGCAAGATTAAGTGAAAAGGATGTCTGTCTTACAATTGATCGTATGAAAAAAGTTGTAGAAACTAGTAATTTATCTTGTTGAAATAATTGCTATGTCAATGTGTGTATGTCAACAATAAAATTTATGTTCCCTTTAGCTTATTGTTCTCTTGAATTATATTATATGAGTTTTGCATATTAATCTTAAATGAAAATCACGAGATACTACTTGCAATGACGAACTCTTGTGTTTGAATCCGTACAAAGATAAGGCCCGAATTTTCAAAAAATATTGAAACACAAATATTTAAAAAAAAAATCTTAAATGGGAGTTTTAATGTTAATTTCACTATTTCAAAAGTTACATATCTGTGATCATTAATATGAGAGTTAATTGTCAACTTGATTCACAAAGTGCGATCAAGTTACATTTTGATTCCCGATAGTTCAAACGTTTGGATTTAGTCATCAAAAGTGGCTATATAGATGCGAGTTAGTCCCATATTTGGTGTCATAAACAAATTAAAGAATTAGCGTTTCGATGAAATTAGAGACCAAATGGTACTTACATAGTCACTTTCTAGAACTAAATGGACAATTTATTCTTATTATGGAGCATGCCCAGAACTTTTGGAATCTAATGAGTCCAATTCAAAGACGAATTCGAGCTCCAAAGTCTATTTGCTTAATTTATATCCCATATCTCATTATGCAGTAATGAATTACTTACGTGAATGAAATCTAATCAAGTTTTTTTTTACAGCTAAATTAGGTAAAATTAAAATTAAGAATTGTGTTCCCACTTTCTATTTCATTCATACTAAACACATTAAAAGTTGACAAGCTACCAAAAGTATTAGTAATAAAACACAAGCTACCAAAAGTTCTCATGTGATCAATGCCAAGAGCAGCTATCATACATTGAAGATTATTCTCTTTGTTATTATTACCATAACCTCTTTCAAGATTTAGAGGAGTCTCCCCTTGTTGATCCCCAGACAAACACACATTGTTGACCCTAAACTTCCTTTATTGAAAGTTCTGAGTCTGATTTGGCCAGCCAAGAAGCCTATAACAATGGTTTTCCACAAAAATTACATTTCAACCCTATCTTATCCATTTTGCCAAATCTTGGCCCAGTCTTATTTCCATAAGATGCATTACCATTGTTACCACTTCCAAACCTTGAACCAGAAGCTCTATTGCCACCATAACTATTGTTTCTTGGAACACCATTTCCGTAGTAATTCCATTGTTTGCATAACTATTATAATCTTAATTATTTGTTTGCCACCATAATAGTTATGCATTACTATTGTTTCTTGCTCACATGAAATAATAGAAAGTTTTGACTTGCATTGCATTCTGCATACTAATGGACATAAGATTGTGTATAGCATTTGTATCCTCCACCTGTGAGATCATAAAGAAAGCTTTTGACAAAGTAGGCTTTAAGCAAGATTTGATTGCTAATTGCATCATATTCTTCATTCAACCCATCAAGAATTGCATCATTTTATCCTCCTCATCATCTATGTAATTAGGTTTTACACTCCCTAATTCATCCCACGGACCTTTCAATCTGTTATAATACACATTCACAAAATCACCATTCTTTTTAGCAGAGTAAATGCTCCTCTTGAGCTCAAAATTTTTAGAAAAAAATCCTAACAGCTAGTTTCAATTTCAAAGCTCAAACTCATCTTCTTCCTTCATTCTTCAACCTCTGAACCAACTGAAACTCGAATTGCTGCTCATATAATTTTCAAACATAACTCAGATTTATGAATGAAAGAAAAAGTGCAAGTGAGAATTATTAATTTTAAACAAGTCTAGTGATACTGTCAAATTGTACTTAATTTTTTTTATATTTTTTTACTCAAACAAATTTTAGTTATAATCTTAATTATCATTGTAAAATCTTTCTATTATTTCATCATTCTAATAGAAATGAAAACCTATTCTATTGATAATAAATCTGAAGATTGCTAACTCTGCATATTACTAACCTTAAAAGAATATAGACACTAGACAATTTCTTAAAATACCTGCCGCCAAACAGATTGGCCCAAGCTAATTGGCATCTGTGGAAGACTAATCTATTCTAGATAACAGACAATCAGACAAGATTTGGGCTCCTAATTTAACTCGCGCCGTTATAATTTAAATCTGGCTACATTTTTGGGGTTGTTATACTAAGCAGCTTGACAAGCCAGGAAACTGTAGTGTTTCGCATAAATAGTCCCAGACGCAGTTAAAGATTATATTATTTATAATCCGCCCGAATAATAAAACCTTCGTGAAATCCTTCCTCAGACAAAGAAATTTTTTTCAAACGGCTGCAAACCGACTATCGCCCAGATTCCTTAATGTGACGCCGACGTTTCAAATGTTTCGACTGGCAACGAACTCGAAATGTATTAAGTTGGATATGTGTCCTCCGACGGGCTTGGGACGTAGTTCGCCTCGACGCTGATTTGGTCATAACCGGGCGCTTAGCAACAAGTGATCCCACGCGGGTTGTGGGCGGACTCGATCGTTGGCTCGGGACTCGACTGCATGCCTTAGACCGCCTGACGCCGCCAAGAGGGACGCCGCCCGTAGACTCGGACTTGTCGACAGGAACTGGGGACTGATGCCTCGTAGACTCGGATTGTTTGACGTCGCCTCCGTAAGACCGGGACGATGGACTCGAATAACCCCGCAGAATTTCTGGAAATTGCCCTTTTAGCATTGTGCTTTAGCAAAATTAGTTCCTGGCTGGCTTCCCCTGACTGCTCCAGAGCCTATTTGACGTGAGGATATGCTGATTCTCTTCCTCGATTCTTTATTTAGCTG
The DNA here is from genome assembly GCA_019722365.1 of Lithospermum erythrorhizon. Lineage (NCBI taxonomy): Eukaryota > Viridiplantae > Streptophyta > Magnoliopsida > Boraginales > Boraginaceae > Lithospermum > Lithospermum erythrorhizon. Next base: position 630,491 of record JADFUC010001514.1, read on the forward strand.
CAGGGCTTCAACAAATAAGGCTTCCCGCAATTGATTCAGACGCCAGACAGTGGCTTCAAATAGCCGCTGATCTTTTAGGCCGGATTAGGCATGAAGTCAAAGCAAATATGATTCCCGAAATGATTCGTGCGCAGTGGCTTCAACAACAAGGATCAGAACTGGCTCGACGCTGTTAGGCTTCGAAGAATATTTCCCCGGCAAAATTTATCTTCGAGCTTTTCTACTTCTTTTCTCTCTCCGCTTTTCTCGACCTCTTCAGCTCATCCAACTTATTCCTCCTATTTTCAAATTAGGGTATTTATAGTTACCAATCTTGACGGGCCGATTTATTTTCAAAGTTAATCATCATCTTACCGGCTGATTTTGGCGCACGATCCGAACTGTCGGATATTCAATAATATTAAAATAATATTATTTTTTTTGGAGATGTGCGCCGCCTTTGCTTCGGCAATCATTTTGGGCGACAACTTTATTTCAAGGGTAAAGTTTACCCTATTTTATCGGGCCTATGATAAAACCCTATTCTGCAGTTGCCTGTGAAACTCCTCGTCATTCAGAAAATCTAGCTTTTATTTCTTTGCTTTCTCCCTCCACTGGTTAATAAAATCCCAAAATTTAAAGTGAACTCCTATTCTGCGCTTAAAATTGTGCTTAATTAATCTTTAAACTCTACTTTAACGAAATTGAAGGTCAGGCCTCGAATCCCTAAAACCCTTTTCAGAATTGAATTTAATTCAAAGTCAGAATCCTAATCAACACGTGTCATCGTAGGATTGGATTAGATTACCTAAATTAATAAATTCAAAAAATAAATTTTATTAATTAAAATTAATTACCACCTGCTTCATAAATTCCTCAAGCACAGACAAATGGTTCTCATTCTCGGCCCCTTAACACTTAATATTAATTAAATTTCCACTGCCTACAAATGCCCCTCGAACTCGGTTACGCCTACGCTGAAGGCTTTTGTTCAACATACTGCTCATCGGAAGCATGACGCAATTGTCGGATTCTGCCTCTGCTCGATTTTCACCAAAGATTCTCGCATCTCTGATATTTTCGGGCCTTCTCGTCTAATATGCACAAGCAACATCATTTAATTTCTAATTTAAGAATGAATACCCTTGGGATATTCTCTCGACGCCGAATTTAGTACGGCCCGTCGTAATTGCACTTCTCCATTTTCTGATTTTCGATCACCAGGTACATGACCATTTGATTTTTCCATGGATATAATTTATTATGGCTTTTAATCATAATAAGATATATATTACCCTTATTTTATGCTAATATAGCAAAATAATAAGTGATTTCCACCTTTGCTTTTCATTAAGTTCAGCACAGAATAATGAGCACCCAGAAAATTGCATGTCGTCTCTGGGTCCGCACGGGATGGCCTAAAATATGGCCTCAGATGCCCCATGCGGGTTCGACTTCCGCATTTGATGTGGGCTTACAGGTCCGTTTGTCACATCAACTAAGTTTGACCTAACTTCTCGCACAAACCTTTAAAATCTGCTTTCTTTTGTTTCTGGATCTTGTAAAGAACGAGAATTTGAACAATATTCTTCCCTTTTTCTTCTCAAGATAATTCGTGAAGCAAAATTTCTTTCTTTTTGTAGCCCAAATTTTCGAACCATATTGGTTCAAAAATAGTAATTTTTTTTTTTACTTCTCAAATGCTTGATTTCGGTGCTACGCCGAGTTACGCTCACTTCTGCGCCCCTCTTTTCGGTAAATATTAGAACTTTTTCATGGGATGCTCTTAAGTGTATGTTTGTAACACTTTTTCATGCAAAATATTAAGGTTGAATTATAGTAAACCCAAAATTTCATGAATTTTTTGCATGTTGGATCAAAATCCGTTTTGTGTGTTCTTTGGATTTTCTTTGATTTTTTCCCGTTATTTGGAGCAGTAGGATTGACTTGAAATTTGTTGGAGTTGTTCAATAGTGTAGTAGTACATCTCCAACTGTTCCAGAATTTTTAGATTTATTTGACCCCTCTGTGGATTTGCATTTTTTGTTGTCGTCTTGTTTCTCGTGCTTCTTTGTATTCCTCGGGGTGTATCTCCATATCCGCTTACTTCCCTTGCGAGAACCATGCATGGTCTCGAAGGTATTGAGCGTAGGATTCCAGCAAAATTGACACCTCGTAATGGGTAGTCCTGGATTTTGAGATATTTGAGTTTCAGGAATTCCCTGTGATTTTCCTCTACGACTTTTACGTCTTTAAAGCAGTTACGTCCGTATCTTGTTGCTCAGATTAAATCAGTTTGCGATGGTCTTTACATGCCTGCGTAGGTAACTGATTCCTCTACATTTTGTCTTCAGGGAACTTTGTCATTCGAGCAGCTTTGCACGTCAAGATTTGCCCCGGAACGGCCAGTACTCTCTTGGTACCTTTGATCTTTATTACTTGCATACTGAACTTGTTTCGAGTATATCTTTTTACTCGCTGGTTCGTTTTTGACGATCTTTACATGCGTGTGTAGGTAGTTGACCCCTTTTTCTTTTTTATTTTGAAGCCATCTTCATCCGGGTACTCCTTCATGTCCGAATCTGCCTCGGAACAGGCTGCACCTGCTCGGTACGTATGCTTATTTTGACCATATCTTCTGGCTCGTTTATCGGTTTTTGATGCCTCTTCTTTGTGCGATGGGTATCTGACCCCTCTATCTCTCGTATTCAGGGCACTTTGTCATCCGAGCACTTCTCCTTGCTGGAATCTGCCTTGGGACGTGCTACCTTCTTTGGTATGTCTTAGTTGCTCTTGCTTATTGAAGCTGACTGGCCATAATTTGTCTTGTTCATCGATTTGCGTGATTCTTTTTAAATGTAGGCGTGACCTACATCTTTTGTCTTGAGGCGCTTTGTCATCGAACAACTTCTTGGCGTCTGAATCATTGTGGAAGCTATCGACGCCACTTAGGTAGGTATAAATGCCTTCGCCCACTCCTTTTTGCGGATTTTTATGTTGGATTGGCCGACAACATTTTAGTGTTGGGATTGGCCGACAACATCTTGTGTTGGGATGGCAAATGACATCTTTGTGTTGGGATTGGCCGAAAACACCTTTTTTATTGCGATGTCTTCGCTGCTTTGCTTATGTCTTTTGCACGTATACATGCTTTCGGAGGTATTTATGGTGTCTTTTCTTGAGGCATTCATCCCAACAGTACCTCCACATTCATGATCGAAGAGGGCGAGAGGCTCTCTGTTGGTATTCATCATTTCCTTGTATAAGGGTGTTAGGTACCTTGGCCTTACTCTGTTGTCCAGCTGGCGGCTTTCAGCGTCTTTGTTTGACCATAGCTCTTGGATCGGAGCTCTAATTTGGATGGTTCTTCTTTGTGCATACAGACAGCTGACTCCTCTTAATTTTGTCTTCAAGACACTTCATCATCAGGAAGCGGGAATCTTCTTCTTTGGAATGCGCCTTGAAGGCAATCTTTACCACTTACAGTATGTGTTATTAAACTCTTGTATTGTTTGACATAGCTCTGCGGATCGAAGCTCGATTTGGGATGGGTTTTCTTTTTCTAAATGCAGAGAGTTGATCCTCATTTTATCTGAGGACACTTAAATAAATAAAAGCTGATGCTATTTGTTGGAATACTTGCCTCGAGATGAGCCATTACCACTACGGTATGTCTTTGGTGGCTTCTTGACATTGTTTGTGATAATCACGGCTCGAAGCTCTGATTTGGATGATTCTTCTTTGTGCATGCATAGAGTTCATTCCTCCATATTTCATCTTGAGGACAACTTAAATGTCCGGCCTTTCTTCCCTCTTAGAACTTTCTTGCAGGCAGGCAGTACCCCTACAGTGTTGGCCCGTTTGCTTTTTTGGCTGGTGCCATGGGAGCTGACGTCTTTGTAGGAGCTTGTTGGAGCGGCAGGCATGGTGTTGTCTGGGGGCTTGGTGGAGGCTGTCTTGTTGAATCTTGGCTTGGTGGAGTATATGAAGGGGTAGGATGCTTGGTGATGTAGGCGTTTGAAATTAGGTGACGCCTTCTTACAGTATGCTTCGCTTGTGAAGATGACCCATGCTTTGGGGGACCTCAGCGCGTTGTTGGGGCGCTACGAGGTTGGCTTGGCACTTTTTGGGCGTCTTGACATCTTTCAGTTGTAGCGGTAGGAAAGATGAAGATCTCGTCAGGCGAGACCGAGAAGTCGCGTGGAAGCGATTGATGATAGAGCTTGCGAGATCTTTCTGCTTATGCTTTAAAAGCTCACTTTATTTATATATTTTCCACTGAGG